>OY720295.1:4377500-5002500 GCA_963082995.1 Noctua comes | reverse complement strand
CTCGATCACCCTCAGTAGCTCCGGTTTGGCGGATACGATTCTGCCATGGTCGGTCTTCAGTTCGGCGAGCTGGCTCTGCCCAATAGCCAGATCTCTTGCAAATGCCTTGGAGCCGCTCAATTGCATCTTTAATATGCTGGATTTAAAGATCCGTCTATTGAGCTGCCGGTATTTCCACGCCTCGTCTGAAGACTGCAGGATCATCTCACGCCGCTCTTGCATGAGCTTGAGAGTATGATCAGAGAGTTTTTTGTTCTTATGTGCACGACGTGTCTTGAAGAACTTAGACCCGTATGGACAGTTTCCACGAACTTATCATTGTATTCGTCCAATGAGCTTTTTAGGCACTCGAAACGAGTCTGGAGTTCAAGCTTTTCAGATTGCAGCAGCTCTCGGGGTTTTGAATTTGGAGCTGTGCTGGACAGAGCGTAGACTTCATCAGTCGAGACTTTTCAAGCTTGATATTGATGTTCAATGTGCCTCTTACTATGCCTTGATCGCTTCCGGTTTTCAACGAATTGATCGTAGAGACAACATTGAACATAATACGCTTCTTGGTTGACATGATGAAGTCAATCTCATTTGAAGTTGCACCATCGGGGCTCTGGCAGGTCCACTTCCTGTGCTCACGCTTTCTGAAGAAGGAGTTCATCCTATAGAGGCCCTCCTTCTCCATAAAACTAGCCAGTTGGTGACCCCAGTGGTTCCTACGTCCAACCCCAAATTGCCTAGATTCGCGTTGAAGTCCTCAATGACAACGGTGAAGTGCTTTAAAGCAGCCTCCCTTCGCTGGTCTGTTTTGGCATTCTAAAAAGCAACAAAATAAATATATATGAATAAGAAACTTGGTCATTAGTATGCAACCCTTATAATAATAGGTCTTACTAACTGCCAAGTACATAACATGTATTTGTTTGCTAATCCAACTGTCTTCCAACATAAAAACTAGCTATATAGGTAATAACAATACATATGAAGTACATAATTAAAATCTGGCGGGTCATTTTCAATTTTGGTGGCGTGAAAACGCCACCAAAACCACCAAAATTGAGCCACCAAAATTGGAACCAGGCATAAAAAAAAACTTAAAAAATAAGGGTTCTAAGTTAAAATTAAAGTAATGTCATTGATTTATGGGTCACCCAAATCGTTAGCTATAGCATGTAGCTTACTATTATAACACTTTAAAATCATCAGTAAATCGATCCACCAAAAATTGAACAATTCTTGTCCCCCGTTCCGCCCAAGGCGAGTACTTATGTTTTTGGAGGGTAATCACCGCACTAATTACACACTTGACACTAATCGCACTAATGGCACGACTGATAGATGCGAAATAAATAACGCGATTGATCACACACGCACGAAACTTCATGTTATAGCAAGTTGAAAAAGTGCCAGAAAAATTATGACTTTTGCTTGGACAAACTTTGATCGAGTGTCCTGTGCTTTTAAATAAGATTTTATAATTTGGTTTATTTGTTTTTAGATAATTTGACTAATGCATATACTAACAAAATTGTTTATTTTTTATTGTACCTCAAATTGTTACTTTGGTGAACGCAATTACATCAAAAAATGGAACTGGGACAAGCCACCAAACTTGAATTTGAAGGCGATTTTTTTTTCCCTGATGATTTATATACACTTATAAAAAAATAAATGTGGCCCTAATTGAACCAAGTTACGTAGTTCACTACAAAAAAAAAAATCAGAAACATCCTATCATTTTACACCTCGATTCTCAACGTGGACACGTAAAATTTGCTGATTTGATATTCACCCAGCTGATTGCGTCCGTTCCTATAAAAAGTATTTTTTTTTTTTTTGCGAATTTCAAGAACTCGTAGAACAAAAGATGTTTAGTTTCATGGTGCGAGAGACCACACGGGAGGTCTTGCGTTTATTACGTTACACCTTGTATAATTTTTTTTTTTTTTTTCGTTTGGTTACGTTTCCACTGCGCGCTCGTGGTAGGCCGTCAGAACATTTGGTTGCGGGTTCGTAAACGGTCTTTTTACACCTTGTATATCTGAAGATTTTGATTTTATTTGTTTATTCACAGATATGTTGAACCCGAGTACTCCGCAAATGTCCCGCCTCCAAAAGAAGAAGTCGCTACAGGTGGAAAAATTACAGAATAAGAATTTTAAGCCTTAGAACCATTTTAAACTAGTTTTCATTTTCTATACTTCAATTGGACGTAGTTAAGCGAAAAGGATCCAATCCACAACTTAGTCAAAAATTACTTTAGTGCATCAAACTGATGCTTAAATATCGAAACTATCAGCCAGTAAAAAGATCCAACCAAAATAAAAAAGGTTATCATTTTTATCAACATTAGAACCAACCGTCCATGCGGCTTATAGTATCAACATTTACCATCAGTTTGTGAACTAAAGTCATTTTTGGCCATATTGTGGATTGGATCCTTTTTGCACTTTTGCACACTGGAATCACAGTTGAAGGGTACAGGGGCAAAACAAGGAATGTCACTAAAACAAGGTTTTGTGTAATTAACATTTTAATGTTTGAAAGTTTATAACTTTATTTTATTTGCGTTTTGAAATATTGGAGATAGGAAGGACTATGATTGTTTTTATGCTTTTTACACAATGCTACATAAATTAATAAATTATTAATTTATTATTTTAAATAATAAAATTTTGTTTTGCCCATACTAACATTAGTTTTTAAGTACATTGTTACTAACATAATGTGGGCCTAGTCTGAAATAAATGTTTATTATTATTATTATTTAAAAATACGCGCGAAAACCCAAGTGTTGCCATACTTAATTCATATTTGAATTTTTTGTGACATTTCTTGTTTTGTCCGTGTACCCTTCAGTTTGTGTCTAAATTATTTTGGCAACACTTTGATCCGCACTATTGATCATTTGAGATTAGTTCTGCCATTGTGAGCCTTCCCGAAATATCTTATTAATTCAATTAAATACCTCAAACTTATCCAACATTCTAAATAACATAACATAACATCACGCCTGTAATCCCCGAAAGATAAGGCAGAGGTGTACATACTTTATAGTACACCCACATTTCGCCAGTTACGTTTAAGTAATAGGGGGCGAGCCTATTACCATCAACCGGGCCCAAATCCAGACACCGTGGCTGCTACTAAGAAATTCCTGATGTAAAACTCAATAACAATTTGCCCGACTCGGGAATCGAAGCCAGGACCTCATGGTCAGCAGACGCGATTGCGACCTAATAGACAAACAAGGCAGTCTAAATGTGGTATATTAACTTTTCAGTCTAATCAGTCCAGCGTCTAGACAACAGATTTAAAATCAATCGGTGTTATTACCCAAACTCATAACAATAACTTGGCAAAATTAGAAAAACGTGTATGTGGATTGGTATATTTTGGCAGAATAACTCTCATTTCAGCACTATAGCACTCTTTCACCATACATTTTATATGTAAAGTAAAATTAGTCTCTTGTTGTATAGGCGTAAATAGACCCTTAACATACACGAAAGGCACTTGTTCTCGCCGTCTTTGTGATATTTTTTTTGTTCTAGACCATACCTGGGAATCTTAAAGTTACGGAGATATTAGGGGTCAAAGTTCCAACTTTTTCACAAGTTTTTTTTTTAAATACGTGTTTTTTTTTTTTTTTTTTATCGTGGTGAAATCATCAAATGAGTCCTCCCACCCAGGGCAGAGTGGGAAGAACTGTCAGACTTGTGCTGACTAAAATCCACGGTGTCCTTCAATAGCCCTTTATGATCCAGGGTCACGGTAATTCTATAAGTCCCGCGACCCCGGCAGGCTAAATACGTGTTTTGTAAGATTTTTACTTTACACACCTCCACGACCCCCGTACTATTCAATCCATCCATCAGCACAATGTTTTGAGTGCTTTCCATCGAGTCCCCGTAAAACGTGATGTTTCACCCCAAAAAAAAAAGTCGATTCCCAGCAATAATTTTTGCGTAAAGTTACTTCGTTTGATGTACAGAATACTTGGTTGACGGCTATGTGAAGGGTCTGTTTACACCCTGTATAGGGTGACTTGTAGTCATGATAGCAAACAACTTTCCCAAAGAAACATTTTTTTTACACATACTTTTATCACAATAACACAACAGCCGTATGAAATACGCGCGCGCGCGCCTGTGACCTATCAGCTGTTAGCCGTTTAAAAAAAATGTTTCTTTGAGAAAGTCGTATAGGTGTTTAAGTATCGGTCACTAATTACCAGTCACCCTATATTTAATAAAATTATTAGAATTCTTTGTGTTACAAGTTTAAAACAATATTTTAGATTTCATAGTTCCTGCGAGCCCTCAGTAGGCCGGATTCCAAGAAACCATATACCTAACTGCAAATTAAACTTACATCTCATCCTTCACACTAGAGTGAGAATCCTATATTCATATTGGAAGTGGAAATATAGTTGGGTAGACCTTTTTCACACAATCGGAGTTACACTATCATGGCATCGGCAACGCGAAGCACGTCCCATTTCTAATTGTCTAGCCAGTGTGCAGTGCTATGAGAATCTTTTGTTGCTTGGAAGACATTCACAGAGGGCGTTGTTAAACATTTAAGAGTTTCGTGAATTTGTATTTAAAAAACAAGATGGCGTACTTAGTCGACCGAAATGTATCCCTTTCCAAACTTCCTTAATTTATTGTAATCATTATTGTTTTATTTTTATTAGTAGTATATTCATGTTCCAATGTTATTAACTTTTAATTAAATAAATATATTATTAAATTGTATTGCTTTCGTTTTATTTCCTCCTTCAAAAGTAGTGGTAAAAAGTTCTATTTTTTCTGTCACCTTCAATCTTTAGCAGGTCCGCCGGCCGTCTTCTTCATTTATGCGAATTCTATTTGTTATGTAATGCTCACCCTTTACCCTGGTATCTATAGTCAAGTTGTCCATTTTTATGCAATAGACAAGAATTTGGACGAAGTAAGAACCGTTAAGGAACGCTTAGCAACAGAATTCTAACTTTTCAGGTCTAATATCAAGCAATTACTAAACTACAGAATACAAAAATCGTAGGTTTCTTAAGTTAATAAGTAAGCACTTTGACTTTTTTATAGATACGGGTGTGTTAGATTGTTACATTACAGGTGCGAATGCTCAGGTAAAGGGCGCCTTCAGGCCGATCACATTCGTTAAAATCCACATCACGTCCCTCGTCTCTCCTGTGATTGGCTGAATCTTGAACGTCTCCGCATCGCTCCGTTCGTCTACACGCGGACTCCGGGAGATGTGTTGTAAACCACCAATTGAACTTACTTATTTACACTTCTCGTCTCCGCTTAGCTTTAGTGGAAACGGTTGAGCAGAGAGAAGAGGAGATGTCTCATATTTGTTCAGGCCAGTCTCCGCACACGGCGGCCAAGCAGGCAGCTGCGCACAGCGCAGACGAAGAGAGGCGTGAGGTGTTCTGCCTTTCGTGTTAGATCGAGCTAAACTGGGCGTGAGTGATTTCAGCCCCGGTATGGCCAGAACGCATCTCCTTTCGTCTCTGCTATGGCCGAGTCCGGCTCGGTTTCTAGTCTAACCGGATGCTGCTGAATACAGTGGACATGGACCGACTGCCTATCTGAACCCCACAACCCAATTAGTACTGAATAATACGATACCCATTGGAAAGACTGGTTGGATATATATATATGTATTATATATTATATTCGGACCATTGACAACCTATAACGATTTTACAATACATCATAATTGTATTGCAAAGTCTATCTTGACCGTTCTTCCTCATACGATTTTCAAATTCATATCTAACATTTTTATTCAGACCAACGGATCCATATAGTTTAAGTGTAACTTTTCCTATGTTAGTCTTCTTAGCGTGTCGATGGCAAATTTCTATTAGATATGTTTGGCCCAAAATTCAGTTACGCAAATTCCGCTCGCTGATGCAGTCATAAGATCGTCAAGTGCGCAGGTGTTAGGGCATGCAGCGCTAGATGGAAGATGGGCCATTGTCTGTGGAGACACGCCGCATACACATTTGAGATCTGAGCCGTCCATGAACCCCCATCTGAAGAGATTATCTTTGCTACGGCCGACTTGGGTTCGGAGTCTATTCAGAGATTTTTTTAGTAAATCACAATAACTTAAAAATACACTAATTGGCTACAAGAACATGTACACGCACATGTCTGCCAACTCGAGAGTCTAATAAAAGGTCCGTCAACCTTGTCCACCAGTGTAGCTAAAATACTGTAAGGGCTACCCCTGAATCGCCGCAACATTGATGCACACCGTTTGCGTATGATGGCATGAAAAACATCTATTCGAGCATCCGCGAATATGGCCGATGCACTGAAAAACCGAGGCAGCCCCAACAATATCTTCAGCGCATTATTATACTGCACGCGCAGGCGTTTAAGCCTTCTGCGTACACCTAACCCACAAGCTGCACGAGTAAAACGACCGCCAGTAGGCTCTGGAAGGCGTCAGTTTTACCTCGTCAGTGCACCGCGCAAACCTTCGGGCAAGCATAATTGCATCGGATTGCCAACGCCCTGCGCTCCTGTCTATGTCTATATTCCGCGACCACATGACCGAGCTATTTAAATTGAGTGATGACTTTTATTGGCGTTCCTTGTAACGTCACCAGCTGTATATTCGTGGGTGTATTATTACAAGCTATAAAAACCACCACCACACTTTTAGTGGCAATATACCTCAAGGTATGAGCCTCCGCATGCCTCTCACATATGGCTACCAATTTCCTTAGTCCACAGATTGATGGGCTGAGCAGCACCATGTCATCAGCACAGCTAATGTTGTTAATCATTCTTCTATCCGCAGAACAACCAACCATAGTGCTACTCAGCTCACATACGGCCGGTCCATGTAGAAAAAGACTGGGTGAAGTCATCCCCCCCTGCCTCACTCCACAATCTAGCCCATACTGTACTGATTCTGTATCTGACCATTTAACACAGTTTCTCTGACTTTCATACCAATATTTAAATATATGTATAACCTGAGGTGGAAGTTTTTTTTCATCCCATATTTTTTGCCACAGAATGTCATAATTCAGTTTTGGAACAGACTACAAGGCTTCGTTCACACGGCGTTGATTTTTACGATATTTTACTGAATATCTTTGGGATCACATAGCAATATTATTCTGTATTCATTTTTAACCGTATGAACATTGCGACATTAGCGTTTTATTTCAACTTTTTGCCGCAAAATATGATGTAGGACAGCGCTGTAAGAACGGCCACTAACGTCAACTTTCTGTCAAACTGACAGCTGTCAGTTTAAAAGTGCCTGTCCAAGATTTAATTTGAAAATAATGCTTTGAGTTATTGTTTGTGTTTCCTTAAGCTACCGGGATTTTGGAGAATAGGAAGGATTTTAGGAGATTCCATAGGCTAGGTAGTTTCTAATGAAACATAATAAACTTTACATTCGTTTTTATTACATTATGGAATAATAAATAAACCCCCCCATGTATATACCGACCTATCACCGAGACACGTTTCTCCTGCCTGCGGACTATCACCGTCCTTTTCTAGCTGGGCATTTGCGTATAGCGTTGTCTCGCTCTAGAAGAACTTTGGAGGTTATCCAGGTTGTAGGATTTTTTCGATTTGCGATAAATGCAGTTCTAATTGATATTGACCTGATGATAATTTACGTCACGATTTTTTATTATTAATTAGATTCCCTACAAACGAAAAGCTAGATGAAAATGCATAGGATTTTAATTAAATGCAAAAAATACTATCTTAGATCAAAAGTGATTATTTTGGACGTCCCCAAATTTCGTTTTAAAGATTCCAAATATGTTTTAAAGAGTATTTTCATTCAAATACAAATGACACGCCCAATACCCAGCCAGTCAAGACGAAGACTTCGAACATTGAGCATATTTCTTTTCTGCGCAATTTATTTCATCCCATCATGGTTTTACTGAATTACCATAGCCATAAACCGCTGGCGTCTAAGCAAAACAAATTTTATTTAAAGCATTATTATGCGGTTTTCGAACGTCAGCCGCCATTATAATTTAACTGTCAAAATTTCGGCGCGATCGTATAAAATTTTTAAACGGCACCCATTTTTCACTTGTAAATAAAAGAACAGCAATATTTTATTTTATTAGGTACATATGGTTCGTTATATTTTTTGTACTATTAGTTAGTTCAAAATTTACGTTAAAATCGGTAGAATTATCACTATCTACTCAGCCATTAAAGTAGAAGAAACCACTTCCGAATTAACATCTAAGTTTTACTAGGTTGGTCACAAATCTTCTCTTAAATACAATAATTGTGAAAAAACAGAACTTAATTCTTTCTCAATCCCGAATCGACCGCCATATTGAAAGTTCGTTCGAAAACCGCCAAAATCTTATACCACTCCAAAACATGTCTACTTTACAAAGATACAGCGAAAAAATGAAAAATAAATCCCGCATGTATATATTTGGATTTAACTTTGGGGTAACTAAATTCTATATACACAATTATAACTCAGCACGGACAATTTCAACTAAAGTCTCCCAAACAATATCTTCTTATCATAATTAAATACAAAACTTTACTGAACAGAAAGCGTGAAATAATAACAACATGACTGAAAGTATTTCTTTTTCAAAATGTACATATAATATCCTTACAGACAAAACAAATATTTACGTACGCACTAGTTCCATTTATTTATCGAAGTCATTATCCCTTTGACAATTTAAGTAATGGCTTTGATAAATTCTAGTTTTCCCACTCTCGAATTCACTTCCATTTTTAGGAATCTATAAGTTTTAAATTTACACTAAGAGAACTTAAATTAATTCGACACTGGAAGAAAATCGAAATTGTTTTCGCAAAGTTGGGATTGATATTGTTACTATTTTTATTGTTTTGAAAAAAGGCAATATTAGCTATAAGCCAAGACAAACAGTTTTTGGAATAAGTGAGACGAGAGATGAAGCAGTAATGCTTATATAGCTGATGAGGATGAACCATCAAAATGCAACCAAATTTAAACAAAACATCAAAAATCATCTATGAAGCAATCAAACCCCAACTTTGCGGAAACAATCCATCATTTACTTACATTCATTGTGATATAAGAAAAACAGTGAGAGCCAAAGAGTCCTGCGTTAGACTTATACAATAAGAAAAAATGCTAACACTTAAATAACATGTCGTATAAACTTAGGCATTACTTAACAAGTACCGCTTACACCGATTATTATGGGATTATGAAAATAACTTGCGTTTTTTGGTAAGAACAACCAATTTATAAGTACGCATTGGGAATAGTCGAAGGGCAGAAGTCCTGTAGTCTACAGGTTTCCTAGCATAGATATACAAAACTGAAATTTTTACTTTATATCAAAATTAATAAATACCTACGTTAATTATCACTAAGGAAGCGTCATTTTGGAACGAATTTTATTTAATTTATTTTTAAAAAATGTTTGCTTGCGTTAACTAAGCGCTCAGAAGGACCCATGTCATGTTTTTTTATTTTTAATAATTAATATCTAGCTGACTGCTCTAAGTCGACACGTGAAAATATGTTCCATTTCAAAATGGAATTTCTAAAACACATTCATCATTCATGAGGAATGTCTTTTAGAGAAAGGAGTTTTCACTATAATATTTCGTATTCACAACAATGGTAACAATTCACAATATTTAGGATTGCATGTCATCGTTATTGAGTGACAAAATATTCAAAAATATATAATTTCACGTAAAACTAGTAAGTCATCCATGTAAACAAAAATAAAATCAACATTGGAAGTTTTTTTTTTGTAATTAGGAGTGCTAGTCTGTTAGAAACTAACGATCATTAATAGTTTAACACATTCATTGTCACTCATTTGAATGGTGAAAACTGGATTTGCAATCCATTACAAAAGTTATAGGTATTTGGAAGAATCCTGAATCTATATCTAAGATCAATGCAATAAAAATCTATGTTAATCTTGTGTATTCCTTAACTTTATAGGCCTCAGGCGTGTTGAATTTGATAATTGCATTAATTACTATGTCTCAAATTCCCACGTAGTTTATTATTTTAATATCAAAATTTATGACATGGGAACTTCATTATTTTTCAAAAATTTGTTACGTATAAATAGACATGGTCTGATACACACACCTTTGTGTAAAAGCCATTTAAAATAGCATGTGGATAAGGAAGAATATGAAATTGAGCTTCATTACAGCCAAAATAAGGAATAGTAGGAGCCAAAATCAATGGCAAAGCTTCGATCACGATTGATCAAATATCAATCGGCCGCAAATGGCTCCTATGCAGGGTATAGAAATTACAAAATGGAAAACTTTTAGGACAAAAACAAACCCATAAGAGAACATCTTTTCAAATTCTTCAAAATGGGTTCTTCAGCGTTGGCGGTAAACCATTCTAAAAAATCACACGAGTGTGAATATTCCGCATTCTTTTCATTGCGTTCCTACAATTCATACATTACCACGAACCACTACGCTCCTAGCCGCTATCAAATCGCACGATCCTTTATAAACATTACTTTATGACACCTTCTAATAAATTACCAATATCATATTTCTATAGTAATCGTTAGAAATTGAATAATTCTACTTAAGTATTTCGAGAAGCGTCTATGAGATGGCCAAGAACTGAGAACAGATTATGAAAAACTGTTGGATTTTACCTAAGTCCAATAGTAGACAAAACTAGCCTGATTTGATGACAATAAGATCTTATAAACGATACTCATCTCGAATACTGAAGAGAAACTCATACCAGAAGCCAGTCTACTTATTGCACTGGTAAACCTGATGTCATAAAGTCAATCATTGATCGCAAACTCTAAAGTTACTCAATGTGTCATATAATATATAGAAGATTGAAATGCGAAAGGTATATAAAGACAAGTAGACAATAAATTAGAAGATGCCACAATTACACTTCATAAATATTTTCGCTAAGTCGCTTTTTTAACAATTTTTTTTGGAATCTTTATTTTACATGGGTGCCTATATATAATATAACTTCTGCGTTTAAGAACAACTCTATGTATTTAGCAAGTGTTCAAAGTGTAATATATTAACTATATAATATATCATTTTATACGAACAATTGTGATAAAACAGCTCAACTAATTCTCAAGACTAACATAAGAGTTGTTCTTTAAAACGAATGCATTTGACTAGTTCTGAACTTCTATTTATTATTGAGCCATCAGAAATCCTAATTGCGATCTTTAAAAAATATACACGCGTCCGCTTAATGAAATGTTTTCCTTTGAATGAATTCCATGCTAAAACATCAGAAAGAATCTTCAGCGGAGATAAAAAGCATTGTCGTTTAACACATTATGGTACTAAAGCATTTGCTTTTTAGGCTCGAAACTTTGACTATCGTGTCAGTTAAGTGCTGTTCAAATCTTTTGTCTTCTTCTTTCTTAAAACTGTCCGCCTTTATAAACTCTCTGAATATATTAGTTTCAATGTCAATGAACAGTTACATAGAATCAATGATTCGTTAATCAACATTACTGATGAGAACCACCAATCCAAAAGCTGGTCAATAAGTATTTTTAAATGACATTTCATGGAAGCATGACTATTAAATTAATCGAAGACTTGAGAAATTATTGGCACAATAACTGACTTTAAAAATATAATCTCACGAGTTTATAACATGAATATCAATACAATTCGCTATTGTTTATTAAAACTAGGCGATAACAGATTTGAATTCATTAGATATTGAGCTGTTAAGGTACAAAATTATTGGAATCACTATTACTTATAACGATCCGTAACTAACAGCCTAGCGCTTGGGAAGTAGTAGAGATACACTGTGTTATGGAAAACATGATCATCATCAATGCTTTAACAACGTACAAGATACTAATTTTATAACCAATGCCCTACAGTATTTAGGAACAGACTTCAACAAGTTTTTACACAGGAGTTATAGGCTGATACTATTTTACAATAAAATACCTATTTTATCTTAACTTTTATACATGAAAGACAATAGGGAAGGATATAGGAATTGTAATGTTATATTTCAGTACTGGCCATACATGTTTCACGTCGTATTTCCAAAGAATCCACATCCATCGTAACAACAATCACAATATACATTTTTACACAACACAGTGTAAATCCCGAAGCAAATATAACAGCCCCGTAAAAGCTTATTTTTAAAGAGAAAAATATATTACCTAAATTATTTGCCTGTGTACTTAACAATTATCTATTGGTGTCAATGTTGAATTGGCGGGAGTCGCCATCTTGTAACAAATGTCAAACGAATGTCAAATGCCAAAATTGGTTTGTTTTATCGTGGCGTGATTGGAAGCTTGAAACGAAGAGGCGTTAACGAGGATAGCTTCGTTTGCAGATGACATCAGGCTATAGCTAAGAGTCGAGCTGCCCTAGTTAACAGTTCTAGTACACGTCGCCAAACGTTGCGCAGCGCGTTGGAACGTGAGAACAGAAATCTCCATAGGAAGAACACCGTGGCCACTTGGGTTAGAATGTGGACTATGTGTAATCTGTAAACAAAATTATATTGTTATAGCAAAATATCGCCAGTAATCTCCGATGGGATAGGAAGAAGCTCAACTGTGGTACAGCTACATTGCACCAGTTATGTTTACGTCCCATGTAAACGGGCACCATTCCAGATTCAGGGCTCCTACTAAGAAATTCCTGAGGGAAAAAGCCCAATAACATGTTTGCGGATAAATTTAATATCTCACTCCAAGTAGTAGTTATCACTAGGTCAATAAGGTAGCCATATGCTCAATACTCAATACTTTTATACAATCAATACACACAACACACACACACAAACATAGACACATACTTTACATATTGTCATAAAGATCAATATTATGGCTATCGTCTAATGCTAATTTGCAAAGTCTGCTAAAACTAAATTCATTCTTGTATCATAGAAAGTTTGGTAAAAGTTATTTTCCAAGATCTTCCAACACTACTGGCATTTCACATACAAGAACTTCAATTAAACGTAAAGTTTAAAAATATGAAAATATACCTTCGCAGCACCGCCCTGGACTTTGGCAACGTATCCGGGCTCTCTTTGAAGAGGAACCTCCTGATGCCAAGTACATACGACTCGATGTACGCGTCCCAGTCGATGTTTCGCACGTTGAAGTCGAAAGTCCTGGACAAAGGAAAGATTTTATGTTACAAATTAATGTGTTTGCGAAAGCCAATTGTGGAGTACCCTACACTTTGGATTGCCCCACAACCCTAAAAGCTTTATAGAGATTTGAGCAAAAGGCTGGAAATTTTCTTATCCCCCTTAAGAGAGACGGTTACACCACCCGACAGGTTTGTGGATTCCTACCAGACGGGTGTTGAATCTGGTGAAGTACTGCTCGACGGTTGATATTGGGATGTTTTTTATAATGTTAATCACGTGGTTAACTCTAATATAGCGATACAGAATAAGCCATGATAAGATTACTAAAATTTTGAATGGAAAACCAAAAATCTGCACTGCAGATAAACAAGAAAAGTGTTGATTCATTTAACCTCATTGATTCCCAGATAATTATGCAAATGTATGAAAGCCACGGAAATAATATGCAGAACTATGAGGACGGTGGGTCAAAGCTCATTGTAGATGGCGTACCTGATGATGACTTATTTTGAAATATAAAATGAAATTACCAGAGCCAAGCCATGCCCATGGGCGACATAAAAACTCTGACACCAGGTTAGGCACTAACCATACGAAAAGGAAAACAACCAGAATTCACACAACGTTTGAGGGTGCTTGGAACTAGTTGTGCAATGTCATTATTATTTTCACAGTTACCTTCGCCATTAGTCTATCACTACTGGTAAATCTCTAGTCTTACCTGCGATCGTCAGGCGAAAGCGATGCACAGAGAGCCTGCACGTTGTCATCAGCGAAGGCCCACTGGCGCGTAGTGAAGTACTCTAGACATGCAGCCGCTTTCTCTAACTTGTTCTGTACGCGGACCATCCTGGAAGAAAAGGTGGAATTAAATAACATCATATAGAAAACTAAAATATTTCTTCAGTGGAATGCATGGACAGGATATCATTAATCATAGAATGTAAGAAAATAAGCTAATGTAAGAAAATAAGCTAAGATCGTCAAAATCTTTTTTTTTCTGCGTGTCAATCTTCGGGATATAATCAGTTCCTACTTCCTTTTGATATCTGAAGTTAAACGGCAATTTATTTATAAAGTTAATGCCGTTAATATAATCGCATGTGCTTTGATTGAAAGCCATCCCAAAAACATTCTCAGATCCGAGATAGATGCTCTCAAAAACTCTAAATAACGAACGTCAGTTATATAGATGATATTCTAATTGTTACAACCATGGTTTTGCAAGCATTTATAATAAAATTTATCGGTAATTTAAAAAAAACAGCTGTTCCATACATTTTGACGTGTACTTTTATACGAAACAGCGAATTTAAAAAAAAATACCGATGAAGAATTTCTGTGAGGGTGTTCAGAATGATTTACGGAATACGTGGTAACCGTTTGTGCATCGGTATCCCTTCCACACTGTATAATGGCTTTATCACGGCCAATTGACGTATGATGACAATTTGTTAGCAATGATTTGCCCTGATAGTACAATGGATATATTTTCTTCATGGTAATTATGAAGAAGTCTATACTTACATGGGTTTCTTGCCAGTAGCAGTGGCAACGAGATCCATGATGGCAGCGGGCGCACGGTGTTGCAACAGGGACAGCGTGCCGTGCTTCAATCTATTGCTTGTTATGTCACCTCCTGGGTACCATAAGACTTCGTCTGAAAGTGAAGTAAAAAGGTTTTGATTAGTAACAAATACATGTCTGTATTTAAAGATTTAAATTTTGCTCAAAAGCGTTTTTGAGAAAAAAAAAAACTTAAAATGGGTTTAATGATAGCACTAACCGCTTAATGAAACTCAATCTATAGCTTAAAACTGATTCTTGATAACTTTTCCCAGAGTGATCAAATTGGGTTAAGGACAGAAAAAGAAAACGAGCTCGAAGTGAATAATTTCTGTAGGAAGTGGAATTCAGACAGTAAAATGCAAGATTGATTAATATAATCAAAAAGGGGATCTCAATACTGGTCTTTGGAGAGGCAATGAAACCCGTGAATGATGAGCGGTGCTCCATATGACTTTTGCTTGACAGTTGAATATCCTAAGTTTAATAAAAATTATATTGAGTGAACTGTGGTATTAACTTACTGAACGGATGTTTCCGCATGTATTTGAAGCTGGTCTTGACAAATCGTTGCCACGTGATGGGGTTCTGCTGGCCGGTGCAACAGTTGTACACCACTACTCCCTCACCTCTTTAAATAATAAAAAAGAAAAATATTTAACATGTTATGTAATACCATCACGGCTACATTGTTACAGGGTTGGCATTTCTGATTCCTGTCCTGTAAACTGATGGACGCTACCAAGGGTACCATACTCGTCGCCAAATTTTGAGCCTATTCAATGGAGAAGGGCGGTCAAAGCTTACTGTAGATGCCGTGTCCATAGCTAGGTCCCAATCTGACTCATGAGGTCGCTATTTTTTTTAACAGATTTTCAACTAATGACGATGTTGGGATCCAGCTATGCTAGCACCATTAGTTTCACAGTTCCCTTCTCCATGAAAATTGTCATCGACACACATCGTAAGAAGAAGTAACGAAAGGTTTGCATAATCAGCTTAAAATGTTTCTACTACTGTGATTCAGTGGGGCCAAACAGCAGCAAACGGCAACGCGGCAGGCCCAGAAGAAGATGGCGGGGCGAACTCGACTCTTTTCTCAAGGATTGGGCAATAACAACTGTGAACCACCTCCTCGGTCCACTTACCCCTATAAGTGGAAGGAAGAGGTGCAGGAGGAGGAAAAGAGAGGCCTTTGCCCAGCAGTGGGACACAAATAGCTAATAATAATAACCTCGACGAACATCTGTCGAGGCTCTCGTTAAGTTAGATTTTTTTTTTAACTTTCTTCTGCACTCCTCCAGGAACTCAATAAAAAAAGTCCCAAGAAAATCCGACCACTATAAACTTCGTTCCACCTTTTGGGTATTTGCACTCGGCTATGATTCAGAAGGCAGTACTCCTCGATACGGCTCGCATTGTAAGGAGGTTCCTATTCCTATAATCCTATCTCTAGAGCCCTAACCACCAGTCCTAATACCGGCGGACTACTATTTTTTTTTTTTTAAAGAAATATTTAAAAATGAATGTGCCGAAAGGACAAAAAAAAACAGACTGGAACATAGGCCGCCTCTTTATGTGAGGGAGCGGACTGTATCCATTACGCGATCTCAGTGCATGTTCGTAAAAGTCACATGTCTTCCGTAGGATCCCGATCACCAGTTTTGTTATTTTAGTCCTTGAAATATTAAAGTCCAATAAAATAACTGCGAAGGACCTTGACCGAAATAATAATGACGCATGAGCGACGCCAAACGGTTTTGATAAGACAGGTGGTAGGCGGTTTGATGTTACAAAGTCCAATAGTAATCAATGTGTTAGTAAATTGATTGTACATTGACTTAGTAACGATGGCTTAGTCATAGATAATCCGTATCGTGTTTATTAGATTACAGTACCAATAAATCGTAATAAAGTGTTCACTTAAAGGCTTTTCAGTAAATATCTGTTTTAAAATATCGCTGGCTTCTACGAGAATTCAGAACAGATGGCCGTTGCTGATCCAATAAAGTTATAATGGGAGCCAAGACATCGTCATCTGCCTAGCCTTTCCCCAACTATGTTGGGGTCGGATGCAGCTGAATACCAGTATTTCACATGAAGCGACTGCCTATCGGACCTCCACAAGCCAGTTAGTACTGGGTAATACGATACCCCTTAGTAAGACTGGTTGTCAGACTTTCGGGCCACTGACTACTTGTAACGACTGTCTATAATTGAAAGCCGGGACCAACGGCTTAACGTGCTTTCCGTGAACTGAGCATGGATTTTTCTATACAATCAGTCATCTCAGCAGTCATCCTCTTTTTAGTCTTAGCATCTTTCACACCGTCCATATATTTTTTTCTATGCTCTTCCTCTACACTTAGTTTTTAGACCCCAGCCAATTCCTCAAATATTTAAAACATGGAGGCATGGCTATAATCGTCGTCTTACGAATCACTTTCTTCTTCTTTTACATACGTCTACCAGTCGTCAACTCATTCGTTATCAATATAAGATTTTAAACTATCATGGTCATTAACTTTATTATTAATACTCGAAACGGGATATTTACCATGTTTACTGTTTTTTATGAGTTTCCGATATTTCGGCGCTGTTGCAAGCACCATGATCACGGATAAACTGAAGTCATTAGTTAACCCCTTACTAGCCATATAATCGTCTACACAATCTATCTATAAATTAATTCCTCTACTCTTGGTCCTGTCAGTAAGTCTCCCAATATTTAAAAAATCATCACTCACCGTCTCAAATGCGTCCTCCACGCACAAACAATCATAAGATTGATAACAGTATCGACGGGTACCAAGTCTGCGACCTTCGTGCCTGTTCCCAGCATCGTACGGAAGATCCCCTTGCCCACCGCCGCTATGATACCGTTGGGACCATTCCAATTGTCCACCCAGCCTTTTACTGGCTCTCGGACTGATGAGAGCACTGGAAAAAAAGAAAAAGTCAAATAAATCGACGATTTGAAATTAGAAAAGACTGGATTACAGAAGGCTGATGATTATTTTGGTATAATGTATGAGCAGAGCAGTTAAAGTTGACGCCACGGTTGGCGCAGTGGCTGAGCGATCGGCTGCTGCGCTGCGTGTCGCGGGTTCGATCCCCGCACGGAACAAATATTTATATGATCTACAGGTAGTTTTTCCGGGTCAGGCTGTTTGTGTATGTGAGTTTAAATGTTTGTAAACGCACCCACGATACAGAAGAAATTCCTAGTGTGGGGCAGGGTATAAAAAAAAAAAAAAAGTGGGTAGTGTTTTAGAATTATAATTACGTTCACAAGCATTTGCAGCTGCCTAGGGTCGAGAGATACTTCGAATTCTTCGTTCAACATCTACCGTTGGTTAATTATGTGATATTGATGGCAGTGTGGTTTGTGTTTACAAAGTGATTATTATTTCAAACATAATAGTCCAGTTAAAGTTATGGACATGGATCGATTTATTATTATCCTTATAATTACCCTAGACCTTCATAAGTACAACTCATGTGACAAATAAATCAGCAGATCACATTACGTAATTGCTATCTCCATACTTCAGCCTAAAAATTACATAATGTTGTCTAGATCTTATACTAAAAACATTTACGCCTACTCATCTACTCAATCCATCAATGATAAGGTAGATTATATTAAAATTTTGTGATAAGTGTGATAACATTGTAACACAATTCTTAAATTATAAATATAATGAAGATAAAATACTTAGTAATGAAAATGATGTCAGTAAAGTATAGGCGTGTTCGTTTAGTATCTGATTGGGTGAAACATATCCTGATTTTTTTGTGTATTGAATAATTTTGTAGTACTAATAAAGGGTGTAAATAGACCCTTAACATATCCGAAAGGCAGTTGTTCTCCCCGTCTTTGCGATATTTTTTTTGTTCTGATCCATACCTGGGAACCTTCTAGTTACGGAGATATTGGGGGACAAAGTTCCAACTTTTTCACAGGTTTTTTTTAAATACATGTTTTTAATGTAAGATTTTTACTTTACACCACGGCCCCCGTACTATTCAATCCATCCACCAGCACAATGCTTTGAGTGCGTTCCATCGAGTCCTACCGTAAAACGTGATTTTTCACCCCAAAAAAAAAAGTCGTCTCCCAGCAATAAGTTTAGCGTAAAGTTAGTTAGTTTCATGTACAGAATGCTTGGTTGACGGCTATGTGAAGGGTCTGTTTACAACCTGTATACAGGCAGGACATACAGACAGAGTTACTATGGCATTTACATTAATAGTACGGGTAGCAACACTTGCATTACAATTTAAGGAAAATGTTATAATGAGCATAAGCGCGTCACACCTGTCCCCCAATATGAATCTCTGGACGGCAGTCATACCAAATTCGGTTTAAAGGTAAATCATGATAAATTACCGAATCATTTGTAAGCTATCGTCGCGTCTATATGTCAGGTTGGCCATTGACGTCATTATCATCATCTACCTCCCTTTTCACAACCATGTTGGAGTCGGTTTCCAGTTTAACCGGATGCAGTTGCATGCCAGTATTAAACCATCCAAATCAACAACCAAAGATTGTTTATACCATCCGCCATCGGATCTTTTGTCAATGCTTATGAAATTATATGACGCTAAGCTCCAAGGCAAATGAGCATTATTATTTTAAAATCAAATTATATCAAAAATTAATTTTTCGTACAGCTTTAAACAATGAAAAAAATTCTTACTGCAAAACGAATTAAGGCCCAAAAATTATCTCGCGTTGCATAAATGCAGCAAGCGGTTGAACCAACGGCTGCATTGACGTCAACATAACATTTATCATTCACCCCAAGGCCGAAAATAATCGAATTAGGCGAATATCCGATAATGTGAACGAAACAAACAGTCTGATTAGTAATGTAGGTAAGTCTATTATCAAATCGTTTATCGATATCCATATAATTATAAGTAATAAACTTTAAAAGTTTGTGGTCATACAAAATTTGCATGTTTAAGCAATAACGTGTAACGCTCATAATATAATATTTTAATACCCTTTTAGTGGAATGGTAATAAAATACACAATATTGAAGTTTTATAAGACTAGCAAAATACTTAAATTTATCATTTTTTTCACAGGGCAAATATGCGTTCAGTCTATAAAAAGCATGACCATTGTTATCGAGATATCAAGGTGTAATTTATGGACCCTTCACGAAGCCGTCAACCAAGCATTCTGTACATCAAACTAAGTAACTCGACGCGAAAATTATGACTGGTAAACGACTTTTTTTTTTGAAAATTGACGGTTTACGGTAGGACTCAACGTAACACACTAAAAACCTTATGCTGATGGATGGATGCTTCGAATACAGCATTTAAAGTAAAGCTATAACATTAAAAAAAGACTTGTGAAAAATTTTGAAACTTTGACCTCCAATGTCTTCGTAACTAGAAGGTACCCAACAAACATTTGACAAGTCGCCACAACGTGCCGATTTCTACATTTGGTTCCATAAGCTGGTCGTAAATACGTCGCCATCACGTTGGCTTCACCGAGAATAGGCCCATTTTATACGAATCAGTGTCTTAAAAGAGTAACGTAACCGTCGTATAAACCACTTTTTGGTCAAATAGTGGTTGTGTAGTAGTCGCAAAACCCACGTTTTCGTCGAGTAATGGTGTTTATTACCGCTGCTTTGCGGCATTTTGTTGCAAATAGGTAGCGTAGTATTATTTTTAAACAGGATTTTGTGATAAAATGGTGAGATAAATGCCGTAAATTATTATGCCTGTATGACTTCAGTATTTTATTTCCGTCAGATCTATTTGAAAGTGAGTACAAAAATTTTGATTTTGAAACTCATTGGGCCCATTTAATCTATTGGGAAATTAATTCTATCGGGTAATATGAGCTAATAATGACAATTTAATTAACGCGCCATGCAAATTCTTTAAATTAAGTGAATTAATCAAGTATATTTTTAGTAAACGTGCTAACAGTCACCTCTATACGACTTAGAGTTAAAGATGCAACCATATTACAACATCAAAACGACTAATTATTCTGTGCACATACTTTTTGTTCAATATTGTCAGCCATATTAACTGAAATAGGGTTCCTTTGTAGTGTTTAAAAAACAGTTTGACCTACTTTTCCTGGTTTGAAGACTATTTATTTTTTTATATTTGTGTCATGTGTCAGTAAAATACGTTCATTCATTCAATCATATTAAAAACTACTGTCAAAAGCTGCTTTTTTTAAGTTGAAGTAATTAAAGTTTCTTTTCGTACCTAATTAAAATGGTGATTTATTTATAGGTGGCCTCGGATCTAATAAAAAATGATTTGTGATATAATGGACATCGATAAGGTTTTAACCAAATCTGATTTCATCACACTTGCACGTTGGTGTTTGAGATGGCCCTGGATATCTACTCACTTTATACGTTCAGATCGTTGTTTTGGTTGCGAATTTATAAACAAACAACAAAAACTAACCTGCACATTTTGTAGTGTCAGAGGAAAATATTAAACATATGATAAATTATGATTTTCTCTGGTGCCCACACTGCACCTTTTTTGTCATATACGATGATTATCCGGAGGATGAATGTGAATATTGTAATTAGAACAGATTATTTTCAAAACAACTGATCATCTATAGGTATAGATGATCAGTTGTTTTGAAAATAATCTGTCAAATGTAAGTAGGTACTTACATTTGACAATATATATTTCAAAGAGGAGTGTTTGTGAATTTCTATATAATTGAGATCAATCTTAACTAATTATGCTGACTATGCATTACCCACTACACCAATTTTATTTTAAAAACACTCGTATTAACATATTCTTAATAGCTTTGATCCAAAGACAATGTAAACTAAGTAAAATAATTTCTTATTATACTATATAACATAGTAGTAACTACTATGTTTATGTTGAATGATAAAACTGTGATTGTAAAGATACGTTTATTAATAATAAATATGACAAAAATCTTGGATTTTTTTAAAATTTTATTTACACCTTTACTTCAAAGTATGAATAAGTGGTACAAAATAAATATTTGGGCCACATTCTGCAGTGACTAGCTTGCACTTTATGTCAATTATATTAAATGTAACTTCTAATCTTCATCGAAATCAATTCTTTTGTATTCATAAAATCTTGTACGGAACCAACTTCAGTGTGTACATTATTGTCGTTACGTGTAGAAATATTCGTTATAACACAACATGACAAGAGAAGCGCAGTATAGTTCTTTTTCACTTTCCTTTTAAAAGCACCACTTTTTTTTACATTTGCCCAGGTTTTTTTATTCATTTTGAGTAAAAGAAGCGAAACTTGATGGTTATTTTTTTGCAGTTTGTAAGCACTATAATAGAACACTCAGTAATTTAACGGTAGTATAAAAGTTATAAAATTGGCTTAAAACCGTATAAGGGTGCAATTTATCACTCTTAAATGGTCGTCACTTAAAGGTGGTTCTCGCGATTCTAATACGATTAATGGTGGGATAAAAGTCATATAGACGTCACTAAGGTCACGACATTGGTTTTACCACTAAATGACGCCGTTTCTACATAAAACTGTATAATAGTCATAAAAATAGTCGTATAGAAGTTAATACGATTTCTATATGACTGTAATATACGACTAAAAGTTATATAAGAATAAGATGCTCTAAGTCGTATTACACGCTAAATTACTTCAATGCGATGTTTACAACACTTTGAGTCGCATATTTTTTATTTATACGACTGAAATGTTTGTTGGGTATGGTCCAGAACGAAAAAAAATCGCAGTGACGGGGAGAACTACTCCGACCTGGTGACACGATTTGCGAGAAGCACAGAACTGCTCGATTTGGCGATGCATGGGTGGTACCAAGAGGACAATTCCAAGTAGTGGGTGATTCTAGGCTATGATGATGATGATGATGATGATGGCTAGATAATAAATGATGATTGATAATCTTACCGATAGAAGGCCGTACAATGGAGACGGGTAGGTTACCGCTCTCCTTTATAAGCATATCCTCCGCTAAAGCCTTTGTGAATGTGTATGTGTTAGGCCTGTCACCTGAAATGTAGAAGAAAAACACATTAGTATTTTTATCGAAGAAAATCTGGAGCCTATTTTGGCAAAAAACCAAAAAATCTCAAAGCTTTTCATTATGCTTGCATATCGACCGCAAAATAGTAGTGCTATCACTGGCTGTCATTAACAAAGCGACCAGAAGTATTTTTTTTTTGTTTGACGTTTGAATTTGGAACTAAAGAAGAAAAACGCCTCTGTCATCTCAGTTATTTCGCATTCGGAATTTAAATTGCAGGAGCATTGAAGCTTGCAGTTATTGTCAATCACAATGCTACCGTCATTTACTATGTGATCTTTGGAAGTGTACACCTTAAATTAACGCCTCTTTTGTAACTGTCACCTTTTCATCATCACGTTCGCCATTTAGTAGTGAATCAAAGAAAACGTTCCCACCATTTCTCTCTATACACTCACCGACTAGATCCGGTGTGATTCTGTCGACCAGCTCATCCGGCAGGGTCTGGACGAGGGTCACGACATGCTCGGGGTGTGCAGGCGGTGCGTATACCGTCTCCTCAACGCGTTCGCGCTCGCAGTTGCAGTATGCTGTCGATACGTGCACTAGGGCCTGGAAACAGAGAAGTAAAGGGTGAAAAAGTTGAAGGAGTAATAGAAGATGGCGATAGCTGACTTTAACCGGGTGCCACTAAAGAAACGATCACGACGAACACGCATTCGTGCAACAAATAGGACATCCTACACTTCGAAGGATAGAAAGCCTAGGACGAGTGAGAAAAACTGCCTGGAAATCAAAGCATCTCATTTTAGATTTCTGAATCTCTTCGGTTTTTTAAACAAAATGTCTTGAGCAAAACCTACCATCGATGTGAGTGTGACATTTAAAAACCGACTCAGATTTTCAGAAGACCGAGGCTAGGCGTTAGAAAGTGAATTCATTTAAGTAAACTTCTCACGATTTAGATCTTTTGATAAAACTACATGAGATGTATCACTATTCAGGCTTATCGCTGAAAGCTATCTTTTGATAGACACAAAATGTTTCAGTACAGGTACTATAGTCATTGAATTGACTATGGTGATGACGACAATGAGTCATTTCAAAATGATTCATAATGCTACAAAGATAAGTCGCAAAATGTGTCATGCAAAAATAATGTATACACTGTAGTAATTGATTAATGCTATTTATAAGTAGACCATTAAATAATTAATTGTTGTAAATAATAACAATGTAGTCTGCTCGTGGCTAAATAATAACAGCTGCACGGGTTGATCTTTCGTGGATGGCTGACCATTCCTTCATCCATTACATACTGATTTTCCACCGTGGCTCGTAAAGCAGATTAAGTCATTGATCTCGGCTGCAGTAGCGAAGGGTCAATTTTTGTAAGAGGTAAGCACATATCTTTAATGTGTTTATATTATTTGTCTATAGAATACCGACTGTGCCATTTTTCAAAGAGGAGCCGGTAGGAATCGAGTTCTATAGAACCTGGGATGATTCCTGAAAAAATCTAATTAGTCCGTCAGATAGATTTCCAAAAAATATTGGACACGTATTTTTTCTTTTTTCACGAAAACTAAAAATGAAGACGATGCAGTGCGTCGAAAGTCGTGTGACGTCGTACTTGTAAGTAAAGTGACTTTTTACCGAAAAGTGATGTCACAGGCCCCCACTCATGATCTTTGATGCGTTTTATCTTCGTCAATTTTTGTTGATTTGTTAAACCAAAAAATACGTATCCAATATTTTTCAATAATCTAACTGACGGACTAAATAGAATCATATTTTTTTTACAAAGGAAACATCCCTATTGTTTTTCTAGTAGTCCCGGTCACAGCACGTGTACCACCTGAGCGTGCTGTTCGTGGGCAAGAAGGCACGCTCTTCTTCTTCTTGGGGTGTCAATGGCAGTCTACACTGAGTCGATCCAGAACGTTGGCGCCTTCAGTAGCGTGCATCAGTTCAGATGAGCAACAGGACACGCAGGACAGGATATTAAGTGCCCCATCGTTTGAGGAACAGCACCACATTTCGACTCCAGATCAGATTCATCTATGAATCTCAACCTGAGCTGGGTTTCCTTGCTTCGGCCAAACTGGAGTCTGTTTATTGAGTAAAATCGAACTATCTCCTGCTCATACCAAATATCTTTAGCTGCTTACCTCAAGGCTAAGCATACGATGGCAAAGCTGCACCAGCTGCTGTGTACCCAGCATGTTGATAGTCACGGATAGCTTGAGTTTCTCGTCGAACTTCACCGTTGCCGCTGAGTGGAACACCACTGATATCTGGTGGAGAAGAATGGAGAATATGAGTAAAACTAAGTTTTCTTGGAGTGTTCTTTGACAGTCGTTACAGGTAAGTGGCAAAATCTAACAACCAGTCTTACCAAGGGTATCGTATTACCCAGTACTAAGTGGGTTGTGGAGGTCAGATAGGCAGTCGCTCCATGTAAATTCTGGTATTCGGCGGCTTCCGGTTAGACTGGAAGCCGACCCCAACATAGTTGGAAATGGCTAGGCAGATGATGATGATGATAAAAAGGATCTCATCTTACCTTCTGACAAAGCATAGCCTGATCTGCAGCGCTGATGCCCAGCTCCGGTTCGGTGATGTCACCCACTATTGGGACTATCTTGTTCAACTCCTGGGGCCGCTCTCTCCGTAAAGTCTCGAACAGCTGGAGAAGAAATATTCTTCATCAGTAATTGGATAGGAGAAGCATAAAAAATTGGAGTTAGGCACTAATAAATCCGATCAAAATAATTGTTGGGAAAAAAATAAAGATGGGCTTCGGTTTCGGCGGTCATTCACAAATCTTTGACTGTCTATAAGGGTAGTTAGTAGCTCGAAAGTCTGATGTAGCGAAAAAGGGTTAAGGGTGGAACAACCACATCTTACATAATAAAGGGTGTAAATAGACCCACGAAGCTGATATAAAATTTCTGACATTTCTTAAGTAACATTTATTCTTGTGACATTTAATTTTAATTTATGACATCATTCAATTTCTTTGACATTCTTTAAAGTGCTGACAATTTTCATTTTAATACAATAACTGCTGACATTTTTTATTCATTATTTTATTCTTTCTCATTACATGATATGATAGATGATCTAATTTATTTACTTGTTTGTTTGTGGTTCATGTATCTATATTAATTTCTGGTTTTAATTATGTTGCATGTATTAATAATTTGTACGCCCGAGAGGCAAAACATAGCGCCCTCAATGTATTACCAAATAAGACCTTATAATGAACCTATGTTTTACAATGAATAAATGAATCTGAATCTGAATGAAGCCGAAAGGCAGGTCTTCTAGACCATACCTGGGAACCTTCTAGTTACGGAGATATTGGGGGTCAAAGTTCCAACTTTTTTTTTAAATACATGTTTTTAATGCAAGATTTTTACTTTAAACACCTCCACGTCCCCCGTACTATTCAATTCATCCATCAGCACAATGTTTTGAGTGCACTACATTGAGTTCTACCGTAAAACGTGATTTTTCACCGCAAAAAAAAAGTTGTTTCCCAGCAATAATTTTTGCGTAAAGTTACTTAGTTTGATGTACAGAATGCTTGGTTGACGCCTTCGTGAAGGGTCTGTTTACACCCTGTATTAAGTAACATAACCTACATAACATCACGCCAGCAATCCCCGAAGGGTTAGGCAGAGGTGTACCCAATAGTACACCCACATTTCGGCAGTTACGAATAAGGCCCATGTAATAGGGGGCGAGCCTATTGCCATCAACCGGGCACAAATTCAGACTCCGTGGCTGCTACTGAGAAATTCCTGATGGTAAAACCCAATAACACTATGTCCGACCTGGGAATAGAACCCAGGACTCTCTTACTCGGCAGTCGCGCTTGCGACCAATATACCAAGGAGGTAATATTAAGTAAATACTTCATAAATGCATAAAAGAATAATACATAATGACTATACTTAAGTACATAATGCAAATGTCACTCCATTGAAGTAAATAAATAAATAAGTGGAATCTTAGAAATAAGGAAGCTAAACAATATAGAAGTGGTCGTCACGTCTTTAATACATAATGTTATGAATATATGTTAAGTACTTGAAGACTTTAAAGTATATACTTACAATATTCTAATGATTATTTGTCTAGAAAATCACAAAGCTGAAGTGTTTAACAGAATTGCTGACAGACCAAATAAGGATAACGGGATATCAATTAATACTAGCTCCGCGACCTTCATTCGCGTCAACGCATTGTAAAAATATTAGGTACCTACTTCCATACTTGAATCGGATTTTATTAATAATTAGCTTTTACCCGCGGCTTCGCCCGCGTGGATGTCGAAAAATATCCCACCCGAACAAAAAAAAGTTGCTTACCTTCATCCCCCTTTTTAACCCTTCGGGGGTAGAATTATCAAAAACGCTGAGACACGTATAAATTAATTTTCAATCGTCAGCCTAAACACAAAATTTTAAGATCCTAACTTCAAAACTGACGGACTTTCATATAAACTTCCATCCCCTATTTTACCCCTTTAGGGGTGGAATTCCCAAAAATCTTTTCTTAGTGGATACTTACTCTTCACAAAGAACACACCCTCCAAGTTGCATGTCTCTAGGACCAGCAGTTTGGGCTGTGTTGATATATCACCCAGTCAGTCAGTCAGTCAGTTAACCATTTTATATTTACATATAGACTAGCACTACGCCCGCGACTTCGTCCGCAAAAATTCTGATAGCTCGGCTAATATGCATGATATCTTTATAATTTATAGCCTATAGCACTCACGAATAATGTAGCTTTCTACCAGTGAAACAATTTTTAAAATTGGTTCATTACTTCCGGAGATTACCCGTTACATACAAACAAATTTTATCTCTTTATAATATTAGTATAGATTTCAAGGATTATATATTTTTTTGCACGGATCCCCAATCTTTTTTCTAAAATTAAAGTAGGGAGACAGCTATGCCAGTAAAATTCCCGTCAAAATGGGTCCAGCCGTTCACGAGATTAGCCGGAACTACTTTAAATTTCATTTCTATTTTGCTCTCTGAATTTATTAGTGTAATTATAGGATATTTGACATTGTAATATGATTATTGTTAGCTCTTAAGCGTTTTGGTAAAAAAACTGTTAGCTTAGAATGTATTTCTGAATAAATAAATAAACCCTGCAAGCAGAAATAGGAGCCTACGTCGTCTCGGTTTCACTTAAATAAATTGCCATATGCGTTAAAAAAATAGAAGCTTTGTTTTAACAAAAATGAATTACAAAGTTTATTGTGCGATAGTTATGATTAGATATGCGTTTATAAAAAGCTCCGTTTTTAAATTAATAGCGATGCGTCACGAACTCAAATTGTTGCTAAAATAATAATATATTGCTGTGCAATCAGTATTTTTGATTAGGATTGGGATTTTTTATATAATTAGGGCAGATTTTTTGATTTATAGTTAAATACTAGCCTTTTTATAATTAAAATAGACAAGGTGCTACTTTTTAGACGAAGGACAGACTTGAAGGGCGTGTAGTACTCATGGAAATTATTTATTTATTTATTTAAACTTCATGTTCAAGAGTGGTACATAGGCGGACTTAATGCCACAAGGCATTCTCTACCAGTCAACCTTTGGGTCAAATAGGACAGCATTGTGATAGAGTACAAGAAAATAAATAAGAAAAATACCATTTTGTTAACATAGATTGATATACATAAATGGGTACGTACATACTAATACACATATATACAGTAAAATTAAATAAACTAATAAAGGGTGTAAATAGACCCTTAACACAAACGAAAGGTACTTGTTCTCCCCGTCTTTGCGATTATTTTTTTGTTCTAGACCATACCTGGGAACCTTCTAGTTACGGAGATATTGGGGATCAAAGTTCCAACTTTTTCACAGGTTTTTTTTAAATACATGTTTTTAATGTAAGATTTTTACTTTACACACCTCCACGACCCCCGTACTATTCAATCCATCCATCAGCACAATGCTTTGAGTGCTTTCCATCGAGTCCTACCTTAAAACGTGATTTATAACCCCCAAAAAAAAGTCGAATCCCAGAAATATTTTTTGCGTAAAGTTACTTAGTGTGATGTACAAAATGCTTGGTTGACGGTTATGTGAAGGGTCTGTTTACACCCTGTATATATTATAATACATACAAATAGTCCAAAATACGAGAAACCTTATAATAATTACAATGCCTACTAATATCTAGCTTGTAAGCAAATTAGTCTGATCAACTTTTATTAAGCATCTTCTATTTATGTCTGCTCTCATTTCTAAAAAAATTGGAAACGTACACCCACATTTCACCAGTTATGTTGTGAATTAATAAGGAGCGAGCCTATTGTCATCAACCGGGCACAAATCCAAACTCCACGGCTACTGAGAAATTTCTGTTGGAAAAATCCAATAACACTTTGCTCAACCTGGGAGTCGAACCCAGGGCCTCATTCTGAGCCGTCGCGCTTGCGATTACTACACCAACGAGGCTACTATTTATTCCATGTAACCTACCTACTAGATTTGTTTTGTTTCATAAATAATCGTAGTTATTTCAAAAACTCAATGTCATATGCAAAGCACGAAACCGAATTTTAAATTAAATAAACAAAAATAACATCTAAATCAATTAAAGTTGAAATACTTATTTCATTTCATGAATAAAACATTGATAATATTTCGAATGAGGAAATGTATTATGAATTTAAAAAGTTCGACATACGTGTAGAATTTAATAAACGTAAGATTTACGAAAAAGTATTTAATTTAAATTGGCACACTTCACGTGAACCTGGCTGGTCTTTTTTTTGCCAAAGAATCAGCATTTTTTTTACATTTTTGTTTTTTTTTGTGTTTGTTATTGTGGACACAGTTTTTATCTTATGAAAGATCTTTTTTGGAAAATCCAGTTTGGATACTATTTTGTTTTTTTTTTGTAAATCTCGTTAATACAGGGTGTAAACAGACCCTTCACATAGCCGTCAACCAAGCATTCTGTACATCAAACTAAGTTACTTTACGCAAAAATTATTGCTGGGAATCGACTTTTTTTGGGCTGAAAAATCACGTTTTAAGGTAGGACTCGATGGAAAGCACTCAAAGCATTGTGCTGATGGATGGATTGAATAGTACGGGTGTCGTGGAGGTGTGTAAAGTAAAAATCTTACATTAAAAACATTGTATTTAAAAAAAAAAACTTGTGAAAAAGTTGGAACTTTGACCCCCATATCTCCGTAACTAGAAGGTTCCCAGGTATGGTCTAGAACAAAAAAATGATCGCAAAGACGGGGAGAACAAATGCCTTTCGGTTATGGTAAAGGTCTATTTACTCATTTTTTTTCTTTTTCGGGTGGTTAATCATCAAATGACCCCCCCAGTCTTACCCCATTTATAAATAAATTAAAGAAGAACGAACGAGTGAACTACTAACCGGTGACTGTGTTAGCTCGGTAAGACGTGAGGCAACATCCTGGCCACGCTTCGGCCGCATCAGTAGGTAGATCTTCTTAATCTTTGGACAACTCCTTAACAGCTTTTCAACGAGCACCTGTGGAACAAAGACGTCATTTTTTCATTTAGTGTTTACAGAAAGAGGTGCCGAGACGATCTGGACGCGTACCGCGAAGGCTGGTTCGAGGAGGCACGGGAAAAGAGCACATAAGATGTAATTGGGGGAGGCCTTTGCCCAGAAGTGGGACAGTAAGGCTACTAAAAAAAAAAAAAAAGGATTTACAGCACAAGACATTAACCATTTCACCGCCACGGACTTCAATAGAAGTTCTAGATTTCCGTGCCACCAGCGCCACGACTTCATCAGAAACTCTTAATTTTTAACTACCTATCAAACATAAAAGTACTGTATTTAAAGCGTGTAAATCTCATTCATCGATATTTATTTTTATTTATTATATTAGGTCTACCAACAATTGTTCACACTGGATACAGCGACATAAATCATTATAAAAATTAAATTACAGCGCAACAATTACTTAAAGGTAAACACCACATGCACAAAACAATAAATTCGGAAAATAAGCTAAGCTTAGTAAGTACTAAGCGCTAATATTCAATTATGAAATTAAAACTGTAAATAATGACAAATAAAACAGAATTATGACAAAATCGATTAAAAATAAGATTGATAAATTCATTACAATGGTAACATTGGTAAATAGATAAAAATTAAATTAAAATTATATTACATTGGTAAATTGCTAAAATTGATAAATTATAAATAAAATGGACATAAAATTAAAATTCATTGAATAAAATTAATAAATTGGTGAATTATTAAACATAAAAGAGAAAAAAATAAATTAAATTAATAACAGTTGTAAAATTGACACAATGAAATAATTAATTATTGTAAAATTGACGATATAATATGAAATAACTGATATGACGATACCCTCATCAGTACTGTTTACTGTATACTTCGTTATACAATTATAGCTTGGCGCTGGCGAGGCATCGCGTTCTGTGTACGTTGGCGGTGAAAAGGTTAATATTAAATTTAGTTTATCATTTCACTCTGCCATCTCCTAGAACTACAACATTCAAATATATTATCGTCTTCTATTCATCGACAAGCGCGTTGAGCATCGTCAACATCCGCGGGATCGAGCTTCAGTGCAACAAAATGGGACATTAAACAATTTATGCCTTCCAGAGCGATTGTAATTACTTCGAACGAAAGATTCGCACAGCTCCGCATGCAAATCCGACGCATCGGTATACCCATGAATAATTTTACAGGCTGTTGTTACTTGCTCAACGGATGTAAAGAAAATGCTATGTGTTACTATTACTAGTAACAAGAAATCGCTTGTGTTGTTTATAAAAGTAAAAGTATTCTGATTTAAAAGAGTGTCCATGGAGTTTCTTGCCCGTTCTTCTCCATAGAGATCTACGTTAGGGAATGGGCAACTACAGTACTTTCACAGTTTTTATGCCTTGTGACTGGGACTGTAGCTATTGTTGTCTTTGTTTCGACAATTCAAAAGTGCCTGTAACTGGCCTATTTGAAATAAATGCATTTTTTTTTTCATTTTGTTTTTATAATTGGGCTTTTGCTAAGAATTTCTCAGTAGCAGCCTCGGAGCCTAGATGTGGGCCCGGTTGATGGCAATAGGCTCACCCCCGATGATATGGGACTTAAACATAATTGGCGTAGCGTGGTATTGGTATCCCTTCACGGATTACTGGCGTAATGTTATGTTATGTTAGACGATACTTGTGTAACAAATAGCACAACGGATGGAATTGAGAATCAAGATTTCTCATTTAATATGCTATGTTTTATATAATTTCAATAAAGTCATGAAATTGTAATGTTGAAAGGAAGGAGCATTACTTTGTGTAATTTATTTCATCAGTACTGCTTTCAAAATACGCTTTTCTGAACTGTTCCACGTCACAAAAGACAATGAATAATATTCCGAGTTGATGGGTAACCTTCAGTGATGGAGAAGAAGAAGAAATAGCTCTCAAATACGTTAAAAACGGATTACATCGTGAAGACCGAAATGTCCCAGAACCAAATATTCGATTTCAACATGAATGATGTAACCAAGGTTTTGTAACAATATTCTAATTTATAAGAGTGTCCATGGAGTTTTCTGCCCATTCTTCTCCATAGAGATCTACGCTTTGGAATGGGCAACTTGTACAGTACTTTCATAATTTTTTTTTTTAGAAAACCTTGCCCTACACTAGGAATTTCTCCTGTATCGTGGGCGAGTTTACAAACATTTAAATTCACATACACAAACAGCCAGACCCGGAACAACTACCTCTAGGCCATACAAATATTTGTTCCGTGAGGGAATCGAACCCGCGACACGAAGCGCAGCAGTCAATCGCTCAACCACTGCGCCAACTGTGCCGTCAAATTAAATGCCATGTGACTTCACTGTAGCTTCATTTTATTGTTGTCTTTGTTTCGACAATGCAAAAGTGCCTGTACCTGGCCTACTTGAAATAAATGCTTTGATTTTGATTTCGAAGCCTGAGCCCGCGTGGTGGTTAGCAGCCTACTAAATATTACAAAATTATGTAATACTTATGTACATTTCATCGACACCAATATTGTTATCAATATAATATTAATTTATTAATCTTATCAAAGAAAGTTTCAAATGATTAACGAGTTTAACCGTTATCAACACATACTATGTATTTTGGCTTTATCTAATCTATTCGCTTTCGGAAACAGGATACGTATTTTATACTAGTAACCTAATTAATTCAATATTTTGTTGATGATGTAACATCAGGTTGGTAGGAACTGCCCCGAAGATAGGGGAAACTAGCAAAGTCAAGTACACTCAGCCTATAGCATCTCACCGAAGCTTCGGCTTCAGCTACCTTCGGCCAAAAAATCCACCTTCGGTTTCGGTGAAAATGGGCCGAAGTTTTGGCCGAAACTGAAGGCTTCTAGCAAGCACCGAAATTGAATGTACTGTTACGAATGCGCGGGAAAGCAGAGAAAGAAGTCACATTGCAAGGTCATTTTCATATCATTAAGTTTGAATTTTTCAAAGTGGGCGTGGATGCCAAATCCGAAACTATGAGCAATAGCGAAAAATACGCAAAGAAAAAGTATTAATTTGATTCGCACAACAATAAAAAAAAAAATTAAAAAAAACAAACATCTCGAGCCCGATTTTGATGAAAACTAAAACTACATCATTCGACTTTTGAAAAATCAATACCAATCCTAGCCAAGAATTGAACCCATTGATTTCGAAAAAAAAACACTTACTCCATTCGAGAGTGTCGCTAATAAGGATCAAATTCTGGGGAGTAATGACATACGACAAATTAAAGGAACCACGTATATGGTTCAGATGGTGACAGGTGAACAGGCTCAGAAGTCTCTGAACCGACTTCGATCTACCATCCCGCACTGGGCCCACTCCCTTTCCAAAAGAGGAGGGTTGTGTTCCAGCAGTGAGAACATTAAAGGCTGAATAAGCATAGCGGTTACTACACGATGTTTTCCTTCACCGTTCTTCAATTTGTAAGAAAAATCCAAGGAAATCTAGTTTTTCCCTGACATTAATGAGAGCCTATTAGTGGTAGGAACCAAGCACTTAGACGTGAGTATCAGGTTAACAAGGAACAGTGTCTGATGTATTTGACAACAACATTGTCTTTCACACACATAACATAACATCACGCCTATAATCAGAATTAGGCAGAGAGGTGCACCTAGTAGTACACCCACATTTCTTCAGTTCTGTTAAAGTAGCTTTTAATAGGGGGTGAGTCTATACTTATCCACCGGGCACAAATCCAAACTCCGTCTCTGCTACTCAGAAATTCTTGACGCCAAAATTCAATAACTTAGCCTTCGAGTTTGTTTCGGACGTTTCTTCTCAGAGTTAAGTTAGGAAACGCCAACCCCATCTCGTTTTAAAACAAGGTTTTTTGACGTGTAAAAGTGTTTTTACCCGAATGAGGAGGGTAATGTGTTTTTCAACCTATGTTTATATGTATGTTTGTTCCTATGTGGCGCTCTAGAGACCAAACGCGTGGGCCGATTTTGATGATTCTTACGTCAATAGATTTGAGACATGAGAGTAATCAAAACTCAATATAGCGACAACCAGACGCCATATTGTCAAACAGAAAATAAATTAAGTCGACTAACTGGATCAAGTGGGGTATCATTGAATCGGTATATAAAAACATCTTTAGGTTTCTCTTAAATCATTTTTCACTTTGAATGCCTGTTAAGGATTTAACGATTTAAAGTTGGTTTCTAAATGACATCATAAAAGTGAAAAAACAAAAAGTTCAATCGCCTGTGAAATCATTCACATTATTCAACTGAAAAGCTGAAAATAAAAGAAAAACATATTATAGAAACTAAAAAACCCGATAGAAAACCAAAAAACAAGCGCATTTGGAAGCACGCGGACGTATTGAAATAAAAAAAATCAGTCGGGTTTTTTAATTTTTATAATAATTACTTGGTTTTTTGCAACCAATTTACAGAAACAAACATCATTTTAAAGATCTCAGTAAAAGTGTTTAAAAAAGTGAGATATCCTTACCTTCCCCATGAAACCGGTCCCACCAGTGACAAAAACAGACTTATCCGCATAAAACTCAGCAACTGGCACATACTCCTGACTCCCAGGTACATAGTGCCCACCAGACAAACACGACGCCATCTTGAATTACTTTCCCTGCACTAAATCACGCTTGAACACTTGATAAATACATCAAAACTCGACTAGCCCCTCCAGTAAGCATGTGCGGATTTTCTCACAGGTTCTCCGTTTGTATTGGTTTAGTGTATCAGCAGGATACGGGTTGCTTTAACATGGTTGTTTGGTTACACCTGGAAAGAAAGAGAAATTGGTTAGTTGGTTGTTGATCAAAGATAGTCAAATACGGGACAGGACAAGACGAAGGTGTCTGATGATATGACGAATGAAATGAATATGAATGTGGATGGGTAAGAGTAGAGGAAGACCAAAGAAACGATGAATGGACTGTGTAAAGGATGAAATAGCAAGAAAGGAGGTGTCTGAAGAGATGATGAGTAATAGAAAAGTATGGAAGATGAAGACATGCTGCGCCGACCCAAAAGGAATTGGAATAAGGGCAAGCGAATGATGAGATCGGACAAGACGAAGAAAATCGAAATCCAATACTTGTTACTGCTTAATAACAAATCGGTCTGTCTAGTGTCATACGCACGCTTGTCAGGCAGCATTGGTGTGTCACAATCAAAAACGTTCAAGATGAAAATTTTTGTATGTAAATATTCCCAATTAAAAAACGTTGTCCCACACTTGGAATTTCTCCTGTATCGATTACAAACATTTAAAGCTCATATACACAAACAGCCAGACCCGGAACAACTACCTGTAGGTCATACAAATATTTGTTCCGTTCGGGGATCGAACCCGCGACACGCAGCGCAGCAGCGAATCGCTCAGCCACTGCGCCAACTGTGCCGTCGTCTTTGTTGTTGATGTTACGATTTGCAAGGCAAAAAGAAGAGGCTTTTTTTTTACTACCTTTTGAAACGTTTAATTGCTAGCAATAAAACGCTATCCTAATCATCCTTATTAAATACATACTTTAAAATTATCATTAATACTAGAAACGGGATATAACCTCCGCCGTCGCCGGGGAATACCCTGTTTCTAGTGTTTTACTGATAATGTTAGTGACCATGATAGTTTAAAAACTTATGCATACTTTAAAATGTATTTTAATTATAAATATTTTCTAGTTTTTTTTTTCTATTATATTGCACCTACTATGTTTTGTCTCTGCATCACCATAAGTGAAAATGCCAAAGGCATTAAGTCTTCTTTAATTTGTGCTTAAAATTTTAATGTTTAAGAAAAATACTTATTTCTCTTGCAAATAAAATAAAAATACAATCCGAAATCAGAAATAACTATGGTCCTAGAATACTGCCCTGACGTACACCGGTTAAATTCGTGTATAATGATAGCAATACTGATTAAAATAGTAACATAAAGTTATTTCTGTACTTCTAACTTAATACAATATATTAAAATAACCTATATTACCTAACTAAGTTAAAAATTAACTTAAAATATGGCGTCAAAAACTCCTCATCAACGCTGTCAACTGATATTGTACCCAAAAGACTAATCATTTAATACAATTGAAACTATAACAAAAGTCTTTGAAGTTGTCAAATATTACCTAATAAGTTTTTGATTTCAGGGTGAACTTCACCAGAGATATTATGAAATATTGACACTCTTAAACGCGGGTTAGATGTTGTGATCACGTTTATTGCTAAAATTTTCCTCAGTGTCAACAAACTCAAAAACTCAACGCATTTATTTCAAACAGACAAGTAACAGGCACTTTGAAAAGACGCATTATTTCAAATATACCCGTTATAGGCACTGAAACAGTCAAAACAAGATGATAAAGCTAGTTCAGCCGCAGAAATAATAACTGTGAAAGGCTGTAGACGACCATTCCAAAGCACATATCTCTATGGAGAAGAATGGGCAAGAAACTCCATGAAAACATTTTTTAAATCATTTTATGTGGGACACATAAAATGATTTAAAAAATGTTTAGGACAATTATGTTTTTTTTTTTATTCCATAGAATAGCACAGAGCATAGTAATTTTTTTCCCTGGATCGAAGCAACTGGAAGTCATGGAGAGAGGCCTTTGCCCATGGGATGACGCAGGGTAACAGTATTAGTATCAGAATAGCATAGAGCATGCTTTATTGTAGGTTCACCAAAGTTAAACACAACTATTGTACAATATTGCCAATTCTATGGTTACAATGGCGGTCTTATCGCTGATAGCGATATTTCCAGATAGCCATTGGAAGGACCGTACGAACACAAAATATAAACGGGCATAGAACATCCATAGTTTTTTTTATTGAACCTGTATCTAAAATTTTGCAAGGCCATGTACAAGTGCTTTGGGCTATAATTGCCTTCGTCTATTTTCGTAGGAATAACCCTGATTGTTTTGACTCCTTTTAAAAAAATATTCATATTATCTATCCTAACTGCATCATAAACATAAATAGGAAGTGAATCACTTGCAACCTCAACCTTCATATCTATTGCAACAGTTATCAAAAATCATATTTTTTTATTGACAAAACATCCTTGCGATTGTGAGGTCGTCTGGTTTGCAAAAACTAGGAAGTTCATTAGCTGTCAAAATTTATTAGTGAAATACAAAGTGTAACATAATAAACGCAAGACCTCTCGTGTGGTGTCTCAGACCATGAAACTGAACAACTTTTGTTCTATGACTTTTGGAAATTCATAACTTTTTTTTAGTTTTACCATACATGTGGATCAGCTAATGGCGTCCGTTCCTATAGAAAGCAGTTTTTTTTTTTGCGAATTTCAAGAACTCTTAGAACAAAAGATGTTTAGTTTAATGGTGCGAGAGACCACACGGGAGGTCTTGCGTTTATTATGTTACACGTTGTAAACAAGAGGAATAATTTATTGTAGAATTATTTACTTGGAAAGAGAAAATCTTGTTAAGTAAGTAACGATCAATTTCGAGAATACAATTTTATTGTGAATTTAAAAATATTAAGTAGAGTAAACTGATGATATACATAAAAACTATTAAAAATAAACTAACAACAAACTATAAAAGGGCATCAAAAACTCCTTCTCAACGCTGTCAGCTGGTAAGGTGCCCAAGAGACTGACGCGTTGCCACGTTGTATGGCAACACTTATCCTCTGGCCAAGTTATTATCCAGCCCTTGGGTAAGAAAAGCGTCAACTAGACGTTCGGTTTCCTTAAACAGGCTATGAGCACTCGGACCCCACAGCTCCAGAGTTTCAACGTTTATTTAATTTTGGACAGATATGTTGTGTGTGTTGTGTGTTATGGTGTGTTGTTGTTTGTGTTCATGTTGTGAACGTTTAAGGGCCGATTTCATCATTAAAATTGAACGCAATCAGCACATTTACACCTCGTTCAATCTGTCAGTGTCAAACTCAAAGCATTTATTTCAATTAGACCATAACAGGCACTTATGAATGTCAGAAAAACAAAGAAGGCGAAGCTACAGTCACAAACACAAGAGATAATAACTTGTAAAAGTACTGTGGCTGCTCATTCCAAAGCGTAGATCTCTATGGAGAAGATTGGGCAAGAACCTCCATGGACATTCTTTTCATTCAAAATGTCAGCATTGTATTCGAATATTGTCATAATTCTTAATCGCGTTTTGATGTGCTGATCGTGTTAACTTTCATTGGTGGAATTGGTCCAAAGGAAACGATCCGAGTTCCATATGAGACGAAACCAATTCCGGCGCAAAAGCATTGTATCTCAAAAGAATACAAAATATTTTTTTTTTTGGTTAATAATAGGATTTTCGGCGGCTTTTAGAGTCTACAGCAGGCATTATATAAAATTCGTGGTGTCCAAAGAGCGTGGAGTGCACTACTTCTATCTGACTTCCATTCCAAGCCATCAATTGAAGTATCGGTCTTCTGTCAAAAAATCTGACAGTTGCTAATTTCAGGTTATACCCAAAAAAATTAAATCATTATAAGTGCCGTCACAGAATTAGATTACACGATAATGAGATTGCACATGAAACGATAAACACGATTTTGAGAATGAGTGAGCGGGACAATATTCTTAAAATGTCATTTTAAAAGAAAGTAAAACATGTATTACACATTTTTATTTACAAAGGATCATGTTTTGACGCGGTAGGGTATAAATAATAAACCATAGAAAAGTTTATAAGAATAAACAATAAAAAAAAAAATGTTCACAAAATTCTCTACGTCATCGTCAAATGCCAAGGTATTAACAAGTTTAAGGCTAAGATAGTTGCAAAGCTCTGTAGGTCACATAAATATTCATCAAAAACACAAAATATATGCAATATTACATAATTGCAATCACAATGTTCTTCCGGCAAAATTGAATATTGATTGAGGTCGTTAAAATGCCTATGATAATATAAATTGCCAAATAGAATTATTTGTTACTAATTGACATGATTTTTACAGTAATTTTTGCATTCTTATGCAGTCTAAAAATATTTTAATTGGTGGTTTCATTAATAAAATATAAGTAAGTTGGTTTTATGAATGATTCGCGATAATAGAAAACCTGCTGTCAAATTCTATTCCAGTAGTTGAAACTTAAATTAAAACTACAAGCCGACACTGCACAGCCTAAACAGCTGGATCTGGAAGCATTAATTCTTCACTAAAGTTTATTTTTATCAAAATGAAATAAGATTCAAAAGATCCCTAAATATGCCATAAAATTTGTATGGAAGATCGTAATTTCACGGCCTGTAGTTTTTTAAAATTTCAAAATACTACTTCAAACTACCAAGTTAACTTGTTACTGTACATACCTATAGAAATAACTTAAAATAAAAATCTCCGTAGCGTTAGTTATTCTTCTTAAAATAGACCACGTTCTGAAATCAATTCAAACTACTAAATTATTTATTTATTTACTAAATTATACTCAAAAAGCCGCTAAGCTAAAGTGGGACTGGGCTGGCCATGTCTGCCGCATGACTGACGAGCTGTGGGCCAAAATAACCACGATGTGGAGCCCTGACACAGCCAGACGGCGACGCGGTAGACCTCGTAAGAGATGGCGGGACGAGCTGGACAAAACTAACGACCAGTGGTCCACATTGGCCCTGGATCGAAGAATTTGGAAGTCATGGAGAGAGGCCTTTGCCCAGCAGTGGTATGCCGCAGGCTAGCAGTATCAGGAAATTATTTCGACTGCAACAGAATCGTATCAAAAGACAGTTTTCGTTCAAGAATCTCTTTGTATGTCGTAAAGGTTAAACAATTTTGAGAGTAAGGATGCAGGTAGACTCAGGATGTCGGTTTGGAAATAGGATACTCCTTCTCCCAGTAGTACCTAAACGAGGGTTAAGTTCCGTCATCCATGCGGGCAAAATCCAATTCAAGAATCTAATTTGATTGCTGGATGTGCTGTGAAAATGAAGAGACATGCCAAACTTAAAGAAGACGATATATAAAGGTATTCGATCGAGCATATGCCTTCGGACCAACACTATCGTGAGGTATGCAGTCTCAGGGAATAAGAGAAGTATTCCCTGAGACATGTCTCACGATTGTTTTCGGACGAGAAGCCGAAGTGGGGATGCACCGAGAAGTGGTATCAGTGGACAAGAACCTCAACCCGATCTCCCTGGCTAACGAGAACTTGCGCAAACCTATTGTATTAGACAGTAATGACCGCAGAGCAAGGAGCTTCACGAGAATGCTTGCTAGCTTCCAAACAGAATATTTTAAGTTTTGAATATTATCAACAAAAAGGTAAATAGGTCTAAAGAGCTGACAAATGGGTAATTTAGGCACAGCTTGGTAGCTAGGCCATTTCCAGGATAGGACGGCAATGGATTCTCCACATGGATTGATTGATTCAATCTGAAATCCTAACCTCTCACACTAAGTGCCGCAAGGTTTCTAGGTCCAAATAGAGAGGAATCTGCAAATCTTAACTACAAATATGTTCTTACCAAAATAGTTCGTACAAAAAAATATCACACTTTTCTTCTGAAATTGCAAAACGTCAATGCACGTAGAATTAAAGTATGCAACATCCAAAGCACTTGTATTTCGCTTTCAGATACATTTTTAACAGTCACAAGCACGCCCCGATGTAAATAATATACGTTCATGTACAATTTTTTTACTAATTCACTTTTTATTTCATCGGTTTTCATAAAACAGGCAATATCCGTAATCACGGTTGTACTTATGTCTTAATTTTGACGTCTTCAGTCATGTTTTACATTATTTTTAATTTCTTACTTTTGGCCAGTTTAGGAAATGAGGTCGAGGTTATAATTAGATTTAAAATGACGACCATTCGCAGTTCTGAATTTGTAAATTTTTAATCGTGGGTCCAGTACCTATAGGCTAACAAATAATCATCAAAAATATCTTCGGTAATATGGGCGTGTCATGCGGAGGAATTTGGAAAATGTCGTGAGAATCGTTTTGAGTGTGAATGCGTGTGTGTGGAAGACCAATGAAACGATGGATGGACTATGTGAAGGATGATATGCTAGAAAGGAGGTGACTGCTGTGATGACGAGTAATAGAGAATATGGAAGAAGAAGACATATCGCGCCGACCCCAAATATATTGGCAGTGTGGAAGACAAATATAAGATGGATGGACTATTTGAAGGTTGATATAGATAGAATATGGGTGACCACTGCGACAACGACAAATAAAGGGTGTAAATAGACCCTTAACATATCCGAAAGGCACTTGTTCTCCCCGTCTTTGCGATGATTTTTTTGTTCTGGACCAAACCTGGGAACCTTCTAGTTACAGAGATATTGAGGGTCAAAGTTCTAACTTTTTCACAATTTTTTTTTTAATACTTGTTTTTAATGTATGATTTTTACTTTACACACCTATCTACGACCCCCGTACTATTCAATCCATCCATCAGCACAATGCTTTGAGTGCTTTCCATCGAGTCCTACCGTAAAACGTGATTTTTCACCCCAAAAAAAAAAGTCGTTTCCCAGCAGTAATTTTTGCGTAAAGTTATTTAGTTTGATGTACAGAATGCTTGGTTGACGGCTATGTGAAGGGTCTGTTAACACCCTGTATAGAACAATGGAAGAACAAGACATGCTTCGCCAACCCCAAATAAATTGAGATACGAGCAGGAGAATTATGGTTCTCTGTCATGATTAATGCATTCCTATTTTAGGCGCGAATTACACAGAAACGGCATAAGGTGAAGGCGCGGCGCAGGCATGATGCCGCTTCAAAACGTTTCCATACAAAATGTACGTAGGTCGAGAATTACACTCAAGCGGCGTGGCGCAGGCACGCCGTTCTTTCGTTTACTTATAAATTCCACGCCTGCGCTGCGCCTGTGCCGCACCGCCACCTTACGCCGTTTCTGTGTAATTCGCGCCTAACATAACTGAGTAATCGGATTTTCATAATTAATATAATATTACCAACCTACCTATATATTTAGGTTTTTAGGTACGTCATATAAATTTAATAATAAACTGAATATTGATAAAACTGATTGCGTCAGGGAAAACCCTGTAGCAATACAGTGAACATTGTATGAATTCATGTACTAATAATACCATTGCTTTAATAAATTATCTAAAGGCTAAATTGTGTTTTAAAGGGTGAAAACAAAGACTAATTACATTCACTGTTTTAAGCTTTCACGGTTTACAAATAAACTGAAACTCCGTGATTGTTCATTATTTTGAGCTCCCGATATTCAAGCAAGTAAGCGTTGCAAGCAGCGTTTTGCTGTCAAGTATGGAATCCAGTTTTGAGTAAGCTTAAAAGTAGCAGCCGGCATCGTAATAAGGACTCAACAAAACCTGGTGATATTGTGAGTGTGTTTTGCCGTGACTTAGTGTCGAGTTCCAGTAGTGCGCGTAGCAAAAGACAAAGAAAGAGGGTAGATAGATTTGTCTGCTCTTAACAACCCAGTCAACCCGCGATTATGGCGCTTGCAACAGCGCCGAAATATCAGGAGCTCAAAATAATGGACAATCACGGAAGATATCCCGTAAGTGACAGACTTATTACATTGCTGACAATCAGACCTTTCCATCATCATCTTCCTGGCCTTGTCCCATGTCACTTGGGGTCGGCGCAACACTTTTTTTCTTCCATTCTCCTCTGTCAACCGTCACGCTATCATTTACTCCTTTTTCTTGACAAATGAAAAGTAATGGTCTTTCTAAAAACAAGTTCAGCAACTGTACTGGTGGTGAGATTGGTGGCCAGCACTGTCTTCTCTCACTATAGCATATCATCATCTGCCTAGCCTTTTCCCAACTATATTGGGGTCGCCTTCCAGTCTAACCGGATGCAGCTGAATATCTGTATTTTACAGGGAGCGACTGCCTATCTGACCTCCACAACTCAGTTAGTACTGGGTCATACGATACCCCTTGGTAAGACTGGTTGTCAGAATTTTTGGGCCACTGACTACCTAACGACTGTCAAAGATCTACAAATGACAGCCGGGACCAACGGCTTAACGTGCTTTCCGAGGCACGGAGGAAACTTGGTATGTAATGGGCGGTCACCCATCCACAGACCAACCTAGGCAAGCACGGCTTAACCAAAGATCGACCCGAGCGGCTGTTATTATTTAGCCACGAGCTCTCACTATAGCATAATGGGTTTATAAATACCCTTAACGAAGCTGAATGCACTTGTTCTCCTCGTCATTGCGTTTTTTTTTTTTGTTCTGGACCATACGTGAGAACCTTCTTGTTATGGTGATATTGGCGGTCAAAGTTCCAACTTTTATACAAGTTTTTTTTTTTTTAATACAAGTTTTTAATGTGGTTAGTGCCTGAACTTGTGTCAGAGTTTTAATGCCGCCCATGAGCCTCTGACTTGGCTTTACATGCCGTCGAGAAATATCTCTCAGGCATGCTGGTTTCCTCACGAGGTTTTCCTTCACCGAAGCAAGTGATAATTATACAATACGCACATGAATCCGAAAAGTCTGTGGTGTGTGTCTTGGGTTCGAACTTGAGACCTATGACTTGGCAGTTCGACGTTCACACCAGGCTGTCAATGCTCGACCGCCTGCACTGCGAAGTGGAAACCAGTCGTGTTGCTGCTTACTGCGATTTAGCAGCATTGCCGCTGCCATCAGCGGTTCGCAGTCGCTTTTAGAATTGTACCATCAGATGCTTAGTTTAAAGTCCATTTTCGCAATATCCTTATTTTTAAAGGCACGGTTGTTTACCGAGTCTCATTTTGATTGATAACTGAAATTGGGGCCAGATTTCTTTCGTCTACTTTTTATCACTATGCACAAACATAGGTTTCCTATCGACACTGCTTATCGGTTATCAACCGATAAGCGGTGTACATCACGCCTGTAAACCGTGAAGGGTTAGGTAGAGGTGAACTAAATAGTACACAGTTATGTTTAAGTCCCATGTAATAAGGGGCGAGCCTATTGCTATCATCCAGGCACAAATCCAAACTCCGCGGCTGCTACTGAGAGATTCCTGATAGAAAATCCCAATGAAAATTTTCCCAACCCGGGAATCGAACCCAACCTCATGCTCAGCAGTCGCGATTGCGACCACTAAACCAACGATGCAGTTAGATTTATATTCTCGTCACTAAAACCAAGATCTTATATTAAATACCATACTATTATATCATAGTTAAAAATCAGATATTAAAAGCATAAAAGTATCTATATACAACGTGTAACATAATAAACGCAAGACCTCTCGTGTGGTCTCTCGCAAAATAAAACTAAACATCTTTTGTTCTACGAGTTCTTGAAATTCGCAAAAAAAAAAAAATACTTTCTATAGGATCGGACGCAATCAGCTGATCCACATGTATGGTAAAACTAAAAAAAAGTTATAAATTTCTAAAAGTCATAGAACAAAAGTTGTTCAGTTTCATGGTCTGAGACACCACACGAGAGGTCTTGTGTTTATTATGTTACACGTTGTATTATAAAATGGTAAACTGACTGACTGACTGACTGCGTGAAACTTGGAGGATGTGTTCTTTGTGAAGTGTAAGTATCCACTAAGAAAGAATTTTTGAGAATTCCACCCCTACAGGGGTAAAATAGGGGTTGGATGAAAGTCCGTCAGTTTTGAAGTTAGGATCTTCAAATTTTGTGTTTGTGACGATTGAAAATTAATTTATACGTGTCTCAGCGTTTTTGATAATTCTAACCCCGACGGGTTAAAAAGAGGGGATGAAGGTAAGTAATCGGATATTTTTCGACATCCACGCGGGCGAAGCCGCGGGCAAAAGCTAGTTATAAATAAAAACATAGCGAAATTAATTCATATGACCGTGACACAGATTTATAAATGAATCCATTAGGTGTTAACTATTACCGGATATATATAAATTGGCTGTCATATTATATGCTAATCTTTTAATATTATGGACATATTCACGCCTCATTTGTATAAAGGATGAGCAGAATTCAAGGTGGTTGAACCGGACTAACTTGATTTATAAATACTTTGATATGTTAAAAATATGATTGATTTTGATTGATTAGGCTGTCTATATCACAAGGTGAGATGGCTAGACTTGGAACTTTTTATTTAGACCGTAGTTTTTTTTAAATAATATGTGTAAAATTAATGAATATAGGGTGTAAACAGACCCTTCACATATCCGTCAACAAGGGTGTAAATAGACCCTTAACATAACCGAAAGGCACTTGTTCTCCCCGTCTTTGTGATATTTTTTTGTTCTAGATCATACCTAGAAACCTTCTAGTTACGGAGATATTGGGGGTCAAAGTTCCAACTTTTTCACACGTTTTTTTTAAGTACATGTTTTTAATGTAAGATTTTTACTTTACACACCTCCACGACCCCCGTACTATTCAATCCATCCATCAGTACAATGCTTTGAGTGCTTTCCATCGAGTCCTACCGCAAAACGTGATTTTTCAACCCAAAAAAAAGTCGATTCCCAGCAATAATTTTTGCGTAAAGTTACTTAGTTTGATGTACAGAATGCTTGGTTGACGGCTATGTGAAAGGTCTGTTTACACCCTGTATATGATCTTAAGTCGCGGATAACAATAACAGCGCGAATCAGAATTTTGATGTTAGTTCTTCACTTGTGTCATAGATGGTGCTGTAGTACTTTTTAAGGTTCCGTACCAGAAGGGTAACCTACAGAACCCTAACTAAGCCACCGCTGTTCGTCCGTCTGTCTGTCAGCGAGCTGTATCTCATGATCAGTAATAGGTAGGCAGTTGAATTTTTTACAGAATGTGTAGTTCTGTTGCCGCGATAACAAGAAATAATAAATTAACAATTCAAGGGGGTCCCGACTCGCACCTGTCCGGTTTTTTATACCATGTAGCTGCAGTACTTTTAGTACTGTCCTGCTACAGATGTCAAATGTATTCTTATTTTTGATTCCAGCCCCCGTAGCATGACCACCGTAGACAAGGATTTCTTTGACGGAAGAATCGACAAAATGACAGACAGTGCAAAGAAATCTGTCATTGTGTCGACACAAACTGTCATTTTGTCGATTCTTCCGTCAAAGAAATCCTTAAAAATCAAAAAAATCAAAATCAAAATATTTTATTTCACATAGGCCTCGATGGGCACTTATAAAACGTCGACAAAAAGGTGCACGGTTCGGGTTGGTCGTTTCCTATGGAGAAGAACCGGCAAGAAACTCCATGGTTACTCTTTTCAAATCATTTGGTGTTACAGTATTATGGATACAGCATTTGTACTTAAGTATGGGGGGACAGCGTAGGCCCGACAATAAGTCGTTGCTTACTACACAAAAAATGTAGAACAAAATAAAAAGTTAACAAAAGTTAACAAGCAGCTGGAAAGCCTTGTCTACGGTGATCATGCTACGGGGGCAGGACATCCCGGTTTCTCTTCGCAATACAGAACTAAAATAAATGTACCAAGTCTGACACATCGATGCATTTTTTCTTGACAAGCAATACCACCTTGGACTGCAAACTTTAAGTGGTCATACTGTACTAATGAGTCCACTGAGGGCCTGTCAATTTTCAGCCTTATGCGGCTATAATAAGGTTGAAAAGTGGTCGACCTGCGTAGATTGTTGGCTTAGAATGTCAATTTTTTAGGTCGTCTGGTGTTCCCGTTCCAAAATAATGCGTATGAATTAAATAGACCTCCCCGCTAAATGGTTCCTCTTATAGATGGCTACAACTGAATTTGGCAGGATAATACCATTATTACCAGGCTTGGCGTTGGATTTAGGACACGTTTTGATAACGGCGGCACGTTGGGGGCCATTTGTATCCGATAGGGTTTGATAAAAGGATTATGTAAATGAAAAACAATATTTCAGTTGTTGAGGAATTTCTCAGTAGCAAACACTGGATTTGGGCCCGGTTGATGGCAATAGGCTGTCCCCCTAATACATGGGACTGAACCATAACTGGTGAATGTGCTATTAGGGACGCCTCTGCCTAACCCTTCGGGGATTACAGGCGTGATGTTATGTCATCTGCATAACCTTTTCCCAATTATGTTGGGGTCGGCTTCCAGTCCAACCGGATGCAGCTAAATACCTGAATTTTACATGGAGCGACTGCCTATCTGACCCCCAAAATCCAGTTAGTACTGGGTAATACGACACGCCTTGGTAAGACTGGTGGAATTTCGGGCCACTGACTACCTGTAACGACTGTCAAAGATCTACAAATGACAGCTGGGACCAACGGCTTAACGTGCTTTCCGAGGCACGGAGGAAACTCGCTATATAATGGGTGGTCACCCATCCACAGACCAACCCAGGCAAGCGCGGCAAAAACCTGAAGATCGACCCGAGCGGCTGTTATTATTTAGCTATGACCTCCTGATGTAGTCATATTATAAATATGTCATTTTTATCTCATTTTGTTTGCGGCTCGTCATCATCATCGTCATAGTGTTGTCCCATATTCGATGGGGTCGGCGCAACACGTTTTTTCCTTCATTCTCCCCTGCCAGTCGTCACGCTATCATACAGGGTGTAAACAGACCCAGACATAGCCGTCAACCAAGCATTCTGTACATCACACTAAGTAACTTTACGCAAAAATTGTTGCTGGGAATCGACTTTTTTTTTGGGGGGAAAAATCACGTTTTAAGGTTGGACTCGATGGAAAGCACTCAAAGCATTGTGCTGATGGTTGGATTGAATAGTACGGGGGTCGTGGAGGTGTGTAAAGTAAAAATCTTACTTTCGCCTTTCGTTTGTGTTAAGGGTCTATTTACACCCTTTATACTCCTGTTTCTGTCATATCATTCCTCATACAATCCATCCATCTTTTATTTGGTCTTTAACTTGAATTTACAAGCTTATTATGAAATGAAATAATTATAAAATGTTAGTTCCCTATTTAAATCAGATTTAGTTAATAATCATTTCAAGGGTTTTCAATTTTTTACACGGAACCCTTATCTTTTTTTCTAAAATAAAACTTTTTATTACTCCTTATAATATCAGCTATCTGCCAGTGAAGTCCCGTCAAAATCTGTCAAGCCGTTTCGGAGATTAGCCGGAACAAACAGGCAGACAAACAAAAAAATATTTATTTTTTTTACGTATGCGTACCGTATGTACTTTCAAATTCAGTAAAAATCGGTTATTTTGAAATTACAAACACACACTTTATTTATTCGTATAGATACTTTACATCTCGCTTTGTTATTTTCGACAATTACGCGGTCGGAGAGTTACATTCTTCGGTACAGAACAACACCTAAACGAAAGATTAATACGACAAGGAAAACATAAAAAAATACCATTTCCTCTCTAATGTCACGCCTAAAAATTCCCAAAACTCCTATCCTACAAAACTACGACTCCTGCTAACCCCAAAACTAGAAAGCGTGCGTACAGTTAGGCGTATAGAATCAATAAGGACAAGGTCGTACGATGCCCCTTACCCGACGTCGACGCCCAGTGTCGGGCGGAGTACTAGGAAATATGCTGCGTTTAAACACGGGAGAGTAAGTGGGACGACCTACTGGCTTAGTAGTAACTGACACTGGTCTTCTTTTATATCGTATGATTAGTGCCTAATCTGTTGTCAGAGTTTTTATATCGCCCGTCGGCCTCTGACTTGGCTTTGCATGCCATCAAGAAATATCTCTCAAGTATGCTGGTTTCCTGACAGTAGATTTGATATTTGAGCTGGAAATGGTCATTTTTTTAAATGGCTTATTATAAATGTGTGTATGTGTTTTAAAAAAGGTCCAACTAATAATATGGAGATCTTCTGTATTTTTTTTTGGATACAGTAAAAAAATCTAAATGAATTACGTTTAAAACTTTTAACGATTGAATGGGCTTGCAACGAAATCATGAACATAATGTATCAAATATGCTTTTTTTTTTTTTTTTTTTTTTTTTCGGATGGGAAATCATCAAATGACCCCCCCCACTCTGGGCGGAGCGGAAGGGAGTGTCAGACTTGTACTGACTAAACCCATCCATGTTCCTTCTTTGCCCTTTGTGTTCCAGGGCCACGGTATCTCTTTCGAACAGTCCCGCAGCCCTGGCAGGCATCGGTCCTTGCAGACCCCTACATTGTTGCTGACATCTCTTTGAGGCGCGCGTGGAACACGAACGCGCCATCGACACGGCCTGTCGTCAAAAGACGGCCGGACGGCGAGCTAGCCCATAGCTCGCCGTCCACAGGCCCGCGCCTACGGTGGCCGGGAGCCACCACGTGACCCCCGACGCCCAGGGCGTCTCCCGCGGCGGCTGGGACGTGAGGTTCTTTCCCTCTCACGTCCCGCCACCTCCTTCACTAGCATGACTGCTTCGCAGAAGGAGGTGACGGCTTCCCATTCCCTCTCGCTCCGGACCATGGCTTGAACCAGGGCCGGACGCGAGAGATCACCGCCGCCGATCGCCGCAACGAGGACACGACGGTGCTCCACCCAAGCGGGGCAGACCTCCACGGTATGTTCCACCGTGTCCTCCGGACGATCCTCACAATGGAAACACCCGGGCGTTTCCTCCCGCCCGATCCGGTGCAGGAACCTCCCGAAACAACCGTGTCCGGTGAGGACCTGCGTCAGGCGGTAGGTGAGGGCGCCGTGGCGCCTCTCTAGCCACTCCTCAAAGAGGGGACTTATCGCCACTATGGTGGCGTGTCCTGCACGGGGTTGCGACAGTCGCTCTCTCCATGTCGCCATGAGATCACGCCGGAGGTCTGTCCGCTGAGCGGCAATTTGCCGCGGCAGCGGAGTTTCCAACCGACTTAGTGCCTCCGCGCGCCATTCGTGCAGGCGCGCGAGGACTATCGCCTCCAGATCCCATGGCGGCAATCCGGCAAGGAGGCTAGCCGCCTCACCGGAGATCGTGCGGTACCCGCGGATTAGCCTTATGGCTATCACCTTTTGGGGCGCGTTCAGGTAGTGGGCGGCTCGCCGCCTCAAAGAACGCGCCCACACCGGGGCCCCATAAAGGGCCATGGACCGCACGACCCCCGCGTAGAGCCTCCGGCAGGAGGCGTTTGGACCCCTCAGGTTGGGCAAGAGCCGCTTAAAGGTTGCGCCTGTCCGTTCCAGTTTGGGAGCCAAACGTCGGAAATGCTCCACGAAGTTCCACCGGCTGTCGAGGACGAGTCCTAGGTACTTCAACGTCGACCCGACGCCGATGGAGACCCCTCCTGCCGTCAGTAGGGATCCCGACGGTGGCGCATTCCGAGGCCCATGAAAACACATGGCCTCGGACTTGTGCAATGCCACCTCGAGACCCAATTGCCGGATCCTCTCCACGACTATCGCGACCCCGCGTGTCATGTTTTCGGCCGCCGCCTCGTGCGACCTCCCTTATGCCAGTACCAGCGTGTCGTCAGCGTAGCAAACTACGCTGACGCCGATAGGGAGGTCGGCGCGCAGCACCCAGTCGTAACCGATGTTCCACAAGGCCGGTCCCAGAACCGATCCCTGTGGAACACCGCACGACATCTCTCGCCGGTTCCATTCTCCGCTCCGACCGGGGTAGATGACGGCCCTATCCGTCAGGTAGTCCCCGACCACACGACGAAGGTAGGTCGGCACCCGGTGATACCGGAGTGCCTCCCTAATGCAGCTCCAGGGCATGGAGTTAAAGGCGTTGGCGATGTCAAGAGACACCGCCAAGACGACCCCGCCCCGGGACACCGCGTCCCCCGTCGTGAGGGCTCTCACGCGCATGATGGCATCCACCGTTGAGCGCCCCTTGCGGAAACCAAACTGGTGTTCCGCAAGATCCGGCCCCATCCCCACAAGGTGCCCGGCGAGGCGGTTGGCAATAACTCTTTCAAAGAGCTTGCCCACCTCGTCGAGCAATACGATGGGCCGGTATGCGGACGGAGAGTCCGCAGGGCGCCCTGGCTTTCGGATGAGGACCAGCTTCCCCGTCTTCCAACGAAGCGGGAACTGGCCTCTCTCCAAGCATGCGCTTAGGAGCCCTTCCAGTCGGGGCCCGAGAGCCTCAGAGGCCAGGACCCAGGCTTTGCCAGGCAAGCCATCGGGTCCCGGGGTGGTATTTCTGGCTTTCAGCCTGCGTACCGCCACTCTCAGGTCTACCCCAGTCACCTCCGGAATGTCGTCATCGTCATCGGTGTGGTCCGCTCCCGGCACCGCACGCGGCGGCGGAGCCATAGGCGGGGGAGGATGCTCCCCTCGCGAAGGGAACAGAGCGCTCACCACGTCCTCCACGAGCTCAGGCCGGAGACTCTGCGTCAGCGGGGGGGCCCGGGTGCGGAGTTTGTCCCGCACCATCTTGTAAGGGCGCCCCCACGGATCTCCATTCAGAGACTCCAGCATCTCCTCGCGGGCCAGATTCTTGGCCCGCCGAACAGCCTCTTGGAGGGCGGTCTTCGCCGCTCTGTATCCCTCGTACAGCTCCGCCTCAATGGCTGCCGCATCCGGAGGGCGGATGCGTAGCCTGCGATGCCTGGCGTACAGGTGCCGCGCGGCAACGCACGCCTCGCGCAGAGACGTCAGCTCTCGCGACCACCAATACACCTGACGCCGGGCGCTTCCTGGCCGAACACGGGGCATTGCCACGTCGCAAATCCCGGACATGGCCTCCTGGAACCAACCCGCCTCGTTATTGATGTCGGCAGGCCTGACCGGTGATGACACCCAGGCCTGCACGATCGAGGCTTCCAGGAGAAGCTCCCGGTCCAGCTGCCTCAGCGCCCATCGCGGACCACTCGGGGTCTGTAGGACCGGCGCGCTTGAGGTCTGGGTGGAGACGTCGAACCGGATGTACCGGTGGTCGGAATAGGTCTCCACCCCCTCCATGACGCGCCAGTCAACGACACGCGGCGACAGAGCGGGGCTAGCGAACGAGATGTCCACCACCGACTCGCCCCGCATCCGCACGCACGTGGGGACAGAACCCCGATTTAGGACGACCAGGCCTGTCTCCAGAGCCCAGTCCTCCACCATCCTACCCCGCGCGTCCGTGTAACGAGAACCCCAAGCCAAGTTCTTGGCATTGAAGTCCCCGAGCACAAGCACGGGGAGGGAATGGCTTCCGATGACGACACTCAACTCCGTGAGGGAGTTGTGGAACTCGGCGAGAGTTCGGCTCGGGGAGAAGTAGACTCCCACTACTACGATCTCCCCGAACCGTGCTGCTACGCACCCCTGACCCTTCCTGACACTCTCAAGGGTCGGGGTACCGGCGGCGGCCGACGCAATTATGGTCACTGAGCCGCTAAGGTCCTCCACCCAGTCATCCCTGGGCGGGACAAAGTACGGCTCAGCGACCACGGCGATGTTAATCGACCACTGCGCCATGCTCTGGAGCAACAGATCCTGAGCGCAGGCGCAGTGGTTGATGTTCGCCTGGAGAAAGCGTAATGGGGCCGTTACTGGCACTCCATTTCAGCCCCCTCCCGGGCCCCCTGCGAGGGCCCCGCTGCGGAAGTTGCAGCAGTGGCGGCAGCGGCGGCGACAGTGGCGGCGGCTGCGGTTGTGGCGACGGTGGGGGTTTTGGCGGTGGTGGTGGTGGAGGGCCTTCCCTTGCCTCTGGCCTTGCCAGGTGTACCGCAGGCCTTGCTCCCTGCCCGGTGATCGACCGGCTTGCCAGCCGCCGCACATGCGGCGCAGTGCGGTTCGGCGGAGCAAGCCGCGGCCTTGTGACCGGGCTGGCTGCAGCGGAAGCACTGGTCACTGCGGTCTACCTCCGAGGTGCACCGGACCGACACGTGGTGCCCCACATGGCAGCGGAAGCACCTCAGAGGTCTGGGTTCCAGCAGCTTCACCTGCGCCGACACCCAGCCCACCAAGAGCCTTCGGCCCTCCACAATGGCTTTCGCCGCCGTCACAGGGCAGCTTACCGTTACGGTTCGCGTGCCCGACAGGTCCGGACGTAAGGTGCCTGCCTTGACCTGCTCGTATCAAATATGCTTCGATAAAACATTGCTAAAATAAAATGGCACATCGATTCATATTCCAAACAGTTCGAACTCAGTAGTACTGTAATAATATTTTTTTCCTGGTACTTCTTTATCAGTAACCAATTATAAACACGTCGACGCATTGGAGTTCGATGTAATAATTCCAGAAAAAAGTTACGTTATCTTGAAAATGACTCAGTTTTTCAATAGAAAAAAACACCTAAGCGCATAAAGGGGAACTCTATAGAAAGTTTTAGTCATAATTTAATTTTGAAGTGCAAAATACATTTTACCAACCAATTTACTAAAATACATTATTATCATTTTCATCAGTGGGAGTACTGCCACGCCAGTGCTAAGCAAGTGACTCGACCAATGTAAACGCGTCGTCCCTCGTAACACACAAATGCGTCTATGCGGGAAGTTGGAAGTTGGTACAAAATGTAGAACCGTAGCACACTCAATGTTAGGTAATCTGTTGTAGATTACTATCCAGCTAGATAGATGTTGCTCAGACTAACAAATAAAATGAGAAACTCGACATGAAAAAACATATAAGGTGTGAACAGACCCTTAACGAAATTGAAATACAGTTGTTTTCCCCGTCATTGCGATATTTTTTTTGTTCTAGACCATACCTAGGAACCTTCTAGTTACGGAGATATTGGGGGTCAAAGTTCCAATTTTTTCACAAGTTTTTAAAAAAATACTACTTTTTAAGGTTTTAACTTTACTTTAATTACCTCCATGACCCGTTTACTATTCAAAGCATCCATCAGCACCAAGTTTTGAATGCGTTACATTGAGTTTTACTGTCAAACGTGATTTTTCACCCCAAAAAAAAAGTCGTTTCCCAGCAATAATTGTTGCATAAAGTTACTTAGTTTGATGTTCATAATGCGTAGTTGACGGCTTCGTGAAGAATCCGTTTACACCCTGTATGTATAGATTCCTTCGACAGCCCACTGCTTAAAAATTAGAACAACTTAAACGATGAACTCTTGCGACCATAATACCACCTACGCTACATTTTTGGTCTCATCTATTCGCCGGATGACGTCCAACATACTTGCGATTATGTGGAATTTAAATCTACGGTCCTCGGGGGTTACCATGACGTATTGAAGCAGTATTGTTTATATATCACTCTAATGTGGGAAAGAGACCGTCTATACAGCGTCCTGCCCCCGTAGCATGACCAACGTAGACGAGGATTTCTTTGACGGAAGAATCGACAAAATGACAGATTGTGCGAAGAAATCTGTCATTGTGTCGACACTATCTGTCATTGTGTCGACACTATCTGTCATTGTGTCGACACTATCTGTCGTTGTGTCGAAACTATCTCTCATTTTGTAGATTCTTCCGTCAAAGAAATCCTTGTCTACGGTGGTCATGCTACGGGGGCAGGACGTCTAGCGCCATCTCTTTCTTTTGGAATAAGATTAAACGATACTGCTTTATGACGTCATGGTAGGCCTGCAGTCTGTTTATCAGTTGTTTTGTATTGCTTTTTAACTGCAGATTATTTTCACGGTTATTTTACCTTCCGATGTAAATCTTATGATAAGGAGAATGAAGGTGATGTACAGGCACCAGCGCATCAAACTACTACAATCTGTCAAATTTATTTAATAGATTTTCAACTTTATTGCTGCAGCATTAGGTTCATGGTTGATTGGGAACCTTTGACAGTTTCGGGAAGCTTGATGAGCTGGCGTCTGTAATACAGAGCATCATCATCATCTGCCTAGCCTTTTCCCAACTATATTGGGGTCGGCTTCCAGTCTAACCGGATGCAGCTGAATACCAGTATTTTACATGGAGCGACTGCCCAACCTCCACAACCCATTTAGTACTCGGTAATACGATACCCCTTGGTAAGACTGGTTGTCAGACTTGTTGGGCCACTGACTGCCTAACGACTGTCAAAGATCTACAAATGACACCCGGGACCAACGGCTTAACGTGCTTTCCGAGGCACGGAGGAAACTCGGTATGTAATGGGCGGTCACCCATCCACAGACCAACCTAGGCAAGCACGGCTTAACCTAAAGATCGACCCGAGCGGCTGTTATTATTTAGCCACGAGCTCCTTACTTGCTCAATACAGAGTATGTAGATACAATTTTGTGGAGCTGAAGAAACGTCTGTACCATAGGAGCTATCATCAGTATTTATAAATTGAATAATTTGCTATTGTGTTGGATTGGATGTACAGGGTGTAAACAGACCCTTCACATATCCGTCAACCAGGCATTCTGTACATCAAAGTTAGTAACTACGAAAAAATGTTTGCTGGGAAACGACTTTTTTTTTTGGGGTGAAAAAATCACGTTTTGTACCGTAAAAATTATCAGCTGTCCCATACTAAATTTCAATACCTAGTCGACCCAATGTATGGGACAGCTGATAATTTTTTCTCATTTACGATATTGGACCCATGGAGGAAGTTGTTCAGTTTGATGGTCTGCAGCATATCGTTTCATATGACTATACCCTTTCTGTTACACCCTGTATACTGATACGGCGGCTATATTATTATATAGTAAAAAAATCGTCTTCTCGATAGCGTAAATGAACGTAGCTGAATTTTCAAGATGCCTTGGAATTGTGACGCAACTACCCCGCTGTTCAGCTCGACCAACCATCGCTCTCGCGGTCTGGCTAGACACTTGGGTCCATCAAATGGCCCATAGGTTAGCCGGCAACCAGCAAATGTAGCTAGTTTAATCCCACCTAAGATTAGCAGCTTTACGTACAGCGCCAGTGATTTGTGTAGGAGCGCAGCGTGCTTGGTACATTTAACACGTTAATTCACATACTAGGCTCTGCTGATGTATCAGTAGAGCGTTTTATGGGCAAATAGTATATTTATTTTATAAAGTATATTTATTTGCCAATAAAATAGGAATGCCATCATCTTTTCTTGTTACGCCATGAATTTATAATAAACGCAAAGCCGGCTATGTGGTCTCTCGGACCATGAAACTGAACAACTTTTGTTCTACGAGTTCGTCAAATTCGCTAAAATAAAATTGGACTTTCTATAGGAACTGACGCGATCTGCTGATCATCATGTATGGTAAAACTAAAAAAAAGTTATGAATTTCCAAAAGTCATAGAACATAAGTTGTTGAGTTTCATGGTCTGAGACACCACACGAAATGTCTTGCGTTTATTATGTTACACGTTGTGTAAGGTCTATGTTTTCGTACACGAAATATTTTAGAGTAACTTCTATAAGTCGTAAAGTCACCATAGCAACGAAAAAAAAAAATTATCTGAGTGTTTTTGTTTTTACAAAATTATTATAATTCTAAAATTTCTTGAAAATTATTGCATAAAACCTTTCCTTCCTAACAAAGTAGGTAAATTCGACGAAGTAAACTAGCGTAATGGATGTTTAAAAAATAAGGAGCCAGTACTTATTTTGTGGGTCAAGTAATTTTAAATAATTTATTTTTATAAAAATATACTTGGTTAAAAAAATCCCCTTGAAATGGCTTCGTTGTAGCCGTTTGATGATTCTCTGAAAATATTTCGTGTGTGAATAGTTAGACCTTATATTTATTCCACAGCATGAGTACAAAGTTGCCTTGCCGGTGTAGTGATTGCAAGCGCGACTGCTGAGCATGGAGGTCCTGGGTCCGATACCCAGGTCGGGCAAAGTGTTATTCGGTTTTTCTATCAGGAATTTCTCAGTAGCAGCCACTGAGTCTGGATTTGTGCGATATGCGCGCTCCTTTTAAAAGGGACTTAAACATCACTGACAAAGTATGGTTTTACTAATAGGTACACCTCTGCCTAACTCTTCGGGGATTACGGGCATGTTGTTATACAACGTGTAACAGAATAAACGCAAGACCTCTCGTGTGGTGTCTCAGACCATGAAACTGAACAACTTTTGTTCTATGACTTTTGGAAATTCAAAACTTTTTTTTTAGTTTTACCATACATGTGGATCAGCTGATTGCGTCCGTTCCTGTAGAAAGTATTTTTTTTTTTTGCGAATTTCAAGAACTCGTAGAACAAAAGATGTTCAGTTTCATGGTCTGAGACACCACACGAGAGGTCTTGCGTTTATTCTGTTACACGTTGTATTGTATATGCAGAGCAATACCATCACCATTCACCATTCTTAGAACGTTGGCTGATAGGTGGGACTCTGATCATGGGGCGGTGGATACGGCTGCACGCAGTCAAGTAGACATTCCCCGGGATCGGCGTGCCTCACGCAGCATGGAGTAAATTTTACTAACACTAGTGTATAGGTTTTCATTGTTACTAACGAATATGGAAGCGATTCTGAAATAAATGTTCATTTATTTATTTAATACGCGTCAATCTTCAGTTTAATCATCATCATCATCATCAGCCTATAGCAGTCCACTGCTGGACATAGGCCTCCTCAATCGCACGCCATTCAACTCGATTTTCAGCAACTCTCATCCAGTTGCTACCAGTCACCCTGCGAAGATCGTCACTCCACCGAGCCTGAGGGCGTACCTTACGTTTGCCGATTCGCGGTCTTCACTCAAGAACACGTCTACCCCAACGGTCATCGGTTCTACGGCTAATATGACCGGCCCATTGCCACTTCAGCTTATTTATTCTGTGAGCTATGTCGACAACTGTGGTTCTCTGTCGGATCACATCGTTCCGGATGCGATCCCTCAGACTCCAAGCATAGCCCGTTCCATAGCTCGCTGAGCGACCTTAAATTTATTGAGCAGCCGTACTGTGAGTGTCCACGTTTCGGCTCCGTAAGTCATAACAGGCAGGGCGCACTGATTGAAGACCTTAGTCTTCAGTTTAATGTAACATCTTTATACATTTGCACGCCATGTTATGGCAGGATATGGTGAAACTAATTTAATGTAACACCTTATGTACCATATTCTAGCAAATAAATATTTTGATTTGATTTGATTTGATTTGATATCTCACACCGTTTTCCCAAAAATAACTTCCTCTACATTTTGCAACAAAGAAATGTGAAAACACAATTCATCCTCGGTTTAGGCGAACCGAATATTTCCTCAAAGGAACTTGGCACGCGTACGGATTGAAAATCGGTAAAATGCAGGTAGTTTTTGTGCGCCAATTTAATGGTTCCCCAGCGGTCGTGCAAAGCCGGGGGCTAAGCCAAGCTTGTTTCACACTTTTTTTTGTTTTGACTGTCGGTTTGTTAGATTTTTCACTAGTTTTAATGGTCTGAATTCCTGATATTTGGGTAGTGTGGTCATCGATTTGTTCTATTAGGGATTAAAGTAGGAAATTGTCGATTTGTATGGACGATTTCGTGAAAAGTGATATTTCCATACTACCTTTTTTTTTGGAAGCGTCTGAGCCGATTATGATGCAATTGCAATAGTAAGAGTGAAAAAAGCTGCGTTGCACTGCGTATCTTAAATTCTCAACACAGTCTGTGACAAAAATATACCTACAAAATGACAGATTGTGTCGACACAATGACAGATTTCTTTGCACTATCTGTCATTTTGTCGATTCTACCGTCAAAGAAATCCTTGTCTACAGTGGTCATGCTACGGGGGCTGAAGTAGTGAAACTAACGGCACATAGAAACAGTTGACACACATTCTACGAGGTAAAATGCAACTACTAGTACGACAATTAATCCAATGAAACTGAATTTAGAAAAGAAAAAAAACTATAAGTACGTCAAAATTACAAACAGAACAAAATGTGAGAAAAAAACGACAATTTCATAGTTAAATACCTTATTATTTTTGTCCAAAAAAGGAAAAACAGACTGATGGTAAAGGAAAACCACGTGAGAATACTAGGAATTCTTTACTGAGAAATTCGTGATGGAAAAACCCAAAAACACTTTGCCCGACCCCGGAATCGAACCCTGGACATCATGCAGTCACGACCAATAGACCAACGAGGCACTAACACTAATTACAGTGAAAATGAACAAAGCCATAAACTACCTGTTGTATATTTAGGTGACACTAATTTAACGGCAAGCGTTTTCACTTTCAAGAACTTTAGAAAGCATTTGGATTATTACAAGCAAAGTCAGTTTACATACCAGAACCCTCTTAATCATGAGCTCTATTTTAGAAGTTGATTTATATGAAGGTGCACTATTGAAATAGGTCAACAGAGGCCCCAGCATGATTACTTAGTTTATACACCGTGACTTTTTAGTCGTCTTACAAAAGTGGTCCACTCAATGTACCCGACATAAAATAGCTCTAGGCGCGATTTTTTTTTTACCTGCCATAATAGGTAGAATGAAAAATAAACAATACATTAGAATAATATTATGAAACATCCTGTTAATGATTTTTACGTGTCAAGCGGGAGAACATACCTACCCAGCGCTCGAGTCCAGTAGATCTGATTTTTACGTGTCAAGCGGGAGAACATACCTACCCAGCGCTCGAGTCCAGTAGATCTGATTTTTACGTGTCAAGCGGGAGAACATACCTACCCAGCGCTCGAGTCCAGTAGATCATCGCTCGCAACAGGGTGTTTTACCTACGTCATAACACTGAATAATATTTTATTTTTAAATTACTAAAATGTCATAAATACCTATTTTTTATTTTGTGAATGTTAAGTAGTCATTGGATACATGAAGTGGGCTGCCGTTGTAAGACGACTAAAAAGTCACGGTGTATTTGTGAAACGCAAGCTTCCTCTACCAAATGAAAAAAAATAATCAGACCAGTAATCTCAGAAATATATAGAATAGTACGTACATACATGAAAAAAAAAGAAGTTTGCTGATGGAACATAACCTCCTCCTTTTTTAGAAGTCGGTTAACAAAAATTGTGACACACAGATCAAGTGGCTGTTTCTAAATACGCAAACTAAGGCTACATAACAGATGTAAAAGCTTAGAACCTGATGAATGCGGATCACTAATGTATATAGGAATAGGAACCGCTCACTAATGAGTCCGCGTCGAATGCATCAACTATGCTGTCTACAATAATCTCTCACGTTTCTTGTACAAGATTATGTGTTGACATATTTATACAACACACTCTAGAGGCCATAGTCTTGTGTGATGCTGGCATGATATACTTCCAAGTATGTTAGGCGAAATCATGCACACAAAGTGACATGACGACGCTTCGGAAGTGGCAAAGTATTGAGTCCTACAACAACAGCCGCTCGGAGCGATCTTTAGGTTAAGCTGTGCTTGTCTAGGTTGGTCTGGATGGGTGACCGCCCATTACATACCGGGTTTCTTCCGTGCCTCGGAAAGCACGTTAAGCCGTTGGTCCCGGCTGTCATTTGTATTACCTAGTACTAACTAGGTTGTGGAGGTCAGATAGGCAATCGCTCCTTGTAAAATACTGGTATTCAGCTGTATCAAATATATTTTATTATCTTAGTTCTAGGACATGCCGTTTTCCTCAGAATCTTTTTATCTTAGACAGCAATTATAATAAATTAATTTAAACAAAGTACTTGTGAGCAGTGGTGGCCAGTGGTAATGAACGATTTTTTGCTTCACTATCGTTTTTGTATTTAAATAATGATTGTTTTCCATCGATTCAGTTTCGGTATTCGGTATCGGTATGTTTACAATCGATGTTACATAAAAAACTACCAATAAACAACTGACAAAAAAGCCTAGAGATTTTTTGCCCAGAGACTTAATATGGCTACCAAAAACCAAATGTGACTGCGTGAGTCAACACAGGACCATTAAAAACAGTTTTATTTTCTCACTAGCTTTTGCCCGCGGCTTCGCCCGCGTGGATGTCGAAAAATATCTGACGGGAACGTACCGAACAAACATAGTTACTTACCTTCATCCCCCTTTTTAACGCTTCGGGGGAAGTATTATCAAAAACACTGATACACGTATAAATTAATTTTCAATCAGTCAGCTTAAAAACAAAATTTGAAGATCCTAACTTCAAAACTGACAGACTTTCATACAAACTTCCATCCCCTATTTTACCCCTTTAGGGGTGGAATTCCCAAAAATTCTTTCTTAGTGGAAACCTTCTCTTCACAAAGAACACACCCTCCAAGTTTCATGTCTCTAGGACCAGCGGTTTGGGCTGTGTTATGATATATCACCCAGTCAGTTTACCATTTTTAAGACAAGGCATGCTTAGGACCTTAGTCATCCTATAAGAAAGCCGAAACGACTAAGAGACTTTGACCCATATCCTTAAACTTTCACTGCGTGTTTGTAACTGTCTACTTCTGAGTAACTGATTACATACCATACATAACATAAAATCACGCCTGTAATCCCCGACGGGTTAGGCAGAGGTGTACATAAATAGTACATCCAAATTTCGCCAGTTATGTTTAAGTCCCATGTATTAGGGGGCCTATTGCCATCAACCGGGCGCAAATCCAGACTCCGTGTCTGCTACTGAAAAATTCCTAATACATTTAAAGGGTGTAAATAGACCCTTAACATAACCGAAAGGCACTTGTTCTCCCTGTCTTTGCAATAATTTTTTTGTTCTAGACCATACCCGTGAACCTTCTAGTTACGGAGATATTGGGGGTCAAAGTTCCAACTTTTTCATAAGTTTTTATTTAAATACATGTTTTTAATGTAAGATTTTTACTTTACACACCTCCACGACCCCCGTACTATTCAATCCATCCATCAGCACAATGATTTGAGTGCTTTCCACCGACTCTTACCTTAAAACGTGATTTATAACCCCAAAAAAAAAAGTCGATTCCCAGCAATAATTTACAGAATGCTTTATTCACAGCTATGTGAAGGGTCTGTTTACTCCCTGTAGATACCAAATAACAACATAGGCCGACCTAGAAATCGAATCCAGAACAGCAGAACAGAAGCTCAGCAGTCGCGCTAACAACAACTAAAGTAGCAGCTCGTTTTGCTCAACTGATCAGCATTAGACCACCAACAGTGAAAGATATCTTTGTAAACAAAAGTCACTTCTGTTTTTTTTTTTCGTCGACAGTCGACCAAATTCTGTGCCAATACAATATAGTTTAGTAGGCCATTGTGACAATTTCTACCACTCCCTAGCGGTCATAACAATGGTGGCAACAATCCACAAATGGTGCGTGACTGTACCACGGGCGTACGGTGAATTTTACTTGTAGCTTAGGCTGCGTTTACACTGACTGTGAGGTTCAGAACTGCTCGATCACCGAGTCGATGGGGAAAGTGTTTTAACTTGGTGACATTCAAAGTCTTTATTTGTGTCATAAATCTAAAAAAAAAACATACAAATTTTTTTTTTTTAATGTTTTACCTTGTTAAGTTTCGCTAGCAAATTTTTGAGCTTGCAGTTATGATTTACCAAGGCTTGCAATTAAATATTATTCGTCAATGATGGTCGATACCATTAGTCGTCAGTTGAATGTTATGCATAATCTCCGAAACATAGGCTATTGAGGGCTTGTAAAATAACCTCACGGCTTTTTCCCACTTGAGAACTCAAAACTCCTTTTATCTTTTACTTCGTTCACGTTCATGAATTTACTAAAACTACACATCATCTGCCTGGCATTTTGCCAACCATGTTGGAGTCAGCTTCCAGTCTAACCGAATGCAGCTGAATGCCAGTATTTTACATGGAACGACTGCCTATCTGACCTCCACAACCCAGTTAGTACCTGGGTAATACGATACCCCTTGGTGAGAGTCGTTGTCTGACTTCCGGACCACTGACTACCTGCAACGACTGTCAAATATCTACAAATGACAGCCGGGACCAACAACTTAACGTGCTTACCGAGGTATGGAGGAAACTCGGTCTCCACAGACCAACCTAGGCCAGCGCGGCTTAACCTGGAGATTGATACAAGCGGCTGTTATTATTTAGCCACGAGCTCCTCGATTACTGAAAGTCTATCTTTGAAAAAATAAACAAAAAAAAAAAAAAAAAAATTATAATAATAAAAAATAATAAATTAAATTAATAATTAAATAAATTAAGCCCGATCTGGCGACCAACCACGGGACGGATTCAGCACTCACGAGTTCACGACCACTCTAGCAAAGATGGCTGTCCCATCTTTGCTGGAATTAAAAATTACTTTGTCAGTGTCCAAGCGAATTAAACGTCAAAATATGAACTTATGCGGTTCTAAATCGCGAAGAAAAACTGAGCTACCCAAACTAACGCACAAAATGTTCGCTTCTCCAATGTTGTTCAATGAGAACTCACCTTTACAAGACGGATTCTATTCCACTGTACATTGACCTAGCGGAGAAAGTGGCCAAGCGCTGGTACAGTCGTCCACTGCGGTGATTTGTACAGATGAATTCATTTTGTTTTTTTTTTGTGCTGTGATTTGCTGGTTTTTGTTGCGTTTCGTTATGGCATACTGTTTTAATTATTGTGTTGTTACATGATGTTTTTTTTTAATTTGAAATTGTTGAGCCACTCTTTGTTAATGTTGTTGAATGATGACATAGTTTTGTACTTTATTGTTATAAAAATTGGAGGTAAAATCCAAGTTCATCGTGTCTAGGGATGCAGAATGAGACATTACATTACATCACGCATGTGTTTACCTGAAGGATAGGCAGAAGTGTATCTAAAAACACCCACATTTCACCAGTTATGTAATTGGGCACGTGCCTATTGCCATCCAAATTCCGGGCTGAGAAATTCTTAAAGGAAAAACCCAAGAACACTTTGCACGACCTAGAAATCGAACCCGGGATCTCACGTTCAGCAGTAGCGGTTGCGCAAACTGCTCGTTCGACATATGTAGGTAAGCGATTAAAAAGTATGTTATGTATAGAGGTTATATATACGAACGCTTGCGATCAGCTGTTTGACTGGCCGCTTATGTAATGTTGGTAATGAAGCTGCTTTGATGTTGTTCGTTTATGTAATGGTTGTTGATCTTCTTTTTTGTTTAAAGTTCATCTTATAATGTTGATTTAGTACACTTAGAGAGAAACTTCACGCACCGGATCAACTCAGGATGGATGAAATGGCGACAGGTCACTGGAACAACTTGTGACCCACGGATGCCCCTCAAGTAAAAGGGGAAAATATACAAGTCCGTGATTAGACCTGTCGTACTGTATGGATCGGAATGCTGGGCTGTGAAGAAGATGGATGAAAGAAGATTGCATGTAGCGGAGATGAGAATGTTGAGGTGGATGTGTGGTGTGCAACAAGAATGGATAAGGTAAGGAACTAGTATATTAGAGGAAGTTTAAAAGTTGCGCCAGTTACAGAAAAGTTGAAAGCGAATCGACTGTCTTGGTATGGACATGTGATGAGGAGGAACGAATCGCATGTGACTAAAAGAGTTATGAATACAAACGTTGATGGATGGAGAGGTAGAGGAAGACCAAAGAAACGATGGATGGCTTGTGCGAGCAATGATATGAAAGTTAAAGGAGTAAATGATAGCGTGGCGGTTGACAGAGGAGATTGGAAGAAAAAAACGTGTTGCGCCGACCCCAAGTGACATGGGACAAGGGCAGGCAGATGATGATGATGATGGCAGAGAAACTTCACAGGTATAAAGCTTCACGAGCTGATTACACCATCTCCCTTCTTCCATCGGGAGTCCAGACGTAATGCTGGTTATGACTTGTCGATGTTCCACACATTCGCACGAAGCGCTTTGCTACAACTTTTATAATACTTTTATAGTAAGGAGTGGAATTCCTTGCCTGAGTCGGTGTTCCCAAGTTCATATGACCCCAATCTATTTAAGTCGCGCGTTAAAAGGTGTCTTTTGGGTTCGCTCGTTCCTTCGTCGACCTCATCTCTGTCCTCAGGACAAGATTGAGGTCAAGAGTAGTCACATTTAATATAAAATCAGCCGAGATTTGGCTTATAGCCCGGACTCTTTGACTTCAGAGTATTTGTTTTAAGTATTATGAGTACTGTATTGCGAGAGGAACCATTAAAAAGTAAAATATGTGGACTTATTGATAATGTCCAGGTTTATGGTAGGACTTTTCAAATTTTGAAACACAGGTTCATAGACAAAACATGACGCTCTATAAAGGGTGTAGATAGACCCTTAACGAAGCCAAAAGGTACTTGTTTTCCACGTCTTCGCGATCATTTTTTTGTTCTAGACCATACCTGGGAACCTTCTAGTTACGGAGATATTGGGGGTCGAAGTTCCAACTTTTTCACAACGTTTTTTTAAATACATGTTTTTAATGTAAGATTTTTACTTTAAACACCTCCATGACCCCCGTATCATTCAATCCATCCATCAGCACAATGCTTTGAGTGCGTTCCATCGAGTCCTACCGTAAAACGTGATTTTTTATCCCAAAAAATAAAGTCGTTTCGGCTAACAAGTAACAACCAGTCTTACCAAGGGGTATCGTATTACCTAGCTACTAACTGTGTTGTGAAGGTCAGATAGGCAGTCTCTCCATGTAAAATACTGGTATTCAGCTGCATCCGGTTAGACTGGAAGCCGATTTTAACATTTATTTAGTTGAGAAAGGTAAGATTGATGATGTTAAGTACTTAGAAATGATGTAACATTATTGATGATGTATTTTTTATTCAGTATTTGTTTATTCATTTATTTTAAAACAATGCCGTCATGATTTCATAATATCTTTATTCTATTATGCGTGTTATAATCTGTAGAACAATACAAAATACTGAATATAATAAACGTTATTGTTAAAATTATAACAATATGATTATTTACATCACAAACAATTAATAAGATTTGAATAAGATGACGAATTGTATTCAGATTTCTGTTAATCTGAGTATAATTATTTATGTCAACATCGTTTCAATTAATATTAGAAAGACAATACTTATTTACTTAAACAGTAATAGCTCATTATGTAAGTGCAAAAGTTGAAAAGCTTATTTGAAATCCAAAAATGCATTTGAATTACCATGCTCGCATCACTACATAGTATAAAACAAAGTCGCTTCCCGCTGTCTGTCCCTATGTATGCTTAGATCTTTAAAACTATGCGACAGATTTTGATGCGGTTTTTTTTAATAGATAGAGTGATTCAAGAGGAAGGTTTATATATATATTGCACCCGTGCGAAGCCGGGGCGGGTCGCTAGTTTATTATATTTAAAACTGGCGGTTGCCCGCGACTTCGTACACGTGAATATTTAATGTGTACGTGAGAGAAAAAAAAATAGCCTATGTCCTTTCTCGGGATGTAATCTATTTCCTCGCTAAATTTCATTACGAACTAATTAGCCGTTTAGTCGTGAAAAGGTAACAAACAGACGGAGTTATTTTCGCACTTATAATAATAATAATAAGTACGGAGTATGGATTTTGAGTAGGTCTTATATCATAATCTGACTAACCTTTGCCCAATTATGTTTGGGTCGGCTTGCAGTCTAGCCGGATGTAGCTGAATACCAGTATTTTACATAGAGCGACTGAAAATCTGACCTCCACAACCCAGTTAGTACTGGGTAATAAGCCTGTGTCCCAGCAGTGGGAACTTTATAGGCTGTTTATTTATTGTTTGCAGATAGTATTTTGTTTGAAAAACTTGTTTATGGGCCGAATCCGAATAAGTATCGTTGAGAACAAAAGTTTAAAAGTTCTGGAAGAAAACAGTTTTATAATTTATATTTGATTTAATCTCATTTGGACGTTTTTGTTTAAATATTACTTCAACTAGTTAGGTGCACACTTAGTTTTATGAGAAACTTAACAAAAATAGTTTTAATTGACAGTTAGTTTTAATGCAAAAAAAAATCTCGGTTATATTTTTGTTCACGCAATCTGTAATGACCTTCAACTGACCCTTTTAGATGTTTTTCCATGTGTTAATATTTTTAGAAGTAATTCCGATGACAAATTAATAAGATTATTTATAACTAGCCATATTATTTAAATATTTAAGCCATGTCACGTTTAACACCCTAACTAATAACTAACATCTTAACGCATGAACTATTTTTTATTGAAAGAATACTACAAAACGAACTTACATGTTTAAGTCATCTTAAATACATTGAATACTATAAGCATTGGGGAAACAAGCTAAAAGATTATGTTTACAAAAAACACGCTTATTTTTTTTGATGTTGTGACGATAAGTTGCGTTTTTTTTTAAAGAAACTGTGTGGCAACCCCTAGTATGGTAGTTACTACCAAACTTACTGACGGTCTGCCAGTTTTCACCGTTATGTCCTAAGTAATAAGGTTATTATTAGCTTCAAGTCAAACGGGAGCAACTGAATTCCAGGATTTTATATGGAGCGACTGCCTATCTGACCTTCATAACCCGGTACCTAAATACGGGGTAAAACGTCTACGATACCCTTAGGTAAGACTGGTTGTCAGACTTTCGGGCCGCTGACTACCTGTAACTGCTATCAAAGCTCTACAAATGGCAGCCGGCACCATCAGCTTAACATGCTTTCGGAGGCAGGGAGACCTATGACATTTTTTTTTAAATCTTTTTTAATGGTTACAAAAAAAAGAGGTAGCACTTTTGTTCCCGATGTTACTTGGCCTACTTAGAAAGAACTTGAGTTAACTTAACCGAGTGAACTATTTAAATCTAAGCACGATGCACCGCGCTATGTGGACTTAGTTTTAACTTAAAACTCAGAATTGCTTGTGTCTTACGTACTTGAGAACTGTTTTCTAGAACTTTGTAGACGTAAAAGGAGCTCAACTGCGGAAGATATACAGAGGAAAATCAGCCTTATTTAACAAAAAAGACATACCTAGTAAGGTCATTACTTCAAATTTGCCTGTTTTTCTTGTGATTGCAGAACTATTGTCTATCAAAGTTAGATATAAGGTAAAAAAACTGAAAATTGTCTATACAGGGTGTTTGGTTAAACGTGGGCAATACTTTAAGGGAGTGAATTACTCATAAATATGAGCAACTCTTTCTATCGGGCTAAATATGAAATATGATTTCTAAAATCTGCTGCTGCCTACATTTTTTCGAGTTACGCGACCAATAATGTGTGAAGCAACTGATATTTTTTTCGCGATTTCATGGTTGGTCCCATAGTAAAAGTAGCTTATTTTCTTGAGTACTACACGCCCCTAAAGTATTACCCACTTTTAAAAAAACACCCTGTATACTAGTAATTTTAAGAGAATTTAAACTACCTACTACTACTGGTTAAGAAATACCTCCAAAAATAAAAACCCCTCCAGAAATAGCTCGTGGCTAAATAATAACAGCCGCTCGGATCGAGCTTAAGGTTAAGCCGCGTTTGCCTGGGTTGGCCCGTGGATGGGTGACCGCCCATTACATACCGAGTTTCCTCTGTGCCTCGGAAAGTACGCTAAGCCGTTGGTCCCGGCTGTCATTTGTAGATCTTTGACAGTCGTTACAGGTAGTCATTGGCCCGAAAGTCTGGCAACCAGTCTTACCAAGGGGTATCGTATTACCCAGTACTAACTGGGTTGTGGAGGTCTGATTTTCAGTCGCTCTATGTAAAATACTGGTATTCAGCTGCATCCGGTTAGACTGGAAGCCGACCCCAACATAGTTGGGAAAAGGCTAGGCAGATGATGAATTAATGTGAATAAAGGATTTTTAGAAAACGTATATTGACTTCCGAATGTTCAAGTTAAAACAAAATCAAATCATCTTTTAACGAATAAAAGTAAACTATTAATGAAATGCACTAAAACTTTTTCCCGTCATCAATAAAATTCATCATCAACCAATAAAGCATTTTGTCGAGGACAGTACTCTCAATTCGGTGATGGCTGTGATGACGTTTACGTTACGTTTGCGTTACGTTACCATACTTTACTGACTTGCTGACTCAGAGACTCAACGAGCTTTCTCCGCATGTCATCGAAACTAACCGCTTGGCCACGAACTGCACGCTCCAGCTACACGCGAGTCGCGACAGTGACTACGGACAGAATAACTTTACTATGGGAAATCCGTGTCTTTTATGTTTTTTCATTGAATTTTCTGCCATCAACTTGTGTGGTATTTCACACAAATTCTTGTCATGTGTTCATTTTGCATTTCAATTAGAAGTTGTCCGAGAGATCATATTAAGTATAGAAGAAAAAAACCGGCCAAGTGCGTGTCGTACTCACACGCACCCAGGGTTCTGCAGCACCAAACAATTTAATAAAAATATTTTGAAGGCTCATTCATATATTATGTTGTATTGTTTTACATTCAACATTAAAACTAAATTAGTTTTATAATATGTTAATGAAAAACGATGCTACTACTGCAGTTTGATGAAAAAGTGTCATATCTCAAAAACTATACATCAAATCTTATTCAAACCAATTTTCGTTGATAGTTTTTTTACGTTCTATAATCCTGCATTTTTTTCAGAATTTTCCTCCTCTTACTTTAGAAATTAGAGGCCCCCCCAGCCCTCTAATTTTACCACTTTGGAAGTGTATATCTTTCAAACGATTGCCTTTGAGAAAAAATGGTTTTAAGAACCTCAATGTCATTTTTAAAGACCTATCTATAGACACCCGCAGGTTTCATGAAAATTTAGCCATTCGGCTACGGAACCTCAAAAATACCTACTCATAAACTAGTCAAGCAAAGTTAATAAAATTTAAATGGGACCACCGCGCACGATTGGTTAATGAAATGGTAAATGAAAAAAATTGTCTAAACTCTAAGCCTGCGTTCAGACATGCGGGAACGGCGCGGTTCCCGCATGTCGCGGCTTGATTAACCGCCCGGTTATGTGTGAACGATTACTTAATAACTCATACAAATAAGACCCTCGCGATTTCCATGCGATAAGAAATCGTACGGTTCCCGCCGTGTCTGAACAAGCTCTTAGCAATTTCTTTTACTTCTAGGCTCTAGGCCCGAGTCACTGCGACGCGGCTAGCGACGTAATGGTATTCACGCGAAGGAAACAAATTACACACGTGCGTGTTGCGTCGACTGAGGTCGTGAACGGGACATACAAGATTTTTTTCCTGTATGTAACATACTTTAAATTATTATTTGCAAAGATGACTTGTGGGTTCTCAGAAATTATTTCATCAGTTTCGGTGATTGCCTTACGTCATAGGCTTATCAAATTGCTCATAAGGTCTGTAACGGTATATTTTATTGAAGATTTTACTTGCTTACTTGAATGATGAATATAAATTTTGATGGATGGAGTAGGAGAGGAAGACCAAAGAAAAGATGGATGGACTGTGTGAGAAATCAAACACTGTTTCAAGCTTTCACGGTTTACAAATATACTGTCACTTACGGGATATCTTCCGTGATTGTTCATTATTTTGAGCTCAAAATAATGAACAATCACGGAAGATATCCCGTAAGTGACAGTATATGTGTGAGAAATGTTATAAAAGACTAGTACTTCACCCGCAAAGATTGTGATAGCTCAACTAATATGCATGATGTAAAAATAATTGTAGCCTATTGCAGCCACTAGCCAAACAAAGAGTCTTGTGTTACAAAAAAGACGGTAAACGACCAAATAAAAAAAAAATATTACCTTAAATAATTGTACAAGAAACACTTATCTAAGCACTATGCAGCGTTACAACTAGGAAAAAGAGTGTTTTCGATAGGCTCGGGCACCCAATTTAAGATTCAACTTGTGTTTAGGGTGTCAGCTTCCTTAAATAACATTACAACACGCCTATAATCCCTCAAGAGTTAGACAGAGGTGTACCTAATGCTACACCCATATTTCGACAGTTATGTTTAAGTCCCATGCAATTTGGGCCGAGCCTATTGCCATCAACTGGGCGCAAATCCAGACTCCGTGGCTGCTACTGGGAAATTCCTGATGGAAAACCCCAATAACACTATGCTCGACCTGGGAATCGAAACCAGGACCTCATGCTCAGCAGTCGTGCTTGCGACTACTAGACCAAGGAGGTAATATTTAGTAAATTATTTTACAGTATTGGGGCGAGCCTATTGCCATCAACTGGGCGCAAATCCAGACTCCGTGGCTGCTACTGAGAAATTACCAAACAAATATTTGCTTTAAACGTTATAAAATGCTCAACGACAAGGTGCTGATCCAAATCATATAAATAGGAAATAACCGTACCCTTATTCACAGGAAACGTCTGAAGTTGTTATGATGACGTACCTCTTATCAATAGTGATAAGATATCAGTGTGATAACGGGATTCCAATAACCCACTTTTTACTTGGAATGATGTAATAACAAGCGAATGATTGGATATATTGGTGAACTCACAAAAACTATGAAAACAAGAATTTGTGTGGTATACTACAACTAAAAAACCCGACTTTAATTAAATTCGGGGTTTACAAGGTAAAATCGACTCCTCCTATTGTTGAAGTCGGTTAAAATGTAGCCTATGTTGCCCAGGCTATAATAACGAATCGATTGACATCTTATTCATCAAAATCGGATGAATAGTTTAGGCGCTACGGAGGAACATACGTAAATACAAACATACATACATAGACAGCAAAAATCATAACCCTTCCTTTTGGCTTCGCCGTAGTCGGGTAAAAAGGGGAAGAGAGAAAACGCGTAACGGTAATCAGAAGTTTTTTTTTAATATTAAATGGGCCTACTCTTGACCTCAATCTTGTCCTGAGGACAGAGATGAGGTCGACAATGGAACTAGCTAACCCGAAAGAAGCCTATTAACACGCGACTTAAATAGATTGGGGTCATATGAACTAGGGAACACCGGCGCAGGCAGGGAATTCCAGTCCTTGGCTTTGCGCATAATAAAAGATGTAGCAAAGCGCTTCGTGCGAATGTGTGGAACATCGACAAGGTATGGGTGATAACCGGCAGTATGTCTGGACTCCCGATGGAAGAATGGAGATGTGGAATGAGCTCGTGGGGTTCTACCCATCTCATAAAATCTGACTACCAATCTGACCATCGTATCGCGAAATCTGGGTGTACTACATAGGGATTACAGGCTTAAATGCTGATGGAGGAACTAAAATTGCCTTCAAGAAGTTGAGGGGTTCCTATGGAGTACTGTGGTGTGATGCAGAGACAAGAGGAGTATATGTGTTAGAAAAAGAAGGAATGTGGATTGCTATGAACAAAGAGGTAGAGCAAACAGACCTAAAAAGATAAATATGGCACGGTATGAAGAGAACCTAAAGATGAGGGCTAATATAGATGTATGGAAGGAAACGACGCATTGCGCTGACCTCAATGTTAGGATAAATTACACAAGGTATTTTAAAGAAATCAAAATTATACATATATCTCCCGAAATCGTCACATTGAATCGCCTAGTGAATGAAGACGTTAAAAAGATTATGTATTATAAATTCAAATGATCCACATAGCTGTATGTCTGCTCACCTCATAAGGAAAGCAAAAGCGCAATGTAATGTTAATGTAAAACAGTATTGAGGAGTGTACAGTGGGCACAGAATAGTTAACGCTTGGAATGCTAACACAATTATGAAATCTCCATTGAGTCTTTAAAACATTTAAACATTACATCACATTGCATATTTAAAAAGAGAATAAATGAAATTCAGCTCATGTATTTATAATATATTGTTTTTCTAAACACAACAGAAAGCATATAAAAACAACTAAACACAGCTTTGAGAACAAAGGAACACTACTTATTTCGTAAGAAATTTCTGACAGCAGACCTGCTGCGAGAGGAGAAATGATAAAAATATAAACAATAGTGTGTGAGAATAGGAATTTCTTCCTAATAATACTAAATGCAGCAAGCCGTCAACTTTCTGGAGTAAACTTTCTGGCTTTTAAACGGAAAAGTACAAGCATCGCCTGTTAAACTTTATATACAAAAAATACAACGATTTTCGACATCAAAATCACATCATTACCCTCATTTTAGCATAAGACTTTACGTTATAACATATTTTGCAAACTATAACGCCGCCGAGACGAAGGCGACATACACACAATTCCGCTTATCATTCTCGCACACTCCATTGACTCTTTACTCCGTGTCCGTGCGTGACTAGGATGTCACTTTCTACAGCATTAATATTGATTTCAAACGGCTATGTTAGTTGGCAAAGTGTACGAGTATATTCTGTATAATATTTAACCTTGTAGAGACTGAATTATAAAGGGTGACGTCTTAAAACCTAAGGCCCTACGCAGAGTGACTTTTTATCAACGATATATACACCGTGACTTTTTAGTCATCTTACAACGGCAGCCCACTTCATATATCCAATGACTAATCTCACCTAGAGCTTTTTTATGTCGGGTACATTGAGTGGACCACTTTTGTAAGACGACTAAAAAGTCACGGTGTATAAGAACGTGGACGAAGCGAAAGGAGTATTTAAGTATCGTAGCAGGTGGCGTACTGTGGTTTCTGTCTATCCCAATGGGAGGAAGGCGTTCGTTTATGTATGTAATCTAATCTGTATTATATTAGCGTACATAGACTGTACATAACACGTATTACAAGCCTTATATAATTCTTTTCGATTTCGACATAAACGCTACCACGTAACGCACCTGACCTTTTGAGGAAATGACAAGTACCTTCTATATATATATTATATATATAAAATGGTAAACTGACTGACTGACTGACTGACTGACTGACTGGGTGATATATCAACACACAGCCCAAACCGCTGGTCCTAGAGACATGAAATTTGGAGGGTGTGTTCTTTGTAAAGAGTAAGTATCCACTAAGAAAGGATTTTTGGAAATACCACCCCTAAAGGGGTAAAATAGGGGATGGAAGCTTGTATGAAGTCCGTCAGTTTCGAAGTAAGGATCTTCAAATTTTGTGTTTTCGGATATTTTTCGACATCCACGCAGGCAAAGCCGCGGGCAAAAGCTAGTCTACGAATAAAACTTTATATTTTAGCTTGAAGAACTCATCTGCGTAGCCTTTTCTCAACTATGTTGGGGTCGGCTTCCAGTCTAACCAGATGCAGCTGAATACCAGTATTTTACATGGAGCGACTACCTATCAGGCCTCCACAACCCAGTTAGTACTAGGTAATACGATATCCCCTAGTAAGACTGGTTGTCAGACTTTTTGAGCCACTGACAACCACTGACTGTCAAAGATCTACAAATCACAGCCGGGATCATCGGTTTAACGTTTTTTCCGAGGCACGGAGGAAACTCGGTATGTAATGGTTGGTCACCCATCCACAGACCAACCTAGGCAAGCGCGGCTTAACCTGACGATTGATCCGAGCGGCTGTTATTATTTATATAGGAGCATTTCCCGGATATCAAACTATGGCCCTCAAAAAAGGCAGGCTTTAAAATCGTCGTCTAGGCCATCTTATACAGCCTTAATTTAAATTCATAAAGCAAAATATTATTTTGTATTTGACCTTAAAATACCTAAAAACATTGATATTGAATTTGATTCGTTTGCCCATGCAAATTAATGGGTGTTAAAGTTAATGAGTCCGTGTCAATTATTTAAATTATATCTAATATAATATATCAATATAATTTTATTATATTTTATGTCTTTATTAATATTATTAAACAAGTTGCGACTCAAAAGGAAATGAAAATGCACTAAGGTGACTTTTTTTATTTAATATCTTCACTAATTATGACAAACAGTAAGTGTTTCCTGTACTTCATACAGTAAGAGAAATGGCCAAGAAATATAGATTTATAAGGAAATAAAATTAAGAATAAGCATCTAAGCTCGCTTGCACGACATCTTACTAATCATAGTAAAGTTAAAAATCTATAATATATTAATTTTCAAATTATTATTATTTTACTAATTTATTTTCAATCTCAAAGTCAAAACATTTATTTGTATTAAACCGTTAATGGAAGGCCTCCCACTAGGTGGACCGATGACCTGGTAAAGGTTGCAAGGATCCGCTGGATGTGAGACGCACGGGACCGGTCAATGTGGCGACACTTGGGGGAGGCCTATGTCCAGCAGTGGACGACTTTCGGCTGAAATGATGATGAAACCGTTAATAGACACTTCTGAATTGTCACAAATATAATTCCGTCAAGATATCGAAGAAGCTACAGTCACAGTTGCCAATTCCAAAGCGTAAATCTTTATGGAGAAGAACAAGAAACTCCATGGACACTCTTTTAAATATTACAAATTTGGTTACATCACCATTCTTCTGCCTGAGGATGTTGAGGTGGATGTGTGGTGTGACAAGAATGGATAAAATAAGGAATATACAGGGTGTAAGGGACAGCCCTCCACAAACTGATGGGGTGAATTCAGTATATCATACTAAGATGACCGGTACCGAAATTATTTCAGGAATGAAGAATTCAATAAATTTGATTTGTTTTATTTCCTCATACGCAATGTATCGTTACCGTGGTGAAAAGCAAGTAGCGAACGGTAAGCGCGACGACGAGTTCGATGAACTCTGAAGCTAATTCCGGTGGAATATGATTCAAAATACGGAGCTGAATGCACCCTGTCAGTTTGAGGAGGGCTGTCCCTTACACCCTGTATAAGAGGAAGTTGGAAAGTTGCGCCAGTTACAGAAAAGTTGAAAGGCAATCGACTGTCTTGGTATGGACATGTGATGAGGAGGGACGAATCGCATGTGACAGAGTGATGAATATAAATGTTGATGGATGGAGAGGGAGAGGAAGACCAAAGAAACGATGGATGGATTGTGTGAGGAATGATATGAAAGAAAAAGGAGTAAATGATAGCGTGACGGTTGACAGACGAGAATGGAAGAAAAAAACGTGTTGCGCCGACCACAAGTGACATGAGACAATGGTAGGAAGATGATGACCATTGTCCGGCCCTTATCCTAATTTATTAGTGGTCAGTCTCGTGGGGACATTACCAGTTGACAGCGTTGAGGAGGAGATTTTTAGACGCCATTTTTCAGTTTGATCCGAGATCCTCAAGCGGCGCAAATACTGTAACCTTATTGGTAATTACAGTTTTGAGCCGTTTGGGGTCGAAACGCTCGGGTCATGGGGCCCGAGTGCGTGTCTCCTTTTTAAGGAAATCTCTCGCTGACTGGTCGACACTTCGCGTGACCAGAGGGCTGGCTCTTTCTTTGGCCAAAGAATTAGCATTGCTATTCAGCGTGGCAATGCTGCCAGTCTTCTGGGCACGTTTCCAGATGACAGCGATGCGGAGTACTTTGACGCCTAAGTGTCCTATTGTCGTCGTTTTTTAGTTGTTTATATTTTCTTACTTTTTTGTCTTATTTTTATCATTAGTTTAGTTCTATTTGTAGTCTGTATATAATGTAAATAAAAAGGTAATAGTTTATAGTTAAGCTAGTTACTTCAGGTTATTTTAATTTATAATTGGATATAATATTGTTATTATGAATTTTAACAAATATCCATTTTCAATGTAAATTTCAGTCTCGTAATGGCGGATTTTATGGCACTTTGTCCTTTGTCTGGACTCGTGTTGTTTAAAATCACACGATGCTAGCAAGCTTGTTGATCAAATGCTCGGTAATGACCGAGCAATTCAGAGGAAGCTCTGAATGAAAATACTCGTTTTCCCTGAAGCTTGACCCCTCGTTCACACGCCATCTATGCGTTTCATTAGAATTCGTGTTCACATGTCAGTTCCATATTACATTTGTTTGAACCACAGATATAAACAAGACCCTATGAAGCAGAAAGGCACTTGTTTTCCCCGTCATTGCGCTTATTTTTTTGTTCTAGACCATACCTGGGAACCTTCTAGTTACGGAGATATTGGGGGTCAAAGTTCCAACTTTTTTACAAGTTTTTTTTTTATAAATACAAGCTTTTAATGTTATAACTTTACTTTAAATGTCTACATAACCCGTGTACTATTCAATGCATTTGTCAGCACAATGTTTTGAGTTATACTGAGTTCTACCGCAAACCGTGAATTTTCGGGTTTGGGGTCCACCTCTATCTAACTCGCCTGCATTTCCCCGAAGATCAAGGCAGAGGTCTAATAGGGAGCGATCCTATTACCATCAAACAGGCAAGTAAAAACAAATCTAAACTCCAAGCGACTAAATGAAACGTTCCTAATAGAAAATACCACTTTGGCCGATCCGAGAGTCGAACCCAGCCTTTCACGCTTAGCAGTCGCGCTTGCAACCACTAAACCAACGAGGCGTCATCAAAATAACACTCACGATCACTCATAATGGTCGTAACTAGAGAGCACAAGTGCGTAAACCATATTATTGTTCTTCTTGGCAGTCTAATTTCGAAATCGTGATTTCGTTTTCGTAACTATATGATGTGAATGACCGATTTAAGGGAAAGTTCCATTTTCTACTACTTTATGCCCGCGGCTTCGCCCGTTTGGAGTTCGATAATTGACCCTCAGGATTACTACCGGAATAAAAAAGTGAATAACACAAAAAAACACGCCTGTAATCCCAGAAAGGGCCAGGCAGAGGTGTACCTAATAGTACACCCACATTTCTCTAGTTATGCTTAAGTCCCATACATTAGGGGGCGAGCCTATTGCCAACAACCGGGCATAAATCCAGATTCCGTGGCTGCTATTGAGAATTTCCTGATGGAAAAAGTGTATCTTACGTGTTAATCCAAGTTATAAACTATGTATGTGCAAAATCCGTTCAGGAATTTTTGCGTGAAAGAGTAACAAACAAACATCCATCCATCAATAAATCCATCCATCCACACAAACCCTTGTATTAGTAGTAAGACACTAATACTATAAAGAGTTAAAGTTCATCAGTTTGGATGTAGGGGTTAATCTTCGAAACTACTGATCCGATTTAGAAATTTATTTCACTTTTTGGAAGCTACATTATCCCCGAGTGTCATCAAGCAACGGGTGAACGGATTTAGATGAAATTGGCACAGAGATAGATTATAATCTGGAATCGCACATTTCCGAACGAGGTCGCGGGCAACAGGTAGTAAGTAGGCTATATTAATTAGACAAATTTCTGTTCATAACACGAGTGAATCCACGGGCAAAAGCTAGTTAAAAATAAATTAAGAACGTGAAGATTGCAAGTAAAGTTTTTCATTATTAGATATTAGAGGTTAAAGTTTCTAAGTTTTCTCATATATGAAGAATATAATATTGGAAAGCTGTAAATAAAAATTGTAAACTTATGCGTTTTCTAGTCCATTTTCAAAATATTTTTTCAGAGTTCAGTATTTTTTTAAACAATAATCGAATAGCCGTTGCAAAGGACAATGCCCACTTCCCATACATTTAAAAATATATAGTTATAAAGCACTTATAGTAGAGAGACTACCAGCAAGTTTAGAAAATTGTGTCAAATAGTCATTTTTACGATTTAAGTGCTACGAAGACAACAACATAATAACATTGTGATTAGCGTAATTGATAAACAATTACTTTGCTTAATTTTAAAATTTATTTCATTTCTGTACTTAGTCAGGTAAAAAATGGGCATCCATCTTTTGATTTTATTTATTTTTTTAATTACAACATAAGTATATGTGTGAAAAGTGTATTTATGTATATTTAATTTTCAGCAGACTAAATGTTACTTAATTTACAATATAAAAGATAATCCCCCACATAACTTGCAAGCTAATAAATATACTTGATATGATAATCAAAAAATAGTATCGATTAACTTTAAAAAAAAAATACCGGTATTTTCATTTAGTTTAAATTTCTATCTAAATCTAAATACTGGTTGGTTTTTACCGCTAAAAGGCAGATTCAGTCTGTTCAGGAAATCTAGTTAGAACTGTAATAATTTTGCCATGGTAAGGAAAAATGATCTAAATACTTATTTTTTATCGGAATTATGGTAGGCGACCTAGTTAATTCTAAAATATAAGGATAAAGTTAAAAGAACAATGAGATCTGTGCCAATTTTAGCCGATTCTTAATAAAGTGAATTATTTGTTAGTTCCTAATTGTATTTTTTTGTAAAAAATATATAAAACTATTTAAAATTTCGTCATTATTAATGGTATCTCTGATTATTTTTACTACGTATCAAAAAATGTTTCATTTACTTCTATATTTTACTACAGGTATTAAAAACAAATATTTAAAATAAAAATAAAATAAATAAAACTAAAACTAAAATACGCACCGAAATAAAACGTCAACCTCCGAAACACAACACTTCAAAAAAGGAACGCTCCCAAAAAAAAAAAAAAGAAACTTCCGAGTCAACGGAAAAATAACAAAAAAAAATCGAGTACGCGGAAAAATAAAAAAATAATAATAACGTAATTATTTTTATCACTTCACCAAAGCACTTATATTATGTCCACTACAGTACTTCGCGACAAGTGAAAGGCGACGTCGATGACCGAGCGGTGCCGAATCGCAACTGAGCGCGCGCGGGACACAGCATAGCTTATAATAGTTAAGATAGCTCAGTTAAGACATCATCACGATTTTTGACTAAGAGGGGTGTGGAATTCTGATGATGAAGAAGGTTGGTATTATGAATGACTATTTTGACGACTAAAATAACATAACATGACGCAACAGAAGGGTAAATCATAAATCATAAATCATATTTATTTCTGCAATTAGGTTTACCAAACTCTTTTACATGTCATGTTTTGTTTTAAAGCTAGATGGGGCCGGTGTTTCGTACCTGACTACTCTGAGAAGAAACATCCGAAACAAACTCAGAGGTCACCGTCTCTTTTAAAGTCCAGACATTGCTCAAATCATATGAGGACCATGTAGATTAATGTCTGAGATGGTCTTGAGTGGACCAGACAGTGCAAGCATTTGTCAGTGATCGTGTAGCTCAACTCATGATCCAAGGAGCTCAACGACACGACGAACAATACCAAAGAAAAGACATTTGGGTAGGCCGCATAAAGTACTCAAACTGCCAGACAATCGTGAAACTAATTAAACTAAAAAATAAAATAAAAATAATAGTATGACCCACGTAGTCCTCATATTTACAGTAATAAACATTACAAAACAATTTGTAAGGCCGTGGTGTATCCAATAGAGCACCCACAGTTATGTTTACGTCCCATTTAATAGGGAGCAAGCCTATTGCCATCAACCGGGCACGAATCCACAGACAACGGCCTGTTAATGACACATTTTGATTTTGATTCAAGCGACTTTGAGGTCATGAATATATTATTTTTGTGTCAAGCGCAGCTTATTAACAGTTAAGATAGTAGAGTAAAGACAACATCACGCCTGTAATCCCCGAAGGGTTAGGCAGAGGTGTACCAAATAGTTCAGCCACAGTTCGCCAGTTATGATGTACACCAGCTACCACAGAGATACCAGTCGTAATGTTATTGCTTATGTTCGTTTACATTGAAGGTGAAAAAAAAATTTTGCAGTCTCGACAGAGTGCATATTGGCATAGCATTACACTCAGATTATACTCAGCGGACCATCAGCGCCCTACGGGTCCAGTATAATAATGGATTCAGGATGTTGATGGGGCTGTCCCGTTTCCGCAGTGCATCTGGTATGTTCGCGCAGGCACGCGGCCACGACTTTCACGCGATCGTTAGGAAGAAGTCTGCGTCGTTACTCTGCAGAGTACGGGCCAGCTCCAAGCCCATCCTGAAGACTATAGCAGGGAGGTTCGACTCCCCGATTTTTTGGCTATTGTTCGTAGATGCCTCTCGAACAACAAGCTCGTATCGAAATAAGTTGTAATTAACATAGTTTATAAGTTATATTTTACTAACCCTCTACGGATGTTGCTTGTCCGAAATAAAAATTATTTTTTATTTTTATTTGATTACCAGCCCATATCTTTCCCAATGCAGGGCCACAGGCCTCCCAATGCCTCTTACAGGCCTCCTCACTGTAAGAAGGATTTGGCTATAATCTATTGATATAATTTTGATTTTGACTTTAATTTTGATTTAATTTTAATTCTGATTGTGATTTTGATTTTAATTTGAATTATTTATTTATGCCTTTGTCCAGCAGTGGACGTCTTTCGGCTGAAATGATGATGATGATGATGATGATGTATTTAAAAACCATAGTTGTGTGCGGTGAGTAGGCACCCAAGGACAAATAAGTAGTGCATGATATGCTTGCCTGTAAGAGGCTGAAACACTTGTCTGTGACTCCATTGAATGTATCTCGTATTTTTGAAGCAGTATAAAGGGTGTAAATAGACCTTTAACATACAAGAAAGGCACTTGTTCTCCAAGTCTTTGCGATCATTTTTTTGTTCTAGACCATACCTGGGAACCTTCTAGTTACGGAGATATTCACGGGGGTCAAAGTTCCAACTTTTTCACAAGTTTTTATTTTTTAAATACATGTTTTTAATGTAAGAATTTTACTTAACACACCTCCACGACCCCCGTACTATTCAATCCATCCATCAGCACAATGCTTTGAATGCTATCCATCGAGTCCTACCTTAAAACGTGATTTTTCACCCCAAAAAAAAAAGTCGATTCCCGGCAATAATTTTTGCGTAAAGTTACTTAGTTTGATGTACAGAATGCTTGGTTGACGGTTATGTGAAGGGTCTGTTTACACCCTGTATTCAATTGTTGGCGAGCCAAATAAATAAAATCTATGGCGAGCCAATAAATTAAATATTTGTACGCCGTAAAGGTAAAACATGACTGCGATCCTTTCTACAATGTGTACATAACATCTTGCATGCTTTGTGTGTGCATACTCATGTTTCTGACAAATAAATGAACTCTGAACTCTGAGCCCTGAGCGTTACAGGTCTTCGAATTTGCAGTTCTAAGACCATACCATACCAGAATGGCTACTTAAACAGGACTATATGGCAACAGAGACTTTACTTACCTACATCGCCTAATAAGCACACACCCATCTCCACGCCTGCACGAATACTTCTACTCACGCATCCATTCCATACACACTCGCTGATACGACTCCCCCACTCACTTACACACTAACACCACCCAACCACTTACCCACAATCACTCACAAACACCTACACACCCACAATCACATTCATTCACTCTCACCCTCTCACAACCTCCTACAGTCATTCTTTGAGGAGTGGCTGGATAGGCGTCACGGCGTCCTGACCTACCGCATGACGCAGGTCCTCACCGGACACGGAAGCTTCGGGAGGTACCTGTGTCTGATGGGAAAGGAGGAAACGCCTGGGTGTCACCACTGCGAGGACCGCCCGGAGGACACGGTGGAGCATACGGTGCAGGACTGCCCCGCTTGGGCAGGGCACCGCCGTGTCCTCACGGCGGCGATAGGCGGAGACCTCTCGCGCCCGGCATTGGTCGAGGCCATGCTGCGGGGCGAGACGGAGTGGGAAGCGGTCGCCTCCTTCTGCGAAGCAGTCATGCTCGCGAAGGAGGAGGCGGGCCGCGTGAGGGAGAGGACAGCGTCCTCCCTCCACACCAGCCGCAGTGGTAGACGCCCACGGCGCCGGACGTCGGCAGATGATCTCCGGCCACCGTAGGCGCGGGCATGCGGGCGGCGAGTAATGGGCGACTCGCTGTCCGACCATGAACCATGCCCGGGTCGACGGCGCGTTGTGTTCCACGCGCGCCTCAAAGAGTGTCAGCATAATGACGGGGCCCCCCTCTAGAGGGCCAAAGCCTGCCGGGGTCGCGGGACTCATAGAATTACCGTGACCCTGGAACATAAAGGGCTACTGAAGGACACCGTGGATTTTAGTCAGTACAAGTCTGACAGTCCCTCCCACTCTGCCCTGGGTGGGAGGACTCATTTGATGATTTTACCACGATAAAAAAAAAAAAAAAAAAAAAAAAAAAAACCTCCTACAGTCATACCTAAATAATCTAAAAACTAAAGTAACTTTTTTCCCTTCTGATGGTAAATCGACACAGTCCACTCTATGGTCCACTCATACATAAATCAATTGGAACCTCATTGCGAAACGTTGTCCCTTAAGATACAGGATAACCTAGTTTAACAGACAGAGTTCAATCTATTGTGTACAGATTTCTGAAGCATCCAAATGTTTAATGTAAGTTCATTTGTTCAAAATTGTAAACTTAAATTAACATACAATTATCTGTATTTTTGGGAAATAAAGATATTTATTTTGTTTCTTTTTTATACCGCTATTCCAAGAACATTTTAAGAACAAGTGACGAACACAAACATAATTGCACAAAGAAATGGCCTGGCAGTTTTGGCCGAAACGTCAGTAAGTCCCGTTACAGCTCTCAAGTGCTCTCAATATGATTGAATATCTTCAATGTACAATGGATGACGTCGATCATACTCGTTGAGGAGGATGGAGGAGCTAATGCAATGTTCAGGTTAAGCTGCGCTTACCTAGGTTGGTCTGTGGATGTGCGACCATCCGAGTACCCACCGAGTTTCTTCCGTGCCTCGGAAAGCACGTTAATCCGTTGGTCCCGGCTGTCTTTTGTAGATCTTTGACAGTCTTTACAGGTAGTCAGAGGCAGTCTGACAACCAGTCTTACTAAGGGGTACTGTATTACCAAGTAGTAACTGGGTTGTGGAGGTCAGATAGGCAGTCGCTGCATGTAAAATACTGGTATTCAGTTGCATCCAGTTAGACTGGAAGCCGAGCCCAATATAGTTGGGAAAAGGCTAGGCAGATGATGAGATGACGTCGAGTATTGAAAAGATCAGGTTCTTTTGTCAGATCTCACGTCCAAACCTTAATACTGAATACTGAAAAGAGCAATGCTCAATGGACAAAGCTTTGCTTTTTAAAGGAAATAAAGGCGACTGTACACATAAAGTCATGTTTTGTAAACAAACTGCCATTGTTTGTTTGTTTGTTTGTTGTTGTTTAGTAATTTTCGTGAATTCGGGTTTTTCAGATGTTTTGGGAAAATGGTCGTGAAATCTTTAACCTATTCACCGCCACGGACTTCAATAGAAGTTCTAGATTTCCGTGCCACCAGCGCCACGACTTCATCAGAAACTCTTAATTTTTAACTACCTATCAAACATAAAAGTACTGTATTTAAAGCGTGTAAATCTCATTCATCAATATGACGGTACCCTCATCACTACTGTTTACTGTATACTTCATTATACAATTATAGCTCGGCGCTGGCGTGGCATCGCGTTCTGTGTACGTTGGCGCTAAAAAGGTTAATGAGCATTTCGTCGTAGAAGTTCTATTACCACGTGTTTTTGACATTTTTATTTTTAATGCCGCTTGCTAGAGAATCGGAAAACGCATAATTTCAGCCAATTAAAAACAAGCACCGTCCCTATTACTAGTGTTACTACTATTACTTCGCAGAATTTTATCTTTAATAGCGACACTATAGAATGGCGTAATAATACAGTGTGTTTTTTTTTCTTCGAAATCAACGGTTTCGGTTTCTGCCTAGGGAAACTGATATTCCATTTTTTTTTTTTTTTTAACTTTGTCCCACACTAAGAATTTCTCCTGTATCGTGGGTGCGTTTACAAACATTTAAATTCACATACACAAACAGCCAGACTCGGACCAACTACATGTAGGCCATACAAATATTTGTTCTGTGCGGGAATCGAACCCGCGACACGAAGCGCAGCAGTCAATCGCTCAGCCACTGCGCCAACCGTGCCGTCAAAACCCGGCAATTTTGACTTACGTGATGCTAAAGATGCCGAAATAAATTGGGTTATGGGAAGGAGAATGATTTTTGTTAACTAGTTTTGTTAACTCATGAACTCCAACAGTCTCGGTATTGGCCCTTATATAAAATATACAAAATAACATTTTACAACAATAAAACTAATAGATATTTTAAACCTTACGAAACTATAACTACACACGTAGCGTTGTCGGCGTCGTGTTTCGCTGCGTGGTGTCGCGTACCTAACCGTCCTCGGAATCGTCGATATACGACACCTTTCGGCCAAAAGTCCTCTTACAAGCAGGTCTGTAGATGGTGGGTTGGAACTCGTACCACGAATGACTTAAAGTTGATGTTTCCAATGATTCCAACCTTTCGATTCTCAGAATCCAGAACAGTTGGTCTTCCCTTTCAGATACTGCACGACTTCCTCAATCGACATTGCCCAGTGGTTGCAACATACAAGGAAAAGTACTTCGGTACCCCAGGTACTCTCCACGAGATTGTCAGCAACATCAAGGCGCTGCTGGCCTTTCTCGGGGAGTTAGGGTGGATCGAATAAATTTCCCACCCGCACGCAAAATACGCGCTTTGACGTGGAGTTGCGGACACCAGCCTGTTATACAATACAATACAATACAATTCCTCAATCACGTGGAGTGGTGTAGACGTGAAATGTACAGCTGCGTCGTAGGCACAGCAGGGCGCAGCAGCATGTTGGGTCCACTCGGTGTACCGCACAGGTTACGAGAATAGGGCTTCTTCTTCTCCCTTTCCAATTTAGTGAAACCCTCCTCATCAACTTGGCTCGTTCTTGAAAGGAGCTACGGACCGCAGTCAGGGCAGGTTGAGCACCCATTTTCATTTTATCCCCTTTTCTGGTTTGTCAGGCTGCGACGCAACAGATTTGCCGCTGGTGACAATTGCAGCGCAGGCACGTTAAGGGGTCGACGTACCTACGCGTGACGTTTCCGCAGCCGGTGTTGTGGTGCAGGCGACGGCGGCGGTGGATGCCGCTTGCTCAGCGTTATCGGCAGCTGGTGACGCAGTTGTGTTCGCCGATTCAAAACTGCCGATGGTTGCATTTTGCGCCCCTCGACCTGTGTTCACCTTTGAGGCCTCAGGTGACCCAATTACCGAACCAACGTTGCGCAATAATGCTATTTCTGCACGTTGTTCGTAGTTTTTCTGATACCTCCATTCGGACTGCATCTTGGTCATCTCCGCTTTCAAGAAATTGATGGAGGGCAGTTTACTTAACTCCTTCGCCACGAAATCTGGCACGTCTTAAATTAAGCTTCAGTTCGTCAGTTATCCATCGGTGTGAAAGACGTATATGTTAAGAGCGTCCTGTGCAAACTGATAAAAAGGCAGTTCAAAAATAAAATAAATAAAAAATATTTAAAAAAAATGTGATGAGATGAGATGTGTGTGTGATGTGTGTAATGGGCGGTCACCCATCCACAGACCAACCTAGGCAAGCACGGCTTAACCTAAAGATCGATCCGAGCGGCTGTTATTATTAAGCCAAGAGCTCCTCAATGACTACATTAAACTACTACAACTAAAAAGGGAATAATAAAAAAACTTTCTTGATTGCTTGACTTGATTACAGGCATGATGTTATGATTAGTAGTTTTGGAAGTCGGTTTTTTTCGACTTCTCTATCATCTTTATGGCTGATACAGTTACCTTGTCCATGCCTGACACTCCCAAAAAATGGCATACCTACATATGATGTCACCTAAACCAAAGTCAGCCTTATTGCTGTTAAAATTAAATTAAATAATAAGTTAATAACGTTGACATCTCAAGGCAACACTTAGATGCGCCATTTTTATGGTGTAACCTCAGATTGACATAGATTTACCTTGAAATAACATTCGGATTACATGTTTTATAGCATTAATATTGAGCAATAGCGAATTTAAGCCTTCCGGATGTCCTTTTAATGCTTGAAAAGGTAAACAGCATAATATGGCTAGAAGGAGGTGACTGCTGAGATGATGAGTAATAGAGAAGTATGGAAGAAGTAGACTAGGCTTGCTGTGCTGACCCCAATTATAAAGGGTGCAAATAGACCCTTAACATAACCGAAAGGCACTTGTTCTCCAAGTCTTTGCGATCATTTTTTTGTTGTAGACCACACCTGGGAACCTTCTAGTTACGGAGATATTGGGGGTCAAAGTTCCAACTTTATCACAAGTTTTTTTTAATATATGTTTTTAATGTAAGATTTTTACTTTACACACCTCCACGACCCCCGTACTATTCGATCCATCCATCAGCACAATGCTTTGAGTGCTTTCCATAGAGTCCTACCGTAAAACGTGATGTTTCACCCCAAAAAAATAAGTCGATTCCCAGCAAGAATGTTTGCGTAAAGTTACTTAGTTTGACCCTTCACATAGCCGTCAACCAAGCATTTTGTATATCAAACTAATACAGAATGCTTGGTTGACGGCTATGTGAAGGGTCTTTTTACCCGACTACACGAAGCCAAAAGGAAGGGTTAGGATTTTAGAAGTTTATGTATATATGTGTCGGATCCGTTTACCAGCTCGAGGCGAGGACGACATTCAATGTCTTATCGCAGAGGAGTTGAGACGCCTTGGAAAAAAATTGACGAAATGTAAGTGGACTCCACATCTCTATCCTACTTCGGGAATTATAAGCGCAATGATCCATTTTTTTTTAATGCACACACTCACAAAATCACTTCTTTTGCCCGTCCGGGTAGGCAAAACTACAGAACGTCAGCTGCTACGATCCTTACATACTCCTTAAGCCTCCTGCCTTTATTTTTTTCCGGATGGGGGTAATCATCAAATTACCCCCCCCCCACTCTGGGCGGAGCGGAAGGGAGTGTCAGACATGTAGTGACTAAAACCCATCCATGTTCCTCCTTCTTCTAAAAGAGTGTCCATGGAGTTTCTTGCCCGTTCTTCTCCATAGAGGTCTACGGCCTGTATTAATAAACGTTACTCAGCCCAAGAGACCGCACTTGATATGAATCTTGAGATCCTGATCGTATTAAAAAACATGATTATTTATGTTCTCAAGTTGCGGATTAGGTTTACGTCGTCAACTGAGTGATGGACTGATTAATAAACGAAACTCGATCCATAAGTATACAACGGGCGCGGGTCCTTTTTTTTTGTTTTTTTTTGACCTGGTAAAATCATCAAATAAGTCCTCCCACCCAGGGCAGAGCGGGAGGGACTGTCAGACTTGTACTGACTAAAATCCACGGTGTCCGTCAGTAGCCCTTTATGTTCCAGGGTCACGGTAATTCTATAAGTCCCGCGACCCCGGCAGGCTTTGGCCCTCTAGAGGGGGGCCCCGTCATTATGCTGACACTCTTTGAGGCGCGCGTGGAACACAACGCGCCGTCGACCCGGGCATGGTCCATGGTCGGACAGCGAGTCGACGGGCGCGGTTCCTTAAGATGCTATATCGTGAGTGCAGATAGTCCGTGACTTGAGGTGTGATTAACGTGGCGCGAAACATCAAGTTTGGAAATATTTTGAGTGATATTAATTATTACTATGAAATAGACTACTATGACGATATTTTGTGGCCTTTGCGATTTCGTTTACCAAAAGTTTATATAAGGGATGCTTCAAATCTTTTTGAGTTACCTAGAGAAAATAAAAAAAAACAATTCAGATTTGTTCAAGAATCAGTCATCATCATCATCATTTCAGCCGAAAGACGTCCACTGCTGGACATAGGCCTCCCCCAAGTGTCGCCACATTGACCGGTCCCGTGCGTCTCGCATCCAGCGGATCCCTGCAACCTTTACGAGGTCATCGGTCCACCTAGTGGGAGGCCTTCCAACGCAGCGTCTTCCGGTTCGCGGTCGCCACTCCAGAACTTTTCGGCCCCATCGGCCATCCGTTCTGCGAGCAATGTGCCCTGCCCACTGCCACTTAAGTTTGGCTATTCTTCGGGCTACGTCGGTAACCTTGGTTCTCTTGCGGATCTCCTCATTTCTGATTTGATCACGCAAGGAAACACCGAGCATAGCCCTCTCCATTGGGTGACTTTAAGCCTTCTGATGAGGCCCATTGTGAGCGACCACGTTTCGGTCCCGTATGTAATCACTGGCAACACACTCTGGTCATAGACTTTCGTCTTGAGATTGAGATTTTGTCGTATTGGGAAATAAATACACAACCTTTTTAACGATTTAACGCTTTCCTGGGTAGCAACCAACTTTATAACGTGTATTAGCGCTATTCATTAAAGATTTAATGAAATAAAAGTATTTCAATCTAAAAGTTTACATCTTTCGACATAGCAATAACGAAATGCGACAAGTCTCATTCAAAACTTGGTCAATGTGACGTCATCGTTCACGAGATCAAGCCATCAAGTACAGCTAGGTGAGGAGCTGATCTTGGTTACTGAGATACTGTATTTATGTGTCTATTAATTAGCAATGATCTTGAGATGCTGATGACGTCATAATGGCGTATCAAATGATAACGTACTTGAGTACGTTGTTGAGGGACGTTAATTAATACGGGCCTGAATGGGCAATCTACAGTACTTTCACAGTTTTTATGCCTTGTGACTGGAACTGTAGCTATTGTTCTTTGTTTCGACAATTCAAAAGTGCCTGTAACTGGCCTATTTGAAATAAATGCTTCGATTTTGATTTTGATTTTGCCTTTTGTGTTCTAGGGCCACGGTATCTCTTTCGAACAGTCCCGCAGCCCTAGTTAGGATTACCCCTTCCACACATTTAGCCTTCTTGCCTTCAAGCAATTTTTCATCAAAGGTACCTCGTCCTCTGCCTAACCCACAAGGGACAAAGATCACATATTTAGCGAGCCCTAGCGGAGGATATCCTCAATTCAGTTTGAATGTAAATAGGGACCCAGCATTATGCATAGTTTGTGTAGCGTTAGCGCAACAAGCTAATGACATTTGATACCTTATTAGTGTTCATATTTACGTTGGTAATTTGTGACATTTAAAGCACTTATAGTTTTAACATCACGCCTGTAAGAATAGCCAAACTTAAGTGGCAGTGGGCAGGGCACATTGCTCGCAGAACGGATGGCCGATGGGGCCGAAAAGTTCTGGAGTGGCGACCGCGAACCGGAAGACGCTGCGTTGGAAGGCCTCCCACTAGGTGGACCGATGACCTCGTAAAGGTTGCAGGGATCGGCTGGATGCGAGACGCACGGGACCGGTCAATGTGGCGACACTTGGGGGAGGCCTATGTCCAGCAGTGGACGTCTTTCGGCTGAAATGATGATGATGATGATGATCACGCCTGTAATCGCGGAAGAGTTAGGCAGAGGTGTACCTGACAGGACACCCACATTTGAGCTGTTATATTCTTATTCATACCATATCTTTATTTGCATTCCATAATGTATGAAGATCTTACAATGTTACGTTTTAAGTCCCATGTAATCGGGGTAGAGCCTATTGCCATCAACCCGGCACTAATCCAGACTCTTTGCCGGCTACTGGGAAATACCCAGCAGAGACATCCAATAACACATATGGCGTGCCCTTGGGGCCACCAATACGGCGCCTAGGGCAAGCAGACTGTTCACAAACGTTAACATCTTAACGAATAGTAGGTACTTTCAGCTTGGCTTGCCCTTAGCAAGCCCTACCTGAGAATCGAACCCCCATGATCAGCATTAGCGTTTGCGACCAGCGGCAGTCGAAAAAATAAAATCAAAAACTTCGCCCAAAACATTCGTTCTGCAGACCGTACACTCAAAATTAATGTCAATAGGTCAATGTACTGTATGTCAGTTAGTAATTTTTTTATTAATATTATTGTAACGATCGTGAATCTTTGAACCCGCGGTCTAGTTTGTGATTGGTGGTCTTTTAACTGGCTGTTACTGCCGCACTCACACAGTTTAATGTTTTTTTTTTTTAATCATAGCATTTAATTTTTTTTTATGAGTTCCCGATATTTCGGCGCTGTTGCACGCACCATGATCACGGATAAACAAAAAACAGTAAACATGGTAAATATCCCGTTTCGAGTATTTATAATAAAATATTTTGATTTGATTTGATTTGATTAGATGCAAGAGAAGGAAAACATCATGAGGAAACTAAACCAGCAACAGTATACCTGAGAGATATCTCACAAAGACACGTAAAGAAAGTCAAGTCTGACACCAGGTTAAGCACTAAGCACACGAAAAAGAAAGAACTCATTATTTCACCATATTTTTAGGGGTCCGTAGACGAATGGCGAAAAACGGAACCCTTCTAAATTCAATACTCAATACTCAAGTTTTCATTGCATTCCATATGTATTACATAGAAGAAGACAAAGACATAGATAGATAGTTTTTTTGTTTTTTTTTGTTTTAGTTAGTTATGTATTCGTCATGTCTGTCTGTCTGTCTGTCCGTCTGTATGTCACAGCTACTTTATTCCGAAACCATTACGACTACACAGTTTTGAAACTTGGCAGGTAGATGTACTTACTGGATGCTTGTTTTGTCCAATCTATTATGTTGCCGTGCCCTAACCGGGGTTCATGTTGGAACTCACTTACTTATATGTAACAACTAAATGTACACATGAATGCAATAAAGAGTTTTGAGTTTGAGTTTGAGTTTGTATTCTGTGAACCGCTTTATGATTTTTTTTACTTATTCAGTTTCACTTTTTTAAGAATTGTGTTGTAAAAATAGTAAAAAATACTTCATTGGAGTTTGATCGAAACGTTGGTGCAAAGCATAGTGTAGCCTATCTTATACTAATAAACGAGCAATATTTGAGTATTTGTAATCACGATCTCGAAAACGGCTCTAACGATTTCGATGAAAGTTGCAATATGATGTTTACGGGAGCGAAAAATCAATCTTTAGACTCATATTTGGGAAAATTAGTTTCCTCATTTTTCACCCGAGCAGAGCTCGGTCGCCCAGGTACTTGTCTCGTAAATACCATTGCCTTTAAGACTGTCTGAGGCAATTAGACTGCAAGACAATATACCAACCTAAAAAAAACACCCAGCTGGCAGTGGGTACCTACTTCCAAGTACCCACTGCCAAGTAAATAGCCACAGTCATTAACGCAAACAAACGTCTCAGAGTGCGGCGGTAACCCCAAGAATTGTTACTGCAGTACTAAAAATAGCCACGTATTCTGTCACGACGTATCTTAACAGGCTTAGTATCCTTCTGCGTCACTCGAGACGAGAAGGTAGGACCGTCAGCTAGACACAAATAAATTGGGATGCAAAGGATACGGTGACGATTTGGGAGCTCGTGGCTTAATAATAACAGCAGCTCGGGTCGATCTTTAGGTTAAACCGTGCTTGCCTAGGTTGGTCTGTGGATGGGTGACCCCCGTTACATACCGAGTTTCCTCCGTGCCTCGGAAAGCACGTAAAGTCGTTGGTTCCGGGTGTCATTTGTAGATCTTTGACAGTCATTAGTTGTCAGTGGCTCAAAAAGTCTGACAACCAGTCTTACCAAGGGGTATCGTATTACCCAGTACTAACTGGGTTGTGGAGGTCAGATAGGCAGTCGCTCCATGTAAAATACTGGTATTCAGCTGCATCCGGTTTGACTGGAGGCCGACCCCAACATAGTTGGGAAAAGGCTAGGCAGATGATGATGATTTACAAGTACCTAGTCAGTGGCCCGAAAGTCCGACATCCAGTCTTACATTACAACATACGCTATAATTATTATGTGTGTCAATATGTGTTTTAATTTTAAACGCAACTCTGGCCCCCAAGATACAGGCGCAGCCTAGTTTGGGGACCCCTGTTTACTAATTACCATGTACGATTATATCATAGTAGCTCTAAGTTAGATTAAAAAAATGTTTGTAACAATAGCTTAATTTTATTTATATTCAATTATAGAATTCATAAAAAAAAAAAAAAAAAAAAAAAAAAACATTGAATTCATTTAATTTTTGGAATTATTTTTATTTTTATTATTCTTATTATTATTTATTCTTATTTAATTTATTCTTATTCTTTCTTAATTTATTTTCAAAAAAATTAGAGATACCCTGGAATCGAAACTTTCGCGGGTGAAACCGCGGGGCGCAACTAGAACAGAATAGAGACACATTATAAGTTCTGCAAAAAAAAAACTTGGAGTAATTTGTGTTTGTCGCATAACCCAGATTGTTGGATAGATCTGTAGGTTACTTATTAGATTAATGCTTTAAATATTAATTATACTTATTTTTGTCAATTTTAAAAGGTAACGGTTAATTAAACAGACAACATTCATTCATAGGCACGGCTGGCGCAGTAGCTGAGCGATTGACTGCTGCGTTTCGCGTCGGGGGTCGATTTCCGCATGGAACAAATATTTGTATGGCCTACAGGTAGTTGTTCCGGGTCTTGCTGTTTGTGTATGTGAGTTTAAATGTTTGTAAACTCTCCCACGACACAGGAGAAATTCCTAGTGGGGAAAAAAAAATTAAAAAAAAATATATTAAAAAAAAAAATAGGAAACTGTAGAATTTGTAAAAATTACAGTTCCCATATTCGTACATCAAGAATGAGACCGTTTTCTTACAAGTCCAAGTCGTAACATTAGCACTTCCGAAGATTGAAAAGCTTCCTAAGCTTTGAAAATGGGTGCACTAAGATCGCCTTCACGAGGGCTATAGCTACCTACTACACGGTACTTCCGGCGTACCCTGGTTCGGTGGATGTGCCATGTATTCAAGTTTTTGTGTCTAGAACATGTCAGTTTCTTCATAATCGTCATCATTTTTTTTTAACTTTTTTTTTAATTTTTTAATTTTTTTTTAATTTTTTGTCTTTTTAATTTTTTTTTTTGTTTACCGTTTTGAGAGCAATTATGATGAAATAAATTATCCAAAGTAACCAAGAAATTAGGTACTAAAAGGATCTACAACCCGAAAAACAATCTAAAAAATCCGACCAAGTGCGAGTCGGGCTCGTGCAAAGGGCTCCGTAGCACCTAACAATATTTTAACGCCTATTCAATTTACACTCAACAACAAAACTAAATCTCTTCACCATAGTATGATATAAGCCGACCCCAACATGGTTGGGAAAAGGCTGTGCAGATAATGATAGAAAAAGAACGAAGTTGCTGCAGTTTTTCCGTTTTTGTCAGTTGGCAGCGGAACCCTAACGGCTACAAATCAAATCAAATCAAAGCATTTATTTCAAGTAGGCCAGTTACCTTTGAATTGTCGAAACAAAGACAACAATAACTACAGTCCCAGTCACAAGGCATAAAAACTGTGAAAGTACTGTAGTTGCCCATTCCCTAACGTAGATCTCTATGGAGAAGAACATAAGACAGCCCCCAAAAATCCGTCAATTCGCCACTGCCTATTGACTTTTAGCTGTGGCGATGCAGCGCTAACCCATCCAAAAACAAACCTCGTAAAACACAGCTTAACTAGCCATTGAACTAGTGGTAGTAAGTACAATTGGTACGACCGTATAAACTATCTGTAACCGTAACTGCGAACAGGGGCTGTCTATTAATAGACTACAAATACTTGCAGATAAATGTGGCCAGTTAAAAATATGCTTTGTTTAGATTCTCACGCAAACAAAACAAAAATAAATCTTCGTTCGCGCGATAGGCGAAAACAATGTGCTGTCCAAAGTTATGATTATCTAAATCTGTAGCTAGCTGTGTCAGACGTCGGGGTTTGAGAGTAGCTTGCAGTAGCGAAGGGTCATGTTTTGTAAGAGGTAAGCCGGAGTACATATCTTTAATCTGTATTTATAAAATGGTAAACTGACTGACTGACTGACTGACTGGGTGATATATCAACACACAGCCCAAACCGATGGTCCTAGAGACATGAAACTTGGAGGGTGTGTTCTTTGTGAAGAGAAAGTCTCCACTAAGAAAGGATTTTTGGGAATTCCACTCCTAAAGGGGCAAAATAGGGGATGAAAGTTTGTATGAAAGTCTGTCAGTTTTGAAGTTAGGATCTTCAAATTTTGTGTTTAGGCTGACGATTGAAAATTAAATATACGTGTCTCGGTGTTTTTGATAATTCGATCCCCGAAGGGTTAAAAAGGGGGGTAAGTAATCGGATATTTACGACATCCATGCGGGCGAAGCCGCGTGCAAAAGCTAGTGTTAATATATTATTTGTCTATAGAATACTGACTGTGCCATTTTCAAAGGGAATCCGGTTTGAATCGAGTTGTATGGACCCTTCGCCACTGGTAGGTTGGTTGTTCATCTGTGTGCCGTGATAAATTCAATGTCGCCACTCCGTTGGTGTAGACTTGGGAGAATTATGTCACCCAATTAGCTGGCGTTGCATTTGTACTAGTAATCGGTTATTTAAACAGAGTTACTTTGAGGCCTATGTCCAGCAGTGGACGTCTTTCGACTAAAATGATGATGATGATGATGATGAAAGGTTCGTCGAATTGGGCCATAACCCAAAAAAATATATTATATTACATATTGTGGAGTTATGGAAATAAAACAGGCTCCAACTTCACTTTTTGAAATAACAATTTAATATAATAAAAATTAAATAAAATGATTATGGAATATTATAAGAAAAGGAAACTTGTAGACAAAAAAAATCAGTGCACAGGAAAAAAAATTGTTTTTATTTTCTTAAACCAGCCCATATTTAAATATTGGTCCTTGATAATTAGCAGAAAACCCATTTGAGTTCTCATTAAACATTTAAAAAACTTCGTAATAGCTCTTTCCTGACATTTTTGTTTTGAACTTCTGCCAATTTCAAGTCTGAGTCTAGACTAATTAAAACAAACGGCTTTCATTACAAAAATCAGTTTACATGTCCTGTTAAAAGTAAGTCATCATCAGCCTAGCCTTTTCCCAACTGTGTTGGTGTCGGCTTCCAGTCTAACCAGATGCAGCTGAATACTAGTATTTTACATGGAGCGACTGCCTATCTGACCTCCACAACCCAGTTAGTACTGGGTAATACGATACCCCTTGGTAAGACTGGTTGTCAGACTTTTTGGGCCACTGACTACCTGTAACGACTGTTAAAGATCTACAAAATAACAGCCGGGACCACGCCTTAACGTGCTATCCGAGGCACGGGGGAAAATCGATATGTAATGCGGGTGGTCAGCCATCCACAGGCCAACCTAGGCAAGCACGGCTTATCCTAAAGATAGGCCCGAGCGGCTGTTATTATTTAGCCCCGAGCTCCTCCCGTTTAAAACAAGTAACTCTGTTTAAATAACCGATTACTAGTACAAATGCAACCGGCAACACAGCTAATTGGGTGACATAATTCTCGCGAGTCTACACCAACAGACTGGCGACACTGAGTTTATTTATCACGGCACACATAGGTGCAATTTGTGGAGGAGCTCGTAGCTTAATAATAACAGCCGCTCGGGTCGATCTTTAGATTAAGCCGTGCTTGCCTAGGTTGGTCTGTGAATGGGTGACCATCCATTACATACCGAGTTTCCTCCGTGCCTCGGAAAGCACGTTAAGCTGTTGGTCCCAGGTGTCATTTGTAAATCTTTGACAGTCGTTAGGTAGTCAGTGGCCCAAAAAGTCTGACAACCAGTCTTACCAAGGGGTATCGTATTGACCAGTATTAACTGGGTTGTGGAGGTCAGATAGGCAGTCGCTCCATGTAAAATACTGGTATTCAGCTGCATCCGGTTAGGCTGGAAGCCGACCCCAATATAGTTGGGAAAAGGCTAGGCAGATGATGATGACAGAGGTGTGTGCTTTTAATCGGGTGTAGTTGCTTTTAAGGCCTTTGTCCAGCTGTGGGATTGGCAAAGGTGTGTGCAAAATGACGGCACGAATGAAGTGTGTTACTGCCTCGTTAGTCTAGTGGTCGCAAGCGCGACTGTTGAGCATGAGGCCTTGGGTTCGATTCCCAAGTCAGGCAAAGTGTTGTTGGGTATCAGGAATTTCTCAGTAGCGGTCCTGAATCTGAATTTGTGTGATTCCAGTCGATGGCAATAGATTCCCCTCCTATTGCGTGGCTGGCATATAACTGGCTAAATGTGGGTGTACCTCTGCCGGATCCTCCAAGGATAATTGGCGTGATGTTATGTAGCTGATTGCATAACACATCACGCTGATAATCCCGAAGGGTTAAGCAGAGGTGTACCTAATAGCACACCCACATTTCGCCAGTTATGTTTAAGTCCCATGTAATAGGGGGCGAGCCTATTGCCATCAATGGGGCACACATACAGACTCCGTGGCTGGTTTGAAAACTTCCTAATGGAAAAGCTCAATAACACTTTGCCTGACCTGGGAATCGAGCCCAGGACCTCATGCTCAGCAATCGTACTTACGACCACTAGCTAATTATGACGATTAATTGCGCTATTAGGGTCATGCTCTACTGATACATGAGCTTTTTACCTCAAATTATTTAATTAGATATAGTCGACCGGGGACTGTGGTTTTATAATAATAGGGATATTTCCTGTGTAAAAAAATATGATTCTATTTAGTCCGTCAGTTAGATTATCGAAAAATATTGGATACGTATTTTTTTTTTTATCAAATCAATAAAAAATGACGAAGATAAAACGCATCAAAGATCATGAGTGGGCCTGTGACGACACTTTGCGGTAAAAAGTGTACTAAAGTATGATGTCACAGGAGTTTTCGACGCACTGTATCGTCTTCATTTTGAGTTTTCGTGAAAAAAGAAAAAATACATGTCCAATATTTTTTGTAAATCTATCTGACGGACTAATTAGTTTTTTTCAGGAAACATCCCTATAACACCTATTTAGGTTGAGATTTGTCTATGGCCGTTAATCATAATAACTAAGCACATTTAACAAAACTGGACTGCCTCATTCATTTGGCAGGCTGATGCGACAACCTTATTTATAGTGGGTAAATTGTTAATTTAATTTTGATTATTTTCTTTTTAATATTGTTTTTGATTGACTTTATGATGAATTAAATTATGTAAATTAAATTGAATTGAATTAGTAATGTTGTGTTGTTTATATAATGTGACTGTGTGTGTGATTATTTCTTTTATGATTGAATTGAATTGAATTAGTAATGTTGTGTTGTTTATATAATGTGACTGTGTGTGTGATTATTTCTTTTATGAGTCAGTGATGGTCGAATTAAAATGATTTTATTTTATTTTATTTATTTATTGACATAGTGGTCGCAATCACGACAGCTGAGCATGAGGCACTTTTACTTTCAAGTCAGAGCAGCATGTCTTCTTCTTCCATACTACATCATCGTCAACTGCCCAGGCTTTTCCCAACTATGTTGGGGTCGGCTTCCAGTCTTACCAAATGCAAATGGATACCATTATTTTACATGGAGCGACTGCCTATCTGACCTCCGCAACGACCACAACTCAGTTAGTTCTGGGTAATACGATATTCCACCATACCTATCAGTAGCGAAGGTTCAATTTTTGTAAGAGGTAAGCCGGAGTACTTATCTTTAATGTGATTATATTATTTGTCTATAGAATACTGACTGTGCCATTTTTCAAAGGGCAGCCGGTAGGAATCGGGTTCTATGGAACCTTCGCCACTGATACCTATTACTCGTCATCTCAGGAGTCACTTAATTTCTAGCCATATCATCCTGTAGACATCCATCCATCGTTTCAATGGTGTTTACCTTCTCTTATATTTATTTATTAATTTCATTCGAGCAACAAGACTCCTATAGCCTATAGACTCTTATACCCATCCACATTCCGATTTAAGAACAACATGAATATTTAAAATGAGCTCAATACAGGGTGTAAACAGACCCTTCACATAGCCGTCAACCAAGCATTCTGTACATCAAACTAAGTAACTTTACGCAAAAATTATTGCTGGGAATCGACCTTTTTTTTTTGGGGTGAAAAATCACGTTTTAAGGTAGGACTCGATGGAAACCACTCAAAGCATTGTACTATTGGATGGATTGAATAGTACGGGGGTCGTGGAGGTGTGTAAAAATCTTACATTTAAAACATGTATTTAAAAAAAAAACTTGTGAAAAAGTTGGAACTTTGACCCCCAATATTTCCGTAACTAGAAGGTTCCCAGGTATGGTCTGGAACAAAAAAAATAACGCAAAGACGGGGAGAACAAGTGCCTTTCGGATGTGTTAAGGGTCTATTTACACCCTTTATACTGCCGCCTTGGTTTTGTAGGAAGCGCTACCTCTGAAAATGAGGTCATGGGTTCGATTCTTAGGTCCGACAAAGGGTTATCGGGTTAGACTCACACCATAATATCGTCATCTAATCTTGCTCAGCTGTCGCGACTGCTGAGCATGAGGCACTTTCAGTAGAGTCCATCAGCTCCGAGAGCCATCAATGAATCTCCACCTTAGCAGGTTTTATGGGAACCTGGGACCGGAGTATATTTAAAGACTTCTAGGTCAGCCATGGCAGCGCTGATTATGAATCATCGTTTAACAAAATCAAAATCAAAATATTTTATTTCACATAGGCCTCGATGGGCACTTATAAAACGTCGACAAAAAGGTGCACGGTTCAGATTTGTCGTTTCCTATGGAGAAGAACCGGCAAGAAACTTCATGGTTACTCTTTTCAAATCATTTGGTGTTACAGTATTATGGATACAGCATTTGTACTTAAGTATGGGGGGACAACATACACTGTATTTCAATCGCCTCTCCTTCAATACCTCGTTGGTCTAGTGGTCGCAAGTATGACTGCTAAGAATGAGGTCCTGGGTTCGATTCGCGAGTCGGGCAAATTGTTATTGGGTTTTTCCATCAGGAACGAATGTTTTGGGCGAAGTTTATGACTTTGTTATCTCGACTGCCGCTGGTCGCAAACGCTAATGCTGATCGTGGGGGTTCGATTCCCAGGTAGGGCTTGCTAAGGGCAAGCCAAGCTGAAAGTACCTACTATTCTTCAAGATGTTAAGGTTTTTGAACAGTCTGCTTGCCCTAGGGGCTGTATTGATGGCCTCAAGGGCACGCCACATATGTTATTGGATGTGTTGCTGGATTTGTGCCCGGTTGATGGCAATAGGCTCGCCCTCTATTACATGGGACTTAAACATAACTGGCGAAATGTGGGTGTAATATTAGGTAAACCTCTGTCCATCGCTTCGGGGATTACAAGCGTGATGTCATGTCGTGTGTTTATGTTCAACAAAACATAAAAAGTTTATAAATAGTTTATTTATGACATATAATATTATGAAAAACAATGCGTACAATAATAATTGTCTCTGAGAACAAGAAAACAAAACAACTCTGACATGAATTAAATAACTTCTTTTTTTTTTCGGATGAGAAATCATCAAATGACCCCCCCACTCTGGGCGGAGCGGAAGGGAGTGTCAGACTTGTACTGACTAAAACCCACCCATGTTCCTTCTTTGCCCTTTGTGTTCCAGGACCACGGTATCTCTTTCGAACAGTCCCGCAGCCCCGGTAGGCATCGGCCCTTGCAGACCCCTACATCGTTTCTGACATCTCTTTGAGGCGTGCGTGGTACACGAACGCGCCGTCGACACGGCCTGTCGTCATAAGACGGCCGGACGGCGAGCTAGCCCATAGCTCGCCGTCCACAGGCCCGCGCCTACGGTGGCCGGGAGCCACCACGTGACCCCCGACGCCCATTAATTAAATAACTTCAAACGCTGTTTTAAGTTTTCACTGTTTATAACTAACGATTTTGCCGTGACTTTATATCGAGTTCCAGTAGTGCGGGTAGCAAAAAACTATGAAAGAGGGTAGACAGATTTGTCAGCACCTTACAATATATTTTCCATCTACCCGCATTCTCCAGTCATCCCGCGACCATGGCGCTTGCAACAGCGTCGAAATATCGGGAGCTCACAATAATTGAAAATCGCTGAAGATATCCCGTAAGTGACAGCGTAAGATTAATTAAATAAGTTGTTTTTACAAAATATTTCGAAAGATTAGATGATGATCTTAGATGGTGAGAGTTTAACCCGATAACCCTTTTTTTTTGTCGTGGTAAAATCATCAAAATGAGTCCTCCCACCCAGGGCAGAGCGGGAGGGACTGTTAGACTTGTACTGACTAAAATCCACGGTGTCCTTCAATAGCCCTTTATGTTCCAGGGTCACGGTAATTCTATAAGTCCCGCAGACAACCCGATAACCCTTTGTCGGACCTAAGAATCGAACCCATGACCTCATTTTCAGAGGTAGCGCTTGCTACAAAACCAAGGCGGCAGTATATTGAGCTCGTTTTAAATATTCATGTTGTTCTTAAATCGGGATGTGGATGGCTATAAGAGTCTATAGGCTATAGGAGTCTTGTTGCTCGAATGAAATTAATAAATAAATATAAGAGAAGGTAAACACCACTGAAACGATGGATGGATGGCTACAGGATGATATGGCTAGAAATTAGGTGACTGCTGAGATGACGAGTAATAGGTATCAGTGGCGAAGGTTCCATAGAACCCGATTCCTACCGGCTGCGCTTTGAAAAATGGCACAGTCAGTATTCTATAGACAAATAATATAATCACATTAAAGATAAGTACTCCGGCTTACCTCTTACAAAAATTGAACCTTCGCTACTGATAGGTATGGTGGAATATCGTATTACCCAGAACTAACTGAGTTGTGGTCGTTGCGGAGGTCAGATAGGCAGTCGCTCCATGTAAAATAATGGTATTCAGCTGCATCCGGTTAGACTGGAAGCCGACCCCAACATAGTTGGGAAAAGGCAACACAGATGATGATGAAGTAGTATGGAAGAATTAGACGTGCTGCTCCGACTTGAAACAAATTAAGATAAGAGTATGATCTATCAAATAAATGTGTTTTCTTGTAAAATCTAGTCGTTCCCGTTTATTCGCTGTGCCAGTTAACACGGCCGCAAGTGCACTGCACGTAAATACGTCTAATAGGATGACACAATTGTATGTCTGAGTTACGACGGCCGCCAGTGTAGAGATCGTTTTACGAAATTAAAAGATTCATCATCGCCTGGCTTTTGTTATGATGATTTCATAGACGATGACAAAGAAATGACGATCTAGATGATAACATTTCGAGTATTGTGTAACAGCACACCTTTTTAACCGACTTCTAAAAAGGAGGAGGTTCTCAATTTGGCTGTTTTCTTTAATGACTGTTACCTTATAACTCCGTGATTTCTGGTCCGATTTTCGTGATTTTTTAATATGTTCATTCCTCAAAGCGCAACCATGATGGAAAAAAAATTAATGAATCCATCATACCCCTCTATTTTTCATCATGGTAACGCTTTAAGGGATAAACATATAATATTTATAATTTGAATTTGTGAGCGCAACTAATGGTTGCGCTTCGAGGAATAATATAGTTGCGCTTAGTTGGTTCCGCTTAAAAATAGTTGCGCTTTGAGGAATACCCCCTGATAGCGGACTAAATAAATCTAAAAAAAAAAAAAACAAAAAAAAAAAAAAAAAACTTTCATAACCGACATCCAAAAAAACACTAAAAAGTAAAAAATAACTTTACTTCCATGTCGATGGCATAAAACTCAATGAAACGAACTAAAGTCAGCGACTTATTTCAGCATTTTTGATTGCGTTATGATCACAGAATATACAACATTATTTTTAGTATATGCGAAACCTGAATATAGTTTGTTCAGAATAAGTAACTGAATCGATTCCAATATTTTTTAACCCATGTTATATTTTGTCCCAAAAATATTTAAAAAAAAGTTACAAGTTGGATACCGAAAAATGGTTGCGCTTTGAGGAATAACCTGCTATCAGCGATACGACCGCCGTTTAACAAAAGAAGAAGTAAAATGGCTGTGGTGTATATTTGGGCTACCGTGGAGGTGTTGCGTCCGGTATGTTTGTGGAGAACAGAGTAGATGATTTCTATGCTGTGTTACGAAAAGTGAGGGCCTCCTTTATGAGCCGTGCATGATTCTGACAATGGAATATTGAGAGCCATATATGAAGCTAATTATTTCTTTGCATATGGCTGTCAATATTCCAGCTAACAATTTTTAATTAATACTTTATTTAAACACTGTTTTAAGCTTTCACGGTTTACTACTAAACTTATACTGTGAACAATCACGGAAGATATCCCGTAAGTGTCAGTATAAGTTTATTTTTATTTATTTCCTTAATTTATTTATCTTTACATTTTTAAATATTTCTAAAAAAACCATTATTACCAATATTTATTTTCTTTTATTTATATTTTTACAAATTGTTTACATTTTTAAATATTCCTTAGAAAAAACAATATAAAAAACATTTAAAAATATAAAAAATTGTAGCCCACCGGTATCGGAAACAGGGTGCAAGCTACCGGGCGGTCAGGGCTATATATATTTATATATTTTTAATCATTTTAAATGCAATTTTAATCATCCAATTATTAAATTTTATTTTTTTTAACTTATTTTTTATTTCATTTCTTTAATATTTTTTTTTATTGGTTTTTTTTTTTTAATTTCTCAATTTTTTTTTTTTTTTAAATCCAATGTATAATTAAGTACCTATATTCCATTCGAAAACTCCCAAATCTTATGTTACTGTAATTTTACCCAGCACTTGCAAACTGGAAGAAGTTCTTTCAGAACCTCACTCAAGTGAGCGCACACAATTCGAAAGAGAATTCATTCGTTTTTAAAGTTCTCTAACATTTTATCGACCAGGGATTTGAAGACCTCGTGTTCAGGAGGAACGCAGCACAAAATTATGACATCAGTAAACAGTAAGTTTGCTTAACATACTCTTCTGGGAACATAACGTGACACTTTTTCTCAGATTTTTAGTTTTGTTGTTCATTTCAAAATCTCGGCATTGGCAGCTTTAAGAGTGATTTCCCAGAGGTAAGTATGAAAGGCAATCGGAATAATGTGCGGCCTTCTATGAGAAGTATGTATTGGCATCAACTAAATATTATAAAGGGTGAAACAAGACCCTTAACGACCCCGAAAGGCACTTCTTCTCCCCGTCTTTGCGATAATTTTTTTGTTCTAGACCATACCTGGGAACCTTCTAGTTACGGAGATATTTGGGGTCAAAGTTCCAACTTTTTTTAAATACATATTTTTAATTTAAGATTTTTACGTTAAACACCTCCACCATACTATTCAATCCATCTATCAGCACAATGTTTTGAGTGCGTTCCATCGAGTCCTACCGTAAAACGTGATTTTTCACCCCAAAAAAAATCCGTTTCCCAGCAATAATTTTTGCGTAAAGTTACTTAGTTTGATGTACAGAATGCTTGGTTGACAGCTTCGAGAAGGGTCTGTTTACACCGGGTTGTAGGAATAACTCCAATCTGACTAGGCTTTCTAACTATGACGGAGTCCACGTCTAGTCTTACCAGATACAGTTGAATCCCAGTATTTTACCTGGAACTGAGCTTGCCGATGTCAGTCCGAGGATAAAGATAAAAGATAAAGATAAAGAATATTTATTTGTCAAACATGCGTTTACATAAACTGATTAATCAGACATGCAAGGTATTGAGTTAATATGTTGTGAGCGTCCATGTTTTGCCAATAACGGCGTACAAATTTTGTAGGTATAATTATTATATTTAATTGCATTTTACATGTAGTCATTTTTAAATTTCATTACAGAATACAAAACAAATACATAATAATTGATGTCAAGGTATTGTAGTATAAGTATATATTAGTCAAAAAATAAATTAAATTATATGTCTATTATATGTATTATATGTCCAGTATATTCATAATTATGCAGTAAAATAATATCATTCAAAAGACAATTGATTTAAAATTCACATTATTTTATTTGTTAATCCTATCCATGTATATTAGAAGTCGGAATAGAAAAGTCCTTTTCATTCAAAAAATCTCGAACATCGTAATATACTTTACTGACTAAAAAAATTTTCAGCTTCTTCTTGAAAAGTGACAAGGGCAGTTCTCTCCAACTTTTAGGCAATTTATTAAATATGGTCGGAGCCATACAGAAAACACTTTTGCGCATGAGGGTTGTTCTTGCAGTATGAGAGCATATCCTGCTGTTGTCGCGTCTATTACGTGGGACTACTTCGTCTATTCGTTGAAATCGGAGTGAATTTGTTTTAACAAAAACAGCTACCTCAAAAATGTACAGACATGGCATAGTAAGTATTTTATGGTTTTTAAATAGTTTAGGATGGGTGACCATTAAACAAAGCACGGAAAACCCGTTAAGCCGTTGGTCCCGGCTGTCATTTATATATCTTTGACAGTCGTTACAGGTAGTCAGTGGCCCGAAAGTCTGACAACCAGTCTTACCAAAGGGTTTCGTCTTACCCAATAACTGGTTTGTGGAGGTCAGATAGGCAGGCACTCCATGTCACTGGTATTCAGCTGGGTCTGGCTAGACTAGAAGCCGACCCCAATATAGTTGGGAAAAGGCTAGGCAGATGATGTCTTGCAACACTAGCGCACTCTTTGACTATTTTTTTTTCGCACTCTACTCTGTGGCATTATAGTGGCTATTTATTTTGTCACTCCATGTCACTGGTATTCAGCTGCATCCGGCTAGACTGGAATATTTAAAAAAAAAAGACTAGAAAGATAATGATGGGCGCTTGTACGTAAAACTAAAAATAAAATAAGTTTTCAAAAACATCTGGGATGTTAATCACTGAACTATTTCAAACTCTTTAGAGATTATTCTTACTTCATTGTTCGTGAGTATTTATAGACTGTTTCGTTAGTCTAGTAGTTATAAACGTTCTTTAACGAGTCTTTGGGTTCGATTCCCAGGTCGGGCAGTGTTATTGGGAATTTTTATCAGGAACTTCTCAGTAACAGCCACGGAGTTTGGATTCGCGCCCGTTTGATGGCAATAGGCTCGCCCTCTGTTATGTGGGGCTTAAAACATAACTGTCGAAATGTGGGTGGACTGATAGGTACACATCTGCCAAACCGTTCCAGGATTGCAAGCGTGATGTTCACAAATCTCTTATTTAATTTAATTAAATAACAACACGTACTTTATTTGGTCGGAATTAAAACAATGCATTATTACCCCTTGACATTTTATTAACGTGAATACTAATTTGAATGTTCGTCATATTATTAAAATGTATGTATATTTATGGAAATTATGTCCTAATTAAAACCGAAAACAATAATATTATAAATCAATGACATTAATAATTAAAATGGAGACAACAAGTCGAATAAATTTAAAAAAATCGGTTGTCTGTAAAGTCGGTTTACTGACGATAGTTGAACGTGACAACGTCATAAGAAAATACTGATGGAATGGTTGCATTTTTCAAAAAATGAATATGCGTTGAGCAACTGTTTTATGGAACGCCTCAGAGCGAGGTAACGCCTCATTTTTTCGTGCGTGCAGCCGGCTCCATCGAATTATAAGACGTTGTCACGTGAAAAAAATACAACTAGCATTATCAGCCTGCAATATCCCCATTGGCGGGACACAGGCCGCCTGCGAGTGCGACCAGCCCATGGACAAAGAAAAAAAAATGAAGAAGTAAAATAATAAATGAATATTGATGTTACCACGAACAATTTCAAGGGTCCTGAATCGCAATAATACCTTTAGATATTCAACTTCATCCGGAGTGAATGGACCGACCCCAAACATAAAATAATTGGGGTTAGCTTGAGCGCATAACATCATAAGTGTTTTCGCCACCATTGCCAAAAATCGGCTTACAAAGCACCCAGCCCTATTCTATAAAGTTCACTCCGAACCTTACTCAAGTGAGCGCACACAATTCTAAAGCGAACTCATTTGTTTTAAAAGTAAATCATCGCGGATTCACAACGAAATACCGTTCGAATTCCGAACGTGACGTTTAGAAAACGACACTTCTGTTTAATTTTTTGACGTTTCTGAAACATGACATTGGTTAATATTAAAATACGGAATGAAAAATTTGAAAGAGCTGTCGCCATATTGAATTTCCTGTGAGTTCAAATGGGTTAAGATCGTGACACATTATGTAGCAAGACAATTCTTATTTTCTCATAATTGGTTTGAATAATTCAATACCATACATAATACTCAGGACGTGGTATCTAAAAACACAAAGAGATCATTATAGACCCTGCCGGGTGCTTTATAAAAAATCACTTTTAGTCATCATACATCTACAGGCTGTAAATAGACCCTTCACATAGTCGTCAACCAAGCATTCTGCACATCAAACTAAGTAACTTTACGCAAAAGTAATTGCTGGGAATCGACTTTTTTTTTTGGGGTGAAAAATCACGTTTTACGGTAGGACTCGATGGAAAGCACAGTACGTGGGTCGTGGAGATGTGTAAAGTAAAAATCTTACATTAAAAACATGTATTTAAAAAAAACTTGTGAAAATGTTGGAACTTTGACCCCCAACATCTCCGTAACTAGAAGGTTCCCAGGTATGGTCTAGAACAAAAACATGATCGCAAAGACGGGGAAAATAAGTGCCTTTTTTTTTTTTTTTTTTTAACGTGGTAAAATCATCGAATAAGTCCTCCCACCCAAGGCAGAGCGGGAGGGACTGTCAGACTTGTACTGACTAAAATCCACGGTGTCCTTCAATAGCCCTTTATGTTCCAGGGTCACGGTAATTCTATGAGTCCCGCGACCCCGGCAGGCTTTGGCCCTCTAGAGGGGGGGCCCCGTCATTATGCTGACACTCTTTGAGGCGCGCGTGGAACACAACGCGCCGTCGACCCGGGCATGGTCCATGGTCGGACAGCGAGTCGCCCATTACTCGCCGCCCGCATGCCCGCGCCTACGGTGGCCGGAGATCGTCTGCCGACGTCCGGCGCCGTGGGCGTCTACCACTGCGGCTGGGGTGGAGGGAGGACGCTGTCCTCTCCCTCACGCGGCCCGCCTCCTCCTTCGCGAGCATGACTGCTTCGCAGAAGGAGGCGACCGCTTCCCACTCCGTCTCGCCCCGCAGCATGGCCTCGACCAATGCCGGGCGCGAGAGGTCTCCGCCTATCGCCGCCGTGAGGACACGGCGGTGCTCTGCCCAAGCGGGGCAGTCCTGCACCGTATGCTCCACCGTGTCCTCCGGGCGGTCCTCGCAGTGGTGACACCCAGGCGTTTCCTCCTTCCCCATATGACACAGGTACCTCCCGAAACTTCCGTGTCCGGTGAGGACCTGCGTCACGCGGTAGGTCAGGACGCCGTGACGCCTATCCAGCCACTCCTCAAAGAGGGGTCTTACCGCCGCGATTGCGGCGTGCCCGAGAATAAGTGCCTTTCGGTTATGTTAAGGGTCTATTTACACCCTTTAGTTAAAATGTTTAAAGACTTAAAGTTAGTAAGTTTGTATGTCATCGAAACTACTGATCTGACTCCGAAAATGCTGTTACTAATATAACGCTTCATTATCCCCGAATGTCATAGGCTTTACACAAGACGTCCCGAGGATGTATTTGCGACAGTAACGCGAGCAAGGCCGCGGGCAAAACCTAGTGTACTTCTATAATTTGACTGCAGTTGAGATCGTGGCTAGTTAAAACGCGCTTGCCTAGGTTAGTCCGTGGATGGGTGACCACCCATTGCATACCGAGTTTCCTCCGTGCCTCGAAAAGCACGTTAAGCGGTTGGTCTCGGGTGTCATTTGTAGATATTTGACAGTCGCTGCAGAGAGTCTGACAACCAGTCTTTACCCATCGTAGGTATTACCCAGTACTGACTGGGTTGTGGAGGTCAGATAGGCAGTCGCTCCATGTAAAATAATGTAAGTATTCAACTGAATCCGGTTAGACTGGAAGCCGACCCCAACATAGGTGGAAACGGCAAGGCAGATGATGAGTTGTATCAAACTATTTCATAAACAGGTATACATGGTGTAAACGGAGCCTTCACGAAACCAATGCTTCATCCAAGCATTCTGTACATCATTAGTACATTTTGATACAAGTGCGGAAACTTTGTTATTGCATTCGAGGCGGAATTAACACCCGAGCTGCAGGCGAGAGTGTTATGGAGCCGAGAACTGCAGTAACAAATCCCCACGCGTCCCAAACGACGTTTTTCAATACACTTTCGAAGAAACAAAATATTGGAATGGAAAGTATTTTTTTATTTTATTTTATATAAATTTCGAACACAAATAAATGTTAATTTGTACATAAAAGTGAATATTTGTTTTAAATAATCATTATTGTTTATGATATTCAATTTTCAGACACAATTAACGTAATATATTGACGCGGTAAACACGCATCTCTTTGCCGTAATTTTTTTAAAAAAAACACCGCCGACTATAGTCATTGAACCCATTTGGAGTTAGTATAAGTATAAGTTATCTGTGAACATTTTTATTTCCGCACGTGTGCGGAAAAACATTAAAAATCCACGGGTGTGAAATACATTGCATGTTGAATCTAAACGTAGTGCGATAAGATCCAATTTTCCGAGAAAGTTTATTGAAAATATATAAGCCACCATCTGCATAGCTTTTTCCCAACTATGTTGGGGTCAGCTTCCCATCTAACCGGACGCAGCTAAATACCATTTTACATAAAAATATTAATAAGTAGAGGTATAAGCATCAGGTCAGATTTTCAGTAATCATGTAATGAAAATAGTACGTTATTTTAATTTTAACAATCACAACGAAACCAGCAGCTAATTATTATTTGCGTTAAAAAACGTATTTTTAACGTTACACAGCATGACGAAAATGTTGCTATTTTTAATGAGATGGACGTAAATGCAAATCAGTAATTAATGCTTACAAATGGGTCATTTGTACATGAAGCTATGCTTAAATAAATTAAACAATCCTGAAAATAGAAATAAAATATGAATTTCAGAAGTTTTTCGTCGCGAAATTGACGAAAATTGTCTCAAGACAAAAATCCTAACCTATTTACGCTAGGGACATCGATCCAGTATTTTTTTTCGTGTTCACATCTAAGATTACTTAATACGATTACATACTGTTACAATGACCAGTAATCAGATTAACCTTACACGTAATTTCTCGTCACCCATTCGCAATGGACGGAATATGTGTCAACTTTGACATTGGCGAAAAAATTCGCCCGTGAAACATGGAAATCCTTACAAAATTGTCCAGACATCACCACGGGAAGACAGCGCATGCTTCACTCTCATTCAGGAACGTAACCAGAAAGAGACAATTATAGAAGACAGAGGGAGACAGCGATAGGATTCCTAAAATTCAGGGAAAACCACTTTGGCTGCCGAACATTAAAACACATTAATGGTTATGTCATTCGTGCAATTTTTTAAATCTGTCACTTCGAATACGTCATACTTTCCCCGCAATTGGAATACTTCATTTCAAATTTCGATTCAAAAAATTAAAAAGAAAATGCGGCAAAAATGAACCGTCACTTTTTTTTTTCTTTTGCTAGCGCGGCGCGGCATAGTTGACGCCTTAACATTCGTCCGTCTGTTACTAACTGCATTAGACAGATTTTAGGTCACACTAACCGAACTAAACTGGTGAATTAAATGAAAGATAATTTACTTACGTGTGCTGCATCGACCTCGGGACGTCAAAAAACACTTAAGTCTTAACATTTGTTAGAAAAACCGACAATTTAACATGTAATAACGATTAAAACACACGACACAGTTATAACCTGCGAGCTTTACACTAGAAATTTATTTTTACACTAACTCGGTATGCGGTGCGCGGTTAATTTTAAATAATTTTATTTAAACACAGTAAGGTTGAAATGTGTATGGTTACTAGTTTCGTGGGGAAAAAAAATCAATTGCAGACGGTCCGTCGGGTAGCCATTTTGTCTCCGACTGGATAAGCAGGGCACTGTTTTTACGCATGCGCCAAGTGCCGCCCAAATATCTATGCTCGAATAGATGAGTACAACAGAATATGTGGAAGACTTGGAACCCTCTTAGCTCAATGTTACTAACGTCATTTTTTGATGCTGGCCGGTTTTTTTAAGAAAACTCTTTACCGTTTAAAAATGTTGAAAGCGTGGGTTCAATTTTTTTTTAAATGACATTTTCTTTTTCTGTTCTGATGTTTGTCAAAAATAAAATGACATCCGCTTTTTTAGGGTTAATTTTATGAAATGGAAAGTGAATATCTATTTGACAATCACTTTTTTGACGATAGATTGACAGGTCAATGAGACAAAATAAAATATTTAGAACTAAATCCATTTTTCAATATATATCAGTGTCGACAATCATTTCCTACACTTAGGCCAATATTAAACTACCTTCATTCTTAATACTTTCAAGGACTGAACATTGAAGTCGCTTAAGCAAAATATTTGCACCATTCGCAGAGTAGTAACTACGTAGTAACGCGGTTACTACCATTTGCTTCACTTAAACTAAGATAGATGGCGCTGTTCTCAGGTGCTACCAAAGAGTGTGTGTTTTAGATGTTAAGTACCTATTTATTATGATATTCCTTTTATTGTGTGTTATTAAATATAGGTTTATTTATTGATTCAAACGAACAATTGTTTTAGAGTATAGGTAGGTAGGCAAGTGGCTAAATATAGCAAAACCGGTATTTCCTCTGCCCAGCTACTTATCTTAAATACATAAACAAAATAATTAGTGCTTCTTTATTAATCATATTCTGCTTCAGTCAGACCCAAAGATACGATTTTTAAATGTCTTCAAAGTGATTTATTTTACAAAATACTTGTACTCAATGATAGTTATTAGAGTACAAGTATTTTGTCAGAAAAAAACCAATTCCTAAACTCAAAATAATGTTCTGATATAAATTATTCAGTCGTCTTGAAATAAATTGTTTTATACACATAATATGTTTATTATCTACTTATTATAAAACCTTAAGTATAAAGGGTGTAAATAGACCCTTAACATAAAAGAAAGGCGCTTGTTCTCCAAGTCTTTGTGATAACTTTTTTGTTCTAGACCATACCTGGGAACCTTCTAGTTACGCAGATATTGGGAGTCAAAATTCCAACTTTTTCACAAGTTTTTTTTTTTTAAAAACATGTTTTTAATGTAAGATTTTACTTTACACACCTCCCCGTACTATGCAAGCCATCCATCAGCACAATGCTTTGAGTGCTTTCCATCGAGTCCTACCTTAAAACGTGATTCTACACCCAAAAAAAAAAGTCGATTCCCAGCAATAAATTTTGCGCAAAGTTACTTAGTTTGATGTACAGAATGCTTGTTTGACGGATATGTGAAGGGTCTGTTTACACCCTGTATTTTGACCGAAGCCCATGTGGGTGGTACAGACGCCAGCGCATCAAGTCATTACAATCTGTCAATTTTCTTTAATAGATTTTCAACTTTATCTGTAAAACTAAAGGTTGATTGGGAAAACTTGACAGTTTCGAGTATCTCATCACGTTCGAAATTCGAACGTTTTCTCGTTGGGAATCCGCGATGATTTATTTTAAAAACAAATGAGTTCGCTTTCGAATTGTGTGCGCTCATTTGAATGAGGTTCCAATCCAAATCAACTTTACAGAATTATAGAACTAATGCTATCTTTAGGAATTCACTGATGTCTTTATACCTGTTCAAATGTCTCATTTTATGGACTTAGTATGGCTTTCAATGAAAATTAATTACGAATATCAAGCATAAATTGTCATGAAAAGTACATTATGGCAAAGGTACTTACAAGGAAAAAGCAATTATGTGGTATACAGTATTTATTGTTCCCCATTTAAATCAGGATATTTTACTTTTATCCTGTTTTCATACTCATGTTAGGGTGACCAGATTAATGTTACTACTAGGATTTCCTGTAACATGAGGGAACGCCCTAAAGAAAAGAGACACACTTTTCTATCGTTGTAGCACGTACTACCGTGCGTAAAAGACCGGCAGTGCACTCGCACTGGACGAATCAGAAAGAATAGATTAGGATGATCATATTTTTCTGTAGATTCTGTTTACCTCACTGCGTTTTTATAAGCTAGTGTGACATAGTAGTAAGAGATACAGATAGATGATTGTCGATTGTTGAAAACGGCGTCTGTGCATCGATGTTTAAAACCAACCGAAGGAATCATTATTATCACCAGCTATGAAGGACAGAGCGTCATTTACACCAGGGCGGCATTCGAGCTCACAAGCAATGTTGCGAATGACTACTTGAAAATTGCTCCTCTCCTTGCAATAAATTGTCAGCATAGGAGGACGAATTGTAGCTATATCTATAACAGATAAGCGGCTGCTAGGTTGGCTATCAGACCAGCTGCAAGTGGTAAGCAGAGGCATACTCTAAACCGTTATTCTAGTCATTACCATCATCAGTCTCCAACCCTGCTGACCTCATAGTGTTGGCATACGATGTCTTCGTATTCTATACTTCTCTATTAGTTGTTATCTCAGGAGCTACCTCCCTTCAAACCATATCATCTTTCAAACAGACTATCCATTTGTTGATAATGAATCAAAAATTCATACCAAGTGAAAACAAGGAAAAACTCTCCCATTTTCTGATTAATTTCGTGATAAGTTTCAAGACAGTTAAATGATAACTGGTGTTTATTCTGCAAATAGATTTTTACAAACACTTTTACACGTCATTTTTGGGAAGTGTATGAGGCTGGTGTTTCATACCTGACTGCTCTGAGAAGAAACAGCGGAAACAAACTCAGAGTTCAAATGATTTCTTAGATACTTCATTACTTCGGTGCTTCTCTGGTGGTCGTAATTGTTGCGTTGCATTAGTAGGTAATAGTGTCTTCTATCGAGTAAGGAAAGAGTGAATGCAAACGATTGCACGATCGCTCGCAATTAATCAGCCTTTAACGTTCGTACTGGAACAAAGGCTTCTTCCCCATGAAAAGGAGTGGACTGTAATCGACCACGCGGACCTAATGCGTGTTGGTGGATCCCACACGTCTTTGAAAGTTTGTTTCTCGGTCACGCCGGTTTCCTCACGATGTCTTCGTTCACCGTTTTGAGAGCAGTAGTGATGAAAAAAATTGACAGAAAGAACCTGCGTTATTTATTAAGGATCTCCAACAAAGAATACACAAATAATTAGAAGTCACAATTATACAAATGGTTCTACGTAACCAATCCCTATCACAGAGAAGAAGCCTATAAGGGTATGAAGAGTAGGGTCCATCAAAGAAAAGGGGGGATTCTCCGACAAGACGGGTGTTGTGCCTGGTGGGCCACTGCCCGACAGTTTCTAGCGGGTTATTCTACATCGTCTTAAGTCCTGGATAACTTTAGAATTTTGATATTAGTTCTTCATTTGAGTCATAGATGGCGCTGTAGTACTTGTTGTACTGTGTTGTTCTGTGTCCCGACAGTGGGAATGTTATACGCTGATTGAAGAATGTCCCCGCTTGAGTTCGAACCTACGTTTTACGTAAAGTAAGTTGAGACAATGGTAGCGACACGGTATGTCATCATTCCATTATAAAATTCTTAAATTATTCTATTAACCCTTCTTCAGCACATTAATCTTAAACAATAGACATTTCAATGACGCTCTATTGATGTTACAGTGACGTTTCAATTGTTTTCCAAGCATACCTCTGTGCGACGTATGTCAATTCTATTGTGAATTCAGTCCAGGATAACACAGGACTTTATTGTCACCCTACTCTGCCGCCATTTTCAGTGTCTCTAACTTTATTATACAGGACAGTTGTCATTTGTACTTTTTTCTATAAAATCTTTTCAAAAATGTTAATATTTCTTTATTTATTGTTCATGTGTTCGAACTTTTTGTTTATAAAATCTGAAGGTGAGTTTTCCATTTCTTTTTTTTTTGTTTCTGTGTTCCTATTGGTTGATAATGACGAAAAGAAATGAATAATGAAAATGTTTCTCTGATATAATATTGTCTGTGATTGTTCGTTCGTTTATTTTTTTGGTTTAACAAATCGAAAGGTAAGTTGGTTTATTTTTGTTAAATTATTATAGTAATAATATTATAGAAGTGTTAATAATGTGGAAAAAACTTGTTTTAACTGTCGACAGTGTGTGGAATAGCGTGTACAGAGAGTTAAAAGAGGGGCTATTAAAGCAGTCTAATTCATAATTTTATAGGATTACAAAAAATCTCTAAAAAATAGGTAGGTACTTATTTTTCGTTCTTAATAAAATACATACCTACTGGCAGTAGGTATGTATTTTTTATTCTAAATTTTAATAATAATATTCAATCGATTGACTATGGGGAAAGGCCATCTCACTTGAGGAAGGAAAGTACCAGACTGTCTGGATGTATGTATCCTTCGATTTAACAATAAAAACTTCATACAAAATGAAAAACAATCTAAAACCTCTTGAGGTGAAATCAGTGTACATTCGCGGACAAAAAATACAAGTCATCACGAAAAACTAAAATTACTAGAGCTAGCAAGAATGAAAGTGTATATTGTAGATAATTTACCAGACGCAATTGCGGCTTAAATGCAGGGTGTAAACAGACCCTTCACATAAACGTCAGCCAAGCATTCTGTACATCAAACTAAGTAACTTAACGCAAAAAAGATTGCTGGGAATCGACTTTTTTTTTTGAGGTGAAAAATCATGTTTTAAGGTAAGACTCGATGGAAAGCACTCAAAGCATTGTGCTGATGGATGGATTGAATAGTACGGGGTCATGGAGGTGTGTAAAGTAAAAATCTTACATTAAAAACAAAAAAAAAACAAGAAAAAGTTGGAACTTTGACCCCCAATATCTCCACAACTAACAATAACTAGAAAGTTCCCAGGTATGGTCTAGAACAAAAAAATATATCGCAAAGACGGGGAGAACAAGTGCCTTTCGGATGTGTTAAGGGTCTATTTTCACCCTTAATAAAAGTGCAAGAATGGGACTGGGCAGGCCATGTCTTGATTGTGGGCCCGATTATCGCAATTTGCACTCTTAAATTTGTAGCTCTAACTCTGCTACGCCATAGCCAGGACCCTGGTAATCAAGTTAACTACCAAACCAACCATTTTATACAATAGACGAGAATTTGAATGAAGTCAAAAAAAAGCACCGTCAAAGAAAACAAAGCTAAGAATTATAACTTTTGACAGTTCTAACTTCAAGCAGTTACTAATATACGGAATAAAAATCGTATCTTAAGTCATTACTTTTACTTAAGTAATCACTTTGACTTGTTTATAGATATGGGTATGAGTGTCAGCCCCACTGCTTGCTTGCTTGCTTTGATGATTTCCCACCAGAAAAAAAAAGCGCCACTGCTTCTGACTAGGTCTTGTCTATCGACCAAAAAAAATATTTTAGCTTTCATACACGAATGTAAGAAGTTTTTTATTAAATAAGACTAAAATAGATACTTTTTGCCATATTTTGTTCTATTTTTATTTTGTCAGAAGATTCATTGATTTCTTCTACTCATTCATTACAAAAAAAAATCGGTTTTCTGTAAAGTGGGTTTACTGACGATAGTTGAACGTGACAACGTCATAAGAAAATACTGATGGAATGGTTGCATTTTTCAAAAAATGAATGTGCGTTGAGCAATTGTTTTATGGAACGCCTCAGAGCGAGGTAACGCCTCATTTTTTCGTGCGTGCAGCCGGCTCCATCGAATTATAAGACGTTGTCACGTCAAAACAGTTTTTATGTTGTCCTGAAAAGTTCTTAAAATGCACATATTCGGTTTGGCAAGCGCACCGACGCTATTCTACGATAGAGAACGGGGTACCCCCAGCCCCCTGTAAACCACATACACACACACACACACACTACATTTTTATTCCTACGAACAATTACCTATTTATTCAATTGTGACGTTTGGTAATAGGAAAATAAACGATTTGTGGTTATTTAGCATTATTGCTTCAATAGTCTATCTGTGTCATAATGAATTTGGTATTTTCCTTAACGTGATATTGTTTGAAATAACTAATTTTAAACAAATGATTGTACTATATTAATCATTTACTAAAATAAAATGACGTTGTTGCTATCGCTATTTAACCTGTTGGTGTAGCAACAGGCTCAACACGCGTGTTGAGACCGACTTCCAAAAAAAAAAGGTTAAAAATTGAAAAATAACTTTCGAAGTCGGACTTTTGTTTTCTTTCATTGACTTTTTTGCTATCGACTTTCAATACATGTTGTTGATAAAAGCAAATAATTTTATAAATAATGATATTCTATTTGTAAACTCAATTCATATATTCATAAAATAGTTAGGCTTTAAAGGCATACACCTCTGCTGAAATCAAAATAAAAACAATCATCGCCAACTATAGGAATTGAAAATATATCGGCACTTTTTTTTTTTTTTTTGTTTTTGTCTGTATTTGTTCCGGCTAATCTCCGAAACGGCTGGACAGATTTTGACGGGACTTTTACTGGCAGATAGCTGATGTTATAAGGAGTAGCTTGGGCTTTTATTTTAGAAAAAAGGTTACGGTTCCAAGCAAACAAAATTAAATGAATGAAAATTAACAAAATCCGATTAAAAAACGAAAGTAATATTTTTATAAATAAAATCAATAGGTAGTGTGCAGTGGCGAAGGTTCCATACAACTCGATTCCCACCAGATTCTCTTTGAAAAATGGCAAAGTCGGTATTCTATAGACAAATAATATAATCACATTAAAGATATGAACTCCAGATTACCTCTTACAAAAATTGACCCTTCGCTACTGGTAGTTTGTCGTAATTGGACTTCACATCTGTAATTTCAGCGAGATTAAGCAGCTTGTCAGAACAAGCTGTGTAAATGTGGTTAATCCATTAAAGTCAGAACTTTAATGGAATTACCACAATTTTCTACGCGGAAATGAACTTGAAAGTGCATGCAATAAAAGCGAACAACATGGCGCTTTCTGTACTCGCGTTGTCCAAACTGAACGAGGCGTATGACGTAGTTTCATCGGTGAGTGTGATCACTCCATAAGGCGAGGCGGGTTAGATGCGAACGTCACAATGGCTGTGACAATGGCCAGCAACAACCAGCCATTTTCTCATACTATTTTATATGAGTGTAGCGACATCTACACGCCACATACGAACTACGTATCAGACTTGACGTCACGCAAATTATTCATCGCGCTTGTAGAGTAACTCGCAACATCATCATCTGCCTAGCCTTTTCCCAACTATGTTAGGGTCGGCTTAGTCTAACCGGATGCAGCGGAATACCAATTTTACATGCCATGCAATTCAGCCGTCAAAGAAATCCTTGTCTACGGTGGTCATGCTACGGGGGCTGGTGACCTCAAAAACGATAGCCCTCATTAACTGCAAACTAAAAGTTTACCATAGATTATGCTAACTAGTTACAATTGCATGAAAACCACACTGTTACCAACTGTCAATTCGTCATCAAAGAGTTACTATATCCAAGTGAACTTCGATCGGCAAACCATTGCTATAATTAAAAAAAAAAATAGTCATACTCGACTCTGTTGACCGCAAAGACAAGAGGCTCATTTATAACGATAAACTGGTGGCTTCATAGCCTGGCCCACTACCGCAAAGTTGCCTGCTTGTCGGTCTTTTACAGACAGAACTTCGGTGAGTGTGCCCAAGACTTCCATGAGCTCATTCCATCATCTCCCTTTTTCCATCGGGAGTCCAGATGTACTGCGGGTTATCATCGATGTTCCACACATTCGCACATCTTTTATTATGCGCACAGCCAAGGAGTGGAATTCCCTGCCTGCGTCGGTGTTCCCGAGTTCATATAACCCGAATCTATTTAAGTCGTGAATTAATAGGTTTCTTTTGGGTGAGCTTGCTCCATCGCTGCATCGTCGACCTCATCTCTGTCCTCGAGATAAGATTGGTCAAGAGTAGGCCTATTTAATATAAAAAATATAAAAGAAGGTTTTTATTCATCATTATCATCATAATTTCAGCCGAAAGACGTCCACTGCTGGACATAGGCCTCCCCCAGGTGTCGCCACATTGACCGGTCCCGTGCGACTCGCGTCCAGCGGTTTTTATTCAACATAATTTAAACCAAAAGATATCATTCGTAAATCTTTGACAGCCGTTACGGGTAGTCCAAAGGCAGAAGTCTGACAACTAGTCTTACCAAGGGATATTGTGTTACCAAGTAACTGGGTTGTGGAGGTCAGATAAGCAATCGTTCCATGTTAAATACTGGTCCTCAGCTTCTGATTAGACTGGAAGCCGATCCCGACAAAACTGGGAAACGCGAGCCCATAGCACATGATGACTAAGTAAAGTGAATGAGTCACTAACGAAGCTGCTCTTACTTAAATGACTTACCAAATGAATAATAAATTCCCTAAAAATTAGTAATGCATAATACTTTATTTTCCCCATAGTAACAATACCTAGTAATCTGTGTTTTACGTCAATTGTTAAAACCTAAACAAGCAACAGTGTAATAATACTGTTTTAAGCTTTCACGGTTTACAACTAAACTTATACTGTCACTTACGGGATATCAAAATAATGAACAATCACGGAAGATATCCCGTAAGTGACAGTATAAGTGTAATAATAATTTATGCCCTAACTGCTGAACGCCAAAAGAGGAAATCCGAATCACTGTAAACCTGTGGCGCCGTTTTTGAAGGTCTTGGGTGCTACCAAAGGCATTTCAATACAGAATATATTATACAGGGTGTGAACGGAACCTTCACGAAGCCTCAAGCACGCATTCTGTACATAAAACTAAGTAACTCTACGCAAAAATTATTCCTGGGAAATTACTTTTTTTTGTGGGGTGAAAAATCACGTTTTACGGTAGAACTCAATGTAAAGCACTCAAGGGGTCGGCTTCTAGTCCAACCGGGTGCAGCTGTATTCCAGTATTTTACATGCAGCGACGGCCTATCTGACCTCCACAACCCAGTTAGTACTGGGTAATACGATACCCCTTGGTAAGACTGGTTGTCAGACTTTCGGGCCACTGACTTAATGTAACGACTGTGAAAGATCTACAAATGACAGCCGGGACCAACGGCTTATCGTACTTTCCGAGGCACGGAAGAATCTCGGTTTGTAATGGGTGGTCACCCATCCACAGACTACCTAGGCGAGGCCGGCTTAAGCTGTAGATTGCTCCGAGCGGCTGTTATTATTTAGCCATGGACTCCTCAAAATTTCTAGATGTCTCATACAAAATTTGAATATTTCTCGATCCAAATTTATTTATTTATTAAAACTTTATGCACTATTAAAAAACTGTACAAAGGCGGACTTAAACCCTTGGGCATTTTGTATCAGTCTACCTTAAGCGCGATTTCATGATGCCGCTTATAAACGTTTTCATACAAAATGTAGGTAGGCGACGTGTCGTGAATTACACTCAAGAGGCGCGCCGTTCTTTCATTTCCTTATAAATTGCACGGCTGCGCTGCGCCTGCGCCGCGCCTTCACCTTAGGCCGTTTCTATATAATTCGCGCCTTAGGGTGATTCAGTATGTATGGCGTCTGATTACTTTTTTGCGATTACAAACTTGGTATCATACAGAAATGACTCAGACCATCGATGTAGTTTAACAACAAAGAATTGTCGAATAAAATCATGGAAAACCCGAACTAGGTTAAATATAATTTTTATTATATTAATTTCTTAAAAGTAACAACATTCAATTAATACCAATACAAACTAATAATAATACATTGAGTGATTCATAAAACACATGCTTGATAATTCGCTTCATTTGGACTCAACGTACCTATTCGCGTAAATAGATCGTCATTTAATGTTTACTTATAATAAAAGGCTATCCATCCATACGGGTCGATCTTCCAGGTTAAGCAACGCTTGCCGAGGTCGATCCGTGGATGGGTGACCATCCATTACACACCGAATTCCATAGCACGATAATCCATGGGTCCCGGCTGTCATTTGCAGATCTTTGACAGTCGTTACAGGTAGTCAGAAGCCCAAAAGCCAACCAGTCTTACCAACGAGTGTCTTGAGGTAACCAATTACTGGGTTGTGGTCAGATAGGCAGTCGCTACATGTAGACTACTGGCATTCAGCTGCATCCGCTAAGACTGGTAACTGAAAAGTAGGCAGGTGATGAGGTATTTGTAAGTATGAATTGTTATTGTGTGTGTATTGTTGTGTTGTGTGTGTGTGTGTGTTGTTGTTGTTTTGTAGTGTTGTTGTGTGTTTTTTTTGTAATAATATGTACTGTTTTTTTTTTTCAGGCGACGGCTTTGTGTATATAAATGTGAAACCCGGCTCCAACTGTTCTTTAAACGATAGCTACACATTCACGGAAGGACAACATATAACTCTGGTTATAACACCAACAAAGTACATTAACCTTGGCTGGTAAGTTGTACCTCAATCATTTGGCAAAAAGTACACTAGTTCACCTCACTCAAGTGAGCGCACACAATTCGAAAGCGAACTCATTTGTTTTTAAAGTAAATCATCGCGGATTCACAACGAGACACCGTTCGAATTTCGAACGTGATGTTTAACTTTGCTGAATCAATGTATTTCATCAATAGCATGCCACTAAATTCTGTCAATGGCCAGTCTCATCCATTGAGTACAAAGCTCGTTGTGACAGCTGTCGCTCCAGCCTGAAGCACGCTTTACTACTTTTGATGTACTGACAGCACTGCCAACATAATATATATATTTTATCATCGAGACGCAACGAAAAAGATTGTATTGTTTGCAATAAAAACTGAATTTGACCGATAATAAGTAATAAAATAATTTTAATTCGAGCATCACCAACTCATAAAAGAAATAATTACACACACACAGTCACATTACATACGATAGGTTTTCAATCTTAAATGGCAATCTTGAATTACTCCAAAAAATAAGTAAAGTTAATATTTTGGAGAATAGTCTTGTTCTTCCTCAATCCTCTGTTAGAAAAAGTTATAATTTGTGTAAAAAAAATATGAAAATTATTTGTAACTACATAGCAGTGATAGCCGAGTGATGTTACAGTCGGACTGCCAAGTCATAGGTCTCAAGTTAGAACCCAAGGCGCGCACCTCTGATTTTTCGGATTCATGTGCGTATTTATTATCACTTGTTTCGGTGAAGGAAAACACCGTGAGGTAACCAGCATGCCTGAGAGATATTTCTCGACGGCATGTAAAGCCAAGTCAGAGGCCCATGGGCGGCATTAAAACTCTGACACCAGGTTAGGCACTAATCACACGATAAAGAAAGAAAATTTGTTACTAAAAGCGCTTCACTTTTTGCTATAAGTGTATTTGACCAATCTCGAGGTCAAACGTAAACTTTTTAAAACAGATGTCATTGGTTTCGCGAAACGACGTAGCGGGAATCGACATAGCGGGAATCGACATAGCGGGAATCGACATAGATTGAATCGACATGGGGGAATTGACATAGCGGGAATCGACATGGGGGAATTGACATAGCGGGAATCGACATAGAGGGAATCGACATGGGGGAATTGACATAGCGGGAATCGACATAGAGGGAATCGACATGGGGGAATTGACATAGCGGGAATCGATATAGAGGGAATCGACATGGGGGAATCGACATAGCGGGAATCGACATAGAGGGAATCGACATGGGGGAATTGACATAGCGGGAATCGATATAGAGGGAATCGACATGGGGGAATTGACATAGCGGGAATCGATATAGAGGGAATCGACATGGGGGAATCGACATAGCGGGAATCGACATAGAGGGAATGATTCCTTTTTTTTGCAGGTGGCGACTTATAAATGGGACTGGTTCTACAGAATTGTCTGATAAAATAACCTCTAAGAAAACGAATCAACAGGAAAACTCTGATAATGACAAGGACAAGGCACCTGAACCAACTAAACTTGTAAGTGAAAAAGAACTAAAACTAGGTATAACACTTCTGACTCGTGTATCTACCGAAGCTGTGCGGAGACGTGCAATACGGAGGGGAGAGCACACCGCTCACAGCACGCCGCTCACAGCACACCGCTCACAGCACACCGCTCACAGCACACCGCTCACAGCACACCGCTCACAGCACACCGCTCACAGCACACCGCTCACAGCACACCGCTCACAGCACACCGCTCACAGCACACCGTTCACAGCACGCCGCTCACAGCACACCGTTCACAGCACGCTGCTCACAGCACACCGCTCATAGCACACCGCTCACAGCACGCCGCTCACAGCACACCGCTCACCGCACGGCGCTCACGTTTCTTCCCGTCGCCGCTAGCTTAAATAATTACGAGACATCTTCTCTCCTGTCTGGTCAACCGTTTCCACAAAAGCTAAGCGGAGACGAGAAGTGTAAAAGACAAAATTCTGTTGGTGGTTTACAACACACTTCGTCTCCTCTTGTCTCGTGTCCGCTTCAGTGGCGGCTCTTATAGTGGAACATCGGCTTTCACACAGACAGAATAAAGGGTGTAAATAGACCCTTAACATATACGAAAGGTATTTGTTTTCTTGATGGCTCTTGGCAATAAAGCCATGGGTTGATACAACTATCGGCACAATGATTGCTGAGTCCACATCCCACATGTCGACAACCTCGTGAGCCAAGTCAAGAAAGATACTTGATTTGCAATATTATATATTTGATATTTGATTACTATTAATATTGTTTTTTTTTTCAGCCGGCTATAGTCAACAAAACTATGGAGGGGAAATGGCAGTTTACTTTTTTTATGTTACAAAATAACGACGTCGCATTTAACCAAAATCCAAATGCAAATATAAGGTACCCTGATGAAAATGGAAAATCCTACGTTGTGTCAAAATGCAGTACAAAAGTTAAAATCGGTAAACAAGCACTTTAAAAAAATCACACACACACACACATTTTTTTTCCGAGAGGACCTATGCAAAGCGGCCTCTCCCAACCGGCCGGATCAATATGATGCCTCTTGACGCTTGCGCTATTGATTTGCACGTCCTCATAGCGGAGATGTTGACCGCCAAGCTTCCGTTTGCCCTCTGCCATCTCATAGCAGAAGACCACTTTGGGTAAATGGTAATGCATCATGCGAAGGACATGCCCACACCACCTGAGTTGGCGCTGCATCAGTAGTGTGCATATGCGATATATGTCGGAACGGGGCAGAACCTCAGTATTAGGAACGCGGTCCTACCACTAGGATAGCAAACAGGGACTCGATACATTGAACGAAAAGCGCCAAAAGGACCTTAACCGTCCTAGACCTACATCTATAACTCTACCAGTCAACTCTCCTGCTTTTGTTGTGACCGGGTATTTAAAAGCAAATTCGGCCTGGCCAATCAAAAAAGGGCCCAAGCAAGGAAATAGCTCCAATGGGTCGCCGTTACCGAAATCACTAAGGAAGACTAAATACACCGTGACTTTTTGTCGTCTTACAACGGCAGCCCACTTCGTGTATCAAATGACTACTATAAATTCATAAAAAATTGGTATTTATGAGATTTGATAGATTTAAAAATAAAAAATATTATTCATTATTATGACGCATGACGTTGTTGAAACACCCTGTTGCGAGCGATGATCTACTCGACTCGTGCACTGGGTAGGTATGTTCTACCGTTTGACACGTACAGGATGTTTCTTAATTCTAATGTATTATTTATTTTTCTTTGTACCTATTATCTTAGTCAATGGTAAAAAGATAATAATCGCGCCTAGAGGTATTTTATGTCGGATACATTGAGTGGCTACCTTTGTGAGACGACTAAAAAGTCACGGTGTATAAAAAAACACACATACCATCGCGATTTTTTACAGTCATGCAGTAGCGATGCAAATACAGTACGTTCTCTCGCTGTCGTCAGGAACAGCTGCGCATTTGCATAGACACAATAGCCACACTGACGCGCGAAGGCGACGATGTATAGTTGCTGACTACTGGATGGTCAGAAACTGGGCCCGTGAAAACCAGGCTTAAGAGCGGTTTCAGACTAGAACGTTTTGTAGCGCGTACAATTTTAGATCTGTTTGTGATGCCCAAGGCATTAATATCATCTATATCTTTTTCAGTAAGACCAGCAGCACCTGCTGCAAAAAAAAGCCGTAAGTTATTTTTTCAGTTTTCTGATGAATACTTGATACCGGATTATTTGCAAATGCCGATTTGCATTTGCATATTATTTTTAAGAGAATGCTTATTTAAGCTTTATTCAGCGTATGATGTATTTTTGGGCATGTTTTCTTAAATTTTATCTGTGTTTAACTGGAAAAAATGTGCCAGAGTTGATACCCGCAAAAAAGCACAGTACAAAACACACACACACACAATACAAAATGAACACAGATCCTTTTTAAACACTGTTTTAGGCTTTCACGGTTTGCAACTAAACTTATACTGTCACGGGAAACGTTCCGTGATTGTTCATTATTTTGAGCTCCCAATATTTCGACGCTGTTCAACGGTTCACGTTTGTGACGCTGTTCAGTCAATCATGGATGACGTAAGTGACAGTATAAGTTTAGATACTTTTTAATTTTTAAAAAATATTTGTATAAATAAAAGACTCAATCGTACCTACTGATATAATTTGAAACTCGGTACTCGGTCATCAAAAAAAAAAAAAAAAATCCTTCCCCACTAACATTATAATTGAAAAAAGTAAGGCGTGAAACTATTTATAACCAATTTACACATAGGATACTTCTTATCCCAGTGGTTCGTTCTCGTAGGATAACTTCCGAAGTCCACGCGGGTGAATTCTCGGGTAAAAACTATTAATTTATAAGTGGAATGTTTTTAGTTGCAGTTAACAGTACCCTCATCATTGCTTGCGTGGTGGGTGCGTTCCTAGTGGCTATAATAATAGCTCAAACGGCATATATCCTGTTCTTAAAAGCTAAGGGTAAGTTTCTTGACATATCTTATACAACGTGTAACATAATAAACGCAAGACCTCCCGTGTGGTCTCTCGCACCATGAAACTAAACATATTTTGTTCTACGAGTTCTTGAAATTCGCAAAAAAAAAAAAAAAACCTTTAGAGAGAATGCCTTGTGGCATTAAGTCCGCCTATGTACTACTCTTGTACATGAAGTTTAAATAATTAAATAATAAAAGATTAACAAAAAATGTACTACCAAAATGACCCAGGTAACCCCAACTATAGCCCTATTTCTTTTATCCATAATTTTTTTTACCCATCCTGTATAACTTTGAATATTCTACGTTCTTCTCATAATTTAAGCACCCCACAATAATGAAACTAGAGCTTTTTATAAACATATCCTTTTATTTTCCAGCTCAAAAACTGATCACATTGAATACACACAACAATCTGTCGAGGAAGTCGGATGCTGCACCAGATGATACCAGTAAGCTACGTTGAATCTTTTACTTAACGCCACAGAACAGAAAAATTGTTCTAAAATAAAAAAGTTGTGTTTTCCATTAATATTAGCGTAGAACTATTTTTTTTTTTTACAATGTTTATTTCCTTTATTTATTTTCATACAAATCTTATACATTTTTAAATATTTCTTATAATAAAAACAATATAAAAACATTTAAAAATATAAAAAAAATTGTAGCCCACCGGTATCGGGAACAGGGTCCAAGCTACAGGGTCAGGGCTCCAGAGAGAGGAACCTACTAACAATACAATGTTTCCTTTATTTATATTTTTACAAATTTTTAACATTTTTAAATATTCCTTAGAAAAACCAATATAAAAAACATTTAAAAATATAAAAAATTGTAGCCCACCGGTATCGGGAACAGGGTCCAAGCTACCGGCGGTCAGGGCTCCAAAGAGAGGAACCTCCTAACAATACGAGCCGTGTCTAGAAGTACCGCTCTCTGAATCAAGCCCTTGATCCAGCTGCCTAACGAGAGCCTCCTCAGGTATTGGTCGAGGCTCTTGGCAATTAAGCCATGGGCTGATATAACTATCGGCACAATGATCGCTGAGTCCACATCCCACATGTCGACAACCTCGTGAGCCAAGTCAAGATACTTGATTTGCTTATCTTTCTCGGCTTTCACGAGGTTCTCATCATGCGGGACCGTTATGTCAACAATCATTGCGCGCCGCTCTGATCGATCCACCACCACTATATCAGGCTTATTGGCTACAATAGTCCTGTCAGTGATGATGGATCGATCCCAGTACAAAGTGATACTGCCATTTTCGAGAACTGGGTCGGGCACATACTTATAGTACGGCACTTCCGATTCCACAAGGTTGTATTTTAGAGCAAGTTGCTGATGTATAATCCTGGCTACAAGGTTGTGTCTATGCAAGTACTCTCCGTTAGCCAGACGAGAACACCCGGAGATAATGTGACGGATTGATTCGCCTGTACGGTGGCATGCCCGACATATGTCCACCGTACCATCCTTCACAATAAATTTCCGGTAGTTATTCGTCATCATAACTTCATCCATAATTGCACAGACAAAACCTTCGGTTTCTCCGAAAAGGTCCCCGGAACGTAGCCAGGCTACGGATGCTGATAGGTCTACATCGGGTCCATGCAAGGCCCGGAAAAAGCGTCCGTGAAGCTCCTTACTCTGCCATACCTCCATGCGGTCGTTAGTGTCAAGCACAATGTTTGTTTTGTTTTTTTTTCTCAATGTTTTATTATTAACCTCTTTTTTTGTTATTATTCTTATTAATAAAATAAATAGAAAGAAAATACATTTATTTGGCACATGCCGCAAGTGCAGTCATAAATCAAAAATAATACATGACAAAGAAAAAAAACTAAACAAAAAATGTAGGTAACACTGTGTGCCTCATAGCTGCGCCAAATAGGACCTGTTCAACAAGGACAACTAGTGCCTGACGCTGGTTTTCAACTGGACCTGGATTAGAGAGGGCACGGATGTAAAACAGTTATACAGGGTGGAGACGACAATACGACAATAAATTAAACTGTATGTAACTCATGACGTTCCCAGTCTGCATACAAAAATTCAATCGAAAATTACTAGATATTTTCGATTGAATTTTGTATGCAGTTTATTCACAGGAAGTTATTTTTCATTTTTAGCATTTTCTACATAGTGTAGATAATAGGCTACCAACAACAGGTTAACGAATCCCGCATCGGTATAAACGTTAAACACATGTTGCCAACTCGCTACTTCAAAAACCTTGGCCAAAATTGTCGTATTGTCGTCTCCACCTTGTATGTGTTGTGTCAGTGGTGCTGGTGAAAATCTAAATAAAAGAATAATAACAGCTGCTGGGTTCGAGTTACTTAGTTTGATGTACATAACGCTTGGTTGTCGGCTTCGTAAAAAGTCCGTTTACACCTTATATTTAAAAGGTTTCCTTGGGATAATTTCCGACCTAACGCAAGCGAAGCCGCGGTTTGCCCCCGGCTAGGACTGCACGGTCTAAGCCTCCGACTTTAGAAGCATGAACGAAGCACACTCTCTCTCACTTGTCAGAGGCCGATGGCCCAGCATTGCGAACATTATAGGCTGATTATGCTCTGCATATCCACAGCTCGCTACTGCCCAAACCCTGGCCAGAAGATGATGAAAGTAGCCGCTTCAGTGGATAGCGACGACAATCGTGGCAGCGCCATCTACGAGGCACCGAATATCGAAATACCTAGCAACCGTAAGTTTTCGAATATCTTTTTCCATTAATAATACAGGGTGTTTGTTTAAACGTGGTCAATTCTTTAAGGAAGTGAAGTACTCATAAATATGAGCAACTCTTACTATGGGGCTAACTATGAAATATGATTTAAAAAATCTGCAGTTGCCTACATTTTTTCGAGTTACGAGACCAATAATGTATGGAGCAGCTGATATTTTTTTCGGGATTTCATGGTGGGTCACATAGTTAAATTTGCGTATTTTCATGGGTACTAAACGCCCCTAAAGTATTGCCCATGTTTAAAAAAACACCCAGTATAATGTGATAAAAGTTGCAAGGACTGAATATGGGGAAAACTCAGAAACTCGATCTAGCAACCCTGGGGTGCGCACCACAACAACCGACGCTACTGTTGTGATAACTTGCCGCCATTACCGCGACAGACGAAATAAATTAATCAATAGGGATGTGTCCTGTGTAAAAAAAATATGATTCTATTTAGTCCGTCAGTTAGATTATCGAAAAATATTGGACACGTATTTTTTGTTTTATCAAATCAATAAAAATTGACGAAAACAAAACGCATCAAAGATCATGAGTGGGGGCGTGTGACGTCACTTTTCGGTAAAGAGTGTACTGAAGTATGACGTCACAGGAGTTTTCGGCGCATTGTATCGTCTTCATTTTTAGTTTTCGTGAAAAAAGAAAAATACGCGTTCAATTTATTTTGCGTTGGATTTAGAATGACGTCACTTAGCTAACCATGCGTTGTCATTAAAATTAAAGATGTATGCGAAGTTTCAGCTCAATCGGAAACCCGAAATTGGGTCAAATTAATTTTCTTATTTTTTTTTTAATTTACCTTCTAACATTTTTTTTTTTAATTTAATTTCTAACATTTTTTTTATTTTAGTTACAGTTGAAGTTAATAAAAGCGTGTTAACAAAGCAGTCAGACCAGTGCTTTCAGAAAATACCAATTGTTTACTATGTACTGCTATTGCTGTACCAAATGAATCAATAAATAATGGGCTTTGTCAAAATCTATCGAATATCTATTGATAAAGAATCACTGCCCTTCCCTTCTCTCAATTCATTTGCATTTTTTATTCTTCCATAGCTCTCTTTTACTCATAGGAGAAGCTCGTGGCTAAATAATAACAGCCGCTCGGATCGATCTTTAGGTTAAACCGTGCTTGCCAGGGTTGGTCTGGGGAGGGGTGACCACCCATTACATACCGAGTTTCCTCCGTGCCTCGGAAAGCACGTTAAGCCGTTGGTCCCGGCTGCCATTTGTAGATCTTTGACAGTCGTTACAGGTAGTCAGTGGCTCAAAAAGTCTGACAACCAGTCTTACCAAGAGATATTGTATTACCTAGTACTAACTGGGATGTGGAGGTCAGATAGGCAGTCGCTCCATGTTAAATACGGGGGCTAGTCACTTATATCTGTACATTAACCTAGGATGTTGTAATTTTTATTGTAGGTTCCTACTATTATAATAAAACGATTTGCCAAATTTCAACCATCGGAAATGAATAGTTTCGGAGATATTAATTGTAGAATTATTGAAGGCATTGTATTGAAAACGACGATATTCCCTACCTACATGTACTTATATAAGTGACCTTCCATGAGTTCTCTTGTACTCCTTAGCAGTCACCTTCGTTCTAGCCGTCTAAAAAAAACATATATACCTTTTATTTCACTCACAGCACGCATGCCAATGCAGCCTCCTCAACCACCAGCTATCAACACTATGCCTCGTAAGTACTCTTCACTAGTTCACTTCTTAAAACCACTTCTAACTACTACCTCACTATCATCTTCATATTTTCTTAGTGGTAAAACTATTTCTAATTTAAATCGAATGTCCTTTGTTTTTAGTTGTAAGAAATAAAAAAAAAATGAAAAAGAATAAAAAAAAATTGTGATTGTGTGTGAAATTGTGGTGTTTGAATAAATTGTGTTTTTTAAATACAATTTGTATTTAATAAACTTACTATATACATTAGTTATATTAAAAACGGTTAAAACAAACTATTAAAGAGCATCAAAAAACTCCTCCTCAACGCTGTCAGCTGGTAATGTGCCCAAGAGGCTGGCGTCGTTGGCACGTTGTATGGGAATACTTAGCCTCTGGCCAAGATAAAAGCCAGCCCTTGGGTCACGGATACCGTCAATTAGGCGTTTAGATTTTTTTTTTTAATTTAATTTAATTTTTTTTTTTTTTTTTATTTAATTTATTCTGGTAAGTACAGAGAGTCTTTAAAAAAGAAGAAAGATCTGATTCAATTGTATCTGTAGGTACTCCTAGACCAGACCACAATATGAGGATTAATCCGATGCTGTCATCAGCTCTAAACAGTCCTGCACGGAGCCCCATGCCGGAGAACTTTCCTCCCAACTTTCAAAGGCCGAATCATAATGGTTAGTATCATCAACAATAATCATTTTAAAAGCCCTCACAAGTACTAAAACAAATTAGTTTAAAAAAAAAATTGAGTTAGCAAAATTTGGACGCTAACACGGTCACCTTGTAGTACACCATTCTGAATGTCACACAGAAATTTTTCGACAGTTATTAAAAAAAACAGCTGTTTCCTACAAAACTACAATAGGTACCTACTGCCTGCCGATGATGATGACGATGATGAGTCTAATAAATACCTTTTCTTTCTTTCATTCTCACTATAATATCTCCCGCGCTATTGCTGATCTCGGCTAAGATTGGTCGCCATCAGGAGGACTATAATTACTATTATTGTCTTCTTTCAGATGTGGCTAACCGACCTCGACTGCCTCTGCCAAACACTCTTCACGACACTCCTCACACCATTCCGAAATACAATCCGCATGAATGCATGTTTCAAGAAGTCTACGAAGGTAAGTTCAGATAAATACCATGAAATAATAGTAGGGATCCGGGTAGTATTAGGTTCTTCTAAACTAACAAACATAATATAAAGATTTTAAACTATCATGGTCACTAACTTTATTATTAATACTAATAACGGGATATTTACCATGTGTACTGTTTGTTATGAGTTCCCGATATTTCGGCGCTGTTGCAAGCACCATGATCACGGATAAACTGAAGTTATTGCGGGTGGGTGTTTATGAGCAGACAAATCGGTCTACCCTCTTTCTTGTTCGTATTTTTTTAGTTAGTTAGTTTATCCGTATACCCCCCCGTTCTATTCAAAGCACAATTTTTCACCCCAAAAAACATTTTTTTTCTTCTTTTTTTTTTTTGCCAGCAAGAATTTTTGCGTCAGTTAGTTAGTTTGATATACAAAACGCTTGGTTGACGGCTTCGTTTACACCTTGTATATTATTTTTATAGGAAATCACCCTAAACCTTTTATAAAAACTAGCTTATGCCCGCGGCTTCACCCGCGTGGAGTTAGGGAATTGCCCACGGGATCTTTCTTCTGGAATAATAAGTAATCTATGTATCTATCTATAATACATACATAGATTTACATGTACTTGCTTATAACTTGCAATTATTAGTTTAAAGTTATATCAATTAAATTAGATACGTGAATTATTGATACCTTGGTTTGAGATTGGACATCGGATTTACTGGATTTTGTCTGAAGAGTATGTACACAAATTTTTAAGTCAATCGACCCCGAGAATAAAAAGTTTCATAGAAAATTCAACACCCCATTTAACCCTCTAAGGGGTAGGAATTTCGAAAAACTGATACTTACTCTTCACAAAGAATACATCCTCCAATTTTCATATCTCTGGGACCCGCGGTTTGGGCTGTGCGTTGGTATATCAGTCAGCCAGTTAGGACATGGAATTTTAAATTGGGGGATGATTTTGTGATACACGTATCTCATCATTTTAACTGAAGTATATGTAGACATATTTTCAAGTCAATGGACTCCGAGAATAAGTTTCACATAAAATTCAAAACCCCATTTCACCCTATTAGGGGTGGAATTTCAAAAAACCCTGTCTTAGTGGATACCTACTCTCCACAAAGAGTACATTCTCCAAATTTCATGTCTCTAGAACCAGCGGTTTGGGCTGTGCGTTGATGTATCAATCAGCCAGTTAGGACATTGAATTTCAAATTGGGGATGATTTTGGAAAAACTGTAATACACGTATCTCATCATTTCAACTGAAGTACTATGTAGTAACATTTTCAAGTCAATCGACCCCGAGAGAGTTTCACAGAAAATTCAACACCCCATTTCACCCTCTTAGGGGTGGAATTTCAAAAACCCTTTCTTAGTGTGGATACCTACTCTCCACAATGACTACATTCTCCAAATTTCATGTCTCTAGAACCAGCGATTTGGGCTGTGCGTTGATATATCAGTCAGCCAGTCAGGACATTGAATTTTAAATTGGGGGATGATTTTGGAAAAACTGTGATACACGTATCTCATCATTTTAACTGAAGTATACGTAGACACAATTTCAAGTTAATCGACTCGGAGAATAAAAAGTTTCATAGAAAATTCAACACCCCATTTTACCCTCTTTAGGGTGGAATTTCGAAAAACCCTTTCTTAGTGGATACTTACTCTTCACAAAGAATACACTGTCCAAATTTAATGTCTCTAGGACCAGTGGTTTGGGCTGTGCGTTGATATATAAGTCAGTCAGTCAGTCAGGACTTTGAATTTTATATGTATAGATATATTTGTGTAGACCAACCGGTACCACAAAGGCAAAAAACGACTGTCTTAAAAATGCACTTAAACTACTAACATGGTCTCTGTGTACCTATATCTATTAACTCAAACTCCCTCCAAAAGATAATCTTGTTTATTTTTATAAAATATATTTATAAGTATTTAATTTTGAACGAAATTGCTCTTAAATCATTTGAGTTCAATGAATATCTTAGGAGATATCACAGTTTTAAAATAACTCCGCAGCAAAATAATGATCAGGTACCGCGCGCGCATTTTCATTATGTAGAATGGGTGCTAATTAAACGGGCTTCTTTTTAATGGCATTATTCGCCTCCAAAAATTTAAGTTGACTTCTAAATTACTAAGTCAGCCACAATTAACGAGCATCTAAATAATACTATCTTAGCCACTAGTTATCGTCTATGTAAACCACTCTAAATACAACTCAGCATGATGGTTATTTTTTAGCATCTAAATTTGTAACATGCATTCTAACAGTAAACTTCTAAAATACTATTAAATGACATCAAAAAATATATTTATTTAGCTTCTAATTCTTTAACTCAGTACGTTTAAAATGTAACTCATCCCATATTAATTGATCGTCAAAATTTTGCTAAAAATGTCATCAAATAGTATATTGGCCGGTTCACTAATGTATTACCTAAACTCCTTTCACAATTTTTTAGTTTACAATCAACGTTTCATATACTATTTATTTCACAAACAACGTATTCCGCAGATGTTTCATTTTTTAAACAATCACTTTACACGCATTCCTTTGGCAAACGCTTCGCTTTACAAATGTTGATAATTTAATCATTTATAAATTTTTCGTTTAATACTTATTTTGATTCTTTTGGCAAAATCACGTTTCACCTAAATACCACTTTATAATAAACTAGCTTCTGCCCGCGGCTTCGCCCGCGTGGAGTTCGGGAACTGCCCACGGAATCTTACTTCTGGGATAATAAGTAATCTATCTATGTATAGTACATACATAGATTTACGTGTACTTGCTATTGCAAATATTTGTTCATAGTAATATCAATTAAATTACATAATATGTGAAATATCTTGGTTTGAGATTGGACACCGGGACACCAAACAAATGATTTATTAGGAATCTATTTATAGACATAATACTTTGACATAATATTTAATATCAATGTCCCGTATCGCGAGCCAACGCGAAAATCGGTGGAATAAACTATATTCACAGACACGTCTACCTCAGAAAAATCCTATCTACTTAGTAATAGGTAAATACTCCCGCGCCCCGCACGCCCCACGCAACGCTGCGCGGCATGCGCCCTTCTACGTGAGCTTCGAAGCCCTATTTAACTATATTGGGGGATGATTTTGGAAAAACTGATACACATCTATATATACAAAATGGTAAACTGACTGACTGACTGACTGGGTGATATATCAACGCACAGCCCAAACCGCTGGTCCTAGAGACATGAAACTTGGAGGGTGTGTTCTTTGTGAAGAGAAGGTTTCCACTAAGAAAGGATCTTTGGGAATTCAAATTTTCAATCGTCAGCCTAAACACAAAATTTGAAGATCCTAACTTCAAAACTGACGTACTTTCATATAAACTTCCATCCCCTATTTTACCCCTTTAGGGGTGGAACTCCCAAAAATCCTTTCTTAGTGGATACTTACTCTTCACAAAGAACACACCCTCCAAGTTTCATGTCTCTAGGACCATCGGTTTGGGCTGTGCGTTGATATATCACCCAGTCAGTCAGTCAGTCAGTCAGTCAGTCAGTTTACCATTTTATATAAAGAAAAAAAGAAGAATAAAGAAAGAAGATTAAAGATTAATGATAAAATCATCTTTATCTATCAAACTTGAACGCGTAAACAAAGTTTCGTGGCCATGCTACTAACCGCTGAAGAGTTCTCTCTTGAGGAGACGATCCTGGCTGCAGGATTAAGGAATGTATGTCATAAAAATGTATTGTCACCAGAACCAAAGGTTTGTGCAAAATTTCAGCTCAATCGGTTGTACAAAATTGAGTTGCATTTCACCCGAACAAACATAGTATCTTCACCCCCCTTTTTAACCCTTCGGGGGTAGAATTATCAAAAACGCCGAGACACGTATAAATTAATTTTCAATCGTCAGCCTTATCACAAAATTTGAAGATCCTAACTTCAAAACTGACAGACTTTCATACAAACTTCCATCCCCTATTTTACCCCTTTAGGGGTGAAATTCCCAAAAATCCTTTCTTAGTGGATACTTACTCTTCACAAACAATTCACCGTCCAAATTTCATGTCTCTAGGATAAGTGGTTTGGGCTGGGGGTTGATATATCAGTCAGCCAGTCAGGACGTTTAATTTTAAATTGGGGGATGATTTAGGAAAAACTGTGATACACGTGTCTCATAATTTTAACTGAAGAGTAAATACACAAATTTTCAAGTCAATCGACTCAGGGAATAAAAAGTTTCACAGAAAATTAAACACCCCATTTCACCCTCTTAGGGGTGGAATTTCGAAAAACCCTTTCTTAGTGGATACTCACTCGTCACAAAGTGTACTCTGTCCAAATGTCATGTTTCTAGGACCAGCGGTTTGGGCTGTGCGTTGATATATAAGTCAGTCAGTCAGTCAGGACTTTGAATTTTATATGTATAGATATTCTAAACCAGTCACAAAGTATTAAAAGCTATTTTTTTGGGTAGTCTCGTAAGTTTTTAGTGCAGAAATTCACCAAAAGTCCAAGGTAAATAATATCAATATTTTGTAATAGGCGTAGTCGTATTTCTGTTTGCAGGGTTTAAAGTAACCTAACCTAACCTAAAGTCGGGGTGCCCCAAGTCCCGAACTCGCTTCGCTCGCTCTTGATTCCTAAGTATTTGTTGTTCCGTTGATTAAAATTACCGTTGTGCCTATTTAATGAGTTGAATTTTTATGAGTTCTGTCGTTTCGCGTACTCGCGCCAAATCATGCAGTGGCTATTTTCACGATAAAAGAATATGATGTATTATTTTACATGCTAACTTATAATAAATGATGCTTTCTGTGGAAGCTTGAATTATATTTTTTTGAGGACATTGTGTTGAAGCTATAAAACGTAAAATGGTGACGAGATGTAAAATCCGTGGCCGAGTTAGTAAATTAGGTGGCAATGTATAAATAAGAAGGACAAGTCACAATAATTGATGATGTTTACTTGACGCTTTCTATAGAATATTTAGATGGCGTTGTAAAAAAGACGAATTAGTTTATTAGAGGCATTTCCCGGCATTTTCCCGTTACTTAATTATAAAATTAGAAGTTTAATCACGTGGCCAATAAATAATTTTGAGGCGAGACTTATAATTTCCCATGTAGAATGATGGGTGTGATGTGCTAGAATTGTACTATAAGTGCCTACGAGCCACTCTCTCTAACTCTCTCTCTCTCTTAAGTGACGCAGACGAAGTTGCGCGGGTCTGCTAGTAAAAAATATTTATGAATTATGCTTGATCACAGAAATGGAACCAACCGAAGAGAACACTTATGAACCACCACCTGTCATCAACGCTATGCCACGTAAGTAACTAAATCCATGAGTGAAGTAAAAACCTCATTTATTGGGAATCTTCATACAGTAGTGTTACTCTGTAAGTTCACTAGTTCACCTCACTCAAGTGAGCGCACACTATTCGAAAGCGAACTCATTTGTTTTTAAAGTAAATCATCGCGGATTCACAACGAGACATCGTTCGAATGGGGAAGACCGTTAAAAGGTAATTGTAGATGGCGCGACCATAGCTAGGTCCCAATCTAACCAATGAGGTCAAGCTATTTGAAATATAAAATGACATTACCAGATTTTCAACCAATGACGATACTTGGAGGAGCTCGTGACTAAATAATAACAGCCGCTCGGGTCGATCTTTAGGTTAAGCCGTGCTTGCCTAGGTTGTTCTGTGGATGGGTGACCACCCAATACATACCGAGTTTCCTCTGTGCATCGGAAAGCACGTTAAGCCGTTGGTCCCGGCTGTCATTTGTAGATATTTGACAAATTGACAGCCGTTACAGGTGGTCAGTGGCCCAAAAAGTCTGGGTTGCGGAGGTCAGATAGGCAGTCGCTCCATGTAAAATACTGGTATTCAGCTGCATCCGGTTAGACTGGAAGCCGACCCCAACATAGTTGGGAAAAGGCTAGGCAGCTGATGATGACGATGCTTGGAATCAGCTATGCTAGCGCCATCAGTTTCACAGTTGCCATCCCCATAGCGAAGTGATGTTGAGAGAATAACACTACTGCTATACAGGGTGTAAGGGACAGCCCTCCACAAACTAAGGGGGTGAATTCACTATATCATACTAAGATGACCGGTACAAGAAATTAATTCAGGAATGTTATGGGAATCCAATAAAATTGATTTTTTTTATGTCCTCATACGCAATTTATCGTTACCGTGGCAAAACGCACGTAGCGAACGGCAAGCGCAACGACGAGTGATGAACTCTGACTCTGTAGCTAGACAGGAAATGAACAGCTGATTTCACTCGTCGTTCGTTAGAGTATTTTAAAATCCATTGTTGGATTTTTTTATTTTAGCCGTATTATTTATATAAATGGAGTGCTGCGTACAGGGAATGTAATTTTACATTGAATTAAAGGAATAGTACCTGAAAAAAAAATATGGAAAAAAATTCCGGTGGAATATGATTCAAAATAAGGAGCTGAATGCCGCACCCTGTCAGTTTGTAAGGGCTGTCCCTTACACCCTGTTTTTATTAAATTCTACTGTATGTTTGTATACTGATATATCTTTTTGTATTGCAGCTCGACTCCCTATGCCTCCGAAGAAAGTTCCTACGGGCAATCTATTGGACGTAAAAGAAAATGCACTGAAGTTAAGGCAAGGCAATAAACCGCCAGTCACACCGAAGCCAGCACGGCCTCGATCCAGTAAGTTTTAAATATTCTTCATCATCTTTTAAGACTGAATTGGCTGAATTGGAGGAGCTCGTGGCTAAATAATAACAGCCGCTCGGGTAGATCAAGCCGTGCTTGCCTAGGTTGGTCTGTGGATGGGTGACCGCCCATTACATACCGAGTTTCCTCCGTGCCTCGGAAAGCACGTTAAGCCGTTGGTCCCGGCTGTGATTTGTAGATCTTTGACAGTCGTTAGGTCGTCAGTGGTCCAAAAAGTCTGACAACCAGTCTTACCAAGGGGTATTGTATTACCTAGTACTAACTGGGTTATGGAGGTCTGATAGGCGGTCGCTCCATGTAAAATACGGGTATTCAGCTGCATCCGGTTAGACTGGAAGCCGACCCCAATATAGTTGGGAAAAGGCTAGGCAGATGATCTGTTAAGACTGAATTGCTTCATCTTTTTGTAGCAAGTGAGTGGATCCTGTTGGTCAGTTATATTCCATGCTAGCAGAGTTGGTGCAGTGGCTGAGCGATTGGCTGCTGCGCTGTGTGTCATAGTTTCAATTCCCACATGGAAAAAACATTTGTATAGTCTACAGGTAGCTGTTCCGGGTCTGGCTGTTTGTGTATGCGAGTTTAAATGTTTGTAAACGCACCCACGATACAGGAGAAATTCCTATTGTATTTATTTATTTATTTATTTTTTGGATTACCAACGAGTCACATTACAATTAATCTTAATATAAAATAAAAAAAATAACAAAATACCTGGTCTTGTAACGTACACTCAATTACAGGTAACCACAGCTTACACATTATCGAGTACACATGCTCTAAATACATAATTTAATAAAATGTATCTATTGTAAGGCAAAATTTTAAAAAAAAGCAATCGGAGAATTTTTCTTCATTGGATTTCTGAACAATTCAAATCAATAACTATTGTTCAATAATTATCGTTATTGAGGACCTCAGAATTCTCCAAACATCACTTCGAAAGGGTGTTTCGATATAAATCAGCGATGATAGTTCGCTTTCGAAATGAACAAACATGTTTTTGCCAATCGTTGCTTGTCAAATGAAAATATGTAAATTAATTTTAGGTGAAAATGCAGTTAATAGAACAGCACTTTTACTAAAAACTTTTTATTTTATGAATTTATTGTATTTCCCTTTACAGATATTATGATCCCGCCCAATGAACTCGAAAAGGCTCTTAGGAGGAGGAATGGTAAAAATTTATTTAATACTATTACTACTAAAGATTTTTTATTTCGAGGTGTGGCCGCTCGGATCAATCTTCAGGTTAAGCCGCGTTTACCTAGGTTGGTCTGTGGATGGGTGAACACTTATTACATACCGAGTTTCCTCCGTGCCTCGGAAAGCACGTGAAGCCGTTGGTCCCGGGTGTCATTTGTAAATCTTTGACAGTCGTTCCAAAGGGTATGCCCGACCGGGCATAGTGTTATTGGGTTTTTCCATCAGGAATTCCTCAGTAGCAGCCATGGAGGCTGGATTCGTGCCCGGTTGATGGCAATAGGCACGCCACTATTACATGGGACTTGTTTAACTGGTGAAATGTAGGTGTACTGTTAGGTACACCTCAGCCTAATCCTTCGGGGATTACAGGCGTGATGTTATGTAATGTTCAAATTTTGTAATATTTGCCTCAGTAAGGGGTAACTCTGTTGCCAGGGCTGCGGGACTGTTCGCATGAGATACCGTGGCCCTGGAACACAAAGGGCAAAAAAGGAACATGGATGGGTTTTAATCAGTACAAGTCTGACACTCCCTACCGCTCCGCCCAGAGCGGGCGGGGTCATTTGATGACTCACCATCCGAAAAAAAAAAGGCGTGACTCTGTGGCGCGACGTTCGTATTCATTCGGAAGCACAAAGATTAGGTACTGAAGAATATACTTTATCTAGTTTATTTATAAATTGATAATTAGTTTCGAACTTTCACAGATACCATGCCGACACCCACCATGACGCCGATGCAGCAAGAGCTGACCATGAGAAGAAGGCCTAACGGTAAGAAATATTATTTAAAAAAAAACCGAATATCTTTCTGAGAACTAACACTACATAGTAAAATTACGCACTGGATGGCACAGCCTTATAATTATTTATGAGAATATCCGACCAAATTAATAACAATATAATGTAGCAACGTCGCCTGTCAAATGTGAAATAACATTGACGTATGGCGACGTTGCATTTCAAGAATATTGTAAGTTAATTATCATCGTAAATTAATATCTTGAGAACAGAAACGTTCTAATTTCAAATAAACCTAATATACATTTTCCCAAAGATATTTTGTAGCCCGATGTATTTTATAGAAATAATTTCCATTGTGGCTTAAAAGGCTTAGTTTCAAAACGAAGGATAGCTGTGATATTTGAATAAACAAGCTACTTGCTTTATACAGGATGAGCTCGTGGCTAAATAATAACAGCCACTCGGGTCAATCTTTAGGATAAGCCGTGCTTGCCTAGGTTGGCCTGTGGATGGCTGACCACCCATTACATATCGAGTTTCCTCCGTGCCTCGGAAAGCACGTTAAGCCGTTGGTCCCGGCTGTCATTTGTAGATCTTTGACAGTCGTTACAGGTAGTCAGTGGCCCGAAAGTCTGACAACCAGTCATACCAAGGGGTATCGTATTACCCAGTACTAACTGGGTTGTGGAGATCAGATAGGCAGTCGCTCCATGTAAAATACTGGTTTCAGCTGCATCCGGTTAGACTGGAAGCCGACCCCAAACATAGTTGGGAAAAGGCTAGGCAGATGAATATTGAAGTATATTAAAGTTGCAGCCGTGAGGCACACGGCACATGTACCTATTTTCTGTTTTTTTTTTTTTTGTTGTTATTTAATTTTGTATCTTTTTTATTATGTGTGCTTGATGAACTGACGTCAAATAAACTTTATTATTTCTAAAATAAATTGTCTTTCACAGGACTACCAACAGACCAGAGCAGCGAACTTGAGGAAGCTTTGAGAAGGAGAAATAACGGTAAGATATCTTGACCAATTTACACGCATTCACATTCAATACACCTAACCGCTTTTTAGTCAATATAATATAATATAGTAATAATTTTGTTTTTTTTTTATATTACTTAGTATAAAAATATTTAAAAATGAAATCAAAATGTTTAGAAAAAAAATAATAATGGTTTATTTATAAAAAGGGGCACATTCACAATAAAATATCTAAACAAATAAAATAAAGCAGTTGCTTATTGCCTGAACTAGGTTGAATCTGTGTTTCAGGCTACAAGGTGCATAAATACCTACTTAAAATAAATAAATTAACATTAATTGAAAAGTAAAAATTAAAATAAACAAACAAAAAATAAAAAACAGCGTGTCAGCAGTATATCAGCATCCTAAGCTGCTCTAACTACTAGCGGTCCTTTGACAGATATAACAAGCCTAATGGCAATTCAGCGATCCATGTCTCATCCATGTCGTCATCTTCCTACCCTTGTCCCATTCTACTTGGGGTCGGCAGAACACGTTTTCCTCTTCTATTCTCCCTGTCAATCGTCACGCTATCATTTTACTCCTTTTTCCTTCATATAATTCCTCACACAATCCATCCATCTTTTATTTAATTTTCCTCACCCACTCCACCCATCATCATTTATATTCATCACCCTTTTAGTCACACGAGTTCCATTCCTCCTCATCATGTGATGAATGTGAGTATGGATACGTGTCCATATCAAAACAGACGATCACCTTTCATCTTTTCTGTGACCAGAGCTGGGCAAAATACATGTTCTGCTTTAATTAAAATACAAATTACAAAATACTATCTCCCAAATATTTAAAATACGAAATACAAAATATTTTTAATACGTGTATTTGAAGAGTGTTTTGAGTTGTATTTGCTGCGTTGGGAGGCCTCCCACTAGGTGGACCGATGACCTGGTAAAGGTTGCAGGGATCCGATGGATGCGAGACGCACGGGACCGGTCAATGTGGCGACAGTTGGGGGAGGCCTATGTCCAGCAGTGGACGTCTTTCGGCTGAAATGATGAAGACGATGATGAAATATAAAATACAAAAGGGTATCCTATTACCCAGTACTAACTGGGTTGTGGAGGTCAGGCAGGCAGTCGCTCCATGTAAAATTGTGGTGTTCAGCTGCATCCGGTGAGACTGGAAGCCGGCACCAACATAGTTGGGAAAAGGCTAGGCAGATGATGAGTTACTAAAGCGCCCTCCTAGTGTTTTAGCTAAGGCGACGAAGTGGCGAAAATACTTCCCCAGTAATACATGTGTCTGTTAAATAAATACATGTAGTAGTATGTAGTATTAATACTCATTCACTTTTATCACAATAACACAACAGCGAAGCATTACGGAGCGGGCTTGCAAGCCGCGCGGGTGCTCTGTCTACCCACTGTTGCACGGTACGATAGTAATGAGACAGAACGATGTCATGCGGCTAACAGCTGATAGGTTTCAGCCGCGTGCGCGAATTTCATACGGCCCGCTGTTGTGTTATTGTGATAAAATTGAATAAGTATTAAAAAAAAATGTTTCTTCGGGAAAGTTGTTTGTTATCATGAGTACAATCACGTGTTTAAGTATCGGTCATTAATTACCAGTCACCCTATATACTATATGTGTGTGTGTGTGTGTGTGTGAGAGACACTATGCTTTAAAACGTATGTATTAGTAGCAAATTAGTATAAGAATTATATCATAATAAGCAACACCTGCTTAAAGTTTATCTACGTTCTAACAAGTATAGACCGACTGCTTTAATGAGTCCTCCCGAAGGTTTAATTTAAATATAATATTCTGAAGATTGATGACGTATTGGTTCAATATTAGTACCATAACACCTATGTGGATTATGGTTATTTTAAAGCAAATAACCTGTGGCATATTGTTAGGACTTTGTGGACGCTTAATGTGCCTTTGACGGGGCAAGGCGGAGGACTCATTAAAGCTGTCGGTCTATAAATCTGAACCCTATCACCAAGACATTGCTACTGTAGCTACGTCCAAAGCAACGTTAATTATTAAACTATTTTATTCTTTGCAGTTATGAATGTGCCGATTGTGTCAATTCCGGATCCCTCTTCAAGAGAATCGCCAAAGCCAAGTAAGTGCTCATTTTGTCTTCTTAGGACGGTTTCAGATTGACGTATATTTTGGTAGGCCGTGTAGGCGCGTATAGGCGCAGCTTTTGATACACGCCTAATGCGTTGACGCGTTGACGCGCTTACAAGCTCGTATAAGCGCGAGCCACAAGAGACGCCTCCCCACTCATACCGCGATAATACGCTGGAATATACAGGTTTTTTTTTTTTAATAACCGTCCCAGAAAGAGGTGGCGAGACGATCTGGAGGCGTACCGCGAAGGCTGGTTCGAGGAGGCACGGGAAAAGAACACATGGACGGAATTGGGGGAGGCCTTTGCCCAGCAGTGGGACAGCACTGGCTACAAAAAAAAATAACCGATGAACAAATTCTTTGTGGGGAGGGTTCACAATGATGTACTGAATACGTGGTATTCCTTTGTGCGTCGGTGTCCCTTCTACCCAGTATACAGAGTGCTTGGTTGACGGCTTCGTGAAGACTCCATTTATACCTTGTATATATTTGGGGTCTTCGAGGAGCTCGGGTCGATCTTTAAGCCGTGCTTGGTGACCACCCATTACATACCGAGTTTTCTCCGTGCCTCGGAAAGCACGTTCACCCGTTGGTCCCGGGTGTCATTTGTAAATTTTTGACAACCGTTAGCTAGTCTGTGGCCCAAAAAGTCTGGGAACCAGTCTTACCAATGGGCATCGTATTTCCCAGTACTAACTGTGTTGTGAACAGATATTACTGTATTCAGCTGCATCCGGTTAGACTGGAAGCCGATTCCAACATAGTTGGGAAAAGGCTAGGCAGATGATGATATATTTGGGGTCTTCGCTACATATCTTCTTCCTCCATGCTTTACTTTGACTCGCCATCTGAGCAGTCACCTCCTTGCTAGCCATATCACCCTTCACATAATCCAACCATCGTTTCTTCGCCACATTCAAACTCAAAATTTTCCTCACGAGCTCAGGTTAGACTACTGGAGAATTAGGTTTATGTAAATTAATTCTCCAATTATTATTTTTTTCAGAACTACCACCACCATCAAAAATGAAGGGACAACCAATACCACATCCAGTACAAGAAGGTAAAATACTATTTAACCCCTTATACAAGCTTAATTATATTTTACTTTAAACCACATAAGGGGTCATTTTGCTGATCATTTTAATCAGATCACAATACAATACAATACAATACAACAACAACATACAATACAACAACATACAATACAACAACAATACAATACAAACACACAACAACAATACAACACAACAACACACACAACAACGCGCGCAGCACGCAGCGCGTATACAATATCACATTGACCAACCTGGATCTCGAACCCAAGGCCGCGTCCTCAGTAGTAGCGCTTACCACCACTAGCCTTACAAACCAGTGATTGATGCTTTTACATAATTTCAATAATGCTATTTTTCTTTTCAGAAATCTATTACAACGAAAATCAAGCATCCTCGGATGAAGAATGGACCTACGAGCCACTGAAACCTTTGAACAGTTATGACGCTAACATATATAATGTATAATTTACCTTGTTTGAGGGAAAATAGGGTTTTAATTTGAATATTAAAAGAGGCTTTGTAAAGTAGATATTAGCCTGTAGCTGTCCCAATGCACTTGTGTGTTAGCGAATCAGAGTAGGTACAGTTTGTTAGTCCAGTGCAGATTTCTGTCACAGAACAGTCTTTCACAGTTATTTTTATCAGGGACAGAAAAGGTTACCCGTCTAGGTGTTTTAATCGGGTTACTTTTTAGGATAGAGTAAAGGGTAACCCATATTGCACGGTTAATCAGCCTATAACGACCGATTCACGCACAGAGTCCATATTTGTGCATATAAATATGCAAGTAACGGAGGCTGCCCGCGCTCGCTGCTTTATCGGTTTCATTTTGGTTAATCAGCAATATTTAAAGGGTTAACCCATATAGTTTAAGTGCTAACCCGTTTAATGGTTATTCAAACTTGAAAGGTCTAACCGGTTAACCGGTCTACCTTTTAACACGATTAATCGGTCCATACAAGTGTTTCCCACGATTTCGACGATATCATCAATGGGTTGCGTACGAGCTTATGGACGGCCCTAGTTTCTTCAGCCCAAGCTTGGCCACCATTCACCAACTTTACACCATCGGTCATCTTCGTATCTAGCCAGAAGTCTATAATAATATACTAGCATAACGTCAAATCAGACTTCAAAATTTCAGATGTTTTGTCGCTACGTAAAAATGTATTTTGTAATTTAAAAATATACTCGTATATACCATCGATCGATTCATTATAATTAAGTAGGTATACATCTTTGGTAAATGCGATTTTACGAAGTATCATTTAAATAAATATTTATAATAGGTATTTAACTATGAAATTGCCGTTTTATTCTCACATTTTGTTCTGTTTGTAACTTTGACGTATATTTATATTTTTTCCTAATTCCATTTTTATTGGATTAATTGTTAAATTACGTACCTTTTAGAGTTTAAAAACCGTACTAGTAGTTGCATATTACCTCACAGGGTAGTGTGTCAAAACACCTGTTTCAATTTGCCGTCGGTTTCACTACTTCAAGTCAGTATATTTTTGTCATAGACTGTGTTTTGAGAATTTAAGATACGCAGTGTAGTGCCGCTTTTTCACTCTTACTATAGTTTGTAATTGCGCCATAATCTGTTAGACGTTTCCAAGAAACATAAAAAAAAATGTTAGTATGGAAATATCACTTTTCATCGTCCATACAATTCGGCAATTTCATACTTTAACCCCTAATGTAGGTACCTACACATAAAGTAAGAAAAAATTTTGACATCTTTCCTCAGTATTAAGAAAAAAATGTAAATAGGTAGTTATAATATTAGAACCTACTATACCTACCTACCTGTTTACCTACTATAGTCATATGTAGCTATAAAAAAGAATAATAAAGACATATGAATTTAATCAATTATTTAGGGTCACTGGTAATTAGTGACCAATACTTAAACACGTGACTATGCTCATGATAACAAACAACTTTCCCAAAGAAACATTTTTTTTTTATATTCATTCACTTTTATGACAATAAAACTTGCGAGCCGCGCGGGTGCTCTGCCTACCCACTGTTGCATGGTACGTACGATAGTAATGAGGCAGAACGACGTCACGCGTCTAACAGCTGATAGGTCAAGCGCGATTTTCGTACGGTTGTTGTGTTATTGTGATAAAAGTGAAGGAGTATAAAAAAAAAGAATTGGGAAAGTTGTTTGTTATCATGAGTACAATTACGTGTTTAAGTATCGGTCGCTAATTACCAGTAACCCTATACAGGGTGTTTGGTTAAACGTGGGCAATACTTTAAGGGAGTAAAGTACTCTTAAATATGAGCAACTTTTACTATGGAGCTAACTATGAAATATGGTTTAAAAAATCTGCTGATGCCTACATTTTTTTCGAGTTACGCGACCAATAATGTGTGGAGCAGCTGATATTTTTTTCGCGATTTCATGGTTGGTCCCATAGTAAAAGTTGCTTATTTTCATGAGTACTACACGCCCCTAAAGTATTACCCACGTTTAAAAAACACCCTGTATAAAATAAGTTCTTTTTTCTGTGAGTAGTTCAAAATTATTTGTTAAACTATAATGAGAAATTAAATAAAAACATTGAAAACTGGCTTTTTTTGGTCTCTGATATTATTTTAATCTTACATATTTTATATTATCTACGACTGTATTAACTCACAAGACAAGTACCTAAGCTGAAGTGGCAATGGGTCGGCCATATTAGCCGTAGAACCGATGACCGTTGGGGTAGACGTGTTCTTGAGTGGAGACCGCGAATCGGCAAGCGTAAGGTGGGACGCCCTCAGGCTCGGTGGAGCTACGATATTCTCAATTTGACTGGTAGCGACTGAATGAGATTTGCCGAGAATCGATTTAAGTGGCGTGCGATTGAAGAGGTCTATGTCCAGCAGTGGACTGTTCTAGGCTGATGATAAAGACTGTACTATTATACTTCATACCTCTGGTAGTGCTAATCAGTAAAGTTCACTTTGAATTGGAACCTCACTCAAGTGAGCGCACACAATTCAATATATCTGTTATTTTATAAACTTTATTATTTAAAAACTACAAATCTTTAATAGTAATAAAAATATGTACAAGTATCAAAAGGGTTATAGAGTGCCAAATTCGTCCACATCGCTGTCAACAGGAAAAGTGCCCAGAAGGATGGCTGCCACGTTGGATGGCAATGCTGATTCTTTGGCCAAAAAATAAGCGGGCTTATTGTTTGGCTCGGTCACGTGAAGAGTAGACCAACCGCTTGTCGATAAACTTTTACCTGAATATCTTATTTGCGAATCTTTTCCTTCAAACTAACTCTTAATATTAACATTATAATTAATAATGTCAGGGCATTGTATTTAACAATTCTTGATATTATAATTAATACCCCTGACATTGTATTTGATAGTAGTTAGCGTTTTCCATAATCTCGACATTGTATGGTTCATTATTAATTTCAATTTTTTGAAATATTTGTATAAAGAAATAGACCCTTAACAAAGCCGTAAGGCAGCATTTTTTTGTTCAAGACCATACCTGGGAACCTTCTAGTTACGGAGATATTGGGGGTCAAAGTTCCAACATTTTCACAAGTTTCTTTTTTTTAAATTATTGTTTTCCACGACCCCCGTTCTATTCAATCCATCCATCAGCACAATGCTTTGAGTGCTTTCCATCGAGTCCTACCGTAAAACGAGATTTTTCACTCCAAAAAAAAAGTCGATTCCCAGCAATAATTTTTGCGTAAAGTTACTTAGTTTGATGTACAGAATGCTTGGTTGACGGCTATGTGAAGGGTCTGTTTACACCCTGTATTCTAATAAAGCACACTATTCTATTCTATTCTATTCTAATAAAGCTCACTTCAAGGCAACGTAAATAATAACACGCAGCTTATCTTTTTTTTCTTAGAAATTATGCAAGCGCCGATTGTGTCAAATCCAGACCCCACTTTGAGCGAATCACCGAAGCCAAGTAAGTATTCGTTTGTATTTTTAACATAACATCACGCCTGTAATCCTAATAGAGTGAGACAGACATATACCTCACAGTCCACCCACATTTCGCCAGTTGTGCTAGTCTCATAATTGAAGGTGAGCATATTGCCGACTACAAAGGAATGATAACCAAGGTGTAAGGTTCCTCATCTTCCATAGAAAAATGAGGATCACACGATCAGTCGGGTGTCGTGTCTGGTGAGCTACTGCCCGTGTTTTCTTAGGCCTATGTCAGAGCAGGGCAGACGCCGCCGGTTGGACGTTTCATTACGTGCAATTTTTAACGACCGGCGCACGCAACAGTGAATGCTATCATACAAGTCTATGGACATCGAAAGGCACGCAACCGCCGCATGTCTCGCTCTGAAATAGGCCTTAGTCTATCATCAACCTGATGACCCCAGAGACAGTGACATTGTATTAGCGAAAATGAAAACTGAGAAGTCAAAAATGTGTTGGATTGACAAAAGTTACCGAATAAGTGATGTCAATGAGGCATTTAAACTCATGCCAAACCTGTTGAAAAACTTTATACAACATTTTAAAAGCGATGGTCTCTTGTCAATGCCCTTTATGCCATTCTCTTATCTTACGTTCGGGGTAAATTTAAAAAAAAAAAAAGCTATTCTCTAAACATCACGTTCGAAATTCGAACGGTGTCTCGTTGTGAATCCGCGACGATTTACTTTTAAAACAAATGAGTTCGCTTTCGAATTGTGTGCGCTCACTTGAGTGAGGTGAACTAGTGAACTTTATAGAATAGCACTACGTTGGGAAGTCAAATTGTTCAAAAAGTTTTATTTTAATTACTTTTCTAATTAAACTTTTTTGTTATCAGAACCACCACCATCAAAACCTTGGGGACCACCAACTCCTCATCCAGTACAAGAAGGTAAGATAGTTTGAACACCTTATACATGGTGGAAGCTTTCAACGAGGCGGTAAGGGAACTACCTTAACCATTGCAGATACACGAAAATGATCTTAGGAGACTATCCATAATTTTTCGTGAAATTTAGATCCCCATTCACAGATTTTTAAAGAAATGTACAGTTAGCAAGAAAATGGCCATTTTACACAAAACATTTTTTGATGACAATCGATCCTGTGTCTAATACAGATCAAAAACTTCTATGGGACCATAAAAAAGTCAGAAATTGCAAAAAACTTTTCCCATACATTATGTTTAACCAAAAAACTGCCCCGTTGAAAGTCATCATTTCAGCCGAAAGACGCCCACTGCTGGACATAGGCCTCCCCCAAGTGTCGCCACATTGACCGGTCCCGTGCGTCTCGCATCCAGCGGATCCCTGCAACCTTTGCAAGCTGCAAGTGAAATAGAGGGCTATCTCACTATATCTGACTTAATAATAACAGCCGCACCGGTCGATCTTCGAGGTTAAGCCGTGCTTGCCCAGGTTGGTCTGTAGATGGGTGACACCCCCATTACATACCGAGTTCTCTCCGTGTCTCGGAAAGCACATGAAGTCGTTGGTCCCGGTTGTCATTCGTAGATCTTTGACAGTCGTTACAGGTAGCCAGTAGCCCCGAAAGTCTGACAACCAGTCTTACCAAGAAGTATCGTATTACCCAGTACTAACTGGATTGTGGAGGTCCGATAGACAGTTTGTCCATGTAAAATACTGGTATTCAGCTGCATGCGGTAAGACTGGAAAGCCGACCCCAACAAAGGCTAGGCAGATGATGGGAAGCCAAATACTGCACATACTTTTGTGTTAATTACTTCTCTGATAAATAATCTTTGTTATCAGGACCACCAGCATCAAAACCGAGGGGAGCACCCATACCTCATCCAGTACAAGAAGGTAAAATACTGTTGATCGATTTTGACGGGACTTTCACTCTCTGATGTTTTTCTTTATCGTGTGGTTAGTGCCTAACCTGGTGTCAGAGTTTTATGCCGCCCATGGGCCTCTGACTTGGCTTAACATGCCGTCGAGAAATATCTCTCAGGCATGCTGGTTTCCTCACGATGTTTTCCTTCAACGAAGCAAGTGATAATTAATTATACAATACGCACATGTATCCGAAAATCAGAGGTGCGTGTCTTGGGTTCGAACTCCGACGGTCACACCACTAGACTATCACTGCTGCTATCTACTCTCTGATGCCATAACATCAGATAAACTTAAAAAATTATGCTACTTTTTGTTTAGAAAATGATTTAGGGATCCGTGCAAAAAAATTAAAACCCATGAAATTATTAACAAAATCTGATTCAAATAGGGTAGTAATATTTTTTAAATAATTACACGCGGACGAAGGTCGCGGGCTACAGTTAGTAATTTAAAAATAATAAAAAATAAGAAATAATAATAATAAAAATGAATAAAAATGTTAATAATTTGTTTTTTTTTTTTTTTTTTTTTAAATTCTGTTTTCCTTTCCAGAAATCTATTACAACGAAAATCAAGCATCCTCAGATGAAGAATGGATATACGAGCCACTGAAGCCTTCACACAGTTATGATAGAAACTTATAATCTAGTGTTTATATACCTTATTTTAAGGAAAATAGGGTTTACATTTGAATATTAAAGAAGGCTTGTAAGGTAGGCCCTGTAGCTGTTCCGTTGTTGTGTTCGCGATTCAGGGTTCAGTTTACTAGTTAATTTTCACATTCCTCAACGATTTTTTTGTTTCTTTAAGAGGGAACAGGGCCTGTGAGGAATTCAAAAAAAAAGATATTTGAAGAAACTACTGCCGTCGCGCTGTGTCAAGCTTGAAATGCGATAGGGACAGCAACAGGTCAGAACGATTATATCACAAAATTTTTGACTATATCGACGTTTCGTATTACCCTTTTTTCTCCCCGAAAACTGATCCGATTCAATTATTTTTGACATTCAATTTTTAATAAAGGGTATGCCTAGGTTCCTATCAATTTCTTTTATGTTAAAAACTTTTCGAATTTGTCTGGTAGTCTTCTAATCACGGCTGTAAAAATGGGACATTTTTGTCATTTTTGAAGGGTCATATTTTCTTTGTTATTAGTTGCTTGAAAAAAGGAAATGCCAGGGACGTGTCTACAGTAGACCTTAATTTTAAAATTATTGCTCTAGAGGCATTATTCAGGAAGAAAAAGGGGAATACATTTGTATGACGAATTACAGCCTCTGTTCCCTCTTAAGTATCTAACAATGATTTTTGAAAGAACAAAGTATCTACCATATCACAATAAATTCTCAAAAATGTAAGTCGGGTAAGGGTAGACTATCATTTTGAATTCTCCATTTAATCGCTTATGTCACAAAAATAGTAATACATTGTAAATTGTACCTCACGGTACATAAAAGAAGTATACAGGGTGTGAAATCGACACGCAAACAGTTACCACGTATTCAGTACATCATTCCGAATCCTTCTTATATTTTGGAATTAAAAATATACCATCGATTTATTAATTTTAATTAAATGGGCAAAAAAGTACCTACCAGTGGCGAAGGTTCCATACAACTCGATTCCTACCTGCTTCCCTTTGGAAACTGGCACAATGAGTATTCCATAGACAAATTTTAATAATAAAATCACATTAAAGATATTATGTACACCGACTTAGGTACCTTTTAAAAAAAATTTACCTTTCGGTACTGGTACCTACATAAGGTATTTTTTGATTTTCAGTAAAATTTATTATCTGTAAATTCACAAGTTTTACGAAGTATTTATAAAATAAATTGTACTAAAGTAATTTAAATACTTACTTTACACGAAAAAAATTGGACAACATTGCCAAGTATTAAGTAAATAAAAAAAAAAAAAACTAGTTATTAATATTAGAAAGGTACGTAGGTGTAAAAAAGAATAATAAAGAACATAATGAATTTAGTCGATTATTTGTAATAAGTTTTTTTTCTGTGAATAATTCAAAATTACATTGTAAACTAAAATGAAATATTAATAAAAAGTTTGAAAACTTGCTTGCTAACAGGTCTTTTCTATTACTTTACTTTTACCAATACAGAGTTCAGAGTTTCATATTTAATTTTATTGTAAATCTGTAGTAATTACAATGCAGTCGTGCATTGTAATTACCACAGACGGGTCCCGTAGTGCTATTTTGTAAAGTTCACTAGTTCACCTCACTCAAGTGAGTGCACACAATTCGAAAGCGAACTCATTTGTTTTTTAAAGTAAATCATCGCGGATTCAAAACGAGACATCGTTCGAATTTCGAAGTGTTGTTTCAAAAATAAATGTGTCAGTGTCACCGTAAATGTGTAAATACCGTTAGTTTATAATCTATCTCGCGAGATTGTAAACTGTCGAAAAATTGTGAACCGCATACTGCTTACAATTTAACGCATTATTTTTCGGTAGATTATAATCTATCGAAGTGAAACCGTCAAATTGTGAAATGGCATGCGACGGATCGCACCTCGCGCGCCGATTGGTTGAACGTCATGTGCCCTGCGCCGCCATATTTGTTTGTTGTCGAATGTAAACAGACAACCTTTCGACAGTTTACAATCCCGCGAGATAGATTATAATCTAACGGTATTTACAATTTCACGGTGACATCTGTAAGGTACTAGGTTTTCATGGGGGATGGTGCAATTGAGTCTTAAACCACAAAAGAAACACAGGTTTACGTTTCTAACATAATTTATTTACAATACTTAAAATACTTTACATTCCAATTTTCTATTATTAGTTACATAATTATATGTATTGATGACTAATATTATGGTTAATTTAAGAGATCATGACGATGCCCTGAAAACAGGTTTTACCACCTGGGTTACTATGACGTTCTAAAACAGGAGTGATTCCAGTGTGGGAAAGAGACAAAGCTATGCAGGTCGTCTAGCGCCATCTCTTTCCCACACTGGAATTAGTCCTGCTTTGACGTCATGGTAGGCCCCCAGCCCTTACAAAGTAAAGAAAATTTTCGGTAGATTTATCTAATCGATTCTAGTTACATCCTTATTTATCATTCCTAATTACACAGGGTGGAAGGTACACCGACGCGGCGACGTACAAGCGGTTACCACGTATTCGAAACATCATTCTCCCAAATATAGTCTAGAACAAAAAAATGATCGCAATTACGAGAGCAAGTTTTTTTTTTGTTTCGTAAGGGTAGTTTTACACCCATTAGAAATTACATCATAATTAATTGTCGAGGAAATAAGTGTCACATGAATACATAACTTAATAAAATGTTTTGGTAAAGACATTTTTTATATAATATATATTATATATATTATTAGACTAGATACTTAATGGCAGTTTTTTTTATGTTACTGGGTGGAGAACACGCCGCTGATAGGTCACCAGCGGCCCTAGCACGAGAGCCAGGTGTTTACGTAAATAACGTAAATACGTCGATTTAAAATGTTTAAATACTTGTTTCACATACGGTGGAATGGTCACCAATGCGAAAACGGTTACCACGTATTCAGTACATCATTCTGACCCCCCCCCCCCCCCCCACAGAAAGAAATTTTTAGGTACCCGTTTTCGCGTCGGTGTTCCTTCCACCCCGTATGATATTTTCATAATTTAAAAAAGTCGTGCATTTTTTTTTTTGTTTTGTTTGGCAATGGGTGATAATTAGCAGAAATAAATGAATTTATTATTTATTTATTATTTCCATGGATGATACTGATTGTGCTTGTTGCTATAGAATAATTGTATTTTCGATACAAAAATCGTCGTATTTACATTACGTTTACACCGAGCGCTCGTGTACCAGACGCACCTCATTTAATAAATGATTTCGACTTCATCTTTCGCCGCTAAGGGGGCGTCCATTAATTAAGTGAAGGGCTTCGAGCCAAATCTCACCCAATCTCACGAGGGAGAGAAGGGGGTTCTCGGCAAACATCACGTATTTTTTCCCCGCAAAAAACAGTGTAAAATTCTACATAAAATATTTATTAATAAATATTCAATGAAAAAATTAAGAAAATTATTTATTTTAAATAAATCCAACGCTATTCAGCACAGATTAATTTATTTTCACTAAACTACGAATTTTGATAAATCTCAAGTGAGATAGTAGTGGGGGGAGTGAGGGGATCAAGTCAAATCTTACGACATCTCACCAATCGGGAGGGGTGGGTCGAAAAATCGCCAAAATTGTCTCACCTAATTAATGGTCGCCCCTAAGGGTAGGCAGCGACAAAAGACAACAGTTATGAAGTCATTTAATTAACTTATTACCTATTATAATTATTTGTAGTAGAAAAATTATTGAGGTATTTACTCGCTGGCTGCAATTGTTCATACTGCCATTCATCGTCCGACATTCTGCTGGAGTCTGTAAAAATAATTGAATTTATTACTACAATTTTAAAAGGTTTCTTTCAAGTAAATGTTCAAAATTCTACCGTAAGATACACGATTTAAAGCTCACATTTGAATGTTTTACTGTAAGTTGAGTCGGACTGGAGTTTAAAGGCTTCTTCCAAGTAAATGTTGCAAATTGTGCCGTAAGTTACACGATAATTATAAAGCTCACAAAAGTAACCGTACTCAAAATTACGACGACTTGAGTTAAATACCTAAAACTACTCCTTAATACTCCTAATACCATAGGCTATCGTCTAGTGAATCAAAAGGTGACAATTTCGTGCTAGAAAAGGACAAACAGAAACATTTCGTCTCCTTACCTTCCACGAAGTTTTGTTCTCAGTGTGATTTATGGGCCAGTTACAGGAAGAACGCTTAGCCAAAGTACTAGGTATTGTTTATACAGGGTGTAAGGAGCAGCTACACAAACTGACAGGATGCATTCAGTTCCTTATTCTGCCATAAGGAAAAAAGACGTATCTAACATTTTTTTCAAAATTGAGTTACATACATATTCGAAACTAGCTGTTGCCCGCGACTTCGTTCGCGTGAAAATTTTGGTGTGCATGTGTGAGACTGCCTCGTTGGTCTAGTGGTAGCAAGCGCGACTACTAAGCGTGGGGATCGATTCCCGGGGTCGGGCAAAGTGTTAAAAAAAATATGTTTATTTCAATTACATAAAGCAAGCAGATGCTTTTGTTAGGGGGCGTCCATTAATTACGTGAGCTGATTTTTCGACCCCCCCTCCCCCTGTGGTGGGATGTCGTGAGATTTGGCTTGACCCCCTCATCTCCCTCTTAATCTCGCGTAGTTTAGTATAAATACGGGAATCTGTGCTTGATTGCGTTGAATTCACTAAAAGAAAATAATTTGTAGAGAAACATGTTTACTCAATTAAACCCAGTGATATCTCGGGCACGCCGCAATCGCTGCGGTAAGACCCCTCTTTGAGGAGTGGCTGGATAGGCGTCACGGCGTCCTGACCTACCGCATGACACAGGTCCTCACCGGACACGGAAGCTTCGGGAGGTACCTGTGTCTGATGGGGAAGGAGGAAACGCCTGGGTGTCACCACTGCGAGGACCGCCCGGAGGACACGGTGGAGCATACAGTGCAGGACTGCCCCGCTTGGGCAGAGCACCGCCGTGTCCTCACTCCGGCGATAGGCGGAGACCTCTCGCGCCCGGCATTGGTCGAAGCCATGCTGCGGGGCGAGATGGAGTGGGAAGCGGTCGCCTCCTTCTGCGAAGCAGTCATGCTCGCGAAGGAGGAGGCGGGCCGCGTGAGGGAGAGGACAGCGTCGTCCCTCCACCCCAGCCGCAGTGGTAGACGCCCACGGTGCCGGACGTCGGCAGACGATCTCCGGCCACCGTAGGCGCGGGCTTGCGGGCGGCGAGTAATGGGCGACTCGCTGTCCGACCATGGACCATGCCCGGGTCGACGGCGCGTTGTGTCCCACGCGCGCCTCAAAGAGTGTCAGCATTATGACGGGGCCCCCCTCTAGAGGGCCAAAGCCTGCCGGGGTCGCGGGACTTATAGAATTACCGTGACCCTGGATTATAAAGGGCTATTGAAGGACACCGTGGATTTTAGTCAGTACAAGTCTGACAGTTCCTCCCACTCTGCCCTGGGTGGGAGGACTCATTTGATGATTTTACCAAGATAAAAAAAAAAAAAAAAAAAAAAAAAAACCTAGTGATATCTGCCGTAGTTATTAATTACCAACCAAAAGGCTTAATACAAATTTTCATGGTTTGAACTGCAGACATGACGATTTTCGATACAAACTTCATCCCCTATTTAACTCGCTTAGGGTTTGAATTTCGAAAAGCACTGAAACAAATGGTTTTAATTTTTGACCAGAATGGTAACCACCAATTTTTAAGATTTAAACTACAAAAATGACAATTTTCTATACAAACTTTCATCCCCTATTTAACTCCCTTATCGGTTGAATTTCAAAAAACACTGAAACACGTGGTTTTTAATTTTTCCCCAGAATGATAACCACCAATTTTTATGGTTTAAACTACAAAAATGACGATTTTCGATACAAACTTTCATCCCCTATTTAACCCCCTTAGGGGTTGAATTTCGAAAAGCACTAAAACACGTGGGTTTTAATTTTTCCCCATAATGATAAACACCAATTTTCATGGTTTAAAGTACAAAAATGTCAATTTTCTATACAAACTTTCATCCCCTATTTAACTCCCTTAGAGGTTGAATTTGAAAAACACTGAAACACGTGATTTTTAACCAGAATGAAACACCAATTTTTATGGTTTAAACTACAAAAATGACGATTTTCGATACAAACTTTCATCCCCTATTTAACTCCCTTAGGGGTTGAATTTCGAAAAACACTGAAACACATGGATTATAATTTTTCCCCATAATGATAAACACCAATTTTCATGGTTTAAACTACAAAAATGACGATTTTCGATACAAACGTTCACCCCCTTAGGGGTTGAATTTCGAAAAGCACTAAAACACGTGGGTTTTAATTTTTCCCCATAATGATAAACACCAATTTTCATGGTTTAAAGTACAAAAATGTCAATTTTCTATACAAACTTTCATCCCCTATTTAACTCCCTTAGAGGTTGAATTTGAAAAACACTGAAACACGTGATTTTTAACCAGAATGAAACACCAATTTTCGTGGTTTAAACTACAAAAATGATGATTTTCGATACAAACTTTCATCCCCTATTTAACTCCCTTAGGGGTGGAATTTCGAAAAACACTGAAACACGTCGTTTTTAATTTCTTAACCAGAATTGTAATCACCAATTTTTATGGTTTAAACTACAAAAATGACGATTTTCGATACAAACTTTCATCCCCTATTTAACACCCTTAGGGGTGGAATTTCGAAAAACACTGAAACACGTCGTTTTTAATTTCTTAACCAGAATTGTAATCAGCAGTTTTCATGGTTTAAACTACAAAAATGACGATTTTCCATACAAACTTTCATCCCCTATTTAACTCCCTTAGGGGTTGAATTTCGAAATATCCTTCCTTATTCCTTGTCTACATTATAAATCAAACCTCTGTGCAAAATTTCAGCTTTCTAGGTCCAAGGGTTTGGGCTGGGCGTTGATGAGTCAGTCAGTCAGTCAGTCAGTCAGTCAGTCAGTCAGGACTTCTCTTTTTATTTATATAGATCAGTAAAAAAATGGCATCTATCAGTATTTTTATATTTTGCAAAAAAAAATGTTAGATACGTCTTTTTTCCTTATGGCGGCAGTATTTTGAATCATATTCCACCGGAATTTTTCTCCAAAAATTCTTTTCTCCGAAAATTTTTTTTTTTTTAATTTTTTTAGTTACTATTCCTTTATTACATTCCCTGTACGCAGCACTCCATTTATGTAAATAATACGGCTAAAATCAAGAATCCTACAATGAATGTTGATATACTCTAAACGAACGACTCGTGAAATCAGCTGTTCACTTCCTGACTAGCTACAGAGTTCATCGAACTCGTTGTCGCGCTTGCCGTTCGCCACGTGCGTTTTGCCACGGTAACGATACATTGCGTATGAGGAAATAAAACAAATCAAATTAATTAGATTCCCATAACATTCCTGAAATAATTTCTTGTTCCAGTCATCTTAGTATGATAATTATAATTATACTGAATTCACCCCATCAGCTTGAGGAGAGCTGTCCCTTACGCCCTGTAGATCCCACCCTAAGGGTACTAGGAAGACAGAAGAAGATGTAACAAACCTTGCTTTCTAAAAGGCGCTGGCGGTGGAAATACCGCCACTTTTTTCGGATGTAAAGGTGGTCCAGGTTCTGCAAAAATATAACATAACATAAGATCACGCCTGTGATTCCCGAAGAGTTTTGCAGAGGTGTATCTAATAGTACATCCCACATTTCGCAAGTTATGTTTAAGTCCCTTGTAATAACGGGCGAACCTATTGCCATCAACCGGGCACGAATCCCGACTCCGTGGGTGCCTTGTGGTGAGACCGTCGAACTGCCAAGTCACAGGTCTCAAGTTCGAACCCAAGATACCTCTATATAGAAGACCTCTGATTTTTCGGATTCATGTGCGTATTGTATAACTATCACTTGCTTCGGTGAAGGAAAACATCGTGAGGAAACCAGCATGGCTGAGAGATATTTCTCGACGGCATGTTAAGCCAAGTCCGAGGCCCAAAGGTGGCATAAAAACTCTGACACCAGGTTAGGTACTGAATGACACTGATGAAGAAGAAGACTGAGTAATTCTTACTGGAAAAACGGGTTTAGTTTTATTTAAATTGCCTGTAAACTATCTAAATACAAAATTAATTAAAAACTATTAAATAACCTAAAATAAGAAAACTATTTTGATTTTGAAGTGCCGTGCTTCTCCGAGGCTATCGATGCTTGGAAACTCGCTTGCCCGAATACTGAAGAACCCGATCATCCTTTTTCCCAGAGACGGTGGGATGAGCCGCTCTGCAGTGTAGTTCAGAACAATTTACTGAACACGTCTGCTACTACTGCTGAGCGTGCGCGCCTACTGGCTGTGGGTGAGTGGGAATCGGGTCTTTGGCTTCACGCACTGCCTTCGTCGAGCATAGGCACTTTATTCGACGACACGACGTTCCGCCTCGCTGCTGCTTTACGCCTTGGTGCTGCCTGCTGTTCTCCTCATCGCTGTCACTGTGGTGAAGCTGTCAACAACCTCGGTCACCACGGCCTGTCATGCAGCCGAAGTGCGGGCCGTTTTGCACGGCACGCGAACATAAACGACATCATCCGACGAGCTCTTGTCACCGTCGGCGTTCCAGCTGTTTTAGAACCCCATGGTTTGGCACGCGACGATGGCAAGAGACCGGACGGCATGTCGTTGTTTCCTTGGAAGATGGGTAGGCCTTTAGTGTGGGACGCGACATGCGTCGATACTCTTGCGCCATCACATCTTCCAAGCTCGTCGTGCTGTGCTGGCGCTGCCGCTGCGGCTGCAGAGAACCTCAAGCGGCGTAAATATAGAAACCTTTGTGGTAACTATATTTTCGAGCCGTTTGGGGTTGAAACTCTGGGGTCGTGGGGTCCGAGTGCTCATAGCCTGTTTAAGGAAATTTCGAAACGCCTAGTTGACGCTTCCCGTGACCCAAGGGCTGGCTTTTACTTTGGCCAGAGGCCAAGTGTTGCCATACAACGTGGCAACGCCGCCAGTCTTTTGGGCACATTACCAGCTGACAGCGTTGAGGAGGAGTTTTTTGATGCCCTTTTATAGTCTGGAAAAACCCACTAACATTTGGCCCGGCCCGGGAATCGGACCCAGGACCTTCAGCAGTGGCGCTTGCCCAACGACACAGACATAAATATAACAATTGTCCTTATTTACTTCAACTGTGTTTTATAAATAATATCCATTGACGCCATTATTGACGTACGTTCACTTTGAGGAAATAATAATAATGTTCATTGTTATGTAGGAGTCACTAAGCTAGTATACCAAAAAGTAAGTATTTTACTTTCTATTGTCATCATCTGCCTAGCCTTTTCCCAACTATGTTGGGGTCGGCTTCCAGTCTAACCGGATGCAGCTGAATACCAGTATTTTACAAGGAGCGACTGCCTAACTGGCCTCCACAACCCAGTTAGTACTGGGTAATACTGGGCAGTATACCCCTTGGTAAGACTGCTTCAACTGGTTGTTGGACTTTCGGGCCATTGACTAACTGGTACGACTGTCAAAGGTCTACAATTGACAGCCGGGACCTACGGCTTAACGTTCTTTCCGAGTCACGGAGAAAAAAAAGAAAAGATGTTAATGCTACTAAATCTATACTTATAATTATAAAGCTGAAGTTGTGAGTTTGTTTGTTTGGTTGAACGCGCTAATCTCAAGAACTACTGGTTCGAATTGAAAAATTATTTTAGTGTTAGATAGCCCATTTATCGAAGAAGGCTGTAGGCTCTATAACATCGCGCTACACAAAAAGAAAACAAGTCAGAAGCGGCGGGTGAAACCGCGCGCCACAGCTAGTAATAAATAAGTTAGTACCTGGTCTGTGTGCTGGGTTGAATGGTGGTACCCTCTCCAGTGTGGGCGACGGTGGCGAACGAGGCAAAGGTTCTGCAAAAATAACTGCGTATAACATAACATAGCGCCTATAAACCCCACAGAGGTCTACTTCACCCACATTTCACCAGTGACGTTTAAGTCATATTTAATAGGAGGCGATAGCCATAATTTTAATTAAAGAGTGTGTACACCCATTTTCGAGTTAATCGATCTAGAGAATATTAAGTTTCACAGAAAATTCAACCCCCCATTTCACCCTCTTAGGGGTGGAAATTCTAAAATCCCTTTCTTGGTGGATACCTACTCTTTACAAAGAATACACCCTTCAAATTTCATGTCTAAGACCAGCGGTTTAGGCTGTGCGTTAATATTATCAGTCAGTCAGTCAGGTCTTTGAATTTGATATTGGGGTATGATTTTGGAAAAACTGTGATACACGTTTCTCATCATTTGAACTGAAAAGTACGTACACAAATTTTCAAATCAATCGACTACGAGAATAAAAAGTTTCACAGAAAATTCAACCCCCCATTTCACCCTCTTAGGGGTGGAATTTCGATAAACCATTTCTTAGTGGATACTTACTCTTCACAAAAATACACCCTCCAAATTTCGTATCTCTAGGACCAGCGGTTTGGGCTATGCGTTGATATATCAGTCAGTCAGGACTTTGAATTTTATATGTATAGATAGATAGATAGATAAGTATACATTTCTGAACTAAAGAAGCCTCTTAAATTAACACACTTACTTGGAAGTTTAAACGATTTAGAAGGAGCAATGCCTTTCGGTGGTAACTTTGCAAATTGAGCTGGAAAAAAAAACCATAAGTTATTGTTTCACCGGTACCTCTTACGTGGGAAATGCGATAGATTGTTAATACATGTTTTACAAAAAATCCACGTTAATGCTAAACAGATTTGAAAGATATGCTGGCACTTGATTTCGGAGACGGTTCAGGGACTCTTGTAGATTACCCAGTCTACAAAATAAAAATATCAAAAAAATACCCGAAAAAACTTTACACACCAAATTATTATAACGTTTGTCGGATCAGTGTGTACCTCTAACCTCATTCACGCTAAACGAATTGTCAGCCACCGTATACAGCTCCATAGTCCACTAAAAGGTGAAATAAAGTCCAAGCACATCTTTCAAAAATGTCAATATTTTTGTATTTCAAGCTGTAGTTAGCTTTTAATAAAAATCCAGTTTTGTTCATGATGACGTCATCTGGCTCCTGTGTTACAGGAATTAGGTAATAGTACAAGAGCCATAGCCAGACTCGTACTGTACGGGTAAGGTTTATTTATAAGATAAAGTGATTGAATAAAAACCTAAGAATTGAAACTATTGCAAGTTAAAAGCCAAAACTGATATAGTTATATTCAAACTTTATGGCGGCTCGGAAGTTAGCTGCGAGTGACGGTCTGCGCATTATACGGTCAAGACGTTTTCTAGAGCGCCACACAGGAAGAAACATACATACTTAAGGGGATAAACACGTTACCCTCCTTTGCGTCCCACAGTCGGGTAAAAATGTGTTGCAAGAAGATGATGAAAAGCTAAATTCTTACCTTCTATTTGTCTTCGGGCAAATCCAGGAGCCTTATGTTCTTCGTCGGAGTCATCAGATACACTGGGCCTATATGTCTGCTTTGGTACTATGGGACCTGTAAATAAAGGTTTATTAACAAAGGTATAAGCAGATCTATCTGTATGTTACGGTCTCACTATTTTAGGTATTAATTTAAGTCCCATGTAATAGATATAGATACAGTCATATCTGCCAAATCGCGAGCAAATAGTTTAAATTGTCCGAGTGATCATAGCCTGTATCATATATATCATATCAAGGGCTGGCTTTTACTTTGGCCAGAGGCTAAGTGTTACCATACAACGTGGCAATGCCGCCACTCTTGGGCACATTACCAGCTGACAGCGTTGAGGAGTTTTTTGGTGCCCTTTTATAGTTTGTTGTTAGTTTATTTATTTTAGGTTATTTAATAGTTTTTAATTAATAATGTATTTATTTAGTTTACTCTACTTAATTAAATTTATTTAAATAAATGATGATGATGACTAAAAAAACAAAAAAAAAAATTCTTAAAATAGAACAATATCAAAGTAGTTCAGTAAACATGGTAAATATACGGGATATTTACCATGTTTACTGAACTACTTTAGTTTACTTTTAATTTTTACCTTTAATTACTTTAGTTTTAGTATTAATAGTAATAGTTCACAAACTGTCACTTTCGGTCCTTGAATTTTATATTGGGGGATGATTTTGGAAAAACTGTGATACACGTTTCTAATCATTTTAACTGAAGAGTACGTACACAAATTTTCAAGTTAATTGACCCCGAGAATAATTAGTTTCACAAAAAAATCAAAGCCGCATTTCACCCTCTTAGGGGTGGTTTCGAAAAACCCTTTTGTTGAATGTAATTTTGAACTTTGCGCCTTGCAACACTAGCGCACTATTTGACTGTTTTTTTCTCACTCTGTGGCATCGTAGTGACTGTTTGTTTTCCCACATTTTTACTTAAAATAAAGTTAATTAGTAAAATAGTAATTGTGATTTGTCTAAACCCATCACCTTTCTTAGTGGATACCTACTCTTTATAAAAAATACACCATCCAAATTTTGTCTCTAGGACCAGCGGTTTGGGCTGTGCGTTGATATATCAGTCAGTCAGCCTGACTGACTGACTGATATATCAACGCAATTAAAAATTCGCCAAATTCGGATGATTTTCGAATACGATTCGATTTTTGATACACGTGAATGATAATTTTAACTGAAGAGTGTGTACACCAATTTTCGAGTCAATCGACCAAGAGAATATTAAGTTTCACAAAAAATTCAACCCCCCATTTCACCTTGTTAGGGGTGAAATTTCGAAAATCCCTTTCTTAGTGAATACCTACTCTTCACAAAGAATACTTCAAATTTTATGTCTATAAGACGAGCGGTTTAGGCTGTGCGTTGATATATCAGTCAGTCAGTCAGGACTTTGAATTTTATATGTGTGGATAAGAATACATTTCTGTATAATTAAAGAAGCTTCTTAAATTAACACACTTACTTGGAAGTTTAAACGATACAGAAGGAGCAACTGCTTTTGGTGATAACTGTGCAAATTGAGCTGGAAATAAAAAAACATATTTTAATGTCTCACCAGTCACCGGTAGCTCTTATGTGGGAAGTGCGATAGATTGTAAATACAGGGTGTAAACAGACTCTTCCCAAAGCCGTCAACCAAGCATTCTGTACATCAAACTAAGTAACTTTACGCAAAAAATATTTTATAACGTTTTACGGTAGGACTCGATGGAAAGCGCTCAAAGCATTGTGCTGATGGATGGATTGAATAGTAGGGGGTCGTGGAGGTGTGTAAAGTAAAAATCTTACATTAAAAACATGTACTTAAAAAAAAATGAAAAAGTTGGAACTTTGACCCCCAATATCTCCGTAACTAGAAGGTTCCCAGGTATGGTCCGGAACAAAAAAAGGATCGCAAAGACGGGGAAAACAAATGCCTTTAGTACATGTTAAGGGTCTATTTACACCCTTTTTATGGTCTATCTTTTATATATACACGAAATATTTTAAGAGTTAGACCTCATAAAGTCTTAAGTCGCGGATAACTTTACTTGCGCGATGTAGGGATTTAGGTGTATTTCGATGTTTAGTTCATCGTCTGTGTCATAGATGGCGCTGTAATAATTTTTGTTCTATGTTGCTTAGTACTCTTTGTAGTGACGCTACAAGCACAAGATGATGAAAAGCTAAATTCATACCTTCTATTTGTCTTCGGGCAAATCCAGGAGCCTTATGTTCTTCGTCGGAGTCATCAGATTCAACACTGTGCCTATACGTCGGCTTTGGTACTATGGGACCTGTAAATAAAGGTTTATTAAAGCTCTGACCAGTGGACGCTATCATAAAAGTCTATGGATATTGAAATTCACGTCTTCACTCTAAAATAGGCCTAAGATATCCGCGAATTTCAACTCTCGGCCCTAAGGGGCCGTCTCCACGAGCGTGAGAATTGCGGCGATATTATCGTCGTGCCACGTATTTCTATACACTCTCTTAAGGGCCGTCTCCATGAGCGAGAGAATCGCGGCGATATTCTCGTATAGAAATACGTGGCACGACGATAATATCGCCGCGATTCTCTCGCTCGTGGAGACGGCCCTAAGAGGGTATATACAAATACGTGCACGACGATAATATTGCCGCGATTTTCGCGCTCGTGGAGACTGCCCCTAAATTGGGGGTAAAAAATCGAAAAGTGTGCTTTTCCTTAGGTATTTCCTAGTTTGGGTAAAAAATAGGAATCAAATAACAGAGATCGATGCGTACCGTCCATGTACCTCCGAGGAAAACCAGGAGTCCTGAGTTCTTCGACTGAAGCATCTAATGCCTTATTCCTGTATGACTTTGTCGGTACTAACGGACCTGCGAATCAAATCAAATCACTTAATATTCGTGTATTCAGTATATTATTTATTTTTTAGATATTATTTTGTACCCTATCACAATGTTGTGTGTGGCATTAAGTCCACCTATGTACCACTACTGTACACGGAGTTTAAGTCCTAACTAAAATTATAAAATACGAAAGTAAGTTCGTTTGTTACCTTTTCACGCCTAAACCACTGAACCGATCATCCTGAAAGGGGCCTGAAAGGTGTTTGAATTTAATGGCCGGTCTAACTTCCGCCATTTTAATTTTTGTTTATAGTTGCGGCCACGCATAAAACCTATATTATTCGATAGCTGGTTTCAATACAAACAAGTTTTGGATGAGACAAACTTCGAAAGCTTATATCTCGGAAACGTGACACTTTAGAACATTCTTAAGTGTCACGTTTCCGAGATAATAATAAGCTTTCGAAGTTAAAGTACATTCACTGGTGGCATCTTCAGAACAACTTTCTTTACATTACGTTGTCAGGTATACAGAAACGGACACACGGTACCTTTCATCCCAAAAACCAGTACTGTTAGCCCTAGGAAATAAAGTTCTTATGATAATAGATGGCGCCACATGCTTTTCGAATCATGATTGAATTATATTATTATAGAAACTTTATAGTGTTACGAGTTTGTTTTTGACGTGACAACGCCTTATAATTCGATGGAGCCGGCTGCACGCACGAAAAAATGAGGCGTTATCTCGCTCTGAGGCGTTCCATAAAACAATTGCTCAACGCACATTCATTTTTTGAAAAATGCAACCATTCCATCAGTATTTTACTATGACGTTGTCACGTTCAACCATCGTCAGTAAACCGACTTTACAGACAACCGATTTTTTTTTTTAATTAACTCGAGTGAAGCAGCGAGCAAAAGCTACTAAATAAATATAACAAAGATCGATGCTTACCGTCCATGTACCTTCGAGGGAAACCAGGAGTCCTGAGTTCTTCGACTGAAGCATCTAATGCCTTATTCCTGTATGACTGTTTTTGTACCATAGCTCCTGTGAATCAAATTAAATCATTTAATATTCGTGTAATCAGTACAGTAGTTATTACCCGACTGCAGTGAAGCCCAACAGGAGGGTTATGTGTTTGACCTGTATGTATATGTATGTTCGAGTGTTGTTCCCTCGAAACTCCTAAACGGATGAACGGATAAGGATAAATTATACGTCGTGAGATTTGTCTTGGTAGAGCAAGTGTCATTGGCTACATAAAATTAAATTAAAAAAAACAAAGCAAATTGGCGGATTTGGTGTGACATATTGTGTAGATTTTTTTTTTTACCAATACTATCGAGTGGGGTATCAAAATGAAAGGTTTTAAAAGGTGTTTACAAAAATAATTATGCAACTTATATGGTTAAAAGTAATTCGAAGTGACATATCTTATAAAAAAGGGAATAAATCGTATTTAATAAAAAAAAAAACGTTAAATAGTCTGCGAAATCTTTCATGTTACTAAAAAAAACTAAAAAGCTGGAAATAAAAACAAGCACATTTTAAATTAAACAAAAGTTGGAAGCAGACGGAGCCCATTTAAATTTAAATTATGAAAATACAATAGACCTCGGCTGTTTTTTAATTTTGTTCAATTTAAAATGTGTTTGTTTTTTTGCTTTTCAGTCGGGTTTTTTAGTTTTTTCAAGTACTTTTTTTATTTTTTAGATAATATTTTGTAATCACAATGTGAATGTTGTCCTATTTAATCCAAAGGTTGACTGTTAGAGAATTCCTTGTGGCATTAAGTCCGCCTATGTACCACTATTGCACATGAAGTTTAAATAAATAATTAGAACAAAGATCGATGCTTACCGTCCATGTGCCTCCGAGGAAAACCAGGAGTCCTGAGTTCTTCGACTGAAGCATCTAATGCCTTACTTCTGTATGACTGTGTTGGTACCAACGGACCTGTGAATCAAATCATTTAATATATAGGGTTAGGTTATAGTGACCGTTAAGCGGTCTACACACCAAAGCCGCTGACCCGGCGGCACAGCCCGGCGGCTTAGTGCCGGCGGGTTAACCCGGCGGCTTCAGAATGTCCAAGCCGAACGACTTTGCCGGCGGCAATGCCGGCGGCACGACAGCCGCGGCATGTGGTGTTCTAGTGATACGTCACTACTCTATGAAAGCCGGCGGGCAACTGACTAAGTGAGTGGAGAGGGATGCCGTCGGCATCGGCATGCTGCCCCGCCGGCTTGCCCGCGCGGGCGCAAGCCGGCGGCATGATTGTACAAAATAAGGCCGGCGGGTTGGGCCGGCGATCCGTGCCGCCGGGTCAGCGGCTTTGGTGTGTAGACCGCTTTACTTGTACACGTGATTATACTCATGATAACAAGCAACTTTCCCAAAGAAACATTTTTTTAAAGTCATTCACTTTTATCACAATTACACAACAGCCGTATGAAATTCGCGCGCGCGCACCTGTGACCTATCAGCTGTTAGCTGCGCGACGCCGTTATGCCTCATTACTATCGTACCGTGCAACAGTCCACAAGTTTTTTTAAATACATGTTTTTAATGTAAGACGACCCCCGTACTATTCAATTCATCCATCAGCGCAATTTTTTGAGTGCGTCACTTTGAGTCCTACCGTAAAACGTGATTTTTCACCCTAAAAAAAAAGTCGTTTCCCAGCAATAATTTTTGCGTAAAGTTACTTAGTTTGATGTACATAATGCTTGGTTGATGGCTTCGTGAAGAGTCCGTTTACACCCTGTAGGTATAAGGAAAAATCTTACCGGGGTCTGACGGACTACTATAAGGATTCTCGACTGGCATGGGCGGCGCTGTGGGAACTGAAAATAACCAACAGAAATAGATTAGAAAAAAATCAAAATATTTTATTTCACATAGGCTTCGATGGGCACTTGTAAAACGTCGACAAAAAGGTGCACGGTTCGGGTTGGTCGTTTCCTATGGAGAAGAACCGGCAAGAAACTCCATGGTTACTCTTAATCTAGTAAATAACATTTACTATGTACCCTAAAAATATGAATTGATATCATCATCAATTCATCATCCACCAAGCCTTTTCCCAAATTATAATGCAGTCGGCGTCCAGTCTAACCGGGTGGAGCTTGCAGTCTTACTAAGGGATATCGTAAGACCTAGTTACTGAGTCGTTGAGGTCAGATAGGCAGTCACTCCATGGTAGTATTAAGCCGTTGGTCCCGGGTGTCATTTGTATATCTTTGACAGTCGTTAGCTAGTCAGTGGCCCAAAAAGTCTGACAACCAGTCTTACCAAGGGGTATCGTATTACCCAGTATTAACTGGGTTGTGAAGGTCAGATAGGCAGTCGCTCCTTGTAAAATACTGGTATTCAGCTGTACCCGGTTAGACTAGAAGCCGACCTCGACATAGTCAGGAATAGGCTAGGCAGATGATAGATATCATAATCGTTGGGAAAAGGCTAGGCAGATGATGATGGTGGACGAACCAAAATCGTGTTATCCAGTAAGCGGGTTTTGGAGGTCAGATAGACAGTCCTTCCATGTAAAATGCTGGCATTCAGTTGCATCCGGTTAGACTGGAAGCCGACCCCAACATAAATCATAAATCATATTTATTTCTGTAAATTGGTTTACAAAACTCTTTTACAAGTCACCATGTTTTCTTTTAAAACTAGATGGGGCCGGTGTTTCGTACCTGACTACTCTGAGAAGAAACATCCGAAACAAACTCAGAGGTCACCGTCTCTTTTAAAGTCCAGACATTGTTCAAGTCATATGAGGACCATGTAGATTAATGTCTGAGATGGTATTTTGAAGAAATAACCACACAGATTTGAGTGGACCTGTCCAGACAGTGCAAGCATTTGCCAGTGATCGTGTAGCTCGACTCATAATCCAAGGAGCTCAACGACACGACGAACAATACCAAAGAAAGGACATTTGAGTAGGCCGCATAAAGTACTCAAACTGCCAGACAATCGTGAAACTAATTAAACTAAAAAATAAAATAATAATAATAGTATCACCCATAGTTCATAAAAGGCGAAAAGATGACGATCTTAATACTCACAGAGGTGCTTGTGTACTGGTCCAGGCGATAGCGGTGGTTGTGGGGGTGCTGTAATGATAAAATAACATTTATAATTAGGTATAACTAATTATTATGAAGATCAGCGGTAGACCAGTGCTGTCGGCCTCGACTTACGAGCAGTAAGACGTGGGTGCGAACCCAGGCAGGCACATTACTTTGTGGTAATTTATTTCATCACCACTGCTCTCAAAACGATGAAGGAAAACATCGTGAGGAAACCGACATGTCTTAGAACCAAAAATTCGAAGACATGTGATATCTACCAACCCGCACTGGGCCCGCGTGGTTGATTATAGCCCATTCCCTCTCATAGAGAGGAGGCCTGTGTCCCAGCTGTGGGAACTTGCTAGGCTCATTCTGCAATTATTACGAAGAACGATGCACGACTAAGAGCGGATGTTACCAATGAACGTAATCAGCACATCTCAGGCTTGGTCCAAGATCTGTCGGTGTCCTAATTGCCAAGGTATATTGACACAACCATCTTTTTAACGCCGTTTAGATACGCTGATCGCGTTCAGTAATTTCATTGCATCGATAACCTAGTGTACTATTGGACAGCGTGTTATAGGTCTTTTTTTTTCGGTTGGGAAATCATCAAATGACCCCCTCCCCGCTCTGGGCGGAGCGGAAGGGAGTATCAGACTTCTACTGACTAAAACCCATCCATGTTTCTTCTTTGCCCTTTGTGTTCCAGGGCCACGGTATCTCATTCGAGCAGTCCCGCAAGCCTGGCAGGCTTCGGCCCTTGCGGACCCCTGCGTGGTTGCTGACATCTCTTTGAGGTGTTATAGGTCTCAAGTTCGAAACCAAGACACGCACCTCTGATTTTTCGGATTCATATGTATATTGTATAAGCATCGGTGAAGAAAAACATCGTGAGGAAACCAAACCAGCATGCCTGAGAGATATTATAAAAACTCTGACACCGGGTTAGGCACTAACCACACGAAAAAGAAAAAAAGACTGACGAAATTTGCCCTAAGAAAAAAAGAAAACAGATGACTGGCTAATACGGAAGAAAAATGAATATCAAACACTGTCTTAAGCTTTCACGGTTTACTACTAAGCTCGCCAATCCGCGATCATGGCGCTTGCAACAGCGTCGAAATAACGGAGGCTCAAAATGAACAATCACGGAAGATATCCCGTAAGTGACAGTATAAGTTTAAAAATAAATATGTTTATGCTAAGGAGAAACGACCACTTTGAACTTACTTTGTGCAACGTCGGGAGGTAACGGCAACGGTGGACGATCAGCGATGTTCCTTCTACGCTCTGTAAAAATTCAGTGATATTTTTGCTTGAAAAACTTTACTAAAGGTACGAATATCAATATGAAATAAAAAAAAGTTATGGTATTTTACATAAAACTACAAAATACGCTATTGAATAGTTATATACCTATAACTATTTAATGGCCTGTTTTGTAGTTTTATGTTAAGCGTTAATGTACCTTTTTATTGATGGAAAAGTATAAAATTGTATATGGGAGCCAATGATATTATAAAGAAAGATATGCTTTTTTTTTTTTTTTTTTTTATCGTGGTAAAATCATCAAATGAGTCCTCCCACCCAGGGCAGAGTGGGAGGAACTGTCAGACTTGTACTGACTAAAATCCACGGTGTCCTTCAATAGCCCTTTATGATCCAGGGTCACGGTAATTCTATAAGTCCCGCGACCCCGGCAGGCTTTCGCCCTCTAGAGGGGGGCCCCGTCATAATGCTGACACTCTTTGAAAGAAAGATATGCTACGTTCATATTGAGCGGCGTTCAAATATCGTTGCGTTGTCACGACTGCGATAGATAAATACGGAACGTATGAACAGAAAGAGATAACTATGGCGCTTGAAGTACTCAAATTGTGAAAATTGTCTGAATTTGTCTGCAACTATTTGCGAGCGCTAGTGCGATATCTACCTCTTTTTATTTATAATGTCATTGATGGGAGCTACATCTACCAACGAACTGCTTTACAGCTTGGCAGAAGTAATATTTTTTGTAAATGATTTCACCACTAATAAACACTTCTTCATTGTTATTTTTTTTTTTTCATTTTATTTATACATTTATTTGAGAATCACTGTTGGTTGCTTTTTAAAGCTTTTAAGGACCGTTAGATAGCAATATTTACTTGTCTAGCCAAAAGAACAGAAGCTGGAGAATTATACCGTCTTTCGATATTGGACGAAATGAAGGTAATTGCTCTCCATCGCCTAGGGTCCGACCGAAGTTTCGGTTTCAGTTACAGTTTCGTCCAAAAAAAACTGGTTTCGACGGGAGTTTCGGTTTCGGCCAAAAAGAAACCGGAACCAGAATATTCGGCACGACCGAAACTAGTGCTTTTTGAAACTAAAATAATTAGTTTTCGCTGTGAAGTTTTTCCGTACTATTTTTTACTTACACTGCGTTCTAAAAATGAAGCAGTTTTGGTTTTTTATGAAATTTGGACTGATTTTATGAAAGAAAACAACATACTACAAGTGTATAAAACAAAAACTAAAAAAAAAACTAAAAGCTAAACAGAAAAAACAGAGATAATATTGTGTGCCTCATGAGTGCGCCAAATAGAATTTTTCAGTGATCAGATAAATATTTATTATATCATTTTAATTTTTAGCAAATTTTAATTTTCTATAGATACATAGATCTTGGTTTCGGTTACGGTTTCGGCCGAAATCATTAGAGGTGGCGAATGTTAGATTACTGTTTCGGTTTCGGCTAAAAATCGTTTCGGTCGGACACGCCGCCGATGTTGCAGTTAGCATGCAAAAAAAAAAGATTACTTACTAGAACGTTTTCCTTTAGGCGACTTTGGAGATATCGGATCTACAAATATATTTATTATGAATATTAAAAACGAAAATAAAAGCCACAATACCTCAACTGAACTTAGTTCTGCCAAAATGTTCCAACCCACATCAAAATAATCTAGTTCTAAGCAAATGCGTTGGGTGTATAATGTGTGTAAAATAACCCTTCCCGAAGCCGAAAGACACTTGTTCTTCCCATCATTTCTACATAGTTAGGGAGATAATGAACTTTTTCTCAAATAAAAAAAAAATGCAAGTTTTTAATGTTATCACTTTACTTTGAATGCCTCCATGACCCCTGTAGTATTCAATGCATCTAAAAACAACAAGTCATAGGTCTCGAGTTCGAATCCAAGACACGCACCTCCGATTTTTCGGATTCATGTGCGTATTGTATCACTTGCCTCGCTGAAGGAAAACATCGTGAGGAAACCAGCATGCCTGAGAGATATTTTTGACGGCATGTAAATCCAAGTCAGAGGCCCATGGGCGGCATTCAAACTCTGACACCAGTTTAGGCGCTAAACTAAAAAATCACGTTTTACGGTAGGACTCGATGGAAAGCACTCAAAGCATTGTACTGATGGATGGATTGAATAGTACGTCGTGGGTAGGTGTGTAAAGTAAAAATCTTACATTAAAAACATGTATTTAAAAAATACATGTAAAAAAGTTGGAACTTTGATCCCCAATATCTCCGTAACTAGAAGGTTCCCAGGTATGGTCTAGAACAAAAAAGTGATCGCAAAGACGGGAAGAACAAGTGCCTTTCGGCTGTGTTAAGGGTCTATTTACACCCTTTATATCCGTCATTAAAACAAAAAGTACGACACGGACCGTCATTTCTCAGAAGTCATTGTACAGTGCTAGCAAATTGTATGCAGTGTACAGTAGTACGTAAAATGAATGAATATGCAATTATGTTTTATACCTTCGTCATTATTTCTTTTTGCTCTGCGATCTGAAAAATACAAATATTGGCGTAAGTCTATGTTATCATCATTATAACAGTCTTTAAATATTTATTAAGTAAGTGCTATTCTGTAAAGTTCACTTGGAAACTCACTCAAGTGAGCGCACACAATTCGAAAGCGAACTCATTTGTTTTTAAAATAAATCATCGCGGATTCACAACAAGACACCGTTCGAATTTCGAACGTGATGTTTAGAGAATAGCACTTTTACTTAGAGAATAAAGATGATATTTACCTTTGACTTTTCCGTAAATAATATATGATGATTGGACCACCACGAGTAGCCCAAAGAGAGATACTACACAGATAACCCAACCGTCCATTAGATGTTCTGAAAAAAAAAACAGTAACAAATATAGGACCTATTATGCAAAAGTAGAAAATTTTAGAAACAAGTGTAAAAAATCTCGGTTTTTATAAATTGCACTACGTTTGGGCAAATTTATAAAACAACTTAATCTATGAAAGATAAACCAGATCTGCACCATTACACCACAGTACACTTTTACGCCAGTAATCTTTAAGTTCCATGTAATAGCAAACACGCCTAATGCCATCAACCGGGCACAAATCGTGACTCCGGCCTGTTTCTGAGAAATTGCTGAAAAATAACACATTCTCCGACCTGGGACTCAAACCCGAGATTAGTATACAAGCATACTCTTTTCAATTCCTGGTACGATACTTCAGATAGGCAGTAGTTCCATGTAAAAACTGATATTTAGGTGCATCCGCTAAGACTGGAAGCCGACCCCAATGTAGATGGGAAAAGGCAGATGATTCTGATTTTTTTTTTTTAAACAATTTGTCACTAACCATAACTTTTGCCACCACGTTCAGATTTTGGGGGACCTGTAAACAAAAAAAAACGGTTATTCCGATAACGAAAAGTGAGTCTTTTCGTTATCGGAATCCAAGTCATCGGAATAGTGCTATTCTCTAAACATCACGTTCGAAATTCGAACGGTGTCTCGTTGTGAATCCGCGATGATTTACTTTAAAAACAAATGAGTTCGCTTTCGAATTGTGTGCGCTCACTTGAGTGAGGTGAACTAGTGAACTTTATAGAATAGCACTAAGAAAGAAATGGTACTAATTTGGGACAAAAATCACACGTTTTAAAATTGATTAATATTTTTACTGTCACGAATACTAGTTTTTTTTTATTGGCCTCGTATGCACTGCTGGGCTAAGGCCTCCCGTATGTCCTTCCAGGTACTCTTCTCCTACGCCACCTCGAACCAGCCTTCGTGATGCTTGTCTAAATCATCACGCCACAGTTTTCTGGGCCGGCCTCGGCGGCACTGTCCATCCTCAGGCAGCCATCGTGTTGAGACCTTTGCCCAGCGGTCGTTATGCATGCGGCTCACGTGGCCCACCCACCAGCCTTTCAAAACTTTCAATTTCACGAATATTTTATGTTTCTTATTATATTTGGTATTCCAATGGTATACCTATATGCTCCTTTCGGATCGGACAGGGTTTTTTTTTAACATATTGTATAAGTAAGATTGGCGAAGGAAAACATCGTAAGGACACCAGTATGTCCTAGAACCAAAAATTCGAAGACATGGCATCTACCAACCAGCACATAGGCCCATGTGGTGAACCATGAGCCAGTCCCACTCGCAGGTAGGTAGCCTGTGTCCCAGCAGGGTGAACTTAATAAGCTGGTAATGCAACGTACAGTATTACTAGCTTTTGCCCGCGGCTTCGCCCGCGTGGATGTCGAAAAATATCCCACCTGAACAAACATAGTTACTTACCTTCATCCCCCTTTTTAACCCTTCGGCGGTAGAATTATCAAAAAACGCTGAGACACGTATAAATTAATTTTCAATCGTCAGCCTAAACACAAAATTTGAAGATCCTAACTTCAAAACTGACGGACTTTCATATAAACTTCCACCCGCCATTTTACCCCTTTAGGGGTGGAATTCCCAAAAATCCTTTCTTAGTGGATACTTACTCTTTACAAAGAACACACCCTCCAAGTTTCATGTCTCTAGGACCAGCGGTTTGGGCTGTGTGTTGATATATCACCCAGTCAGCCAGTCAGTCAGTCAGTCAGTCAGTCAGTCAGTCAGTTTACCATTTTATATATATTGATTACTTAGGTACTTACCGCTTGGTTTATTTTGATTTGCGGGTTCTGACCTTGCTGCAAAATAAAAATGATATTTAAACCTTATGAGTCTGGCTTTTCACCCTGACATGATCCTCAAATCCACTAAGTTCTATCACAATGGTAGTCCATGCGAAAATGAACCTTAATCTTAATAACAATAGTCCTCCTGACCTTAGCCATCGGCGCGGGAGATAGTATGAAGGGTGTAAATAGACCCTTAACACAGCCGAAAGGCACTTGTTCTCCCCGTCTTTGCGATCATTTTTTTGTTCTAGACCATACCTGGGAACCTTCTAGTTACGGAGATATTGGTGGTCAAAGTTCCAACTTTTTCATAAGTTTTCTTTTAAATACATGTTTTTAATGAAGATTTTTACTTTACACACCTCCACGACCCCCGTACTATTCAATCCATCCATCAGCACAATGCTTTGAATGCTTTCCATCGAGTCCTACCTCAAAACGTGATTTATAACCTCAAAAAAAAAAGTCGATTCCCAGCAATAATTTTTGCGTAACGTTACTTAGTGTGATGTACAGAATGCTTGGTTGACGGATATGTGAAGGGTCTGTTTACACCCTGTAGTGCACAAGTGCGTGCGCAGGCACAGGTGCACTCTCTGTTTCTTTTCTCTTTTAGTCCGATGGGACGGCAATCCGACACGACCGGAAAGAGATCAGGCGCAAGACCAATAGTTTTACGTGAGGCACGGGGGTCTCATACCGCCTACTTCCAAGCTCCGGGCGACTACTAAGAAATAGGGATGTTTCCTGTGTAAAAAAAATAAGAGTCTATTTAGTCCGTCAGTTAGATTATCGAAAAATATTGGATACGAATTTTTTTTTATCAAATCAATAAAAAATTAAGATAAAACGCATCAAAGATCATGAGTGGGGGCCTGTGACGACTGACGTCACTTTTCGGTAAAAAGTGTACTGAAGTATGACGTCACACGAGTTTTCGACGCACTGTATCGTCTTCATTTTTAGTTTTCGTGAAAAAAGAAAAAATATGTGTCCAATATTTTTTGGAAATCTATCTGACGGACTAATTATATTTTTTTCAGGAAACATCTCTATTTCTTATCGGATAAAACCCAATATCACTTTGTGCCCGACGCTGAGCAGTCGCACTTGCGAAAGCGAGACCAACCTTTAATCTTAATAAGTAAGTATTATGTTATCATATGCATATCGACGCGGATATCAAGCGTCGTCGCCTCGAGCATGCTCGCGATTATAGCGCAACTACAACATTAGTTTTAGTATAATTATGCGAAACCTGAAACACTACGCGTCTTGTATTTTTATGTAAAGAATCTATGTACAAAATTTCAAAACTGTATCATGAAAAATCACAAAGTTATAAGTTTGTTCTGTTACCTGGTTGTCCGCACAAAAAACATGGTCACCACGCGGCGCCTCCAGCGTCGCCTTGAGCTCATTGACAATAATAATTTGGCAGTAGGTACCTAAATAATCGCGATAGGTACTTAGTGTCGTTCGGTGTCCAACTTGTAACTTTTTTTAAATATTTTTGGGACAATATATAACATGTTTTAAAAATTATTGGAAACAATTCAGTTACTTATTCTGAACGAACTATATTCAGGTTTCGCATATACTAAAAATAATGTTGTATATCAAATTCACAGAGATTTTATGTTTGTAGTAATAAGGTTGATGCTGGATTGTTGTTGTTTTTTTTTGTCTGTTTGTTGTTTGTAGTTGAAGCGAAGATTACTTACTTGTGAGCTGAACAAAAGTATTGCAGATACAATTGCTAAAATTTGTGGTATTAAGCGACCATGGATCGTAATCGTTTAGGTATTTAAATGAAAATGTCCAATTTCCTTTCAAACTGTCCTCGTGTTCTTTGACCTTGCGTGTCTAGAAATAAAATGAAAAACAAAATATTACAACACTATCACTTTGCCCGCGACTTCGTTCGCAAAAATTGTGATAGCTCGGCTAATATGCATGATATAAATTGATTTATAGCCGATAGAACCCACGAATAAAGTGTAGATTTCTGCCACTGAAAGAATTTTTAGAATCGAATCATTCATTCCGGAGATTACCCCCTACAAACTTACGAACAAAACCTCTTTATATTTAGTAAGTGTTAGTATAGAAGTACTTGCTTATACCCGCGGCTTCGCTCGCGTTAATTTAGAATTTGACAATCAATTCGGTACTCTGCATAAAATAATATAATTCAATCGTGATTCGAAAGACACGTGGCGCCATCTTTTATCATAAAAACGTCATTGTTGTTTGCCACGTGAATGTTATGTAAAGAAACAAAGAAAGAATATTTATGTGTGAATTTGAAATCGAATTAAACATACGAACTAAATAGTACTTACAAGTAAATACTTATATTTAATCATAATAATTTTTTTTGACTTTGTAGTGTAATTTACACTAACGTAAGAGTCTTCCAAATCTTCCAGGCGATCTTGTTTGTTACTGCGTGTCCAGCTGAAATTCAGAAGATCTGTGTCTGAGTCGAATAGGTACCAAATACAAAAACAGGAACTGTACCACCACATTGTAAAGGGTGTAAAGAGACGAAAGGCACTTGTTCTCCATACCTGGAAACCTTCTAGTTACGGAGATATTGGAGGTCAAAGTTCCAACTTTTTCACTTGTTTTTTTTTTATACTTGTTTTTAAGGTTATACTTGTCGTATCCGGTCATTAGTACGGACATAAAATGAATTGGAAAGCGCGCCAGTGTGCAGTGGTGACAACACAGCGTGCTTCTACAGAGCCCTGATGTCCAACTCGAGGGAGGACGACGGTCAATGTCTGATCGCGGCGGAGTTGAGACGTATTGTAACTGCACCCGATTCATTGTGCCTCGTGTTATTGTGTTAAGTTGTAATCTCAAGTAATTCTTTAATTTTGCTAGAAACAATGTATCGCAACCAGTTTTCATAGCACGAAATCCATCGTCTGCCCACGTGATGTACGAGCCTAACGGAGTAAATCCTGATATACCCGACATACTTATAACTTCACTTTAAATACCTCCATGACCCGTTTACAATGTATCCATCAGCACAATGTGTTGAGTGCGTTAATTTGTTTTTTACCGTAAAACGTGATCTTACTCACGAATAAATTCAAACTCAAAGCATTTATTCCAAATAGACCATCACAGGCACTTTTGAATGTCAAAAAAAAAACAAAAAAAAAGCTAAGCTACAGTCACAGTCACAAGGCATAATTACTTGAGGAAGTACTGTAGTTGCATATTCCAAAGCGTAGATCTCTATGGAGAAGAATGGGCAGGAAACTCCATGGACACTTTTTTAAATAAAATTTTGTTAGATTATACATTTATGTGAGAACGATGTAGAAAGACAAGACTCACCCACACACCCACTCACTCACTCACTCACACACACCCACACACATACACACTCACTCACTCTTATTAAGTATTTTGTGTGTACATAAATAAATAAATAAAGACGTGCACATTAAGAGCGTCCAGAGTAAAAGATTAAATCAACAATGAAAAAATAAAGTAATTCAATAAACCGTGGCAGCTAAGAGACGACCAGTCCCAGCTGACAGCGCCCGTTCACGAACATGACGCATAGATCAGCGCCATTCAACTCAATCATATTGCAGGGAACTAAATGACCCGATATACGCGCCACCATCAGCGAGACATTTGAGTGAGCATGACATACTCCTAACCGCCAGGGCACATTCAAGTCAAAAGAACTTACTTGCTCTCTATGATGAAGAAGTCGCTACTGATGTCCAAGGTGAACTTGGCTCCAATTTGCGTATTTTGTTGGACTACGCACGAACCTTGCGAACTCTGTTTGATAACGACCCTGACAACGTCATCTGAAATGTAAAGAGTCAGATAAATTTATTTTTAATTATTTATTTATTTATTTAAAATAGGTCTTCTTCGTTTTTTTATCATGTCCCGAAACTGAAAATTTTCCCAATCAACCATGAACCTAATGCTTTAGCGATAAAGTTGAAAATCTATTAAAAAAAATTGACAGATTGTAGTGGCTTGATGTGCTGGCGTCTGTTCTGTACTAACCGGGAACCGGGAACAGGGTTATGGTGCTATAGTAAAACCCGGGTAAAACCGGGTTTTCTATGGAACCGAAACCGATTTCCGCATGCCCTAGACTGTACCTAACCTGGTATCAGAATTTTTGTGCCGCCCATGGGCCTGTGACTTGACTTGCAACTAAAAAGAGTAAAATAAAAACCCTTTTTTCAATTTCTTTTCTCTGACTTGGCTTTACATGCCGTCGAGAAATATCTCTCAGGCATACTGATTTTCTCACGACGTTTTCTTTTTTTTTTTTTTTTTTTTTTTATTTCACCGAAGCAAGAGATAATTATACAATACGAACATGAATCCGAAAAATCTTTGTTAGAAATAGTACGACCACAGTTGGTACATACAGGGTGTAACAAGACCCTTCACGAAGCCGTCAACCAAGCATTATGTACATCAAACTAAGTAACTTTACGCAAAAATTATTGCTGAGAAACGACAATATTTTTTGGGGTTAAAAATCACGTTTTGCGATAGGACTCAATATAACGCACTCAAAACATTGTGCTGATGGATGGATTGAATGGTATGGGAGTCGTGGAGGTGTTTACAGTAAAATTCTTACTTTAAAAACATGTATTTAAAAAAATATTGTGAAAAAGTTGAAACTTTGACCCCCAATATCTCCGTAACTAGAAGGTTCCCAGGTATGGTCCAAAACAAAAAAAAATATCGCAATGACGGGGAGAACAAGTACTTTTCAGCTTCGTTAAGGGTCTTGTTACACGCGTAATAAGCACACACACCTTGAATGCCCTCGACCTGAATCAGGCATCAGTCCAAAGATGCGTATCGATCGTGCAAACATATGTTACGGCTAAAAGCCAAAGTAAGGTTACACCTAGTTCTAGCCGGCTAAACCTAGGTGCGGCTGAGTGTGTTGTGTCTATGTGTGTGAGTGTAATTATGTGTGAGTGTTTGGTGTGTGGTGTAAGTGATCGTGGTGGTGGCTGGACTTGGGTTGTATGAGACTTGTTTCCTACCTAACTATTAATTATCTCGATTGTTCATTAATTATATTGATACCAGAGAACAGATTAAAGAACTAAGAATTTAGAAAGAAGATATGTTTTCCCGGTATTAAGGTACGGACAGTTTTCGACCTCACCGCGGGCGAAGCCACGTGCATAAGCTAAGTACAAATGCTGTATCCATAATAATATTGTAACACCAAATGATTTGAAAAGAGTAACCATGGAGTTTCTTGCCGGTTCTTCTCCATAGGAAACGACCAACCCGAACCGTGCACCTTTTTGTCGACGTTTTATAAGTGCCCATCGAGGCCTATGTGAAATAAAATATTTTGATTTTGATTTTGAACAGCATCATAATTATTTTATAATACTAATTATTTAATTAAGGATAAAAAAAAGGATTGAATAAATAAATAAATTATCTAGGGTACAAAGTCAAAATTATAATTTTATGCACTTTCCCTTACTTACCATTTACGTCAAATGTAGCGCTTTCGCAAACAAGGAAATACCCTAACGCCTATTAATGATTTATTTTTGGAATGACCTATTAAAATATTTATTTATGACGTCATAGAACCATAATAATTATATCAGTGGTATGGTGCAAAATACAGTTTTTTTCATAATTTATTAACCGCTGCCTTTTAACCTTTTCACCGCCAACGTACACAGAACGCGATGCCTCGCCAGCGCCAAGCTATAATTGTATAACGAAGTATACAGTAAACAGTAGTGATGAGGGTATCGTCATATCGATGAATGAGATTTACACGCTTACAGTACTTTTATGTTTGATAGGTAGTTAAAAATTAAGAGTTTCTGATGAAGTCGTGGCGCTGGTGGCACGGAAATCTGGAACTTCTATTGAAGGCCGTGGCGGTGAAAAGGTTAAGGGGTTGTCCTTTAATCACGTACGGTTCGAAAAAGGTGGGGGGGAATCACGATGGGAAGCGGTGGGGATAATGTGAAAATCAGGTGTATTTTTCGTGGGATAAAAAAAAAATTATGTGAGACGTACAATTTTTTACCAATAATGAATTAAAAGCGAGTTTGTGCCTAAGAAACCGATACTTACAAAATTGTTTTTTTTTTGGTAAAACAGATTAAAAAACTATAACTATCTGAGTTTTTCAAAAAAAAATACACCTGATAATGGGAAGGGGGAGGATGGTCGGCCTAAGACCTCACCAAGGGGGAGGGGGGGTTATAAAAGTGGCCTAAAAACTTCACGTAATTAAAGGATGGCCCCTAAGTTGGCTACGATTTGTCAAAAAAAGGAGAGAGGGATCATTTTAATTGGGTAAATAAACTGTGAGTACGTAAAACAACAACAACCCAACCACAACCTTATAGTAATGAAAATAAAGATCACTGTACTGTGAATAAGAACAGTAGTTCCTTTGGCGTTTGAGTGACATTGTTGAAAAACGAAGATGGCGGCGCTAGTTGCGACTATGGCCACGCGCGAAAAGAACTAAGCAGCACTATAATAACCGCCATCGCCAATTGTGTTACCCTGTGTTCAAATGTTTTCTTTTATGTAAATTGAAATATTGTTTACATAGTAAAGAATATGCGATCTATCTATAAAGGGTGTAAACAGACCCTTAACACATCCGAAAGGCACTTGTTCTCCCCCCATCTTTGTGATACTTTTTTTGTTCTAGACCATACCTGGGAACCTTCTAGTTACGGAGATATTGGGGGTCAAAGTTCCAACTCTTTCACAAGTTTTTTTTAAATACATGTTTTTAATGTGAGATTTTTACTTTACACACCTCCATGACCCCGGTACTATTCAATCCGTCCATCAGCCCAATGCGTGAGTGCGTTGAGTGCTTTCCATCGAGTCCTACCTTAAAACGTGATTTTTCACCCCAAAAAAAAGTCGATTCCCAGCAATAATTTTTGCGTCAAGTTACTTAGTTTGATGTACAGAATGCTTGGTTGACGGTTATGTGAAGGGTCTGTTTACACCCTGTAATAACACTTGCATAACAAATAGCACTTGTGGCCACAAGTTACAAGTTCGAACGACACGCGTGTTGCGACACAAAGTACTGAGAAAAAAAAAAGAACCAACTACCTACTTTAAAAAAAACCACTACAAATGTCTAAAATAACTTTACTGTCAAAAGTTACACTCTATGTTTACTGCCTTTTTTGGCGACCGACTTCCAAAAGTAGGTAATGTTATTTTAGAAATTTTTGTTTTCTTTTTTTGGAAATCGGTTTATTTTGATTTTTTTATCATATTTAGCTGTAGTATCCCACATAAATTCTTGTCATGCCGGTATTAATTTTACATTGTAATAAGTGAGAAGATCTTAAGGGACCATCATGATCATCAAACAAGAAAAAAATACGTATTAAAGGGAGCTAACTCAAACTACTCCGCGGGCTTCCTCTACCAAATGAAAAAATGAATTACGTAAATCGGCCCAGTAATCACGGAGTAATCGGTGTACATACACACATGAAAAAAAAAGATACTGGTGAAATACATAACCTCTCTTTTAAAAGGCGGTTAGCAAATGAAAGGACTACGTCTCTTTACTGAGCCCTTTTTTTTTCGGATTGGATATCATCAAATGACCCCCCACTCTGGGCGGAGCGGAAGGGAGTGTCAGACTTGTACTGACTAAAACCCATCCATGTTCCTTCTTTGCCCTCTGTGTTCCAGGGCCACGGTATCTGTTTCGAACAGTCCCGCAGCCCTGGCAGTTTACTGAGCCCTGGATTTTCAATTTTCAACCTAACACCTTTACCTATCCATTCGGGAAACCCAACAAGCAATGTGTTATGTTATAACATCAATTCTTCAGGAAAACATTATTATGGGTCTTTCCACAATTTTCAACATACACTCCCGTCCCAACCAATTACATATTGATAGGTAATTAGTACACGATTTTAAACCATTATGGTATGTGGTTAAAGTTACGATGAATTTTCCTCATTTTAATTTGGATCATATTGCTTGAATCTAAATGTCTAAACATTTTTTTCGAAAATTCACTTATACAGGGTGTAAAGCACAGCCCTCCGCAGACTAAATGGGTGAATTCACTATATCATACTAAGATGACCGGTACAAGAAATTATTTCAGGAACGTAATGGGAATCCAATAAATTTGATCTGTTTTATTTCCTCATACGCAATGTATCGTTACCATGGCAAAACGCACGCAGCGAACGGCAAGCGCGACGATGAGTTCGATGAACTCTTTAGCTAGGCAGGAAGTGAACAGCTGATTACACGCGGCGTTCGTTAGATTATTTCAACATCCATTGTTGGTTTTTTTATTTTAGCCGTATTATTTACATAAATGGAGTTCTGCGTACAGGGAATGTAATTTTACATTGAAATAAAGGTATAAGTAACAGAAAACAAAAAAAAAGAATAAAGAGAAAAATTCCGGTGGAATATGATTAAAAATAAGGATCTGAATGCACCCTGCCTGTCAATTGTGGAGGGCTGTCCCTTACACGCTGTATTGATAGCAGCGTTTCAAATAATTACACTTTAAAACAATTACACTGTCGGTCGATCACTTTTCAACCTTATAACTCAGTGCATAAGGGTTAAAGGTGGTCAACCGTCAGTGAGCAAGTACCTAGTCCGCAGTTGTTGTCGCAATACGTGTGTCGCTTGAGCGCGTAGCTCGTGGCAAAGGGGTAAGGTTGTGTCATTGCGTGATTTTATAATAATAGGTGATAAGGATTCATCATCATCATCATCATTTCAGCCGAAAGACGTCCACTGCTGGACATAGGCCTCCCCCAAGTGTCGCCACATTGACCGGTCCCGTGCGTCTCGCATCCAGCGGATCCCTGCAACCTTTACGAGGTCATCGGTCCACCTAGTGGGAGGCCTTCCAACGCAGCGTCTTCCAGTTCGCGGTCGCCACTCCAGAACTTTTCGGCCCCATCGGCCATCCGTTCTGCGAGCAATGTGCCCTGCCCACTGCCACTTAAGTTTGGCTATTCTTCGGGCTACGTCGGTAACCTTGGTTCTCTTGCGGATCTCCTCATTTCTGATTTGATCACGCAAGGAAACACCGAGCATAGCCCTCTCCATTGCCCTTTGGGTGACTTTAAGCCTTCTGATGAGGCTCATTGTGAGCGACCACGTTTCGGTCCCGTATGTAATCACTGGCAACACACACTGGTCATAGACTTTCGTCTTGAGACACTGCGGTAAGTTGGACGAGAAGATACCACGCAACTTCCCGAACGCCGCCCAGCCGAGTCGGATTCGACGATTGACCTCTTTCTCGAAGTTAGACCTACCTAACTGGACCGTTTGTCCCAGGTAGACATAATCGTCTACAACTTCGAGTGTAGAGTCTCCGATCTTGATAGGAATGGGTTTTACATGGGCATTCAACATGACTTTGGTTTTGTCCATGTTCATTTTAAGACCCACTCTTTCGGAAGCTCTACTGAGGTCATCAAGCATTGTACTGAGGTCCTCCATGGTCTCAGCCATGACCACTATATCGTCGGCAAACCGAAGGTGAGAGATGTACTCGCCATTGACGTTGATGCCTAGCCCTCTCCAGTCCAGAACCTTGAAGACATCCTCCAGTGCAGCGGTGAACAGTTTCGGAGATATGACGTCTCCCTGTCTCACACCTCGCTGCAGAAGGATAGGTTCCGAGGTCTGGTCCTGAAGTCGGACTGACATGGTGGCGTTTTTGTACAAACTCTTCAGCACCTCGATGTACCGATAGTCGATTTGGCACCGTTGGAGAGACTGCAGTACAGCCCAAGTCTCGATCGAATCGAAGGCTTTGTCGTAGTCCACAAACGCCAAGCAGAGAGGCAGGTTATACTCTTCGGTTTTCTGTATAACCTGGCGCAGCGTATGTATGTGGTCTACGGTGCTAAAGCCTTTTCGGAATCCGGCTTGTTCGGGAGGCTGAAAATCGTCAAACCTGCGCGCGAGACGATTCGTGATGACTCTTGAAAACAGCTTGTAGACATGGCTTAAAAGTGAGATGGGCCTATAGTTCTTCAGCCGGGCATTGTCGCCCTTTTTGAAGAAAAGTACCACCACACCCCTGCACCATGCCTGCGGCGTTTTCCCCTCGAGTATGACGGAATTAAACAGCTTCTGAAGGGCCTTAAGGATAAGGATTAGGTCATCAAATATAATTTCCTAACATGGTAACTATATTGATAGTATAATTCCCTAAAACTTTCACAGTAGTAGATAGGCACGCCTACTTAAAAAAAAAAAAATAAAAAAAATAATGAGGATACAAAATATTACAACATTATTTTTAGTAAATTATGCGAAACCTGAATATAGTTTGATCAGAATAACTAACTGAAGCGATTCCAAGTAATTTTAAACCATGTTATATTTTGTCCCAAAAATATTTAAAGAAGGTTACAAGTAGGACTAAGTACCTATCGCAATCATTCATGTACCTTCTGCCAATTATTATTATCAATGAGCTCAAGACGACGCTGATGTAGGCGCACGCGCGGCGGTGCCGTGTGGGACCACATTTTTGTACGGACAATTAGGTAACAGAACGAGCTTATAACTTTGTGATTTTTCATGACACAGTTTTGAAATTTTGTACAATGATTCTTTTCTTAAAAATACTAGACACGTGTTTCAGGTTTCGCATATACTAAAACTAATGTTGTATAATATCGTTTATACCAGTACAACTGAATGCAGCTCAATACCAGTACTTTACAACTGGTGACAAATATTTTAGGTTTATTATTTTTTAATTTTGAATTTGAACTTTTTCTAAAGTTCTAAGTATAATTTAAACTATACTACCGTACTCTCTTTACACAGATGGGACATTACTGGCAAAATGTAGGTTTACAGTCACGAGCACCAATATATAAACACTTAACAACTTTTAAAAGTGATTTTATCCTACTGTTCTGATTAAAATTTCATGTTATTACAAACATAGTATTCTGAAACTCATATTTTTATGAAAAAGATCCTATCTGCAAGTTACAATCGTTATTTCTCGCGAAAATTGTGTTTAAATTTAGGAAAGTGTATATTGGTGCTCGTGACTGTACAATGCACCCCTGGCTACCGCTTACGGAAAAGCAGGTGTGATATTCTGTTCGATTAATAATAGTAAGTACTTAGCCTAAGGTACCAGTAGATATAGGGACCAAGGTCCAAGCTACTAACGGTCAGGGCTCAAGCAAGAGGAAACTCCTAACAATACGGGCCGTGTCTATAAGTACCGCATTCTGAATCATCATGACCTAACTGCCTAACGAGAGCCTCCTCAGGTGTTGGTTGGTTCGTGAGTCAAGTTAATATTTAGTTTTTATAGGTTTATATATATTACTCATAAAAATGGGCATTGCATGTATTGTGAAAGTAGTAAATGGAAGAAACAGGCTTTATAAAAAAAAAAAAAAAAAAGCCTATAGCATTAAGTCCGCTATTGTACTTTTGTGCTTGAAGTGTTAAATATAAAGACATACATATTTATACTAAGTCCAAAAAACCATGGATGGAATGTATGAAGGATGATACGGCTAGCAAGGAGGTGACTGCTGAGATGACGAGTAATAGAGAAGTATGGAACAAGAAGACATGCTGCGCCGACCACAAATAAATTGGGATAAGGCAGCCCCGGATCTTGAATTATCTCGAGGCGGGGCAAAAACTGAAAAATGCCGCCCCCGCCTGACAATATTTTCACTTTTATCATCATCATTTCAGCCATAATACGCTCACTGATGGACATAGGCCTATTACAAAGAACGCCACAACGACCGGTCAAGCGCTGCTCTTTCTCTGTGAAGCCTGTATTTTTAAAATAAATCGGCGTGTTGGACATATATTTTAATTAGGATAGGACAAGATATGGTCTGAGACTAGCACTGCACCGGCCGCCGCGCGAGAAATCGCGATCTATGCTTACGCGCGCCACGGAGAATAATTAATTGTTTATTTTACTATTCTGCCCGTTAGTAATCGCAAAGTTGCGATAATGATGAGTAGTGTATTCGTCTACCAAGCTTGAATTTGCCGCCCGGGGCACCGGCCCAGCCAGTCCAGCACTATACCAATTTCTATCTATATCTTCTATCTATCTATATATATAAAATGATAAACTAACTGACTGACTGACTGACTGACTGACTTACTGACTGACTGGGTGATATAATCAACGCACAGCCCAAACCGATGGTCCTGGAGACATGAAACTTGGAGGGTGTGTTCTTTGTGAAGAGAAAGTTTCCACTAAGAAAAGATTTTTGGGAATTCCACCCCTAAAGGGGTAAAATAGGGGATGGAAGTTTGTATGAAAGTCTGTCAGTTTTGAAGTTAGGATCTTCAAATTTTGTGTTTAGGCTGACAATTGAAAATTAATTTGTATGTGTCTCGGCGTTTTTGATAATTCCCCCGAAGGGTTAAAAAGGGGGTGAAAGTAAATAAAAGAGTATGGTTATGAATATTCCAGATTCAAACTCAAAGCATTTATTTCAATTTAGACCATCACAGGCACTTTTGAATGTCAAAAACAAAAAAAAAAGAAGCTACAGTCACAAGGCATAATAACTTGAAAAAGTACTGTAGTTGCACAACTTGCACATGGTCGAACCACAAGATAAAATGAAAAACCTAGTGAAGGTTGTGGAGGTCTGCTGGGAAAGTCCACGTCCACCGCTGTGCATTTGTGTCTTTTATTTAATAATTTTCGAAGGAGTTTAGGTATGTCCTTTATCCAGCTATGGATATTTTTGGACATAGATTAGGACTATTTCACTCTAAATCAGCACATTTTTGGGAATAATCACGATGGTTCCTGTGAAATTGTTTTCTTGTTATATTTTTTAAGTTAGTCACCACTTTTGAGTCATGGACAATCGAATAAAGATTTATTTGTGTTGTATTTTGTTGTGCCGTAATTGTACCTTAATTTTAACCTTTGTAGGATCTTATTAACATTATTTATTTATTTTATGAAAGTAAGATTGACAGCTGACAGTCCATTAACATAAAAAAATGTTAATCGAACGTTAGGCCAATTACGAAGTACACAAAGAAAAAACATTTGATTAGGATTATGAAATGCAAATGGATGAATATGCCTTAATATCAGCAAAAGTCACACCCAATTGAGTCGACTCGCTCAAACTTATAGGTTTTAAATATTGGCATACTCAATTACGAATTTATCATAACACAAAAACTTACTCTCAGTTTTAACCATTTGGCTATTCATAGACACAAGAAACACGACGAAAATTAACATGTTCACAATTTATTTTCACTGTATCATCACTAACACCAACTGAATAATATATTTATTTGTCCTACATAACGAATTGCAGGAATTATCCTAAATAAAATTGACAGCAACTAAATGAATGTATTTGAAATAATTAATTTTCAATTTTTCCTTGTGTTTGCCGTAATGGATGTTAGGCAATGATCAACTAATGGCAAAAGGATAATAAATTAATAAATTTTAAATACATATACAGTCATGAGCACTAATATGTATACAGTGTGGACGGGACACCGACACACAAACGGTTATCACGTATTGAGTATATCATTCTGAACCGCACATACAGGGTGTAAACAGACCCTTCACATAGCCGTCAACCAAGCATTCTGTACATCAAACTAAGTAGGTACTTAACTTTACGCAAAAATTATTGCTGGGAAACAACTTTTTTTTTGGTTGAAAAATCATGTTTTACGGTAGGACTCGATGGAAAGCACTCAAAGCATTGTGCTGATGCATAGATTGCATAGTACCTGTACGGGGGTCGTGGAGGTGTGTAAAGTAAAAATCTTACATTAAAAACATGTATTTAAAAAAAAACTTGTGAAAATGTTGGAACTTTGACCCCCAATATCTCCGTAACTAGAAGGTTCCCAGGTATGGTCTGGTACAAAAAAATGATCGCAAAGACGGGGAGAACAAGTGCTTTTCGGATATGCTAAGGGTCTATTTACACCCTTTAAAAACTCGGTAATTTTAAAAAACATGAGTTATTTCCTACAAAAATGCAATAGGTACCTACCTACCTACACAGTCAAAATGTATGGAACAGCTGATTTTTTTTTGCTGACGTTTAAGCTTCGGCGGTGGTTCCACCATACACTTACACCTAGGGTATAGGTAACATCACGCCTGTAATTCCCTAAAGGCTTGGCGGAAGTGTACCTACAGTACAAGGCGCTTCACACCCTCGAGCATTGTCCTGCTTGGGCGGTGCAGCGCCGTGCTCTCGCAGCAGCAATCGTGGCAGACCTCTCCTTGCCGGCCGTGGCCAAGGCCAAGGTCGACAGCAGGGGGGCATGGGAGGCGGTAGCGTACTTCTGCGAGGACGTCATCTCGCAGGAGGCGGCGGAGCGCGTCACGGACTTCGTCGCAGAAGGACAGGGCGCCGGAGGAGGCACCATGGCGACCTGATGTCGCCCTAGCAGGTGCCAGCGGGCACATAGATCGGGGTGTCAATCATCGTCGCGTTGCACGGCCCTCACAAGCGGTGGCGATGTCTCAGGTGAGCCCGGAAATCGCCAAAGGAGTTTAGTTCCCGGAGGTGGGCTGCGCTGGGTGACTCGCGAACATCGGTCGGCGGTCATGCATAGCAGTTCTAGTGGCTCATCCACGGAGGCGGCAGTAAGCTCACATAAGCAAACCGTCTCCCATCCACGGACCAACCTAGGCCAGCGCGGCTTAACCGGAAGATCGACTCGAGTGGCTGGTATTATTTAGCCACGAGCTCCTATTCCATAATACACACACATACAGACATACATACACACAGACATATACAGACTTTACGTTAGAAGACTATTGCATAATCATGTTAGGGGAAGACGATTTCAGAACAACTAATAGCTACTTTGACATTATTATACATATCAGACAAGTACTACAGGAAATCAACCATACAAACTTTATTTTGTGCGCTCCAACATATAAATGTGAGAATTACACTAATTTATACAATTCAAGAGTGGAGACATTTAATAACTTACTTTTCTTGGACATACTGACGCACGAATACGCATATCTAATAGACAGCAATAAAAATCTCACCTACGACTACACTGAGTATAACAGACGGACTGGCGCAATAAATAATACTGGAATAAAAATAATTTTTAAGGATATAATTAATTTAATTGATGACATAAAATATAATAACCGGATGATATCGACCGAAATGAACTGTAGTACGGATAATCTGTCACGTGGTGAACTTTTTCGTCACTAAACATCTCCATGTAATGCACCAGAACATAGCAGGTCTCTTGAACAAGGCAGATGCGTTTACAGTTTGTCTGACTGAACTTGAAGAAAAAAATATACAAGTGGATGTAGTATGCGTTACAGAACATTTTATGATGGAAGGCTATGAAAACCAGCTGAACATTCCAAACTATTGCTTAGCAGCTCATTACAGTAGGAAAGATGTTAAGAGAGGTGGAACTTGTATCCTAATTAGAAATGGACACGAATGGAAAGAGCAAGTAAAAATCTCAAACATGTCAATAACAGGGACATTTGAATGCTGTGCCATTGAGCTCACCAAGTACAAAACTGCCGTTGTATGTGTGTACAGAATTCCAAATGCGAACAATATCCATAGTTTCTTTAATCAATTAGAAATAGTCTTACATGAATTATCAAAGAATGCCTATAAAAATATTGTCATAGCAGGCGATTTCAATATAGACATATTAAAAAGGAATTTCCAGGCGATGGAATTAGAGTGCCTTCTACTTAGCTTCAACCTAAAACTAGCAATAAATCAACCAACTCGAATGGAAAGTCAGACATGTATCGATAATTTTGCGCATAATTATAACAAACGGTGTAAATCGGAAGTCTTAGAGTTTGCCCTTTCAGACCACACAGCCCAGATTTTAAAATGCCCGGTAAATAAAACATGTACAATCGATAAATACAGTGTTTTTAGACATAACTACAGCATTGAAAATATATCTAAATTTAAATATTGTATGAGCAAAATGTATTACTCCGAAATATATGAGACGGATGACCCGAACATTGCGTACAACAAATTTCATGAAATATTCTCTTTCTTCTACAACCTCTGTTTTCCTAAGACTAGGGTTACAATAAATGTAATTACAAAGCCAAGGTGGATATCTAAAGGTATTAGATCTTGTAGTAAAAAAAAACGGCAACTTCTGTGGACCTACAGATTAAAATCAAATGAATTAAATAGAACTCGCTTTAAAGAATACTCTAAGCTTTTCAGAAAAATCATGACGCTGACACAGCGTTCACAAAATAACTATAAAATCAAAACATCACACAACAAATGTAAAACCGCCTGGCAAATAATAAATCAAAGAAAATTTAATGTGCCTAAAAATTATATTTTGAAAATTAAAATCAATAACGACACAATTACGGATGCGAAACAAATTGCTAATCAATTTAATGACTTTTTTATTAACAAAATACAAGCCATCCAGTCAAGTTATAAAACTACACGGCCTGTCTTAAACAACAAAAACTCGATGTTTATGGCACCCTGCACACCACAACAGGTGCAGACAATCATTATGTCCTTAAAAAACACAAATAGTGTAGGGTATGATGGCATATCAACCAAGGTAATAAAAGCTGTAGCACCTGAAATATGCGACCATTTGTCTCATATTATAAATATGTGTATCGTAGCCGGCACGTTTCCTGATGCACTAAAGATAGCGATAATTAAGCCATTATTTAAAAAAGACGATAGGGAGCAAATGGAATTCTACAGGCCTATTTCTCTGATTCCTATCTTCTCGAAAATATTTGAGAAATTCATTCAAACGGAATTAAACGGTTACATTGAAAAAAATAATATATTATGTAACGAGCAAAAGGGATTTCGCGAAAAAAAGACTATAAATATGGCGATCTACGACTTTTTATACACCGTATTGACAAAAATGGACAAAAAAACACCTGTATGCTCTATATTCTGCGATATGACACAAGCATTTGACTACGTAAATCATGACATTTTAATAAGAAAACTTGAAGCCTATGGTATACGAGGTAAGGTTCTTAATTTAATTAAATCCTACATGACTAATAGAAAACAAAAGACAGAAATCACGAGAATTAATACAACCACTAAAAAGGAAGAGATATACCTATCAGAGGAACGTCAAACAACTTTTGGTGTTCCACAAGGTAGTGTATTGGGACCTCCACTTTTTATACTATATATTAATGACTTGCCAAAAATAATTACGCATCCTATGACTTTATTTGCAGATGATAGCACGGTGACCATTTGTAGTAATAGCAATGACATGATCCAATATAAATTTGACATTCACAATACCTTGACATCTATAATAGAATGGTTAAACAATAATAATTTAAAGATTAATTTAGATAAAACAAAAATCACACATTTTAGCCAACGACTGATTGTGGAAAATATGGACATAAATATAGATAATAAAATTGTTAAAAGTGTAAATACTGCTAAGTTCCTTGGACTAATAATTGACAAAAGGCTTGACTGGAAATCTCAAATCGAGAACCTTTGTAAAAAAATCGGTAGTTCTGCATTTGCACTGCACTCTCTAGCTGCAGTTGTAAATGTAGATACCTTGCTTGCGGCTTACCATGGCTTAGCTGCGTCTCACCTAAGATACGGCATCATATTCTGGGGAAATTCTACCGACGCCAACACGGCATTTAAGGCCCAAAAGAGATGCATTAGATCTATGTTTGGGTTAAAAACGATTGATACATGTAAGCCGTATTTTAAAAAGTACAAGCTATTGACTCTTCCTTGTCTGTATATCCTCGAAACTGCAATGTTCGTTAAAACAAACCCCAAACTATTTCCACGTTTACAGGACGTGGTACCGCGTAACAGACGGGATATGACCATTCTTCGAGTCTATCCCGCAAAAACGGCACTCATGCGCAAAAGTATCGTCTGTATGGCGCCTACTATATTTAACAAATTGCCTAAATGCTGGAAGGAGCTGAATGGTAAGGCATTCAAACGCCAATTAAAAATTTTTCTTTCGCAAAAGGCGTATTATAGTATCTCCGAATTTCTAGCCGAAAAAGATTTTTCTGTTTGACTTAATATATTATTTTATCGTTTCTTGACACTAATACTAAATTTATATGAATATGGAATTTTGACATTATCACATTAGAATTGTTTTTATTTTTTATTTTTAAGATGGTTAAATTATAAACTTTGCATGTGCCTATTCTAAGTAATTTTTAAATCATTTCTTATTGTTAATTTATCTATTTTTTTTCTCTCAATGTTATGGAAATATTTGTACGCCGTTACGTACGGCTAAACATTCTGGACTAAACCAATGTAACATCTTGCATGCTCTTGTATGTAAACAATGTTTAAACAAATAAAGAAATCTTATCTTATCTTATCTTATCTTATCTTAATAATATGGGTTCCAAAATACTTATTGCGTTGTATGTTTATTGTTATCTTTTTGGCATTTTGTATGATGCACGTCATGTCCCTGCGACAAATAAATAATTCTTTTTTTCTTTCTTTACTACTGGTAAACCATAAATTTATATACCTCCAAAATTCCGTTAGAAGAAACTGAAAGATGTATTTATACACTCAACATACAGCTTTTACGATGAAAGCTTTTGAAGGATAAAAGGTCAGTCACAGTTGACTAGACTTTTTAACAACATAAAATATGAATCAGTACAGTAGGAGAATCACTTTCGTTGCTAAGTCAGCTAAGTGTACACATATTTGTGTTCGTCACTGTACACTATCTCTATTATTTGTGGTCGTGTTTTTCTACGAATTTTGATAGAACAAGGCGTCATTTCAGACAAAAATTTTCTAATTAAATTTGCCTCATGGTAACACCCAATCTCTTGACATACTTAGGAAACGAACTGGGGTTCCCTTATTGCAATAGGGATGTTTCCTGAAAAAATCTAATTGGTCCGTCAGATAGATTTCCAAAAAATATTGGACACGTATTTTTTCTTTTTTCACGAAAACTAAAAATGAAGACGATACAGTGCGTCGAAAACTTGTGTGACGTCATACTTCAGTACACTTTTTACCGAAAAGTGACGTCACAGGCCCCTACTCATGATCTTTGATGCGTTTTATCTTCGTCATTTTTTATTGATTTGATAAAACAAAAAATACGTATCCAATATTTTTCGATAATCTAACTGACGGACTAAATAGAATCATATTTTTTTTATCAGGAAACATCCCTATTGTACTAGCAACAACAAAACCAGTGCGGTAACCATCATCATTGGTCTAGCCTTTTCCCAACTAATGGGTGTAAAAATATCCTTAACGAAGTCGAGACGCTTGATCTCTCCGTCGGTTCGATATTTTTTTTGTCTGGACCGTATATGTATATACAGGGTGTAACAAAAAGGGTATAGTCGTATGAAAGGATATGCTGCAGACCATCAAACTGAACAACTTTCTCTTTGGGTCCAATATCGTAAATGCCTAAAAAATATCAGGTGTCCCATACATTTGGGTAAAGTAGGCATTGAAATGTAGTATGGGACAGCTGATTATTTTTTCGCATTTACGACATAGACTCATCCAGAACCTTCTAGTTACGGAAATATTGGAGGTCAAAGTTCCTACTTTTTTAAATGTTTTTTTAAATACTAGTTTTTAATGTTATAACTTTACTTTAAATACCTCTATGACCTCTATACTTTTCAATGCATCCATCAGCATGATGTTTTGATGTAAAGAATGCTTGGTTGACGGATGTGTGAAGGGTCTGTTTACACCACAGAGTAAAGTAATATAACGGGTAGTTTACACCCTGTTTTTAGAATGAAAAACAATCAATTATAGTCTATTTATTTTTCGTGTTGACGTTATTTCTGCTTAAACTGATATCAACTTTATGTCTGTGAAGACAAAGTTGATTTCAGAATTAAAGAAGGAATGGGTACTATTGAGCATGAAGTAAACTTGTGAAGTTGTAGTGAAAAACTAACTTAAATACCTATATTTTTATGGAATCTAAAATCACTACATAGTATAAAACAGTGTCGCTTCCCGCTGTCTGTCTGTCCCTATGTATGCTTAGATCTTTAAAACTACGCAACGGATTTTGATGCGGTTTTTTTAATATATAGAGTGATTCAAGAGGAAGGTTTATATGTATATTGCCCCGTGCGAAGCCGGGTCGAAATAAATCGTAAATGTCAATTTGCCATTAATAAAAAAGTAGGTACTCTTTAACAAGTTTATTTACAAAAAACAACATTTTCTCAATATTTACAAAGTCTTGTTTTTAAATTAAAATAAATAATATTAATTCTTACTAAAAAATGGTGACGACGTTGGGAACAACCATTTACAAATAACCCAGAAAAAGTACACGCTTCAGAAATCATCGTCTATTTTAATAAAGACGTGGTGATCAAAATACAGCTCTTACAATCATAGAAGTACTTCCCAATGGTGTACCTACTACTGATCACCTGCCTGGCCTTTTCCCAACTATGTTGGGGTCGGCCTCCAGTCTAATAATACCAGTATTTTACATGGAGCGACTGCCTATCTGACCTCCACAACCCAGTTAGTACTGGGTAATACGATACCCCTTGGTAAGACTGGTTTTCAGACTTTCGGGCCACTGACTACCTCAGATCTACAAATGACAGCCGGGACCAACGGCTTAACGTGCTTTCCGAAGCACGGAGGAAACTCGGTATGTAATGGGTGGTAACCCATCTATGGAACTATCTATGGAAGCAAAGCTTAACCTTAAGCTCGACCCGAGCGGCTGTTATTATTTATCCAGGAGCTCGGAGCTTAAAGAGGTGCATTCTAAAAATTGTAAAAACTTAAATAGTTATTAGAGCTGGACCAAATGTGGATTCTGCCGAATTTCGACTTCGGCCGAAATCCGATTGAATTTGTGGCAACAGGTTCAATCACGTCTGTTAGTTTTTAAGTGTACAGTAGTCCTCGAGAAAGGATAATGTTCCCTCTGACAGGACGAAAATATACATCACTGTAATTTTGACAGTGATGCGTCGGAAGTAAAATATTTGTAATAGGACTACGACTAGATATCTTCATACAAACGGTAAAATAAAATCTCTAAAAAAATCTAAGAAAATCTCCCACCTGAACATGAGTTGCCATGGCTGACCTGGAAGTCTTTAAATAGACTCCGGACCCAGGTTGGTCGCAGCAAGGAAAACCTGCTCAGGTGGAGATTCATTAATGACTCTGCCCCGAGTGTAAATGTGGTGCTGTTCTAGAAACGATGGGGCTCTTAATATCGTGTCCTGCGTGTTTGTTCACTATAGGAACTGATGGACGCTACCGAAAGCGCCAAACTAGTAGCTCAGTTCTGGGCTGACACAATTTAAATTGCCATCGACACGCTAAGAAGATGCATTTTTGTTTCGCGTAACCATTTTAAATCACGAAGATTACGGAAGCGCATACCTTTTCTGGTATAACTGTTTATCTTTTACTTCATATCGTCGTCAGTCAGTTTTACAATTTTCGGATTTTCTATAATTTCATCGATTCTATGTAAGTCCTTGAGTGAGACCTGTCCCGTGCCTCTCTGTATGGGTCTAGGTTGGGACGGGTCTGGCTTCCATCCAAGGAGGTTAATGATCTGGTATGTAGCTGGGACACCGCGTACTTTTCGATCTGGCATTTCCTGAAAAAGTAAAGTAAGTTTTCTTAGCCTGTCATGTGTCCCACTGCTGGGCAAAAGGCCTCCCCTTTGTCCATCCAAACCTCTGTTATCTTGTACGAAAGATAAATAAAAAGAAAAATTAAATTAGCCAATAAAAATTCCCACGTGATGGGTATCGAATCGATATGATAATGGTGATAAAACAAAAGAAAGTATTTCTTAACTTTTACTACGGGTTTTTTCAGTAGAAACAAGAGGGTCTGGATTTGTGCCCGGTTGATGCAGGGTGTAACAGAAAGGGTAGTCATATGAAATAATACGCTGCAGACCATCAAACGATTAGAGAAGATTTGGAGGAACAGAGGAATCAGCAAAAGTACCAAAGTAAAGTTAATGCAGACCCTGATCTTCTCTATCTTTTTGTATGCTTCTGAAACCTGGACACTGAAAACACGCATTCGTAACAGAATTGGTGCGTTCAAAATGTGGTGCTGGCGCAAAATGTTAGGCATTCCCTGGACGGCGCGCCGCACAAACGCCTCGATTCTGAACGAATTAAAAGTTAGATCGCGCCTATCGACCATCTGCATGAAACGACTCCAACAGTACTTCGGACACGTGGCAAGGAGGGAGCCTGATAGCTTGGAGAAGTCTGTAGTGGGAATTTCCAGGCATCTGTCCGCATGGCCGAAAACCGTCAAGCATGGAGAGCGTTGGTGGAAAAAGTAACGACCTCATGTGGTCACGACCCTCAGTCATGAGGAAGCGAGGAAGAAGAGACACCATCGAACTGAACAACTTTCTCCTTGGGTCCAATCTCGTAAATTCTAAAAAATATCAGCTGTCCCATACATTTGGGTCGAGAGGTATTGAAATTTTGTATGGGACAGCTGATATTTTTTTCGCATTTACGATATTGGACCCAAGGAGAAAGTTGTTCAGTTTGATGGTCTGCAGCATATCTTTTCATGTGACTATGCCCTTTCTGTTACACCCTGTATATGTATTTCGTCAAATCGTGAAAAAAAAACGAACGACAAATACGCGCATACGCTTGAGGTACAGACACTCGTTATATAACAGTACAAATCGGGAAAACTGTGTGAAGCAGGGGGTCGGCGTCATCATCATCATCATCATTTTCCTGCTCTCATACCAATTTATCTGGGGCCAGCTTACTTCTCTATTACTCGTCATCTCATCAGACACCTCAGGTGCGCCGCTAGTAATAAGATAAAAAAAATACTCACTTTCCCATACATTTCATCATAAATACTAGCTGCGGCGAACAAAACGTCTTTGGACAGTCGTAGCGGCCGATTATATGCCGCATTCCCTTCGCCTAGCGCGCGCACGTCCCTCATGACTTCGAATATACTAGGATACCAGATAACTATAGATTCTACGTCCACTGTTTGTAGGGTGTAGCCGCTTCTGTAATTGTGAAAAAAATCTGCATGAGTTCTATGCCGGTCAAAAAAAAAATCAACTTCATCCGGTTGGACTGTAAACCGATCCCAAGGCTATTTATAGACGATGATGATATATTTGCACATTTTTAGGGTTCCGTGCCTGTGTTGGCAAAAACGGAACACTTATAGGATCAATTTGTTGTCCGTCTGAAACGGAACCCTAATAGGATCAGTTTGTTGAACGTCTGAACCGGAACCCTAATAGGATCACTTTGTTGTCCGTCTGAAACGGAACCCTAATAGGATCATTTTGTTCGTCTGAACCGGAACCCTAATAGGATCATTTTGTTCGTCTGAAACAGAACCTTAATAGGATCACTTTGTTGTCCGTCTGAAACGGAACCCTAATAGAATCACTTGTTTGTCCGTCTGAAACAGAACCTTAATAGGATCACTTTGTTGTCCGTCTGAAACGGAACCCTAATAGGATCACTTTGTTGTCCGTCTGAAACAGAACCTTAATAGGATCACTTGTTTGTCCGTCTGAAACAGAACCTTAATAGGATCACTTTGTTGTCCGTCTGAAACGGAACCCTAATAGGATCACTTGTTTGTCCGTCTGAAACAGAACCTTAATAGGATCACTTGTTTGTCCGTCTGAAACAGAACCTTAATAGGATCACTTGTTTGTCCGTCTGAAACAGAACCTTAATAGGATCACTTGTTTGTCCGTCTGAAACAGAACCTTAATAGGATCACTTTGTTGTCCGTCTGAAACGGAACCCTAATAGGATCACTTTGTTGTCCGTCTGAAACGGAACCCTAATAGGATCACTTTCTTGTCCGTCTGTCCGTGTGTTAAGACTCTGTTTCTCAGGAACGCGTGGAGGTATCAAGCTGAAATTAATATCAAATACTCAGGTCTGCAACCCCTTGGAGCAGCGCAAAAATCAAACTTGTAAGTCAACGCAATCAAAAGATATGACCGTTTATGTTACATATTTTGCGATTTCACAAGGGAATCAAAACCTACGATAGGTCGTACTTCCCGTTGACCTAGAATCATGAAATTTGGCAAGAAGCGATGTCTTACAGCACATATAAAGGAAAAATGTGAAAATCGTAAATATGTAACAAAATACCTACAAGTTTATACTGAACCGTCGTCGGTGCGCGAGTCCAACTCGCAATTGGTCGGTTTTTTTTTATTTGATAACATCTTTACAATCAAAATAACTTTTAACTAATTAAATTTCTGTCTTTCCCTCTGCTGCACTGTAAATTAAGCCTTACGCCTCGGATTTAAGGTAAACAATCGTATACCTACTCACGCAGAAAGCAGTGCAGTCCTCCAATCGAAGTAAAAGGCGATATAATTATGCGCTGCGACCAACTGTGGCGCTTGAAGCGTTTCCGCTCCAATGTAAATTGTGCCTTACGCACCAGGTTTATAGTAAACAATCGTACTCACGCAGTAAGCAGTCCCCCGATATCTCTAACTCTAGTAAAAGGCGATATATGCGGCGATATCCCGCCGCTGCGCTCGCCCTCAGCCAACTGTAGCGCTTGGCGCATCTCTATGAGTGTGTCGGTACCGAATAAACACGCCATGAATACCTGGAAAGAGAGGGTGCAGAAAATATTATATTAGATTATATTTAGATTTGATTTTTGTTTTTTTTTTTTTTTTTATTAGATTTTTTTTTTATACTAATAGTTAGTTTAATAGTTTAGTTTAGTTTAGTTTAATAGTTTAGTTTAGTTTAATAGTTTAGTTTAGTTTAATAGTTTAGTTTAGTTTAATAGTTTAGTTTAGTTTAATAGTTTAGTTTAGTTTAATAGTTTAGTTTAGTTTAATAGTTTAGGGGAAATAACAAAGCTTCCGAAAAACAAATTAACTTCCAACGATCTGTGGTTGACTGTAATACTGTGCTTGGTTAAAAAAATGAATTACCGAAAAATTAATACAAAATTAACCGACAAAAAATGTTGTATTTAACAAACAAACATGAGCTTATTCAAATTAGAATTCTGCGAAAAATAATGTGTATTTTCTTTATGGGAAATTATAAATCGGGCGAATAAAAATTTAATTGGCGACCAATATACTGAATGGCCGACTATTGTACCAAGTAAGTAACTATTTATCCGGTCATTGCGGCAAGGAGAATATAGGAAGCAAGAGCGAGCGAAGGCTTAGAGAGACTTGTGGCACCCCGACTCGGACAGGTTAGGTTCGAAGGGGATGGCGGGGTCTAGTGAACGAGCGAAGTGAGCGAACTAAGACCCCGGAATCCCCTTCGTGTTAGGTTACTTTAAACCCTGCAAACAGAAATAGGAGCCCCGCGCAGCGGGGCTACGTCGACTACGCCTTATCTACAATCTAGTGGTTAATAACCTTGTTTTAGGTTTTTTCAGAGTCCTTGAATTATCACACTGATCGTATTGAAGAACTAGTAACTCAAATTTGTATTTACAAGTCGCTGTTTTAAACATTTGTACTCGCCCACTGTTTGTCGCTCATTTAGTATTTCATTAGCCCATTTGCAATATTTTTGACACCTTTAATTTGAATTTATTTTCGCTCGTTTAAATACTACCCATAGTTTAGTTTAGTTTCATAGTTTAATTTAGTATTATTGTTTAGTTTAGTTTAGTTTAATAGTTTACATTTGACATCTGACAGTCCGCCAACCAAACAGGGCGCGAGAAACAGAGCTCACGCTGAAATCGTTTAATTGCTGAATAGTTACTACGTAGGTAACAGTCCAGCACAATGCTGCATGGTACAGGGCAGTGTGAGCGACACTTAATCGGGTCAAAGAGAAATGTTTCAACTGCTACTCACCCCGTCAGGTTTCAGACACTTCATGATGCTATCAAAGCAGCGGGGCAGATCATTCACCCAGTGCAGCACTAAAGATGATACTAATAGATCTACACTGTCGTCTGGAAGCTAAACAAGCAAATATCATTATTGGAGAAGGTTACAATAGTCTTATCTTATTCTTGTTTCGTATCAATGGTACGACTTGTCAAATTTCTTGACCTGGCTTTATAACTTATTCCATTTATGTATGAAAAGAAGCTTTTGCCCTGAAATAGGCCAATTCAGGTACCAATCAAACCGACCAGGGAAAATTGATCTACAATGAATGAATAGCTAAGCAAATATCACGGACATAGTAACATTCTTGATAGTAATTGTGCAGGTTCCTACATACTGGCCAAATAATGTCTGAATTAAATTAATGCACAAAGAAGGAGAATGAAAAATACCGTACATACGTCAATATTCTCCTCATCCATAATTCTCTTCTCGAACTTGACACCGTCTGCTACTATAGCCTTGTCAAGGTGCGTCTGTGAAGTGTCACAGAGCGTCACTTTCTCAACGCTGTCTGGGAAGAAGTGACGAGACACATAACCACGGCTCGCACCTAAAATGTAAGTTTCGAACGATTATTGAACGGGTTTTATTTACTTCGAAAGCCTGTACTACCAAAATATTTTAAAATCTGTTCATTATTAGTAAAGAAGATTGGACTAGGTTTTGCCTGGAACTTTGTTTGCATTGTGGTCAGGAATACCACAATGAGATCAAAGATAAACGTTTTAAATACAAGGCGGAAGCACCGACGCACAAATGATTAGCATATATTCATTATATCATTCTGAACGATTTCTAAAGTACGATTTGTTTGTTTGATCTTATGAGACTGAAATAAAAAGATTTAAAAAAAATGTGCTGCCCAAGTGCCCAATATATGCCCCATAAATATTTGTTCAGTGCGAGAATTTAACACGCAATCCTTCACACTGAAAAAGCCCTTTAGCTGCTGGACCACTCACACACACATGTTTTTTTATATTGGAACTAGCTTTTGCCTGCGGCTTTGCCTGCGTGGATGTCGAAAAATATCCGATTACTTACCTTCATCCCCCTTTTTAACCCTTCGGGGGTAGAATTATCAAAAACGCTGAGACACATATAAAATTTTTCAATCATCAGCCTAAACACAAAATTTGAAGATCCTAACTTCAAAACTGACGGAATTTCATATAAACTTCCATCCCCTATTTTACCTCTTTAGGGGTGGAATTCCCTAAAATCCTTTCTTAGTGGATACTTAATCTTCACAAAGAACACACCCTCCAAGTTTCATGCCTCTAGGACCATCGGTTTGGGCTGTGCGTTGATATATCACCCAGTCAGTCAGTCAGTCAGTCAGTTTATCATTTTATATAGATTAATGACAGAAAAGTTGTAAGCAGAATCAAGAAAACCATTGCTTGTTGTAAAAACTTCTACTCAATTAAAAATAGTTAATTACTAACTTACCAAGTTCCACAGCATTTTTAAATACACGTTTGATATCTAAAATTCGATCGGCAGTCCGATAACCAACCTCTTCTTTAATATACTCAGCTAGGTGATAATCGTCTCTCCTGGCTGACCTTTCCCTCTGCAAAGCCTTCGCATTCCTATCAAATATATTCATAGAACGATATACAGATGCAGCAGTCTTCTGTTTTGCAGTTTTAGAAGAATTATTTCGAACCAAAATCTGAACATAGTTACGTAAATATTTCGACTCGTTTCTCGTTATGTGGAGCCTGGAAAGGCAGTTGAGGAGTTGCGTTTGTGACATTTTTAGTAAATAAATAAATAAGTAAGGTTTATATTAGTTAAAAACACATTATTTCATATACTTCGCAATTAAGCGTCTTCGTTTTAAGGTTATGTTTTCAATTATCTGACGTTTGTTTGACAGCTTGCTGAAAATTTGAAAAGGAAAATAGAAATCGTTCGGAAATTAACTACCGGATGAGGAAATAATTTATGTTTAATTCCGTGTGCAGTGTGACCGATCATAAATAGCCATAAAATAGCTACTGCTTACATTTGCAGAGTTAACTTTTGAACCAAAGAGGATAGTTAAGTTCGTGTTTATTATCACGTTAGATTGTTGCCTAAAAGTTTTCTAACCCCAGAACTCTACTCTAGCGAGTTTCTAACCCAAACTGTGCAAGTCAAAAAGTTGTCAACTTGTCAGTTGTCAGTCAGTCTAGTAAGTCTAAAGTTAGCTGTTATTCGGTGGAAACCGCTGTGAAAAGTATTTATTTTCACAGAAAATAGTACAATAATTCACTAAATTGTATATTAGTGGACGTTATTAACATCAAAAGTAAGTTATTGTCACGTCAGAACCCAAATAAAAAGTAATGTTATCGACCGCTTACATAACCTTAAAACTTTTGATAATATTTTGCGGTTTGAATACTTTTTTCAAAGCACAGGCTTTCTTGATAAGAAATAGTACATAATACCTTACAATGTTGCGAAAATTGTATAATCTGTTTGAAAAATGAAAGAATTTTTATCAGTGCGCGCCAATTTTATACCACTGTAACGATACTGAAATTTTTAGTCGTTACCTTGCTGTAAAAAGTTCCAAAAATTATAACCCATCATCATTATCACTTTCCTTCTAGCTTAATTTATTTGTTACAAAAATAATATTTTTTTTTTTCAAGCAATTTTTAGTCATCTCTGTGCCTCATACCTTTAAAAAATAATTATTGTTTATTTCAGATGTGGCCTATAATATTTCAGTTCTTAAGATCAAACGCTCCATACTTCACGTTGCCAATTGCAGCAGTCGTGGGAGTCATAGGATATAACTTAGAGAGCTTGTTGTCTGATCGATATACTCCATATACCAGTAAGTATACAACAAAGTGTCATCATGTTCTATAGCAGGTTTGGTTTCCCGTTTCTACATTTATTTTTGAAGTGGACCATTGCTGGGTCGAGTGCTCATGGCTAAATAATAACAGCCACTCGGATCGATCTTTAGGTTAACCCGTGTTTGCTCACGTTGGTCTGTGGATGGGTGACCACCCATTACATACCAACTTTCTACCGTGCCTCGTGAAGCATGTTAAGCCGTTTGTCCCGGCTGTCATTTGTAGATCTTTGACAGTGGTTACAGGTAGTCAGTGGCTCAAAAAGTCTGACAACCACTGACAACCAGTCTTACCAGGGGGTATCGTATTACCTAGTACAAACTGGGTTGTGTGTCATGTAAAATACGGGTATTCAGCTGCATCCGGTTAGACTGGAAGCTGACCCTAACATAGTTGGGAAAAGGCTAGGCAGATGATGATTGCTGGGTCGAGTGCTCGATCAGCCACTCATACCGTTATAACAGAGCACCTCCCGATTTCGTTAAACCTCAGGAACATTTGCCTCCAGGACGTGATCTGCAGTGGCCTGTAAAGAAAGCACAACAACAATTACAGTAGTAGCCCGCTGCAAACACAATTTGGCAAAATCTCAGACCACACCATGCCCTACCAGATGCATGATTACATTTATTTGCCAATTTCTAAGTTACAGCTCCTATATTTATATAATTCCAGAGCCCGTTCAAGACACGAGACTAGAACGTCTAGTAGATGAAGAAGCGCTCATCGACCCAACCAACGTAAAGAAATTGAAATACAAGGAGAATGTGCTGGGACGGAACGTGTCACCGTCGCTGCAGACAAACAACTAGTCATTGTGGTTCGATTTATACGTTAAAATAGTGCATAAATATTTTGAGTTGGGTAATTTATTTTGTTGGTAACGTTTTACCATCAGTGGTTGTGTGAGTGTAATGGTGTGAACCAATATCATGTCACATCCTAGCGAAATCATCTTACAGTAAGATTTGTTGATGGTACCTTTAAGATTTGAATTAAATTGATGGGTGTCATGAAATGCTTGGTCCGGAGTTGTGTACAATTAATACATAAACTATGTCACAAACATCCACTTATTTTCCAACAAGGATGCCGTGTTGAGCAAGGTATAAACATTGAGAGTTAAAAATCAAGTTGTCTTAAAAAAATGCCCGAGGGATTTGTGAGGGGGTCGTCCTTTAATTACGTAAGGTTCGAACAGAGTGACATGTGACAATCGCGTGTAAATACACATGAACCCCTCTCCCCGTTGTAATTAATCGTGATTTTTTTCTGACCCCTCTGTTAAAAAACTCAATAACAAATGTTAGTGAGAGTTTTTTTACTAATTAATTAAAACAGATTGAAAAACTTGCTTGTCACAAAAAAAATACACGTGATGCTGACCAGGAGGAGGGGTAGCCTAAAAGCCCTCTATAAGGCTATAAAAGTGACCGAAAATATCTCACATGTTTAAAGGAAGACCCCTATATATATTGTCACAAACTCAACACTTCTAGTGCCAATGATTGCTACCAGTTATGCCTGTGAAGGAGCTGTTCAATAAAAAAAGTAATTGAAAATACTAAAAAACCCGACTGAAAAAACTGAAAAGCATATTTTTAATTAAGCATTTTTAATTTTTTTTTTTTTTTAATCAGGCGGGTCTGATCCATTTTCTGTCGTCTGCTTTTTTAGTTTTTTCAACTACTTTTTTTATTTACAATTTTTTAGTTTAGTAACGTGAAAGAATTCGCTAACGATTTAACTTATCTTACTATACGATTTGTCACTTCGAATTACTTTTAAACTTATAAGTTATATAAATTTTTGTGATCACCATTTAAAACCCTTTATTTTGATAATAAAAAATCGAACGCGAGGATATGGAACCAGAACTCCGCCATTTTTCTTTGTTTTTCATTTCAATGTAACCAGTGACAGTCGCGCCAACAAGACAAATCTAACGACGCATAATTTATCCAAATCCGTTCATCCGTATAGGAGTTACGAGGGAACAGAAACAGACATACATACAGGTCAAACACGTAACCCTCCTTTTGGGCTTCGCCGCAGTCGGGTAAAAATACAAACACCTTTTTATTATCTAGTTTGAAAAGCTGTTTGTTAAAATATTCAACTCATCACATAGCATTAATTATCTTAGTTAGACTAGAAAATTGTCTTTGACTCGGTCAGCATTTTTACATTATCACGTCATAATGTAATCGTTTTTCTAACGTCTATTTTCCCGCTTAATTTTGGTGTCTCCTTGAGCGGCTTTAAGCGCAGGCCACACCGCCAGCTGGCGGGCGGGCGGAGCGGGCGAACGACGCATCGTTTCACTTGTTTTCATACTTTGGTTCACACCGCGAACTATCGAAAGAGACGAACGAAGTATGAAAAGGCATCGTTCGCCTCGCTCGCCCCGCCCGCCACCTGGCGGTGTGGCCTGCGCTTTAAGCCATCGAGCCATTTACAAAATATGAAAACAAAAACCGCAAATACTCGCATCCGTTTACAGTCCTTTCAAATATAGAAGGTGTACACCGACGCTAAAACGGTTACCACGTATTCAGTACATCATTCTGATACGCACACAGAAATTTTTCACCGCTTATTAAAAAAAAAAAACAACTGTTCCATATATAAATTTTAATTGTAGGAAACGAGTGTTTTTTTTAAACTATTGACCGCCACGGACGTCAAATCAATAAGTGCTCACGACGCCAGAGGACGGCATGACTCGGCAAAAATTACACTTTTTTAAAGCGCTTGGCGTAGAGAACACAGATTTTCGTTATTGACGTGGCGGTCAAAAGGTCAAAATAAGCGACGAAAAATTTCTAAGTCGGGAGGTTCAGAATGATGTTCTGAATACGTATACTCTACTACTTGCATTTTACCACTGATAGGGTTACTGAAAAAACAAAAGCACCTTTATTTTTAACCGACTTCCAAAAGGAGGAGGTTATCAATTCGACTAATTTTTTTTTTTTTTTTCGTAACTATTCGTTGCTGTTGGATTTTTAGTTTGTACCACTGACAAGTTTGTCAAAATTACTTATTTTTATTTAAGGTGCAAGAGCCGAGTAGCCCGTGAAATTCCGCATTTCTTATACCGTAACAAATATGGCTTTACAGAGTTGTAATACTTAAAACCATTGACACAACCCCTTTAAGTTCATTTAATCCCTTTGAATGACTATTTCATGAATAGTCATTCAATGGGATTTAATGAACTTAGAGGGTTGTATTGATAATTTTAATAATTATAATTCCGTAAATACAAACGCATTACAGCTGCAAATCATATTTTAATCAACATACAACCTAACACGGAATAGGGATGTTTCCTGAAAAAATCTAATTAGTCCGTCAGATAGATTTCCAAAAAATATTGGACACGTATTTTTTCTTTTTTCACGAAAACTAAAAATGAAGACGATACAGTGCGTCGAAAACTCGTGTGATGTCATACTTCAGTACACTTTTACCGAAAAGTGACGTCACAGGCCGGACTCATGATCTTTGATGCGTTTTATCTTCGTCATTTTTTATTGATTTGATAAAACAAAAAATACGTATCCAATATTTTTCGATATAATCTAACTGACGGAATAAATAAAATCATATTTTTTTTACACAGGAAACATCCCTATTACAAAAAACGTAAGAAAATTTGAACTGGCGCTTCCACCTTAAGTCACAATAAGGTTGCTATTACGCTGCTGCTGTCAGTGGTAAAATAATTGTAAAAGGACTGTATTTTAGCCATTAGCCAATATTGATTAAAAAACTTCAAAATATGAACTGTTTTAATATCACATGTAGGTACTTATTTAATAACTTATGAATTCCCCCAACCCTTTCATATCTTAGTAGCGTAATTATTAAGTTGAACATTTCAATTTAATTGTTGTACATAATTGTTTTTACATTGTTATTATTAAAATAATTTTTGTTATAATGTTGTATTTTATTTACAAACCATATTGGCCTCATTTCAACTATGTAGGGGTCGGCTTCCAGTCAAACTGGATACAATTGAGTACCAGTATCGTACATGGAACGACCTGTCTGACCGCCACAACCCAGTTACTGGGGAATACGATACCCTTGGTAAGACTGGTTGTCAAACTTTCGGGCTTTTGACCACATGAGTAAGTAAACGGAACAGAGTTAAAGCTTCTAAAGAACGTTCAAAATTGTTACCTATTTTGGTAGGGTTGTCACAATATGTTAAGACAAATTAAATAAAACATTTGTTATACAGTTTTATTATTGAGTATGATACAGTCCAGTGGCGCAGGGTGAAAATTCAGTCAGGGGAACCCGAAGAAAAAAAATGAGAATTACATTTTTTTTAGTTTTTTATCTCTGTTTATTTTGACCTTATTTTCGTTATCAGTGACCCCGAAAACCATGAAAATGATACCCATGACGAAAAAAACAAAAAAAAATGTTGGTGCCATCGAATTTTCATTTTGACCTCATTTTGTTATCAGCGACCCCGAAAATCACGAAAATGACACCCATGACGACAAAACCGAAAATTTCCGTCGGCGCCATCTTGGATTTTCATTTTGACCTCAGTTTCGTTATAAGCGACCCCAAAAACCACGAAAATGACACCTATGACACGAAACCGAACATTTTAGTCGGCGCCATCTTGGATTTTCATTTTGACCTAATTTTAGTTATCAGCGACCCCAAAAACCATGAAAATGACACCCATGAAGAAAAAACCGAAAATTTTCGTCGACGCCATCTTGAATTTTCATTTTGACCTAATTTTAGTTATCAGCGACCCCGAAAATCACGAAAATGACACCCATGACGACAAAACCGAAAATTTCCGTCGGCGCCATCTTGGATTTTCATTTTGACCTCAGTTTCGTTATAAGCGACCCCAAAAACCACGAAAATGACACCTATGACACGAAACCGAACATTTTAGTCGGCGCCATCTTGGATTTTCATTTTGACCTAATTTTAGTTATCAGCGACCCCAAAAACCATGAAAATGACACCCATGAAGAAAAAACCGAAAATTTTCGTCGACGCCATCTTGAATTTTCATTTTGACCTAATTTTAGTTATCAGCGACCCCAAAAACCACGAAAATGACACCCATGACAAGAAAGCCGAAAATAAAGTGAAGCATAAAATGCAGGGGGAGTATAATAAAAAATGTAAATAAGTCAACAAAATAAAAAAACTAGTTGGTACCAAATACGATATAGACCATTACTCATTCTATCTTGTTCTCCCATACATACTTTCTTTTTCTGTCCTTGTCGTAACTCGATAATCTTCGGCTTACCGGGCTCCTTAACTCCTTAGTTACGAGGGAACATAGAAACAGACATTACATACATACAGGTCAAACACATAACCCTCCTTTTGGGCTTCGCCGCAGTCGGGTAAAAACACACCGAGTAGTATCCTCTTCTTATTAAAAAAAAAGGATCATACAATAAAATATAGGTACTTACTTGCAAAAGTAATAGTCAAATATTTACTTACCTATTACTCCTTGGGATAGTTAAAGTATGATAAATTTTTGTTTCTTCTACTATTATTCATACACACAGTACAATAAAAAACCATTTTAATTTTAATATTCAAACTTGCAACCAATCTTGCAACTGACAAAACAAACAACGTGCCCCTTGGTTGCAATGGCACCGTGCCGTGCTAACCCTGAGATTGTCCACTGGCTGTGCCAGCGTAAACCGGTTTTTTCCAGTCTCGCCGCGTACGCGACAAGCGGCCAGTGGTCACGCACACATGCCCCGCGTGCTTGTAGAAGTGCAACCGATTCGCGCGGTTGTATGAAGCTTAACCTCTGTTCCGTTTTCCTACTCATGTGTTTTGACTACATGTAACAACTATCAAAACTACAAATGATAGCCGCGACCAACAGCTTAACCAGCTGTCCAAATCACGAAGGAGTCTTGATTTGTAATTAATGGTCACCCATCCACGGACCGACCTCGGCAAGCGTAGCTTGACCTGCGATCGAAACGTGCGGCTTGTTATTATTTTAGCCACGACCCTACAAAGTTAAATAAAACAACATAAAGACTTGACACTTAAATCGTTTATTCTTAAAATACTTTTTTAGGAAATAACACTTTTAACAGACTACAATAATAACGCCACAATTCCACCCAAGTGCCACAAAAGCGCTAAACCGCACTAGTGTGCATTTACCTTTAAACAGTGTTGCCAAACTTAAAAATGTTAGAACTAGGGTATAATTGGAAAATAGTGTAAAAAGTTATAATAACATTAAAATGTGGTAATCTTTAAACGGTACTTCAAAAATGATGTAGTCTGGCAACACTAATCCATTCAATGCATAATCAATGTTTTTAAACGTTTGAAGACAAATGCATAGGAGAAAGTAACTGAATGCAAAGAAATGTACCAAAATTACATTGGTTTTCGAGTCATCTTGTGTTTTTAAATTTTGATTAATAGACCTTGTATCTGTTTCAAAGATTCATGTAGAAATCGTAAACAAACCCTGTTCAGGTTAAATGTTCACATAGTCAATCACTAAAAGCTGGGACCAATTAATCGGGTTAATCAGTTAGATTACCTTAACCATTATACGGGTTAACCCTACTTATATGTAGGTTAACCATTTAAATGAAAAAGAAGGAAAGAGACAAAGCAAGCACGGGCTAACTCCGTCACTTTCTTGCATATTTTTATGTACAAAAATCAACTGTGTGCGTGAACCCGTTATTATAATTAAGCTGATTAACCCTGATTTAAATTTTATATCCCACTGCTTTTTCCAACAATTATTGGTTGAATACCAATATTACATTGTAATTGAAAACACAAGGAAACCTGAGGTTAAAAATGACTCGACCGCATTGGAAAGATTGCGATCTAGCTATGGACACACCATCAACAAGCTTTGACAGAGCTACCGCATTGGCGTCCACAGATGTTTTCTCACCCATTTTGTTTACTTTATCATTGGGAACAGACCTGTTCAAGGTGTAACACAAAAAGGCAATATCCTTTTGATGGTTATTCAGACCATCCCAAACAGATAAAAATTTTGGAAATATCTCATCGGCTGACGCAATTAGTGGAAGTTTTTTTTTTTTAATTCTGTCGTTATTCTTTAGGTAATGTCGTCCAGTTTGATGGTTTGAAACACCACCTAAAAGGTATTGTGCTTTCAGTGTTACAGCTATTATTTTTTTTTTTCTGTTTGATTCATACATTGAATGGATTACACTCCGAAGCAATCATATTTAAAATCTGCTCATTATAATAAAATTGGAATTTCTCTTACATCAAAAATATTTACAAAAAAAGAAATAACATATAACTTTTGCTTAATGTTTAATAAATCTCGCTATGTATATACATAAAAATTTTCGTACATAACAAAAAACAGGCAAGATAGAATAGATATAGATTGAAAAAGGATGAAAATACTTCGATTTATTCTAGATGGGCCACTTTAGAACCATCGTTTTTAAGGCAGATTATCATTTTCATATTTTTGTTGTAATAAAAAAATGGTTTCTATGACTTCCAATATAAATAATAATAATAAAATTTATTTATTTCAGGCAACATGCGCCAAAGCAAATTTCAATAATTACATAATTGAATTGAATTATATAAGTTAAAATTGAATTAGCTAGCAAACGCAGACGTGATGGGTATCGATATTACGTCTAGGAAGTTTCCCTAGCGAATTCAGTTTGACCCTGTATTTTGTGACAGTTAAAAAGAGATCGGATATTCGGATGCCTATTCACCTAAAGTACGTTAATCTTTTGAACGACATTGTCACATATACGTGACAAGCAAGCGCGTGCCCTGTTCGCCAACGACTCAAATGTATGACAAAAAATGCGGTGCACTATAGCAAGAAATAAACAATTAAATAGTTTTGCTATGCCTATTCTTTTTGTAGGTTTTTGCGGTGAAATTGTGGCTTGGCGTGGAGGGTACGCGCGTGCGTTTATGCTCTGGCATTCAAAAAGTTAAAACAATAAAATGGAAAAAAAATCTACATAAACCGGAGCCTTTTCCGTACTGACGCACGCTCCATATCAGCCAACACTCAACCTTTAGGCAAATATGCATCCGAATATCCGATCCGTACAGATATCACATGGTAATGTCCAAAACTTTCCGGCCTGAACAATGAATCTATACCTACACTAATCTAATAAAGCTGAAGAGTTCGTTTGAACCCGGTAATCTCTGGAATTACTAGGAAAAAAAAAAATTACATTTGATAGCCCAATTCTAAAGGAATAGATCATTGAACATCACGTTACAACTCTTAGACGAGCGGCAGGTGAAGCTGCAGCGTAAAAGCTGGCCCAGGATAAATATCCAAACAGTACTACTTCATTTTTCAACCAGTCTTACCAAGGGGTATCGTATTACACAGTACTAACAGAGGTCAGATAGGCAGTCGATCCATGTAAAATACTGGTATTCAGCAGCATCCGGTTAGACTGGAACCCGACGGCTAGGCAGATGATAACTATTCCATTAAACTTATACTGTCACTTACTTATACTGTCAAGTAAAAATGGGGGTTCCGCAAGGTTCAATATTGGGTCCTTTCCTCTTTTTAGTGTATATAAATGATCTACCCTATTTATTGAAAAACCAACCTCATAATATGGTGTTATTCGCTGATGACACTTCCCTTATTTTTAAGATAAATAGACGGGCCCAAAATCTAGATGACGTGAATAATGCCCTACTTCAGGTCCATAACTGGTTCACAGCAAACAATTTAGTGTTAAATGGAAAAAAAACGAAATGCATAAGATTTGCTTTACCAAATGTTAAAAGTAGCGATTGTGATATAGTATTGAATAAAGAGAAGCTTGAATTTGTAGATAAAACAGTTTTCCTGGGGATTACGCTTGATTCAAGGCTACAATGGGGTTCTCATTTAACATCTCTTGCGGGGCGGCTAAGTTCAGCAGCATATGCTATTAGAAAAATCCGTCAATATACTGATGTAGATACCGCTAGACTGGTCTATTTTAGTTACTTTCATAGTATACTGTCTTATGGCATTTTACTATGGGGACGGGCTGCAGACATTGAGTCTATATTTATTCTGCAAAAAAGAGCCATCAGAACCATATATAATCTTCGTAGGCGTGATTCTCTAAGGGAACTGTTTAAGGAAATTAACATCATGACGGTACATTCTCAATACATCTATGAAAACATAATGTATGTAAGAAAAAATCTACATCTTTTTAATAAAAGAGGTGACAGACACAATTACAGTACTAGAAATAGAGACCAATTAGTTCAGCCAGGCTTCAGACTCGCTAAAGTAGACTCATCTTTCATGGGGTACTGTTTGAGATGCTATAACAAAATTCCACAAAGTATTCTTGAACTGAATGAAACGAAATTTAAAACATGCATTAAACGCACACTGTGTAGGCAAGCATATTACAAGTTGGACGATTATATCGTTGATAAAAATGCTTGGCTCAATGCCGGTCCTGCTCCACAAGGACAGGGACGCATAAATGAATAGCATTACATATCCCAATCACCTGCGCTCCTGATGATTTATTTACTGCATCAGTGAGCGGGGTACACGTGGCTGAGTTTTGGGCTAAGCATATTTAAACTTTTTTCCATCGAAACGCTAAGAAGAAGAAGCATTAAATAGTATGTTGGAGCTGCTGAAGATTGTACAACTATCTTTGCTTTGTATAATTTCAATCTCTTTAGTATTATATAGCCGCATAGCCCATATTGTGTGAGTACTATGTAATGGAAAGCTGTCATTCGCGGGAAACCTACGTCTTTTCTTGACTTAAATGTGCCCTGGCGGTTAGGAGTGTGTCACGCTCACTCAAATGTCTCGCTGATGGTGGCGCGTGTGTCGGATCATTTAGTTCCCTTCAAAATGGTTGAGTTGAATGGTGCTGATACATGCGTCATGTTCGTGAACGGGCGCTGTCAGTTGTGACTGGTCATCTCTTGGTTGCCACGGCTTATTTGAATTGTTTTTTTTTCTTTTTTTGAATTGTTTACTATGGACACTTTTAACGTACACATCTTGCTACATCGTTCTCACATAATGTACCATCTCAACATGAATGATGTAACCAAGAGTTTGTAAAAGTATACTGATTTAAAAGAGTGTCCATGGAGTTTCTTGCCCGTTCTTCTCCATAGAGATCTACGTTAGGGAATGGGCAACTACAGTACTTTCACAGTTTTTATGCCTTGTGACTGGGACTGTAGCTATTGTTGTCTTTGTTTCGACAATTCAAAAGTGCCTGTAACTGGCCTATTTGAAATAAATGCTTTGATTTTGATTTTGATTTTGACGGGATATCTTCCGTGATTGTTCATTATTTTGAGCTCCCGATATTTCGGCGCTGTTGCAAGCGCCATGATCGCGGGTTGACTGGAGAATGCGAGCTCAAAATAATGAACAATCACGGAAGATATCCCGTAAGTGACAGTATAAGTTTAGTTGTAAACCGTGAAAGCTTGAAACAGTGTTTGAACTATTCCATTTTTCAATCCCTTTATTTCAATACACATTTTTCTATTGTGGGTAGCTAGAGAAAAGTTCAGAAATTTTAATGAAATGATAGTTTTGTATCTGATTAATCTCATTTGGGCAGGCCAGAAACTTTTGAACCTATGTGATACCTCACACATGTTTTAAAAACTTGAGATAAATAAATAATCTTTTTAAAAATAAGTCTATTAGTGAAATGCATACATGGTCATGAGTGTTTCAAATCTTTTAAGGCTGCGTTTGTACCAGAGATATACGAGGATGGGTAGCGAGGGATATGTGCGGAACTAATCAATCACATAGCTAACCCAGCTTAACCTTTTCACCGCCACGGACTTCAATAGAAGTTCCAGATTTCCGTGCCACCAGCGCCCACGACTTCATTAAAAGCTCTTAATTTTTAAACTACCTATAAAAAAAACATAAAAGTACTGTATTTAAAAGCTTCGTTTCATTTTATTATTTAATATAACACGGTCTAATACCTTGTTTTTTACTTTTCCACACAAAAGTAGCCCTTATTTGTCTTAAAATCGGCAAAAACATTTATAGCTTGGCGCTGGCGAGGCATCGCGTTATGTGTGCGTGGGCGGTGAAAAGGTTAAGTTGTGAAAAAGAAGCTATATTTTGAGTTAGTTTCACACACATCCTCGCTCATCTCTGGTGGAAGCGCAGACTAAAACTTTACAAATGTATGTAATTAATAGACAAGTCAATGTATTAAAATCAGTAGAATTTTTTTTAGCTTCATCCTGTTAAAAAAAAAACACAATCAACAGTGGCGCCATCTATATCAAGTGAAATATCTAATTTCACGTTAAAAATTTTACTACTTACTATATATTTAAATTGTAACCATCGACAAATGTGTATAAAAATTCAAAATCTGTAAAAGCTAGATTCGTTGATAAGTAGTTTGTAATATTGCCATTTTTAAAATATAGTTTGTTTGGAATAATTTCCTCTTCTTGGTATTGAGCTTTTTGCCCAAAGATTTTTGAAACAGTATTGCTTTAAAGAAGTGATCGCACGTATCGACGTGAAATCAACTTGAGCTGATCAAATTAAGCTTTATATCCAGGCATCATTTATCTTTCTCCTGACCTTATCCCAATTTATTTGTGGTCGGCACGTCTTCTTCTTCCATACTTTTCTATTACTGGTCATCTCATCAGACACCTCTTTTCGTGCCATATCATCCTTCACACAGTCCCACCATCGTTTCTTTGGTAATCCTCTACTCTTAGAGCTATCAACATTCACACTTTAAACTTTCCTCACGACGTTTTCCTCATTCCTCCGCATCACATGTCCATACCAAGATAACCGATTACCACACAACGTTTCAGTCACCGGCGCCACTTTCTGATTTCCTCTTATGTCAGACGCTGTATTGAGTCGCGTCATCCGAGCTGAAATGAGACTACTAACGCGTGTTTCGCTTTTATTGCATGGACATAAAGCTTTTTCTAATCGGATCAAGACAATTCCACGTCGATAAGGGAGGTCTCTCTCTAAATTGGAGCTAGACACTTGAATTACACGTTTTATACATGCTGACATAATCACATATTATTTAATTTTCATCGATTTAGCACAAGCCCCTTTTTTATCGCGATTAGGCATAATAGATTCGCCTTTATGCCTAACTGACTGACAGTTAAAAAAAATTAAAGCAGAGACCAATTAATCGGGTTGAAAGGTTAACCAGTTAGATCTCATTATACGGGTTAACACTTTTAACATATGGGTTAACCATTTAAATATGCTTGTAGTATAACATAACTTGCGAAATGTGGATATGGCAGATATCTCTGCATAATGTCTTCTGGGACTAGGTGTGTTATATTATGCTGTAACTTTTCAAATTTTAACAAGATGTGATTATGGCAATATGTATTTTTATTTTTTACCGCCTTGTATCCAATTTGTGATCCTTATAAATTTAAATAGAATTTCAAAAGTTAGATCTAATTTTGACTCTGCTAGCTCACTACTCGAATTTAAGATTTTTTTTCACAATTTCTAACGAAAATTTTACAAAAAATAAAAATTATGACTATTTTTTTAACAAATCTATGATTATTTTGACTTTTTTATCATGGAGGCGGTAAATGGCATCCCATGGTGGAATTAAAGGTACAATTTCCAAAGCGCCTGGAACCGCAAACAACAGCGTCAAAACCACTATCATATACCGCATCGCCAAGACTGATTTCTGGTTTAACGTAGCCGAGAGGTACTTGGTCTTCCCGCCATTGCGATATTTTTTTTTGTTCTAGACTATACCTGGAGACCTTCTACATAGTTATGGAGATATTTAAGGTCGAATTCCAACTTGTTCACACGCGTTTTCTTTTAAATACAAATGTAATAATAACTTTATTTTTACTTTACTATATATTTACCCCCATACTATTCAATGCGTCCCATCAGCACAATGTTTTGAGTGCGTTACATTGAGGACTACCGTAAATTATGATTTTTCAAACGAAAAACAAATTCGTTTCCCAACAATCATTTCTGCGTAGAGCTACTTAGTATGTACAGAACAGAATGCTTCATTGACGGCTTCGTGAAGGAACCGTATACACCTTGTCTGTAATTCGATGTAAATCCTTCGGTAAATCCCGTAGACATTGCGCCTGTTGCAGTTTTCATCGAGCTACGTACAGTCGTACCTTTGCGAATGGGCGGCTATACCCCTACGATTTGCCGTTCCGATTGCCTTCGGTATATTGCACCTTTAACATACTTTTCTTATTCAGAGACAGCCCAAGACTATACCAATTTGAACTTTAAGAACAGGGCTTTGAATTTTTTGGCATGCCTAACTTCCGCCATTTTATTTTATTAAAAAAAAAATAGCGGCTAAGCATGAAAGAAAAAGGAGTAAATGATAGCGTGACGGTTGACAGAGGAGAATGGAAGAAACAAACGTGTTGCGCCGACCCCAAGTGACATGGGACAAGGGCAGGGAGATGATGATGAACGGCTAAGCATTAAACTTAAATGCCATGCCATAAAGGGGATCTGCGGGTTTAAACAAAATGGCGGACGTTAGAAAAGTCATGCTTCATACATAAATCTTGCTACCCCTTGAATACAGGGTGTAAACAGACCCTTCACATAGCCGTCAACCAAGCATTCTGTACATCAAACTAAGTAACTTTACGCAAAAATTATTGCTGGGAATCGTTTTTTTTTTTTTGGTGTTGAATATCACGTTTTACGGTAGGACTCGATGGAAAGCAGTCAAAGCATTGTGCTGATGGATGGATTAAGTACGGGGGTCGTGGAGGTGTGTAAAGTAAAAATCTTACATTAAAAACATGTATTTAAAAAAAACTTGTGAAAAAGTTGGAACTTTGACCCCCAATATCTCCGTAACTAGAAAGTTCCCAGGTATGGTCTAGAACAAAAAAAAGATCGCAAAGACGGGTAGAACAAGTACCTTTCGGTTACGTTAAGGGTCTATTTACACCCTTTATAGTTGGCTAACCTCAGCTCCTAAAAAAATGCCGCGCACTTTCAAAATGCACAAATTACACCATGGATTACTCAAAACTGTACCGAAAATAACAAAAACCAAGGTCAACCAATAACAGACTGCATAACAAACTTCTCAATCTCCATATAACAACAAAACGTATCATAAGAAGTATTATTCGACTGTAAATACTTTCTCACTATATCTAAGTCCTGCAACGCTCTAGACTTTTTGACTAAAACCTCCTTTTCTTCCGAATCGGGTTTGTCTGTGGCTAGAGGCATTAAATCCTCCTTCGCTTTTTCAGCGTAGTTGAAAGGGTCTGTTACTTTATGGTTTCCGCCGAACACAGACCCATTGGTCCCTTGCCCTGTCACCAATTCCTCGTCAACTGTCAGATATTGATCTAAATTACTAATGTTTGTATAGTAAGATTCTACATCATAATCTTTCAGCATACTGGCTAGAACTTCTTCGTCATTTTCATAGACTTTTGGCTTGTCTACAGTTACTATTTCGTCTGGTACTGTGACGTCATACCCTGTATCGACGAAACTTTTTGTTATTGCATCCGGTGGCGTTCTTTCCCAAGCTTTTTCTAGCATGTTTAATGCTTCTAAACAAGTTAGGTCTCTGTCTACCCCTCTAAGTACATTCATGGCTTTTTCTTCTAGTATTAACCTTCGGAACTCATCGCGAAATTTCGCTGATACGCCATTTTTCATTGGTATTAAACCGTTAGCCGCTTTCCACGGCACGAAGACTAGTTTTAAATGAGATAATTGCAATTTAGAATGTATCGTTGCTCTGTCTAGCACAAGAATTGCTCTCCGATTTTTGGCCTGTAATTCTCTGTTCCAATATTTCACATATTCTTCGAACATTTGAGTCGTGAAATGGGCTTGAGAATGTCGAATATACGTTACCGGTAATGTATCGGGATCTCTAAAGGAATGTAACAACGGGTCTTCAGTACCACAGACAAGTAGCTTTTTTTTATCTGTGCCAGGCATGTTCGCGCAAAGGAAAACCGCCAATCTGTCTTTGACATAACCCTGTATATATTTCTTTCCTGCTAACTTCTTAATTCGACCTTTAGAAGGGTTGTAATAGAAGCCAAATTCGTCTGCAGTATAAATATCTTCATCTGGGATACCTAACCGAGCATCGCTCCATTGCTCTCTGAAAAAATGATTCTTCCATTTCGATTCCATCTGGTTATGATAATCCCTTTTACATGGCGTTCCTCTCAAACTAATATTATATCTTTTCTTGAACCTGTCAAGCCATTTCTTGCTGCCATTAAAAGCCACAAAGCCACTTTCCTTGGCAAACGCTTCCGCCACATCTTGTAGCATTTTGCCGGACACCTGAATATCATTCGCTCTTTGAGAATGAAACCACTCCACAATTCTCGTATCCAAAATACTGTTCATATATCTAGTCGTTCTTTTTCCTGCTTTTTTGGGTAACGCATATTTTTCCCTATCTTCCCAGATTTCGTTAACAACTTCTGGAGTTAGGTGGTATAGCCTACATACATCGGAAACGGATCTTCCTTTATGCATTTTGCTGACGATGGCACATTGGGTGGGGTGGCTCAAATCTTCCCGTTTGAGGCAGGCGTTGAACTCGCTGTATAAAAATGACGGCTTACTTTCTTCGTCGGACATTTTCTGGTCTTGATCTGATTGTGTATTGTCATCGCCCGCTGAGGAGCTTTGGTTTTGGTTTCGACGGCGGGTTTTTCTGGAAAAAAATGGTGGAGATTATTATGATTACTTTAAGTTTTCTGTGTTTGGGGGCGTCCATTAATTACGTGTGACGTTTTGGGGTGGAGAGGGTCGAGCTGAATCTCACCCAATCTCACAAGGGACACAGGAGGGGTCTCGACAAATACCACGTAATTTGTTTCCCGCAAGAAACAGTTTAAAATTGTGAGAAAACTGGTTTTAATTACGAAAACATGTTTTTCCACTAAAATATGACTAAATCCTAGTAATAATTTTTAATAATAACTATTCAATGAAAATAATTAAGCAAATTATGTTTTATAAATAAATCCAACGCAATCAAACAGATTAACGTATTTACACTGAAGTAAATACAATACAACAATACTGAGGGGGGGTGAGGGGGTCAAATCAAATCTCGCAACATCTTACCAAGGGGGAGAGGGTTCGATAAATGTTCAAAATCGACCGAAGTAATTAATGGACGCCCCCTTTCTTTGCTTGTAAATCATCATCATCATCATCATCATTTCAGCCAAAAGACTTCCACTGTTGGACATAGGCTTCCCCCAAGTGTCGCCACGTTGACCGGTCCCGTGCGACTCGCATCCAGCGGATCCCTGCAATCTTCACCAGGTAATCGGTCCACCTAGTGGGAGGCCTTCCAACGCAACGTCTTCCGGTTCGCGGTCGCCACTCCAGAATCTGCGAGCAATGTGCCCTTGCCACTGCCACTTAAGTTTGGCTATTCTTCGGACATTTTGCTTGTAATTCGTTGGTTTTAAATGGTGGTAAATTACTTCGATTTTCTGCCTGTACAAATTCCCCCAAATAATGATAACACTGAGATCCAGCCTGTTTCTTTGCTCCCCAGCGACGACCCAAGCCGAGGCTCGTACCCCACACGGGGTGCCCTAAGCACGCTGTCGCGTAGGTTATAAGTTTTTTTGCCCCTTGCTGGAGGCCTTACACTCAAGGTACCCACAGAATATATAATATAATCAGATTTTACAGTAATTTTCAATCATTTAATTTTCATATCTTTTGCTCAAAATAGTTACAGCACTGATAACAGTATTTGTGTCACTTGTTTAATTTAGCATTTTACAATATTTTCTTACCTTTGTATAGATTCTTTTTATCGATTGTTTGTGAATGTGTGGACATTGTAGGCTTTGTAGTTTCGGAGCTGCTTGTTACCTTTTGTTAACTTTTTATTTTGTTCTACATTTTTTGTGTAGTAAGCAACGACTTATTGTCGGGCCTACGCTGTCCCCCCATACTTAAGTACAAATGCTGTATCCATAATAATACTGTAACACCAAATGATTTGAAAAGAGTAACCATGGAGTTTGTTGCCGGTTCTTCTCCATAGGAAACGACCAACCCGAACCGTGCACCTTTTTGTCGACGTTTTATAAGTGCCCATCGAGGCCTATGTGAAATAAAATATTTTGATTTGATTTGATTTGATTGAATAGTCCGGTTGAGCAGCAGCCAGTCTCATAGGGTGACCTGCGAGAGGCCATTAAAAAAAAAATGGGTCGGGGACCGCCCTAAATAGTATTTTACTTACATGGATGTCCCTGCCTCTCTTTTTTTCTTCGAATGCGCTTGTTTCGTGTGGTTCTTGAGCTGGGACTTGGTGTGGAACTTGGAGTGACACGTCTCACACTCTTCTGTTCTGTCGTGGGTCGACATGTGTCGCCCCTGGAGGGGAAATGAAATATTTAGCCGATGAAATACTTTTGCATACACAATGCATGGTTAGCTAAGTGACGTCATTCTAAATTCAATACGGCGGACTCCCAAAGATGGCGGCGTAGTTATTTTTCATGCACCCCAAAACAATTAAAATGGTTTGCTGAGAATACGAAAGAAATGACGTCACATCTATTTTTAATATTTTTTTTTACTTTAGTCTTGTTTTTCAAACATTTCTGATACAAGGAGCAAGAAGTACTTACCAAATAACTCTTATTATTAAACTTGAGACCACAAAGAGGACATTTTGGTCCCTCCTTCTCCATGTGCACCTTCGAGTGCATGCGGAGACTGAACGCCTTCTTGAAGTAACGCCCGCAGATCTCACATTTATGTCTGGGAAATAATGCAATTAATTAAAACAACTAGCAATTGTTTTTTCTTTTTCTTTTCGGATGGGTAATCACCCCGCTCTGCACGGAGCGGAAGGGAGTGTCAGACTTGTACTGACTACAACCCATCCATGTTCCTTCTTTGCTCTTTGTGTTCCAGGGCCACGGTATCTCTTTCGAACAGTCCCGCAGCCCTGGCAGGCATCGGCCCTTGCAGACCCCTACATAAACAACTAACACTTAACAACACCGACTCGACTCCAATGAGTTGGTTTGATTTGAAAATCCTCAACCAACTTCCACTGTAGACTGCCTTCTTTTTCTACCGATTGCCACTGCTGAAGGATCCTGGGTTTTTATTTTTAGATTGGGCTGGCTGTAGTCATAAAAGAAACTCAGTACCAATCTGGATTCTGGATTTGGAACTGGTATCTGGCAAGAAACTCATCCTTAATTGCAAAGGACACAGGCAAAATCTGGGTGTGCTTACAGTACACCATTGCTTTAATGTGGAAGGCCAGGGTAGCTCGCGAAATTCAAATTTTCTTACTTTTTTTGCAATTTGCCGGCCAGTGTCAAAGCCAAAGTATTTATTAGTTGGTGATACAGTAGGTCTTATAATTATGGTTATGGTAACTCAAAAAACTACCCATTACGTATATGTAATTGGTAGTTTTTTGAGTTTTTTAACAATATAAGAATTTAAAATCGATGTTGCATACAAATTACCAAAATTTCAATATGTAGAATACAATAAATTATTACAATAAATAATCAGAATACAATTAATTACTCAAGTCTTTGAATTTTCAAACATATACATATACACAATTATCAGATACAGTAATTAACAATACACCGTGACTTTTTAGTTGTCTTACGGTCCACTTAATGTACCCAACATAAAATAGCTCATGGCGCGATTTTTATTTTTACCTACCTTAATACAAAGAAAAATAAATAATACATTAGAATAAAATTATGAAACATCCTGTTAAATAATAAAATAAAATAAAGTTTTAAATTATTAAAATCTCATAAATACCAATTTTTTTTTATGAATGTTTTGTAGTCATTGGATACATGAAATGGGCTGCCATTGTAAGACGACTAAAAAGTCACAGTGTATAGGAATTTACGATATTACATGTCAGGTTGTATGTCGAACAAAATATGATGGAAAAAAAAAACCTAGAAAGTTTTAATTTTGCAGGCTACCTTAGTACAAATTCCTGAATGATTCAAGAGAAACATCAACAGATAGAGAAATATTTAAATAAACATCTACCTTGTTTTAACTTGATGTTCAAGCCCATGTGTCTTGAGGTCAGCAGAGTTCTCAAACTCAATCTCACAAACTGTACACCGGAATGATCTCCCTTTTTTGATTTTCTCATTATTTTCTTTTTGCTTTTTTCTCCTTTTAGATTTTTTTGGTTTTTCACTCTGAAAAATGTAAGAGAAAAATATAAAGTTTTGAAATATTTTAAGAGTTCTAGATGACGTAAAAAAGGTTTTAACTCAAGTTCAGATAGAACTGGCCAATAAAATCAAATCATAGTAAATGAAATGATAAATCAAATAATGTTCTAAAACTCAGTGCAACTTTTAACCCTATTATCTGCAGAAAAAATTACTATTTAATATGTATAAACTTGTTTTCTTCATTGATTGACATTTGACAATCCAGGTCAGGCAAAGTGGTACTTTGTTTTCCACCAGGAATTTCTCAATAGCAGCCATGGTGTCTAGATTTGTGCCAGGTTGATGGCAATATGGTTGCTCCCTATTAAACGGGGCTTAAACATAACTGGTGAAATGTGAGTTGTTCTTAGGTATACCTCTGCCTAACCCTATAAGGATTATAGGCATTATGTTATATGTTATTTTGTAAATGTTGTCAAGTATCTGATTAATAACAATTATCTAACTCATTAACAAAGGTATTTTCCTGCTGTTGAACAAACATGTACTTAATGTCTGTTGCACAAAGTGCATTCTAGTACAACTAAAAGTTTTAATCATTGTCTTTCTGAAATGAACCTAGATAATGGCCAAAATATTCCCAACAGTAAGATCAATTATCATGACATAAAAGTAGTTATTATTTATAGCAAAAACAAACTTAATTTTAGGCAACAAGTTCCATTATTCAGTGATAACAGGTCTATGTTATCAGTTTATTTACTAAACAATAATACTTCTAGTAAAATCCCTATGATAAACAAATGGAAATATTGATCAATTGAAAGTAGAAACTATATGAGTGTTACCTTGTATTAAGAACCATGGTAAATTCATGCATGAAACATGTTTATTACTTCTCAAGTATGTTTAGTATCAAACTTAACAAAAAACCATGATGATCTTACTGTATAGAGAGCACAGACAAGTGGAAAATTGTTTTTGAGAGCTAGTTTCAAGTATATAAACAAGTTAACAGGGCCGAAACGAGTCAGAATATAGAAAAGATCGTAATTTTAATGGCAATAATGTTACCTACTTTGTTAAACTCTAGCGGACAATCCTCGTCCATTTCTTCCACTTCCACGGTAACCAGCACCCCAGCCATGATAGGCTCATCATCAGTGTCCCCGTCATAATTACAACTTCTACTATTTTCTTCAGCTATTTCGGCTTTTCGTTTCACAGACGACAAACACTCATCGTCGGACGAACTATCGACGTAAGTCGTAGCAGGAGCGTCTGAACTAGAAGCCATTTCGATAGACACGTTACTCATTACCGGCACTACACAAACATTGTCATTATTATCAAGATAAAATTCAAGTTTTCAAGGATATAAATAAAAATAAACACCGCATATCATCGCAGACGCCATTTTCCATCTGTCAGATTTTGATAATGGCATTTTACATGAGTTGGAAAATAATGATTAATGATCACGTCTGTAAAGAATAGTTTGCATAGTTGTTTAGTAATTAATCCAGACGTAAACCGGGATCTAAAATTACTACATGTTCAAATTAGATAATCTTTGTAATTTCAGATTTAAACAATTTTTTACATTGGCAACAATAAACTTGTCAAGAATAAAAAAAAGTTACCGCTGTCAATGAACCGCCCGAAAAAAACCAACGCGCATCGCTTCTCTTTTGGAATTTATGGTACAGTAACAAGGCTCCCTTTTGTGTTACCGCTGATATTTTAACGTGAAATCCTCAAACTAAAGCGTAAACAAAGCGCGATTAGCGTTGTACACGCTAGAATTGTGTATTTACGCGAATTTGTGAACAGAGTATCAGGATTTATGGATCAATATCGCACACTTGTGAATATGCGCTAGCATCTGCGAAGCGTCGGTACACCAAATGGAGACGAAATCCGGTGTTGGCATTCAAGACCACTGGATGAAGAGTATGATGGAGCCGGCGTCTAGTGACAAACAAGATAACCGTTCGTCAGTTAAACGTGAAAAAATGGCCGAAGCTTACAATGGTGGTGAGAATGTGACATACGAAATGAAACAGCAGCAACAGAATGATCAGAGATACAGATGCGATGTTTGTGATCTCACTTTCGAAGGTCTGGAGTATTTGATGTTGCACAAGAAGTTCCATGGAAACGACAAAGACTCGCCAATAATGGAGCCTGAGCCTCCAGTACATCACAAAGAAGGCCCTAAAAAAAGGCGCAAATTCAAATGTGACCAGTGTGACGTGAAAGTAAACTCTCAGTACCACTTGGATATTCACAGGAGCAAACACGAAGGTGTTGCCTCCAAAAAGTATTTATGTGAGGTCTGTGACCGAAGCTTTGTTGCAGCTCAATTTCTCAAAAGTCATATGCAAACTCATTCGTCAACCTCGACTATAAACTGTGAGATTTGTAACAAAAGCTTCACAGGACAGGCTTATCTGAAGCTACACATGCAGCTACATAACGATATAAAGAAATTTAAGTGTTCTAAATGTGATGAGATGTTTCCTACTAAAAACTGCTTGAAGATACATATGAAAAAGCATACAAAAGTAAAAAATTTCAAGTGTGACTGTTGTAACAAGCAGTTTGTGTCTAAAATCACTATGGAGAAGCACCGACAGACGCATGAAGGGCAGCCTATAGATTGTCATGTGAAATGCACACAGTGTGACCGAACTATGCATGCGTCGTTACTCAGAACTCATCTTACTAGAGCCCATCCTCCTCATGTTGACGATGATGTAAAAAGACCGCATAAATGTACTACATGCGGTAAAAGCTTCATCGTAAGAATTAATCTTAACCTCCATATCAGAGTTTGTCATCCGGACCTCGCTGAACCGGAGGATGACGATGAAGAGATCTTGACGGACAACTCTTAGGTTTCACTTGCTACATGGATATTTTGACACTTGAATGTCAATGGTTTTCAAACGCTAACTTGAAAAAACAAAATGGCCAACTTAGTTCTGATTTTGGCGCCAAAAATTTCCATGTACAATGTTATACTAGAGCATATTGCTACGTATTATTATAGAGTAATTATACTTTTTTATGATAACTAGTAGTTTAAATATATTTACTTCCTGTAACCTTCCAATTTATGTTTAAAGTTGAATTAAATACATATTTTTATAGGAATTATTTTATTTTATTTATTGCATCTCCTTTAAGTTTCGAACAGACAATGGACTCTTAAGCGCAGGAAACACCGCCAGCTGGCGGGCGGACGAGCGACGCGAACGACGCGTCGCTCGCCCGCCCCCCAGCTGGCGGTGTGGCCTGCGCTTTAGTGTTGAGCAGACGATGGACTACTAAACGACTGGACAGAAAATGTCCTTTCCTGTGGATTGGTTCTGTGTTGTTCTTTCATCTGTTGGTTGTTGTATTTCGTCCATAGTCTGCTTAACACCTTATAATTAACATAAACTAGCGAGCCGCCTCGGCTTCGCACGGGTGCACTAAACATATAAACCTTCCTCTTGAATCACTATCTATTAAAAAAAACCGCATCAAAATCCGTTGCGTAGTTTTAAAGATCTAAGCTAAACAAAGTCGCTTCCCGCTGTCTGTCTGTCCCCATGTATAGAACAGACAGCGGGAAGCGACTTTGTTTTATATACCTACTATGTAGTGAAGCCTGTTCACACTTGACCGCAATAAATTGTCGAGCGCAGCTACAGCGTGGTATTTTCAACAAAATAAGTTCGACATGGCCTTGGGGTGGCGTTCCACCGATCATGAATGAGCGGTAACATACCGTCATCCTCACTATTCTCCTGCCCTATTCCCAATTTATTTGGATTCGGCGCAGCTCTTCCATACTACTCTTTAAAGCACGTGGTCCTGCGCCTGATATCTTTCCGTTCGTAGCGGATTGCCGTCCCATCGGACTATGAGAGTGAGGGAACAGGAATACCTGCCTTAGAGCTTATTACTCTATGGTGCCTGCGCACACACTTGTGTGCTATCTCCAGCCAATCCGCTGAGACTGGCCGCCGTGAGTCCGTGACCGAAAAATGGTCATGAGGACTGTAAGCCGCCGTTATTAATGACCCTTTTTCTAGCCTTATCATCCTTCACAGCATAAACGCTCTAAATACTCTCACAAGAAAAAAAACAAGTAGGTAACATTTAATTAAAAGTATCAAAAACCCGACTACAAATTTTATTATGTAGGTACCTTTAAATATATATTTGTATTTTTGCTTCATTTAGATACCCTCGATAGGTTTCGTTGAAAAAAAAAGAACACCTACCTAAGGATACTTGGATTTTGAGACGAATCTAATCGTCGAAATCCATCCAGCCATTTGGAACATACGAGGTAATAAATTTACAAAAAACAAACAAAGTAACATACAAGATACGCGCGAAAAACATAACCTTGGCAGTCTGGTAAAAACCGAAATCTGAATTTACGTATATCCCCTAAAAAGTTTTTATTCTGCAAGGATACTGTCACGCATTGCCGCCATCTCGTGGCACAACACGGAGCGAAACTTATACAGTATGAAAAACGCAGCTGGTGCCCAAAATAATATAGGGTTGGTTTTACATGATTATCACACGCGGGGGTCCATGATTTATCCTTAAGTTGAGAGACGTTTATGGAATCAACGAGTACGTAATAACAAACGCTAATCATAGAACCCAAGCCCGGCTATTGATACTATCCGGGCCTGGTAAGCAGCTGTACCTAGCTACTATCTACTAGAGCAACCCTATCCCTAATTCCAAGGGGTTGTTTTTCGTTCTTTCTTTACTACGGCAAAAAACGAAAAACACTCATTAGACGTCCTCTTAACACAGTGAGTATGTAACGTAAAAAATTGCCGCTATGTGGATATAGTGAAGCCCTCACACAGCCAGGAGGCAACGCGGCAGACACGATAGAAGATGGCGGGACGAGTTGGACAAAATCAACGACCAGTGAGCTTCATTAGCCCTGAATCGAAAGCTCTGGAGACATCTTTGTTCAGCAGTGGAATGGTGCAGGCTTAGGACCCAACAGTAAAAGAAAACGAAAAATCACCTTAACTACATTTTAATGAATAAATAAATTAATCTAGAACAATTCACTTCTCAGTCTCCGGCTTCTTTTCTTCTGCCGTATCTTCTGATTTCTCTTCTGATTTTTCTTCTGGCTTTTCTTCTTCTGGCTCTTTTACTTCTTGTGCGGCTTGCTGTGAACAAAAAAAAATACATCAATTTTTCATTTTTTTGTTATGCTGAATGGGCTTACTCTTGACCTCATTTAATATAGTCCCAAGGACAGAGATGAGGTCGACGAAAAAACATGAAGGTAGACTAATGCATGCCCAATGCACAGTGTGTAATTTCGCCTCAAAAGCGGACATCCTCTTTTTATAGCGGATTCCGATGGATATAACTGTTATACAGTATAATATGAAACACCAGTTTAAATATATTCCTTAATTTTAAAGTTACAACAGTTTTTTTGAAAGGTCAATGAACTTTGTCAAAATCTTTTTTGTAGATATTTCCCAAAATAACAAACGCTCACCTTATTTAAAATTAACCATGAACTGAAAATTGTAAATACAATGTCGTGTATAAATTACAAGTCTTTACTTTCCCTGGAATGCGAGTTAAAAATTATTTTGTAAATATTATAAAATAAATTATATAAAATTTTCTATATGACATTAGCATTTTTTTTTACCAACGAAATACACTCTAGTTATGTAGCTTCTTATAGTAAAAAAATGGAACATTTTACGTACAGGACTTCAGAGCTATAACGTTTCTAAGTTTTTCATCAATTTCTATGGAAATAGGGTTGTCAAGCATGAGTTTACTTAATTATGTTATTTAGGTAATCAAGTAAACTCATGGAAAAATGTATGAAAAATCACACAATATCTATTAGAAACACTTTTTTAAATATTGAACCTCCTCAAGATAAATTTTGAGTTTTTGAAAGAAAAGGGAGAAATAAACTGGACTTATTTGGTATAGACAAAAAAAGTTAAAATGAGAGTTTACGGGTTATCTTCATTATCTGAAATAATGAGGATTTCGTCTGAAGTCAGCTCCACTTCTTCAAATTCGAAATTAGAATCCGGTGAGTAACAAAGCACATTCTCCATTGTCACTTCCAACAGAGAAAGAACTTTTGAACTCACCGAATCAATTCTATCCATTATCTACCCCCTTATATCCAAGAAATAGGTAAATAACCTAATGATAAGTTTTTATATTACGCGATAAAAATAAGATATAGATATAGACATAATATTTTAGGAGTTTTAAGAGATCTTTTCTTTGACTATCATCCACAAAACCTTAAAAAATATAACGAACATCACTGAAGTAAACCATAGACTTGAGTGACAACCCTTTTTTTTTTTTTTTTTTTTTTTCGGATGGGAAATCATCAAATGACCCCCGCCACTCTGGGCGGAGCGGAAGGGAGTGTCAGACTTGTACTGACTAAAACCCATCCATGTTCCTTCTTTGCCCTTTGTGTTCCAGGGCCACGGTATCTCTTTCGAACAGTCCCGCAGCCCTGGCAGGCATCGGTCCTTGCAGACCCCTACATCGTTGCTGACATCTCTTTGAGGCGCGCGTGGAACACGAACGCGCCATCGACACGGCCTGTCGTCAGAAGACGGCCGGACGGCGAGCTAGCCCATAGCTCGCCGTCCACAGGCCCGCGCCTACGGTGGCCGGGAGCCACCACGTGACCCCCGACGCCCAGGGCGTCTCCCGCGGCGGCTGGGACGTGAGGTTCTTTCCCTCTCACGTCCCGAGTGACAACCCTAACTTAAAATTTTAAAATATAAAATCTCCGAAGTCCTATGTTTAAAGCGTCTAATTTTTTTTGTCGAAGTAATAGTTACATCAACTAATAATTTGGCATTAAAAAAAAATGCTAATATTGCAGGACATGTCAGAAAAAAAATATAAACTAAATAACAGAAAAAAAATATTTTCGCTCAAACCAGACGAGATTTTTTAACTTTTTTAATATGAATAGGTGCCTAAAATATGTTTGAATCATAACCAAAAAACATCCAATGGAAAAAATGATTAAATACGGAAATAAAATGTTTCTATGGTTTATATAGACTTTTCTCGATTTTCAAAATTTCTCGACAACTATGATAGATAACGACACCGGAGTTTTACTAAGAGATTTGTTCGATTAATATCTTTCTAAATAGCATATAAAACGAGGATGTCCGCTTTTGAGGCGAAATTATACACTGTGCAATGGTAACCGCCGCACAAGTTACAGAGCCTAAGGTGGAACCATAGACAAGAAAGAACGGTCGAACCGAAGCAAGCAGACAGTGTAGGGGATTTATTTCAACACCACTGCCACTGCCCTTAAAAAGGTGAAGAAAAACATCGACCGGTATGTCCTAGAATATGATGAATAGGTATAATAATAAAATCGGCGTCCACATATGACATCCACCACGCTCCGAGCAAACCTGCGTGGTGGATTACAGGCCCTTACAGAGAGGCTTGTGTTACGGCATTGCAAGCATTACAGGCAGTTTTTTTTTTTTTTAAACTTGGCTGCACACTAGGAATTCTTTTCTCAGGCACAAACAGCCAGACCCGGAACAACTACCTGTATGGCCATACAAATAATTGTTCCGTGCGGGGATTATGGAACCCGCAACACGCAGCGCATCAGTCAGTTGCTCAGCCACTGCTCCAACTGTGCAGCTGATTATGCTTATGCAACTCGCATAATATTTAGTGGAATATAGAAAGTGAATATTATTTCATGTCTACTTTGCCCTGTAAATAATAACAGCCGGTCGGGTCGATCTTTAGGTTAAGCCGTGCTTGCCTAGGTTGGTCTGTGGATAGGTGACCGCCCATAACATACCGAGTTTCCTCCGTGCCTCGGAAAGCACGTTAAGCCGTTGGTCCCGGCTGTCATTTGTAGATCTTTGACAGTCGTTAGGTAGTCAGTGGCCCAAAAAGTCTTACAACCAGTCTTACCAAGGGGTATCGGATTACCCAGTACTAACTGAGTTGTGGAGGTCAGATAGGCAGTCGCTCCATGTAAAATACTGGTATTCAGCTGCATCCGGTTAGACTGGAAGCCGACCCCAATATAGTTGGGAAAAGGCTAGGCAGATGATGACTTTGCCCTGTTTATTTTAAAGATATCATATTCCACTTTGTCCTGCTGGTGGGACAGAGTGGAATAATCCTTCAACTCACCGCCTGCTTTTTCATATCTTCTTCCTTCTTTTTCTCCAAGTCCTGGCTAACTCCCCTGTTCAGTAAGAGCTCAGCCAAGCTCTTCTCCGACAGACGAGAGAACACCTTCACTGGTTCCTTCTCCAGGTCATTGCAGGCGTCCTGGAAGTCTGCGTAACGCTTGCCCAAGGTGGCGAACTCTTCAACTGTCAATCCTAAGTATTTGTCGTGCATTTTCGCTGAAACAAATGAATTGAAGATTGTGTGTTAGTTTATAATTACCTAGCCATATACATATATTGAATAACTAGCTGTGCCCCGCGGTTTCGCCTGCTGTTTCTCTTGATGTTATTTGTATAGCTTTAGAATCTTACTCAATAATTGGGCTATTAATTATCAAATCCGAGTGGTAGTTTCAGAGTCCCGCGGTTTCACCCGCCGATTCTGACTTGTTTTCTTTTTGCGTAGCGTGATGTTATATAGCCTATAGCCTCCCTCGATAAATGGGCTATCCCACACTAAAAGTATTTTTCAATTCGAACCAGTAGTTCTTTAGATTAGCGCGTTCAACCAAACAAACAAACTCTTCAGCTTTATAATATTAGTGTAGATTATTTTATTTTATTACAACGGTTTAAAATCAATTACAGTAACTAAAGCACAAAAACTACTAAACATAAACAAAAATGGAAAATAGAAAAAAAAGACAAATATATTAAAAAAAAAAAAATGAGTAAGGTACTCTGTCATGAATCCCTCTCAAAGTACTTCTGACATGCCAATAAAATCTTTGTCCACTCATACGCAAACAGGTCCACAACATTATACAGGGTTTGGTAATTGGGTGCATTCCTTGAAATGGGTGGTACTAGACCTTATTTGCAACAATTTTGACCCGATGACTTGGGGTCCAAAATGGGTTGTTTTCAAGACGAACTTTGTTTTTTTTGGATATTTTCTACCTCTCCACCATAAACAGCTGACTGAGAGTGTCCATGGAGTTTCTTGCCCATTCTTCTCCATAGAGATCTACGCTTTGGAATGTGCAACTACAGTACTTTCTCAAGTTATTAAGCCTTGTGACTGTGACTGTAGCTTCGTGTTTTTTTGTTTTTTTGACATTCAAAAGTGCCTGTGAAGGTCTAATTGAAATAAATGCTTTGAGTTTGAGTTTGTGTTTGACTGTGAAAGTGTACGCCGTTCAGGATGTTAAAGAGATTGTTTGTGAATGTGTGGACATTGTAGGCTTTGTAGATTCCCAGCTGCTTGTTAACTTCTGTTAACTTTTTATTTTGTTCTACATTTTTCGTGTAGTAAGCAACGACTTATTGTCGGGCCTACGCTGTCCCCCCATACTTGAGTACAAATGCTGTATCCATAATACTGTAACACCAAATGAATTGAAAAGAGTAACCATGGAGTTTCTTGCCGGTTCTTCTCCATAGGAAACGACCAACCCGAACCATGCACCTTTTTGTCGACGTTTTATAAGTGCCCATCGAGGCCTATGTGAAATAAAATATTTTGATTTTGAGATACTTTTCGGATAGCTCATGCATCAGAATGCATCAGCATGAGGTTATGGATTCGATTTCCAGGTTGGTTAAAGTATTACTGGGTTTTTGTAACAAATATAATATCAAAAATCTCAGTAACAGCCAGATAAATGTTACCTACTTTACTATACAACGTGTAACATAATAAACGCAAGACCTCTCGTGTGGTGTCTCAGACCATGAAACTGAACAACTTTTGTTCTATGACTTTCGGAAATTCGTAACTTTTTTTTTTAGTTTTACCATAGTCATGTGGATCAGCTGATTGTGTCCGTTCCTATAGAAAGTTTTTTTTTTTTGCAAATTTCAAGAACTCGTAGAACAAAAGATGTTTAGTTTCATGGTGCGAGAGACCACACGGGAGGTCTTGCGTTTATTATGTTACACCTTGTATATGAAAGAGGTAAGCCGGAGTTCATATCTTTAATGTGATTACCACATTGTACACTTAGTTTTGACTTTGATTATATTATTTGTCTATAGAATACTGACTGTGATATTTTCAAAGGGAATCCGGTAGGAATTGAGTTGTATGAAACCTTCGCTACTGATAAATAGAGCATCTAAATAAATCGCTGATAGGTGCAAATCGGTTTTGAAAATAAATAGATAAAAATACTTACATTTTGTGTCGGAGACCTGTGAACTACTAGAATAATAAACTCCAAATGAACGATAACAGTGACATTGGAATTTACTAGTTATACGTACTTTTTTGTTTCCGTTAATATCGGCAGGGATTGGCAACATTTTTGTGTATCTTTTATAAAAGTTTTTTTTTAACACGCTTTTTTTTGTTTAAACGCGCCAATCTCTGGAACTGCAGTGTTGGATTTGAAAATTCATTTCCAATTTGATAGCCCCAATTCTTGAGGAAATTATAGGCTATTGGACATCACGCTATGATCCTTAAAAGCCGATCGGCGGCAGTTGAAAGCGCGGGTAACAGCCAGAACTTGTGTGAATAAAATGAATATGGTTTAGTGTTATAAATACGATAGGTAAATCAATTTTCAGAACTACAAGATATCAGCCGAGTGTAGTGCCTTGTTGGCACAGTGGTTGCATACGCTGCTGTTGAGCATGAGGTCCTGGGTTCAATTCCCAGGTTAGAAAAAGTACCACGGATTGTCTCTGTAGTAGCTCGGAGGCTAAATTTGTGCCAGGTTAATGCCATCGCGGGTTAATCCTGGATGAAGATTGCACAGGAACGTAGAGATTGGGGCACGCTCGCAGGGGGTGAACTCGGGCTGTGCCCACAATAATACGCCCACTCCCCATTTCATGGGACTTACTAAACTCTTATTACTAACTTATACCTTCGTTTCATCAGTTCAACATAAATTTTCATCAATCGAACAAACAAGGCCAGACAACCTAACGATAGAAAACCCCAATAATACATAGCCCGACCTGGACATCGAACTCAGGGTCTCATGCCCAGTAGTAGTAGCCTTTGCTACCAAGACCAACGAGGATAAATAAACATCATATTAGGAACTTATAACTTTTAAAATTTTACCAAAATGTTCGCAACCCCTGGAGTCAATATGGTGACTATTAATAAATAAAACATTGAAATAAATTATAACAGTTTACTTAACAATGAATTTGCATGTAAACAATTCAGTGATTACCTATACATTTTAATCGAGTCCAATTTAAATTTATTTAGTGGAATAATTAAAAAATACGTAAGTGTAGTGTTGTTTTGCATGAGCGTAGCATAATTAACCTTTAACGATCCGACTGCTGACGCCATTGGGCTACTTCTTTGATTGAGGCAACTACATAATGTGACTGTTCCTAAATTACCGCTGATAAAATTTTCGTTTTACCTAAATCGTGTTAATTTATAGAATTAAAGTCGGTTTCTCCGGCCATAGTCACACGTACGTCGATCGATTCAATGTACACAAGGCGACACATCATTTCCAGTATAACATGGCCTTGCTTTGTATAGATTTCACGTTCAATGAGAGATCTGCATAAACTGGTTTTGCATAGCTTGATTGGTGGGGAAGCCAAAATTTCCCGCGTTTTTATTTTTTGTTTTTTTAATTTACCGGTCAGTGTCTGGCTTTATGTCGAACAAAATATGATTCCCGACCGTAACACGTATGTATTTAGACAATTATAATCATTAAAACCATCAATACCTACAACCCACTTAATTTTAATCCTATTGATTGACAATTTCATGAAAAAGTCATTCAACACTACTTACGAGTATAAAGGGTGTAAAACGACCCATAATGAAGCCGAAAGATACTTGCTCTCCCCTGCATTGCGATCATTTCTTTGTTCTAGACCATACCTGGGAACCTTCTAGTTACGGAGATATTGGGGGTCGAAGGTCCAACTTGTTCACTTCTTTTAAATACAAGTTTTTAATGGTATAACTTTACTTTAAATACCTCCACGACTCCCGTACTATTCAATGTATCCATCAGCACATTGTTTTGAGTGCGTTACATTGAGTCCTACCGTAAAACGTGATTTTTCACCGCAAAAAAAAGTCATTTCCCAGCAATAATTTGTGCGTAGTTACTTAGTTTGATGTACAGAATGCTTGGTTGACAGCTATGTGAAGGGTCTGTTTACACCCTGAATAATCAAAATCAAAATATTTTATTTGACATAGACCCAGATGGGCACTTATAAAACGTCGACAAAAAGGTGCACGGTTCGGGTTGGTCGTTTCCTATGGAGAAGAACCGGCAAGAAACTCCATGGTTACTCTTTTCATAGTGAGAAGACCTATTTTCCAGTTTCAGCGGGTTAGTGAGATTCGCTTTCTACAACCAAAGTAGTCATTTTAGTAGATATAGGTAGTTGTAGCTGCCTCGTTGGTCTAGTAGCCACAAGCGCGACTGCTGAACATGAGGTCCTGGGTTCGATTCCCGGGTCGGGCAAACTGCCATTGGGTTTTTCCAGCAGGAATTTTTCAGTAGCAGCCACGGAGTCTGAATTAGTGCCCGGTTGATGGCAATAGGCTCGCCCTTATTACATAGGACTTAAACATAACTAGCGAATAGGTGTACTGTTAGGTGCACCTCTGCCTAACCCTTCGGGGATTACATGCGTGATTTTATGTTATGTAGTTATAGTTATTATTCTTTGGAAATGTCTAGGCTATGGTCTTAACAAGTAACAAAAGGACATACGTTATATTCATTGTCAACAAGACGAGGGTTGACAACTTGACATGTTTGTTTCGAAGCCCTATTATGAGTGATAACTCTATACTGAGACCCTCTATGTTCCTGCAAATGCTATACCTAGGTCCTTAAATTGTTCAGTTAGGTCTTTGTTTAAGATGATGGACAATCTTAGGGCATTTTGATATATTTATGCCGATTTTTACTAAAACAAGGTGACACCTATAAGAAATTCATCAAAAAGGGCTTTTGTTGGATTTTCAACTCTCAACTCAAAGCTTATGATTGAAATTCCAACTCGAAAATATGAATAGGAAAGCCAGTCTAATTTCATACCTTATTGGTCCAATTTAAAGGTATGTAGTTTATCTTTGTAATACAAGATGGCGCTGCTATCAGCATTTCAAGTAAATGTATTATTGAGCTAATAAATAAAGGTTTTATTTTGGACAGGGTCAGTCAGTATACTTTGATTTGTGCACACCATTAAGATTTTAAAAATAATATTTGGTACATTTTATTATTGAAACGAACTATATTTTGTAGGGACCAAATAAAGAGCGGGGCTTGAAAATTAATTTTCGGTCACCTCTGCAAATTATAAAATGAAATATTAACTAATATTTTATTCTTAAAAAAGGGTTTTTTATTTTTTCCTTGTCACTTAGTAATCCACTACTTATTCTACTTAATTCAAAATGTTCCAATAAGAAATAGTTCCCCTATCAAATCTTGCTCGTGGAACGGAACGAAAAACCACCCCTCGAGGGGTAATGACTCACTCGTTCCACCCCCGACGGAAACACCCGACGTAACCCGACCATAGCCGAGCGGTGAGCGTACGGAGCCCGCACGGAAAACATTAAATCTGAACCCACATTATTATGTAATATTTTACAATTTTTTTAACAAATTAAAATTATTAAAGTCAAAGTGAAAATGTGCGGGAATATGTCAAGTGTTTGTTTTTTCGGATACGCATCAATGTGCTGTGTCAAACTAAAGTGCTGTAGCCAAGACAGCCTATATTGATTTTCTAGTGACGTGCAGATGAAACGTTGTATGCGGAATACAGTGTTATTATTAGATTGTGTAGTGCTTTTAATAATTCAGTAAGTCTTTTTAACAAAATAGTGTTGCGAATTCGGATAAATACATCCTATTGGAACTTTAAAACGATTCCTGTGCCTCAATATTGGAAATGTGTGGAAATCTGCATTAATATTTTTTCATAATTAATTATGCCGCACCAGTATTTTTTATAAAAAAATAATGATTTTGTATTAAAACGAACGTGGTTTTGCAGAAAAACATCCTAAAAAAATACTTTAAAATAAAAAGACGCCATATTTACGTTCTAAAAATAGTTTCTACCCCTAAAAAGACTATTTTAGAACAAAATCTAAAATAAACACCGTCTTCTAATATCGTCGGTAAAAGTGTAGAATTTATCGATCGTTTTACAAGTAATGCCACCAACGAACGCGAAATAAATTGCTATTTTCTTTCTATTACATACCAGCACGCTAGATAGATTTTCGGATATACAAAAAATAATGACTATCGCTGTAACAACGTGACCATCTGATTAAAACAACTCTTTTAAAGTCTGTCAGTCTTCCAATTTTCATGTCAGAAAACCAGCTAGCGTAGAAAACGATCTAGTGACGGTAAAACCTGAATTTTCCAGTGTTTTCATGTTTAATGGTAGGTTATTACTAGCCTATTGACAGAAAAAGCAGGAGGTAATCTCCCCATAATTGGAATTGGCATATAATCTACTCTATGGTAATTTTTAGATCGAATGATTACCTAATTAAGAAGATTAAGAACTCATTAATAATTTCTTCCAATAAACCTTATTATTACCACTACAAGAAGTGTAGGCAGATACTAGGCATACCAGTGACGTATTCACTCAATTTTGCTTTTAAAATTCGTAGATCTTTGACAGTCGTTTCAGAAGCCAAGTTTCAAATTACCCAGCATCTGGGTTGTGAAGGTCGGACGTTCAATCGCTCCATGTAAATACTGGTATCAAGCTGTATCCGGTTAGACTAGAAGTCCACTCCAACTTACTTGGGAAAAGGCTACGCAAATGACGATGATGACGACTTAGACTAGACAAATCATCATGATTTATGTCAAGTTCGAAACTCGAAACTGATCTAAGCCGATGCGGTTATTCGGATAAATTAGTGTTCACACTTGACACCTCTTCACGGTGTTTGAATTTCGAAGTCTCCTTCTTCTTCAAGTGACATAAGATTGTTGTCGAGTTTTTTATTATTTATCTGAGAAAGGACAATAATTTATATTTATACTTCAAATTCGAAGTGATGTTTGGAGAATCACCATACTTGTGCCATAGTCAATGTGCCAACATAATCTTCTTCTCTTCTCATTATCAGAAGATGTTTTGACCTAAGACTGCCTCGTTCCTCTGGTTGTCGCAATCGCGACTGCTAGTTCTGGGTTCGATTCCCGGGTCGGGCAAATTGTTATTGGGTTTTTCCATCAGGAATTTCTCAGTAGCAGCCACGGAGTCTGGATTTGTGCCCGGTTGATGGCAAAAGGCTCGCCCCTATTACATGGGACTTAAACATTACTGGCGAAATGTGGGGTGTACTATTAAGTACACGTCTGCCTAACCCTTCGCGATTACACCTGTGATAACTCCAGGTCTATGCTAATATTATGAAGAGGTAAGGTTTGTGGTATTGTTAGTTGGATGTATGGGGTTATCTCCGAAACTACTTACCGATTTCAAAAAATCTTTCACTGATTTAACGCTGCATTATAACAGAGTGCCACACATTTTTTTTTTTCAATCGCTAGCTAATTTGATTTTGAAAGAGACTATGCTTTTCACGAGGGGTGGCGTTACAGGTAGTCAGTGGCCCAAAAAGTCTGACAACCAGTCTTACCAAAGGGTATCGTATTACCCAGTACTAACTGGGTTGTGCAGGTCAGATGCACAGTCGCTCCATGTAAAATGCTGGTATTCAGCTGCATGTATTCAGATGATGTGTTTTCACGCAGGCAAAGTCGCGGGTAGAAGCTATTATAGTGTACTAATAAAAAGTTTTTTTTTGTCAGGATTTGGCTTCTAAGGCTTTGGCATGTGCAATATTTTTTCGCTTCTCTGAGTAAGAAGATATTTTGATATCTACACACGCTGTGATTAAAGTCCTTTAAAATAAATTAATTAAATCGTCACCTCTCTTAGAAAGGCTCGTGTCCCTACCGTGGGAATGCAGATTCTGTTATTAAATTCACCACAATCGTGTGATTCCAAGCATTTAACAAATCTATCTACTGTCGAGGTACTCATTTTATCGGAGCAAGGTCGCTTCGATATTGACATTGCATTGAAAATGACCCTGTAGCGTTAGTTACGCCAGTGTAGACTGTAGTTTCCGACAAGGACATTCCGGTGGTTGAAAAACTTTACTTAACTGGGAAAATCCAGATTTTTCGCTGCTCAGAGAAACATAGATAGGTCTCTAGACTTCTAGGTCCTATTTAATCGAGTATGTTCCGTTTTATGCAGTGTTGTGTGTATGTGTGTTGCGTATCATATTAAGAGCGTAGATCCAAAAAGTTGGCAACGTCGCAAATAGCTGTCAAATATTTATCTGTTTTAATTAATTTGGCAATATTACTGTATGGAAATAAGAAATATGGCTTACTAGTGACCTAGAATATTGATAATGAATTGCAATTAAAACACTGAATTTGATGTTGTCACCGTTGTACGTGTAAAAAAAGGCATTCGGAAAGTTTCCAAATACTTTTTTACATCTAAAACTAAATATTCGGTGTTACGATATTAATTATTGCATTTCATAATCAATATTTTAGTTAACTAGTTAGCCATATTTCTTATTTCCGTACAGTATTATTGCCAAATGAATCAAAACAGCTTAATATTTGACAGCTATTTGCGACGTTGCCCACTTTCTGTATAAACGCTCGGCTCCAAGTTTGGCATCCATACGTCAGGACAGATTAAAATACACGGATCAAATATTTTCTTAGCTTTGAGGTTCATTTAGTGCCTGGCAATTACGAAAAGGAAAATTGTGGGCGATTAACATCGGCACCAACTTTAACGTCATACAGACTTTAACATAACATCACGTCTGTAATCCCCGAAGAGTTAGGCAGAGGCGTAGCTAATAGTACATCCACATTTCGCCAGTTATGTTTAAGTTCCATGTAATAGGGGGCCAGCCTATTGCATCAACCGGGCAAAAATCCAGACTCCGTGGCTGCTACTGAGAAATTCCTGATGGAAATCCTAAGGACATGGGAAGGGAAGGTGAAGGATATTTCTGATTTCGTCTACCTACTAAGATCACACGATGGCACATGTGAAAGGTGACTCCGGGATTTCCCGTTAACGCCTCCTGTGCACCGTCTTTTTGGGATCGATAGACCTCGCAAGTACGGTAGTAACGTAATGCCGGATACACATTGGTGCAACGTAACGTGAAATGTAACATGAATGAGCCGTCCAGACTTATGCAATGCAACATGAAATGTAACCCAAAAACAGGCGACTTTGTTTCAGCGTGTGTTACATTACATGTTAATACTTACGGCATAAGAGACCGCTAACGATGAAATAAACAGCATTAATGTCTCTTAAATTATGAACGCATTTCTTTCTGCCCACAAAGACTTTTGATTACATCTATTTATAGTTCCAGACAGCCTTTTGTTAAAGGTTGTTGACCTGCCTATTTTTAGGAGTCACATAGACGGCAATTAGAGGTTCTGAAACAATCTTGTGACCTTCACCAGAGGGCCAAGTCAAAGTGACATTCTATGATCAAAGATTAACGATGATAGAAAAAAAAAAGTATTGGAGTGACATAAGCTAACGAAAAGCTTAGGTCGATTCTGCAAGGCGTTGTAAAAATATGAAACGTTTTGAAAAGAGAATGCGACCTACAAGGTGTAAATGGAGCCGTCATGAAGCCGTCAACCAAGCATTCTGTAAATCAAACTAAGTCACTGTACGCAAAAATTATTGCTGGGAAACAGCTTTGTTTTTTGGTGGAAAATCACGTTTTACGGTAGGACTCAATGTAACGCACTCAATTAATTATGATGTTGGATGCATTGAATAGTACAGAGGTCGTGGAGGTATTTAAAGTTATAAAAAGTTGGAACTTTGACCTTCAATGTCTCCGTAACTAGAAGGTTCCCAGGGTGCGGGTTTCCAGGTATGGTCCAGAACAAAAAAAATGATCACAATGATGGGAGGAATAAAAGCCTTTAGGCTTCGTTAAGAGTCTTTTTACCCTTTATTGTGACTATCTCTGTCACAATAATGGGTGTAAAAAGACCCCATGTGACAACAGACAAGACTGGGGTCTTTCTTCAAACTGCTAGAGCAGTGGTGGGCTAGTGGCCTGGTGGTAACTTCCCCGGCTTACGAGTAGTGGTCGTAGGTTCGAACCCAGCCGCATTACTTTGTGTAATTTATTTCATCACCACTGCTCTCAAAACGGTGAAGGAAAACATCATGAGGAAACCGGCATGTCCTAGAACCAATTTCGTTTTTTAAAGTGCCCTTCTTATTAGCCTGTATGAGTTATCTACATTAAACACTTTTTATTTCTTCCTTTCTGATAGCATTATAAAACCTTCATTTACTTGTTACCACGCCAACAATATCGGTTTATGATCAAACAGTTTCATCTCGTCATTAAATTCGACAAAACCTACACGTTCGACAACTAGCTTAGCGTAGAACCTTGAACTTTTACATTTTTACGTGGGCAACACCAGTTCTATGGGCCTAATCTGATTAAACACGCGCCTGGAGTTGGGCCTTATAATAATTATACTATTTTACCTATTATTTACGACAATGCTAAGTAAATAAGGACTTTGTCAAGACTGAACACGCGTCTTTTTTTTAGTTAGATTTCTATCTAACATTGTTGTAAAACCGAAACAAATACTTATTACAGGTATTATGAGATTCTTATTTTATCATACATAGAAAAGGGATAAAAAAAGGGCAAAAAAAACCATTTTATTCACCGAATGAATGTTATTACTCAAATGTTTAATAAAAATAATTTAAATTAAGTAGGTATTGTAAAAAAAAAAAAACTATTTTAACATCACTTCAAGTCCACATAATGTCGAATTATTGTGTTATTAGTTGGACATAAGACCTTTCCTTGTAATTTGTATGAATTTTCTTGCAAATGAACATTTTTGAATTGATTTGATTTGAGAACCTCTCTCAACTAATAAAACCAAGTGAACCTCACAGAACGAGTACCTAGACCATAATCTTAATTCTAACAGCATCATATTATGATCTCCAGATTGCTTTTTAAGCTTAACGACAGCTTATTAATCCCCTAAACGGGCTCGTGGTTGGGTGGTCTAATAACAATTTAATTAGCCAAATCGTGTGTAACAAAAAAAAGGTTGCCCCATTTGAGCAAAATTGTGTTGCGTCGCCGCGTCGTGCTTTACTTAGGACGAAAATATCTTGACAAAATGAGGAAGTGGAACAAATACGATTTAAGAGACCATATTATCTAATCACCATCCTTATTTCATCTATCTTTCTGTAACAATATTTTGATTTAAAAGAGTGTCCATGGAGTTTCTTGCCCAATCTTCTCCATAGAGATCTACGCTTTGGAATATGCAACTACAGTACCTACTTTCTCAAGTTATAATGCCTTGTGACTGTGACTGTAGCTTCGCTTCTTTTTTGTTTTTTTTTGACATTAAAAAGTGCCTGTGATGGTCTAATTGAAATAAATGCTTTGAGTTTTTTTTTTTACCTACGTCATAAGTTATCTCAACCTTATAAGTTAGTACCAACAGGTAAATTAGGTCCCACAAACTTTTTTTTTTGTCTCGTTTGTCCAGTGGTGGTCGTAAGCCCTGTAGCTTAGCAAGAGATCTTAGGTTTGATTCCCAGGTCGGGCAGTGTTTTTGTTTTGAGTTTTTCCATTAGCGATTAATCGGTAGCACTCAGCCACGATGTCTGGATTTATGCCCCATTTGATGGTGTCCAGTTATTGCCATCAACGGGGCACTAAAACCAGATTTCAGAGCCGCCCATCGTAACTGGCGAAGAGTTTACCATTAGGTACACCTCTGCCTAACCCTTCGGAGTATAAAACGTGATGTTATGTTTTTTTTAACTTCCAAGAAAAAAACTAAAAAGAAACTGTTTTTTAAAACCACCATTTTAACATCGGAATAAATTCTCATTCCGCATAAAGAAATAGGTAGTCTAACGCATTGTTCTAAGACTTTTTCACGCTGGCAACAATCCAGCGAGATGCGGACTACTTATTGCTAAAAGCCTTTCTTTTGACCCAATTCAGTTACCCAAACGGTGTAATAGGGCTACGTTAATTGCTTCAAACTGGATAGCCGTCATTCAGGCTTATTGTTTACTTAATTAGCATCTTTCAGAGGGATTTTACTCGCTACGTTTGTTTAAAAAAACATTTTTCCTTAATTATATTTTGCAAAAATATGGCGGGTTAATTTTTTTGGTACAAGGTTTTTAAAATTATGTATTCGTAATCTTTTCTAAGTACTCGTTTTTACACAATGAGACGCCGTTTGAATTTCGAAGATAACATACCTTCGAAATTCAAATTCCTCGATGATTACTATTAATACTAACGGGATATTTACCATGTTTACTGTTTGTACAGTAAACATGGTAAATATCCCGTTAGTATTAGTAATGTTAGTGACCATGATAGTTGAAAACCTTATCCTCGATGATTTTGACTTTAAAAAGAAATGAGCCTTTCGAATTGCATGCGCTCACTTTAGTGATCTTTACAGAATATACGTTACGCCAATACGTACTCATGTTCAATTGCTGCTGTCACTATTAAAATAAATTTTTAAAATACTGTTGAACTCGATACGAATTCACGCCTCCATACTGTATGGTTCGAATTCCGAAGAGCACACTCAGAAAGGTTTGAGCTCACAATGCGATCTTTTTTCAATAATTTATTTTATAACAATAGGGGAAGCTCGTGGTTCCCGTTTCTATATGATGCAATAATAATCCAACCCCATTCGTTTGTTTTTCGCCCAACCCTGAGTTAATATTGACCCGACTACCGCATCAAATTGGTTATTTTTGGAAGTAAGTGTACCTTTATTACGGGCATTCTAGTAAAGTAATTGGATTTGCATTCATTTCTGCTAAATTAATTGTCATCAATGATAAAGGTCGAGCATATAGGCGATTCTTACACAACACCGCTCGTCCACGCGGTCGAATGTATTGGCGGTTCGCCGCGCGGAGAGGCGGTTAGCGACGCTCGTCCGCGCCGTCGAGCGGTGTACGTGTGTTAGGCATCAACGGATTTCTTACAAGCCAAATGTGACAGGATCCGCTTTACCGCCCGACCGCGCAGATGAGCGGTGTCGTATGAGAATCGCTTTAAGGTCAAGCGTAATCAAACTGATGAGTGGTACGTTGTGGATTGAACCTGTGCAGGCAAAGCGTTTACTCTCCTCCGTTATTCTTTTCTGATTAATTTCTTTGCGAGATCCAAGACAGTTAATTGTTTCTCTGAGACTTCGTCGAGCTTCATTGTCTCGGCGCTTTTCTGGTGGTCACCACTGTTGATCCTGGCTTTCAGGAGTTGCAGTGGTTGGGAATGGTGAGGCGGACTTGTCGAAAAAGCGCTTTACTTTTCACCACTGCACTTAAAATGACGAAAATGGAAAACATCATGCGTGATGAAACGTCGTAAAAACCAAAATAATTGTGTGAATTTTTAATGTCCGCTTACGCAAACTGGGCTCATGTAGTGGACTGCCCCAATAGCCCACCCCCTCGCACAGCTAGGAGTCCTGAATTCCTGTTGAACTCGACAGAAGGGTTAATGGAATCTATGGACCTTGCTTCAACTATAACGATCGATACTACTCCGGCAGGATTCGGCCATTTGTCACGTGGTTCTTGGCTGACAGTAGGTTAAGCTATGCCATTTTTACACTCGGACCGAATACAACTGGTCTGGTCGTAAATCGCAGTAAAAGTTATATCCCAGAAATATTCTTGAATTGGCTGAAGGATTATGAGCTCTACCATAACGTGCAAGCTCAATGCGCCGTCAAGAATGGAAAAAATATTGCTTGCGACGATTTTGTTTGAACTTGACACGCTTTCACACCATGTCCGGGCTTGTTAAGCCCTTCCGTGCATGCTAGGGCATTCTCAGTATTCGAATGCATTAAAAAATACCCACACGAACTCTAAACGGCTCTGCTCAACTCTATACAGCTACATACGACATTTTTAAATTTTAAACATTTATTTGATACTAAAAGTTGCACTTCATACGTTCCACGTTCGCGACGTGTAATGAAATTCACTTCGTGACTCATTCAAAATAACTCAAATGCAACTAGTATTTGAGTTATTTTAAAATAAGTTACGAAGTTGAGTTATTGCATTTGAGCTAGTGTAACTTTATGTGCAGTTCAACAAAATAACTGTTGTCTACACACACACTAACTGACACTGACTGACTAACTGGGTGATATATCAACACACAGCCCAAACCGCTGGTCCTAGAGACATGAAACTTGGAGGGTGTGTTCTTTGTGAAGAGTAAGCACCTATCCACTAAGAAAGAATTTTTGGGAATTCCACCCCTAAAGGGGTTAAATAGGGAATGGAAGTTTGTATGAAAGTCCGTCAGTTTTGAAGTTAGGATCTTCAAATTTTGTGTTTAAGCTGACGAATGAAAATTAATTTATACGTGTCTCAGCGTTTTTAATAATTCTACCCCCAAAGGGTTAAAAAGGGGGATCAAGGTAAGTAATCGGATATTTTTCAACATCCAAAAGCTAGTTTATTATATTTTCCTTTCGGTCGAGTTCTAACTCGACATCAGAAATCAGTATCTATGAGTATCTTATTTCTTCGTCTTGAAATACTTAAATAAATCAATACCTACTCTTTATCTAAGATTTACGACCCACTTAGGTAAAGAACTAATTATCATTAACACTAGAAACGGGATATTTACCATGTTTACTGTTTGTTTTGGTCAGTTTATCCGTGATCATGGTGAAAACAAACAGTAAACATGATAAATATCCCGTTTTTATTGTTAATGATAATGTTAGTGACCATGACAGTTTAAAACCTTTAAAGAACATAATATATTTAGGCACAGGAATCTTACAACAAAAACCAATTAATAATATTCAAACATCTTACACAAATATTTAAAACACAACCTTAACTTTACAGAATAAATAACAACACGATTGAATGTGAAAACAAACAATAAATGTAAAATAAAATACAATTATACTGCCGGTATGAACGTCAAACGGAACAAAACGTCGATTTAAAAAATAAAATGACTATAAATTTAGTAAAACGCCATCTATCGGCGAAAAGACTGAACAATGTTGGTGAAATGTGAAAATTTTTATGTTCGTGATTGGACCTTGTGGTGTGAAGCGTGAAGATGGAAGGCGGAGGTTCAACAGGGACCTCAGAGGTCTACCAGTATGTGGGACCTTTCAGGCTGGAGAAGACCTTGGGAAAGGGACAAACAGGTAATACATTTAGTGATTTTTAAATTATTTTAGAGAAAATTGCCGATTCTTACAAATAATCGAATATGGACCTTGGCCAAATTTGTATAATGATGTATGTCTCCATTTGCTGTTCTCTGTACCTAGATGGAGTTACCACGTTTCCTGGTCTTTGATAGTCCGATACCATGGCTTGATGTCCTCTGGATCTTATACCTTCTATTTTAAAACGGCTAGGAACTCCCCCTTTGGCGTGATCAAACCTCGTCTGACAGTGAGGTCTGTTCTTCGATTCCCGGAAACAAATCAGTAGCAGTCGGAAATTTGAAAATTGGTGGTGCAATATCAAGGTGTAAGCATGTTATTAGCAGCCTTCCATCTGGGCATGCTTCGCCGTGGCCGACTTGGAAATCTCTGAATAGACTCCGAACCCAGGTCGGCCGTAGCAAAGATAATCTCTTCAGATGGGGGTTCATGGACGGCTTAGATCTCAAATGTGTATGCGGCGTGTCTCCACAGACAATGGCCCATCTCCCATCTTGCGCTGCATGCCCTAACACCTGCGCACTTGACGATCTTATGACTGCATCAGCGAGCGGAATTTGCGTAGCTGAATTTTGGGCCAAACGTATCTAATAAAAATTTGCCATCGACATGCTAAGAAGAAGCATGTTAATCGGTTGGTTCTGTTCCTGATCTGTCCCCGGTATGCAGATACAGAGAGTGTACCGTTCTGGCACACCACCAGCTAGCGAGCGAGCCGGGCGAGGCATCGTTTCACCTCTTCATACTTTGGTTCACAGATTTCACACCCCGAGCTAACTGCCGAAACGAAGTATGAAAAGCGGCTCGCCTGGTTCGCTCGCTCGCTCGCTAGCTGGCGGTGTGAGTCTTTGCTAAGATTGGCCGCCATTACCGGAAACGGTCAGGTGGACTACTGTAACTATGTTATTTGGAAAGAATGGATTCCTAAAGGCAAATGATGATGACGAGGTGTTGGGCTCGATTCCCAGGTCGAGTAAAGCGTGATTAGGTTTTTCCATGAGGAATTTCTCAGTAGCAGCCACGGATTTGTGCTCGGTTGATGGTATTAGGCTCACCTTAACATATCTGGCGAACTGTGGGTGTAACTACTATTATACACCTCTGGCTACTCTTCGGGAATTAAAGGCAGCATGTTTCAAAAATGAAAGACGAATGAAGTGCACTACTATTCATTTATTAGCTTGGCGTCACCGCTCTGTATCTCTGAACGCGTTTCTTGTTCTCCGATTCTTCCACCAAAGCTTGCAACAAGGAGCTGGTCAAAAAAACATCTGAAACAGAAATTATATCAATGTTTACTGTTTGTTTACAATTTTAGTATGGTTTGGCATCATGGCATGGTCACCATCCAATTGGAAATCATAAGCAAGATGTAAATGGTTGCATGACGGCTGTGCTTATGTGGTTGAATAATTATGTAAATGGTATTTTAATTGACATTTAATTCATATCTATTTGGCTTTTCATTTAACTAAATTTAGTTGACATTTAATTTACATCTAGGTGGCTTATAATTTACATTTAATTCTCATTAAATTTATGGAATGGACATGGCTGTGTTTGAGCTTTTTATGGTTGGACATATGAACAGAACCTAACTTGATTGTCATTTAATTCTCCGTTGATTTACGTTAAATGGAATAGACATGGTTGTTTTGTGCATTTTATGGTTTGACATGTTAACAGTTTTTGATTAATGACAGTTTTATTTTTATTGTTTATTTTTGCTTGTTTTATATTTGACTATTGGTTCTGTTATGATTTGAAATGTAATTGTTTTGTAACTTCGAACACAATGTAAATTGTTTGACGAATTAATAAATGAAAAAATGAAATGGTTGACAGGAGAGAAAAGAAACAAGAATTTGTGTGGTATACTACAACTAAAAAACCCGACTCCTGCGCAAAATGTAGCCTATGTTACCCGGGCCATACTAACGAATCTATTGACACCTTATTCATCAAAATCGGATCAATAGTTTAGGCGCTACAGAGGAACATACGTAAATACAAACATACATGCATACATTCATGACTGCTAAAATCATAACCTGCTCCTTTTGACATCGCAGTAGTCGGGTAAAAAACGTGTTGCGCCGACCCCAAGTAACATGGGACAAGGGTAGGAAGATGGTGATTATGATGATGATGATATATACTTAAAAAAAAGGAAAAAATAAATAAATAAATAAAAAAAAAACGCACAAGCTGTCGTGTGGTGTCTCGGACCATGAAACTGAACAATTTTTGTTCTACGGGATCCTGAAACTTGCAAAGAAAAAGTGGACTTTCTTTATGAATTGACACGATCAGCTGATCAACATGTATCATATTCTCTTTCACTTATCCCAATTTATTTGGGGTCGGCGCAGCATATCTTCTTCTTCCGTTCTTCTCTACTCGTCATCTCAGCAGTCACCTCCTTTCTGGCCATATCATCCATCCCATCTTTGGTCTTCCTCTACTCTTAAAGCCACCTACATTCATACTAAAATTTTCCTCACTACATTTTCCTCATTCCCCCGCATCACATGTTTATACCACGATAAACGATTACTACACAACTTTTCATGATTTGTTAAAATTCATCTTCTCATCATCTGCCTAGCCTTTTCCCAACTACATTGGGGTCGGCTTCCAGTCTAACCGGCTACAGCTGAATACCAGTATTTTACATAGAGCGACTGCCTATCTAACATCCACAACCCAGTCTGTACTGGGTAATACGATACCCCTTGGTAAGACAGGTTGTCAGACTTTTTGGGCCACTGACTACCTGTAACGACTGTCAAATTCTACAAATGACAGCCGGGACAAACGGCATAACGTGCTTTCCGAGGCACGGAGGAAACTCGGTATGTAATTGGTGGTCACCCATCCACAGCATTTTATCGGTAGAAAGTTCTATCGAGCGCATTTTTAAACTTCACCTTGTCCCAAGCAATGCAAATTCCTGAAGACCTATAAATATGTCGTGGCGTTTACCAGGCCTCGTTATTTAAAGCTAAAATATTAATTATATTGTGTTATTAACTGCGCTAGTTATTAAAACTGATTGGCTCTCTTTGCTTATGAAACGGGCAGCTTTCCAAGCGCCAACCGCTGCTTGTGTAATAAATAACTTTCAACGTAGCTTGAAATAGCTTGAAATTCAACCACTGGTAGACGCATTTATAAAGTTTTAATGAAAGCAGATGGGATTTACTTCTAGTTCAATAAGTAGAAAAGTTTTGAGTATGAATGTGGAGGGGTATACAGGATGTAAACAGACCCTTCACATATCCGTCAACCAAGCATTCTGTACATCACACTAAGTAACTTCACGCAAAAAATATTGCTGGGAATCGACTTTTTTTTTTGGGGTTATAAATCACGTTTTAAGGTAGGACTCGATGGAAAGCACTCAAAGCATTGTGCTGATGGATGGATTGAATAGTACGGGGGTCGTGGAGGTGTGTAAAGTAAAAATCTTACATTAAAAACATGTATTTAAAAAAAAACTTATGAAAAAGTTAGAACTTTGATCCCCATTAACTCCGTAACTAAGTCTAGAACAAAAAAATGATCGCAAAGACGGGGAGAACAAGAGCCTTTCGTTTGTGTTAAGGGTCTATTTACACCCTTTATGAGTAGAGGGAGACCCAAGAAACGATGGATGGACTGTGCGAAGAATGATATGGCAAGAAAGGAGGTGTCTGATGAAATGACGAGTAATAGAGAAGTATGGAAGAAGAAGACATGCTGCGCCGACCCCAAATGAATTGGGATAAGGGCAAGAGAATAATGATATGTAGGAGTTAGTTCTATTTCATTGGGTGCTCTCCGTATGGCGAAATATAAGTTATAGACGAAACATACTAATGGGTGTATACCCTTAACGAAGCCGAAAGGTACTCACTCCCCGTCATTGCAATCATTGTTTTTGTTCTAGACCAGGCCCGTTCATCATACGGTTCGAAAATGGAATGTTTTTCCCGGGCCACCAAGCGGGCCGCATAGGCCTTTCAACATCATCATTCTCCTGTCTAACTTTATCCCAATTCATTTATTTGGGGTCGGCGCGTGTCCCTCGATCCATACTTCTCTATTTGTCATCTTCTCCTACTCACGAGTACCACCTTTCTAGCCATAATTATCACAACAGACACTCATACTCATCCAGGGAAAAATAATAATACTTCTATATTTTTGAGTAGGTAATGCTTGAAAAAACAATGCATTAATCGCCACTTCAAGCAAACCAATTTGTAGATTTGTTAAAAAAACAAGCGATCATCCATTACTATTCGAATTTCGAATACCGTTTTCGCGAACAAACGCAAAAATCCATGAACAAACATTCCATTTTCGAACCGTTTGAATTTCCAATAGTGCTTCGATGTGACCCGAATATTCAAAATGGCGGAAGCGTTGACAGCTGACAAGACCTCAGGAAATAGAGGTTAGGAACAGTTTTCAGCCTTTTGAAATCGTTTTCTGTTGAGAACATGGCGTATTCATTGTATAGTTGCGGTACTGAATGTTTGAAGTTGCTTTGTAACTTTTGAAAGTTGCAATTCTAACCGACAGTCGTTGAAGTAAGGAAACATTACTACCTACTAATATTATAAATACGAAAGTTTGGATGGATGTTTGTTACTCAATCGCGTCGGAACGGCTGAAAGGATCTGGATTAAATTTGGCACAGACAAAGATTATAGTTTGGAATACGTACGCTATTTTTTTTTCTCACAAATCCACATCAAAATTTTCGCGCGAACAAAGTCGCAAGCAACAGCCAGTAACTTCATAAGCGAAGAAACAAATTAATTCGATTTGTAAACGCATTGTTCCATTATTTTAAAACCATTGACACTACAAAATTGAACGCAATACGCAGGTCAAGTGATGCAATTGGCTGTTGATAATAATTAATTCAACCCAATCACACGAGCAGTTTAAAACGCTGTCAATTAATGTTTGCTATTTTTAGCGTTGGTTGTTTTTCTGGAAACCGGATGTTAGTTGTGGTTTTACATTTGTTATGCTCGCCTTTGACATTTGCCTAGTACACTTTAACCATCATTTATCTGTGCAGGCGCGAAAACAAGAACCTAAAAATGTACCAAGTTTGACATTATCGATGCATTTTTTCTGGACAAGTAGCGCCACCTTGAACTACACACTTAAAGTGGTCATATTGTAGTTTTTTATTTATAGGGCTGCATGGTGCTTTGGTTGCGTAGCTATTCGGAACAAAAGCCGCCATCTTGTTTTTTTCAATACAAGTTTCAAAGTTCCCAACAGCGCCCTCATTCATACCCATGTCATTCAAGTGCCAAAATATCGTTGTAGCAATGTACTCACTCATATTTATAGAATTGCCGGAATTCTGTTTACCAAGAATGGGAGTGACGGAGACACTGGGTGGCACCGCTTGTATGGTGGCTTGCTGATGCATGACGGTCGACGAACTGGTCACCATGTCTAGGACCATCAGAAGTCTTCCATTATTTTAAAACCATTGACACTACAAAATTAAACGCAATACGCAGGTCAAGTGATGCGATTGGCTGTTGATAATAATTAATTCAACTCAATCGCAGCAGCAGTTAACGCTGTCAATTAATGTTTGCTATTTTTAGAGTTGATTGTTTTTCTGGAAACCGGACGTTAGTCTATGGTTTTACATTTGTTATGCTCGCCTTTGACATTTGCCTATAGTCTGTTTTTTAATCTCGGAGACTAAATTGACAAGTGAAAATGTCAAAACTGACTTAAATGCTATTGAAATCTATGTCAGTTTGCCATTTGTACTTGTCAATTTAGTCTCCGAGATTAAAAAACAGACTTTAGTACACTTCAACCATCATTTATCTGTGCAGGCAGGAAAACAAGAACCTAAAATAAATGTACCGAGTTTGACATTTTGATGCATTTTTTCTTGACAAGTAGCGCCACCTTGAACTACACACTTAAAGTGGTCATATTGTAGTTTTTTATTTATAGGGCTGCATGGTTCTTTGGTTGCGTAGCTATTCAGAACTAAAGCCGCCATCTTGTTTTTTCAATAAAATTTCCACTGTCAATTTCACAACAGCGCCCTCATTCATACCAATGTCATTCAAGTGCCAAAATATCGTTGTAGCAATGTATTTATTTATTTATTTATGCACACACAAAACACTTAACAAGACATTACATTAAGATAGAAGAGCACAAAGGTACTGCTTATTTCATGAGAAATCTCTTCCAGCAGACCTGCGAGAGGAAAGTAGAATTAGAGATATAGACACAATGTGTAGAAAAGAAAAAGCAGGAAAATTTTAATTGGAACTTAAAACAAAATTATACCTATATAAAATAAACATACATACAAATATACACATATAAAATATATACTAGTCCCGTAAATATATACCTATAATATATATCCAGAATATTACAGTATAGAGAGGTAATGCTCTTTGACTTGCTTTTTAAACAGAAATAAAGTTTCAGAATCGCGAATGTTAGGCGGAAGTGAGTTCCACAAACGTACTGCGTGAACAGAGAAGGAGTTAGAATAGAATTCAGTTTTATGGGATGGGAAATTAAGATGATGCCTGAGGTGGGATCTACACAGTGCATCAGAAGGACGGGTAAACGAAAAACGATCTCGCAAGTAACTGGGATATGCAGGGTTATAAAGAATCCTGTAGAGGAGACATAATATTCGAGTGTTCCTGCGAAGACGGATAGGGAGCCACTTGAGTTCCTTGCGGAAGTGAGAAACATGGTCATATTTCCTCAGGCCAAACACAAAACGAATACAAAGATTTTGCAGACGCTCCAGCTTATTGAACAGCTCCTCAGTGGCATCCAAATAGCAGGCAATGATCAATCAATGATCGGCTGAATCAGCGTTTGAGCTAGGTAAATTTTGGTTTTAAAAGGCAAGAAGCTCTGTAAGGATTTAAGCGAATGGAAAGAGAAGTGCACCTTACGACTAACCTCATTCACCTGAGCTCACCAAGAAAGATTGCTGTCTAATAAGACACCAAGGTCCTTAGCTGTTCCAGCATAGGCAATGGTTGAGCAACCCAGAGATAATGGAGTCAAAGAGAAGTCAAGTGCAGTGCGATAGTATCTGCTGCCTATGATCATGGCCTGCGACTAAGTAGGGCTAATCTGTAAGCCGTACGACTTAGCCCATTCATAGATACTTTCCAGGTCATGATTCATGGCACCTATTGCTGATTCCGCATCAGCCAGCTAAAAATGTCGGTACAGCTGCAAATCGTCCGCGTAGAGATGGAAGCTGGAAATATAATTTTGGTAACAGTATTAACGTAATGTACTCACTCATATTAATAGGATTGCCGGAATTCTGTTTACCAAGAATGGGTGTGACGGAGACACTGGGTGGCACCGCTTGTATGGCGGCTTGCTGATGCATGACGGTCGACGAACTGGTCACCATGTCTAGGACCATCAGAAGCCTTCCATTATTTTAAAACCATTGACACTACAAAATTAAACGCAATACGCAGGTCAAGTGATGCGATTGGCTGTTGATAATAATTAATTCAACTCAATCGCAGCAGCAGTTAACGCTGTCAATTAATGTTTGCTATTTTTAGAGTTGATTGTTTTTCTGGAAACCGGATGTTAGTCTGTGGTTTTACATTTGTTATGCTCGCCTTTGACATTTGCCTAGTACACTTCAACCAACATTTATCTGTGCAGGCGGGAAAACAAGAACCTAAAAAATAAGAAAAAGTGCATCGATATGTCAAACTCGGTACAGTTTGACATATCGATGCACTTTTTCTTGACAAGTAGCGCCACCTTGAACTACACACTTAAAGTGGTCATATTGTAGTTTTTTATTTATAGGGCTGCATGGTTCTTTGGTTGCGTAGCTATTCAGAACTAAAGCCGCCATCTTGTTTTTTCAATACAATTTCCACAGTCAATTTCACAACAGCGCCCTCATTCATACCAATGTCATTCAAGTGCCAAAATATCGTTGTAGCAATGTACTCACTCATATTAATAGAATTGCCGGAATTCTGTTTATCAAGAATGGGAGTGAGGGAGACACTGGGTGGCACCGCTTGTATGGCGGCTTGCTGATGCATGACGGTCGACGAATTGGTCACCATGTCTAGGACCATCAGAAGTAGGATCCTGAAAAAAGAATTACATCATCAGCGTTTATTAATGCATTCATGGGTTTTTTTTTTTTGCAAGGAACCTAAATTATTATTCTAAAATAAAAGTAGCCAAAGTTATAACATCAGCTATCTTCCAGTAAATGTCCATCAAAATTGGTCCAGCCGTTTCGGAGATTAGCTGGAACAGACAGACAGACAAAGTGTTTTTTGTTAAATAATTACCGTAAATACTTTCATAAGCATTCGGTTAAAAGCTGTTATTTTGAAATTACAAAAAGACACTTCAATTTTATTTATTTTAAATATAGATGGCGTTTTCGGTAGCTTATTGTCACTCCAATAACTTTGACTACTCCATCTTCGTTACCTATCGGTTTTACAATGTCAACTTGACCAGCCCCTCTGACCTTGGTCGAAACTAATAGTTTGTTAAGAAATTGGATTTGGCTGGTTACAAATCTATTCTATACAAAGAAATAAAATTGAACTGTCTGTTTGTAATTTCAAAATAACAGCTTTTTACCGAATGCGTATGAATATAAAAAGGGTGTAAATAGACCCTTAACATATGCGAAAGGCACTTGTTCTCCCCGTCTTTGCGATATTTTTTTTGTTCTAAGCCATACCCGGGAACCTACTAGTTACGGAGATATTGGGAGTCAAAGTTCCAACTTTTTCACAAGTTTTTTTTAAATACTTGTTTTTAATGGAAGATAGCGCGCCCGCGCGCGCGCCTCGTCTTGTGCTCATTGATAATAATAATTTGGCAGTAGGTACCTAAATTATTGCGATAGGTACTTAATGTCGCTCTGAAACTTTTTTAAATATTTTTGGGACAAAATATAACACGGTTTAAAAATTATTGGGATCGATTCAGTTACTTTTTCTTAACAAACTATATTCAGGTTTTGACGATACTAAAAATAATGTTGTATACGTGCTTAGATTTGTCGTTGTTTAGATTTTGAGTTGAGTTTATATTTTCTTACTTTGAGTCTTATTTTTATCATTACTTTTTTTTCTATTTGTAGTCTGTATATAATGTACATAATATAGTTATATCTTGGTTTAAAAAAAAATACAAAAAATACTTATTTTTTTTAAATATTTTGTCTGTATGTCTGTTTGCTCCGGCTAATCCCCGAAATGGCTCTTTAACTGGCAGGTAGCTGATATTATAAGAAAGCTACTACTAACTTAGGCTATACCTTGATAAGACTGGGGCTACTGACTGCCTGTAGCGACTGTCAAAGATCTACAAATGACAGCCGGAACCAACGGCTCTAGGTCCTTTCCGAGGCAAGCAGGAAACTCGGTATGTAATGGATAGTCACCCATCCACGAACCAACCTTGGCAAGCGCGGCTTAACCTGAATGACCCGAGCGGCTGTTAATATTTAGAAATGGGCTCCGCAAGACTGACTTTGCTAACCACTAGCACGTTATTCTGTAGGTAGACCGTATGCTATGGCTCTTCGATGATACGGCGTAGTAGAAGTTAATTACTTTCGATGAAATGTCTTTTGAGAATCAGAACTAATCCTGTCCTTAACACCTGCCCCCGTAGCATGACCACCGTAGACAAGGATTTCTTTGACGGAAGAATCGACAAAATGACAGATTGTGTCGACACAATGACAGATTTATTTGCATTATCTGTCATTTTGCCGATTCTACCGTCAAAGAAATCCTTGTCTACGGTGGTCATGCTACGGGGGCTGGTTGAATTACTCGTATCTTCTAAGGAAGATTGCAGTTTTCAAAGTGTGTTTTTTTAGATTTGAATGGAGGGTTATATCTTCGAAACTACTGATCCGATTACAAAAATTATTTCACTAATTGGCAGCTACATTATCCACAAGTGTCCTAGGTTATATTTAAAACGTTTCCATGGGCTAATTTGCGGCCAAAACGCGAGCGAAGCCGCAAAAGCCAGCGGGTAAAAAAAAAATCGGTTGTCTGTAAAGTCGGTTTACTAACGATAGTTGAACGTGACAACGTCAAAAGAAAATACTGATGGAATGGTTGCATTTTTCAAAAAATGAATGTACGTTGAGCAATTGTTTATGGAACGCCTCAGAGCGAGGTAACGCCTCGTACGTCATGTTTTTTCGTGCGTGCAGTCGGCTCCATCGAATTATAAGACGTTGTCACGTCAAAAGTGAATTTTTCCACTCACCCATTTGCATATGACATTATTGTTGATTTTCTGCACTTGTTACACTTTCAGAGGATACCGTGTGAATGGTGTTTTTCTACAAACGTGCCTTCGGGTTGTGTTTCTAGAAATGATATCTATAGAGCTGATAATCGCATCGAGCAGAAATAATAGAATGAATAGCACTGAAACAGTCGTGGCTCAAAGCTTTTCCAATTGCACGCCATTCAGCTCGATTCTCGGCAACTCTTATCTAGCTGCCACCAGCCACCCTGCGGGCATCACGGCTCCAGCTGTCCTTACGGCGTCCCACTTTACAGATTCGCGGTCTCCACTCACAAACACCGTCTATTCTAACGGTCATCGGTTCTACAGATAATATGTACGGCCCATTGCCTCTATAGCTTATCTGTACTGTACGGTAATTAGGTATAGTGAACACAATAAAATTACCTTCTCAAGTTGCAATCAAGTGGCAATACGTCCTGTGCATTCTGGTCAGCCAGGCCCACTACAAATCTAGCTTGCTAGCAAACAGTTTTACCGTGGAGACTTAATTTGACAGATTCAGAGTCAGAGTAAGGCTACGATGATGCCTGCCAGGGCTGCGGGACTGTTCGAAAGAGATACCGTGGCCCTGGAACACAAAGGGCAAAGAAGGAACATGGATGGGTTTTAGTCAGTACAAGTCTGACACTCCCTTCCGCTCCGCCCAGAGTTGGGGAGGGTCATTTGATGATTTCCCATCCGAAAAAAAAGGCTTTCTTTTTTTTTTTTAACGTGGCAAAATCATCAAATGAGTCCTCCCACCCAGGGCAGAGCGGGAGGGACTGTCAGACTTGTACTGACTAAAATCCACGGTGCCTTCAGTAGCCCTTTATGTTCCAGGGTCACGGTAATTCTATGAGTCCCGCGACCCCGGCAGGCTTTGGCCCTCTAGAGGGGGGCCCCGTCATTATGCTGACACTCTTTGAGGCGCGCGTGGAACACAACGCGCCGTCGACCCGGGCATGGTCCATGGTCGGACAGCGAGTCGCCCATTACTCGCCGCCCGCATGCCCGCGCCTACGGTGGCCGGAGATCGTCTGCCGACGTCCGGCGCCGTGGGCGTCTAAAAAAAGGCTACGGTGATTTTTGTTTGCGTGAGAAATTCAGGTGGCCTACCATGACGACAGAAAGCAGTATTACTTCAATCTTATTCCGTGTGTGTGGAAAGGAGATGGTGCTAGACATCCTGTATAGCTCTGTCTCTTTCCCACACTGGAATGAGATTAAAACAATACAGCTTTAAGATGTCAAGGTAACCCCACAGATCTTAGTTACCCACTTTATTCACCAAACTAGCGACTCGCCCCGGCTTCGCACGGGTGCAATATACATATAAACCTTCCTCTTGAATCACTCTATCTATTGCTGAAAACTGCATTAAAATCCGTTGCGCAGTTTAAAAGATCTAAGCGTACAAACAGCGGGAGCGACTTTGTTTTATACTATGTAAAGAAGATACCCAGTGACTATTGGTGTTATCAATGCTCTTTCATTATCTGTGAAAGCTAGTCTCAAATCATGAATCAGGACAATTTTATTTCAGATTTTCAATCAGATAAAAATTCTTTTCTAAAACAGCGTAAAAAAGTCATTTTCAGGGAATGGTGTTAACCACTCTATGTGAGTAGCAAATACCGAAACAGGAAATATTGAAACTAAACGCGTAATTTGCACTAAGTCTAAATGTAAATTGTAATTATTTTTAATAGATCGTGGGAAAGGTACTATAAACGATTATAATTATTTACCTTCATAGTGCACATGACGCATTCGATCAGAACGTGTTCGAAGTTTGAAAACACGGACACGTGCACTTATTCTCCCTTCCCTCACTATAGGGATGTTTCCTGAAAAAATCTAATTAGTCTGTCAGATAGATTTCCAAAAAATATTGGACATCTATTTTTTCTTTTTTCACGAAAATTAAAAATGAAGACGATACAGTGCGTCGAAAACTCGTGTGACGTCATACTTGTAAGTAAAGGGTACTGACTTTTTACCGAAAAGTGACGCCACAGGCGGGGACTCATGATCTTTGATGCGTTTTACCTTCGTCAATTTTTATTGATTTGATAAAACAAAAAATACGTATCCTATATTTTTCGATAATCTAACTGACGGACTAAATAGAATCATATTTTTCTTACACATCCCTATTATGGTCCGATCGGTCGGCAATCCGGCAAAACATAGGAGAGAACAGTTGATGCAGGACTGACAGCATGTATTTTCTGTTTTTTTTTATATATTATTTAATTTTTAATTTTGTATCTTTTTTTTTTTATTATGTGTGCTTGATGAACTGACGTCAAATAAACTTTATTCTTTATTTCTTTCTTTCTTTCATTACGTGCTCAGTGCTCTATAAGGGTGAATATCAACAAAGTTCATTTTTTGTCAATTTTGGTGGCTCAATTTTTTCTTTAGTTTTCGTGAAAAATAATGATCTAGTATAAAAATAGAAAGTCCAAGCTTGAAGGATCTTCAAGAGGTCTCAGAATATCTTCATAACTTTTTGAGATATTTTAGTTCAAAGTATAGTGTGAAATCAAAATCGAAAGTGCCCACCAAAATTTAAAATCAGTGGCACCAAAATTTGATTTCTCTGTCAGAAACCTCAATCTCACTAATAAAGCTCAATGTGATTAATCTCACAAATTCTCGGGAAGTATCAATAACTTTTATCGGTTAATAAAACTCTCTTTTGTTAAAAATAGGATAGATTCCGAGGTCTGGTCCTAAAGTCGGACTGACATGGTAGCGTTTTTGTTAGGGAGACTGCAGTACAGCCCAAGTCTCGATTGAATCGAAGGCTTTCTCGTAATCCACAAACACTAAACGGAGAGGCAGCTCTTTGGTCTCCTGTATAACCTGCCGCAGCGTATGTATGTGGTGTACGGCGCTAAAGCCATTATGGAATCCGGCTGGTTCGGGATGATTCTTGAAAACAACTTGTAGACATAGCTTAGAAGTGAGATGGGCCTATAATTCTTCAGCCGGACATTGTCGCCTTTTTTGAAGAAGAGTACCACCACACCCCTGCACCATGCCTGTGGGGTTTAACCCTCGGGTATGATGGAATCAAACAGCTTCTGAAGGGCCTAAAGTACCGTTTTTCCACCCGCCTTTAGGATTTTTGCCGTAATTCCGTCATCACCCGGTACTTAGTTGTTTTTAAGCTGTTCCAGAGCCATCCTAATCTCGTGCATCAAGATCTCGTCCACTTGTCTACGGTATAGTGTCGGGTCAGTCTAGCTCTTGGGTCATTTGTTAGATTTACAACGGGTTTACTGGTTGAAGTGTACAACTACCCATAGAATCTCTCGATTTGCCTCAGTAGCTCCGGTTTGGCGGATACGATCCTGCCATATTTCGTGAGCTGGCTCTGCCAGATCTCTTGCAAATGCCTTGGAGCCGCTCAATTGCATCTTAAATATGCTGGATTTAAAGATCCGTCTATTGAGCTGCCGGTATTTCCACGCCTCGTTTGAAGACTGCAGGATCATCTCACGCCGCTCCTGCATGAGCTTGAGAGTATGATCAGAGAGTTTTTTGTTCTTATGTGCACGACGTGTCTTGAAGAACTTAGACCCGTATGGACAGTTTCCACGAACCTATCGTTGTATTTGTCCAATGAGCTTCTTTGGTACTCGAAACGAGCCTGGAGTTCAAGCTTTTCAGATTGCAGCAGCTCTCGGGGTTTTGAATCGGGATCTGTGCTGGACAGAGCGTAGACTTCATCAGTCGAGACTTTTCAAGCTTGATATTGATGTTCAGTGTGCCTCTTACTATGCGGTGATCGCTTCCGGTTTTCAACGAATTAATCGTAGAAACAACATTGAACATAATACGCTTCTTGGTTGACATGATGAAGTCAATCTCGTTTTAAATTGCACCATCGGGGCTCTGGCAGGTTCACTTCCTGTGTTCACGCTTTCTGAAGAAGGAGTTCATCCTATAGAGGCTCTCCTTCTCCATAAAACTAGCCAGTTGGTGACCCCGGTGGTTCCAACGTCCAACCCCAAATTGCCTAGCTTCGCGTTGAAGTCCCCCATGACAACGGTGAAGTGCTTTTAAGCAGCCTCTCTTCGCTGGTGTGTTTTGGCATTCTAAAAAGCAAAAAATTAAATAAATATGAATAAGAAACTTGGTCATTAGTATGCAACCCTTATAATAATAGGTCTTACTAACTGCCAAGTACATAACATGTATTTGTTTGCTAACCAAACTGTCTTGCAACGTAAAAACTAGCTATATTGGTAAAAACAATACATATACAGTACATAATTAAAATCTGGTGGGTCATTTTCAATTTTGGTGGCGTGAAAACGCCACCAAATCCACCAAAATTGAGCCACCAAAATTGGAACCAGGCATGGAAAAAATCTTAAAAAATAAGGGTTTTAAGTTAAAATTAAATTAATGTCATTGATTTATGGGTCACCCAAATGATTAGCTATAGCATGTAGCTTACTATTATAACACTTTAAAATCAACAGTAAATCGATCCACCAAAAATTGAACAATTCTTGTCCCCCGTTCCGCCCAAGGCGAGTACTTATGTTTTTGGAGGGTAATCACAGCACTAATCACACACCTGACACGAATCGCACTAATGCCACGACTGACAGATGCGAAATAAATAACGCGATTGATCGCACACGCACGAAACTTCATGTTATAGTAAGTTGAAAAAGTGCCAGAAAAAAATTCATTTTTGCTTGGACAAACTTTGATCGAGTGTCCTGTGCTTTTAAATAAGATTATATACTATGGTTTAATTGTTTTTAGATAATTTGACTAATGCATATACTAACAAAATTGTTTATTTTTTATTGTACCTCAAATTGTTACTTTGGTGAACTCAATTACATCAAAAAATGGAACTGGGACAAGCCACCAAACTTGAATTTGAAGGCGATTTTTTTTTCCCTGATGATTTACATACACTTATAAAAAAAATAAATGTGGCCCTAATTGAACCAAGTTACGTAGTTCACTACAAAAAATAATCAGAAACATCCCATCATTTTACACCTCGATTCTCAACGTGGACACGTAAAATTTGCTGATTTGATATTCACCCATAAAGGGTGGAAAAGACACCCACGCTAAAACGGTTACCCAGTATTTTTTTTTTTTTTTTTTTATCTTGGTAAAATCATCAAATGAGTCCTCCCACCCAGGGCAGAGTGGGAGGAACTGTCAGACTTGTACTGACTAAAATCCACGGTGTCCTTCAATAGCCCTTTATGATCCAGGGTCACGGTAATTCTATAAGTCCCGCGACCACGGTAACCAAGTATTCAGTATATCATTCTGCGCCCCCCCACATCGAAATTTTTCTTCGATTATTAAAAAAAAAACAGCTATTTCCTACAAAAAAACCGGCCAAGTGCGAGTCGGACTCGCGCATGTAGGGTTGCGTTCATCGTAGCGTCGAGCCCCTTTAATTTTGAATTTATTTTTGTTATTTGTTGTTATAGCTTTCTTATAATCTTTAGGCACAGTATTTTATTTTTTTTATTTTTAGCCTTGTAGTTACGGAGTTAAAAGGGAATGGTCAATTTTCGCCTATTTTCTTAATTAACTTCAAAACTATTAAAATACCTAACTTAAAATTATTAAAAAAACATATGAAATGCTCACAATGAGCCCTTTCATTTGATAGGTAACACGATGTAGTTTGCAATATTTTTTTTTTTCATTTTCTAGTTTACTCTCCAAAAGTGGCCCCCATATTTAAAAATTAATTAATTTACGTTCCACTTCCGTCTTTGAGTCGACGACTTACATAATTATGTGTACCAAATTTCAACTCAATCGGTCCAGTAGTTTCGGAGTAAATTGGCTGTGACAGACGGACAGACAGACAGACCACGGGTGTGATCCTATAACAGGTCCCGTTTTTTCCTTTTGAGGTAGAAACCCTAAAAATGCAATACCGGTCAAAATGTAAGAACTCTTTTTTTTAAATTACCGACGAAAAATTTCAAATTCAGAATGAAGTACTGAATACGTGGTAACCGTTTTAGCGTCGGTGTGTCTTCCACCCTATATAGGTCCATTTAATAATTATTTTCGTTTGCATCGTTAGTCTAGTGGCCGCAACCGTGACTGCCGAGCGTGCGGTCCTGCCCCCGTAGCATGACCACCGTAGACAAGGATTTCTTTGACAGAGGAATCGACAAAATGACAGATTGTGTCGACACAATGACAGATTTCTTTGCACTATCTGTCATTTTGTCGATTCTACCGTCAAAGAAATCCTTTTCTACGGTGGTCATGCTACGGGGGCAGGGTTCGATTCCCAGGTCGGGCCAAATGTTATCTTACCAAGGGGTATCGTATCACCCAGTGCTAACTGGATTGTGGAGGTCAGATAGGTAGTCGCCCCATGTAAAATGAATGGTATTCAGCTGCATCCGGTTAGACTGGAAGCCGACGGATGCATTTTCACATGGTACCGTATACTTGATTAAAGGAAGGTTTGTGAGGCGCACCCTGCCCAGTACTTTGAAGAGCTGCTAATATAATATTTCAAACGTGAGAGTTCGCCCATCCCATACGCCGATAAACTACCAACTAAAACTATCAACTATCAACTTAAATTTACTGGTTTTTCTTTTGCATTTTCAGGTCTAGTGAAATTGGGTGTCCACTGCGTGACGGGCAAGAAGGTGGCCATCAAGATCATCAACAGGGAGAAACTCAGCGAATCAGTGCTGATGAAGGTACAATCGATTTTAATTTTATTTAAAATCGATATTACATGAACATGTTTAACACAGCGCCATCTATTATTGAGTAGCTTAACCAATTTACAAAAAGCGATTTTATTTTGAAGTCAAGACTAACAAAAAATCAAGATATTAAAATTCAGTTAAAAATATTGATATGTTACTAATGTGGTAGAAAAAAACAAACAATATTTTTCATTAATGACCAGTAGTGCCAAAGAAAATGTAAACATATTTTAATTAATTTAATGCCATCTATTGGCAGTAATGAGAATTAAAATTTACAAGTTCTGACTTCTGCGTAATAAAAATGTTCACTGTTGCGTTTATTAAAATCAAACCTTCATTTTTTCAGGTGGAAAGAGAAATAGCAATTATGAAATTGATAGAACATCCACACGTATTAGGACTGTCCGATGTTTACGAAAATAAGAAATATTTGTAAGTATCTATTAAAATTCATATTATTCTACTTTATCATTCCACGGCGGCTTGTAATCTATCTAGGAGATAATTAAAAAAAAAACCGGGATTAATAACAATAAAGCTGTCGTATGAGTGCCAGAAATGGGGCCCAACGAAGCCAAACTTTCTAAATCCCGATGTACCTACCTACTTAAGACCGGATGTGCTGACTTGTATTTATTTAAAACACATATTACGAAGTGGTAAAGTTTGTATGTTTGTAAGTTTGGCTGTAGATAAGGATAATCTTCGGAACTACTGTCTGTAATTACTTTACTAACAGGAAGCTACATTATCACCCAAAGTCATAAGCTATGCTACATTGAAATTGTTCCGGTAGGATAATTTCCGACCATAACAGGAGCGTAGCCGCGGTGTATATCTTGTATGTCGTAAACAAATGAGTAGATACTGTATGGCTGGGACACTGGGCCTATTTGCAACGTATAGTAGTATATGTGTGTTTAATTATTGATGAGCCTTTAGCATTTTTTATTTTTACCTTGACAGCAATAGGGATGTTTCCTGAGTAAAAAAAAAATGATTCTATTTAGTCTGTCAGTTAGATTATCAAAAAATATTGGATAGGTACGTATTTTTTGTTTAATCAAATCAATAGAAAATGACAAAGATAGACGGCATCAAATATCATGAGTGGGGGCTAGTGACGGCCCTTTGCGGTAAAAAGTGTAGGTACTGAAATGTGACTTCACACGAGTTATCGACGTACTGTATCATCTTATTTTTTTGTTTACGTGAAAAAAGAAAAAATACGAGTCCAATATTTTTTGGAAACCTATCTGACGGAGTAATTAAATTTTTTTGGTCATCTCCCCTATTATTGATCCACTTTTGTATTTTTTCCAGATATTTAGTATTAGAACACGTTAGCGGCGGGGAGCTGTTCGACTACCTGGTAAAAAAAGGCCGACTGACTCCCAAAGAGGCACGCCGGTTCTTCAGACAAATCATATCCGCACTCGACTTCTGTCACAGTCATTCTATATGGTACGTATCTCCTTTAATAATCCCTTCAATGTAAATGTAAAATCAGCAGAGCCTATTATAATGCAATGAAACAATGATAAAAAGTGTCAAAAATACCTTAAGTAGGCAGACTAAGCACCACATCTGTAGCGACATCTATCTCGCAAAAAACACACTAAAATCATACTTTAAATAACCTGACAACAACCATCGTCGGCCAGTAATTCACCAGACACAACATCCGTCTCGGTCGGAGGATCTTTCGTTTTCTAAGGATGACCAGATTTACAACCTGGTCCTGTTACCTCTTAACACCCTATTTAAGTAAATAACCGTTCAGAAATCGGGTAGATTTAGCGAAAACGATATTTTCAATGCTGCCATCTAGCGTCGAGTAGCCCAACTAAATCCATCAATTTCGAGCCAAAACCAAGATAAACTTAAATTACAATGTTTTTATTTTACTTTCCAGCCACCGCGACCTGAAACCCGAAAACTTACTCCTGGACGAGCGGAACAACATCAAGATAGCCGACTTCGGGATGGCTTCGCTTCAGCCGGCGGGGTCACTACTAGAGACATCTTGTGGCAGTCCGCACTACGCCTGCCCTGAAGTTATTAGAGTGAGTCATATTTATTGTAGATCTTTGACAGTCCAGGAACTGGTTTTCGGGACCCAGGTAGTCAGTGGCCCGAAAACCTGACAACCAGTCTTACCAAAGGGTATCGCATTACCTTAAGCTATAGTTTTTAAGCTATTGACATTTGTAATTTAATTTCTTTGGTTGTTATTTGAAAGCTGAGATTTAGAAAATTTGTAATTTATTGTTTTTTTGCTTGCATTTATAATTTGATATTTTATGTAGACAATTCTTGATTTAGTACTTTTTTGTTTTTTTGACATTGGGAATTAATTATTTTGTCACAAAATTTGCATGCCGAAATAAGTAGGCGGAATATGCTGAACTATTGTGTACCCGTGTGTGTTGTAAAATCTGTAAAATACCATATTTCAAGCAAATAAATGAATCTGAATCTGAATCTTACCCAGTATGAACTGGGTTGTGGAGGTCAGATGGGCAGTCGCTCATGGAAATTGTGGTATTCAGCTCTCCGGTTAGAATAGAAGCCGACCCCAACATAGTTGGAAAAGGCTAGGCGAATAAGAACGAAAGAGTAGGATTTTGAAAACAGATAGTAATTAATACATTGTATACATGGTCAAAATAATTAACTATCTAGTGAAAGTCTCCGGTACCAAAAAAAAAAAAAAAAAATCGATATTTAAAAAAGATAAAACAAACGAATTTTGTTTTAACATATTTAGATGCCGATAACAACCACGTCTGCGGTGTTGCGTGACTTAATTTAACTTGACCTTTTATTTATGAGAAGTTTATTTTTATAATGGCTTCTCGCAAGTCATCCTATGAGGTTGTCGTCTGCAAAATCAAAGCATTTATTTCAAATAGGCCAGTTACAGGCACTTTTGAATTGTCGAAACAAAGACAACAATAGCTACAGTCCCAGTCACAAGGCATAAAAACTGTGAAAGTACTGTAGTTGCCCATTCCCTAACATAGTTCTCTATGGAGAAGACCGGGCAAGAAACTCCATGGACACTCTTTTAATTCAGAATACTTTTACAAACTCTTGGTTACATCATTCATGATGAGATGGTACATTATGTGAGAACGATGTAGCAAGATGTGTACGTTAAAAGTGTCCATAGAAAACAATTCAAAAATAAAATAATCAATTCAAATAAGCCGTGGCAATCAAGAGATGACCAGTCACAACTGACAGCGCCCGTTCACGAACATGACGCATGTATCAGCACCATTCAACTGCTTAACCGGACTACCCTGTGGGTGCCTTGAGTGTAAAGCCTCCAGCCAGGGGCGAAAATCTTAAAAACTAAGCGACTGCACGAAAGGGCACCCCCTGTGGGGTACGAGCCTCGGCTTAGGGCGTCGCTGGGGGAGGACAGCAAAGGGACAGGCTGAATCGCAACATTATCATTATTTTGAGGCTGGTTTAAAACTACAGGCTCAGTATCGCGGGTTGATGACAAGTAGGTAGTAATAGAGATCCTATTAAAGGAACTCGATACCGAGTTGGAAATTCAAAATGATCTACTATCTATGGTTTTACGCATAATACGCGCTTTGACCTGGAGTTGCGGACACTTTTATCCAAATGCCGCTTCTTTTCCATACAAACAAGGCACTTGAGTAAACCTTTACCTCGCACTCGTAGTTATACCACCGATACCGGTACCAAAACATGCAAACGACATTCCTTACGGACTTTTTTGAATGGACGTAACGTTGTTTACATTCGATAACTGTCTGTACACTCTGAAATAAAGTAAACGTTCTGCTCAGCTGTAACCAAATGAATAACCATATTGTGTACGTATGTCATGTATACAAAAGTAGGAAGGGACATCGAAGTACAAAAAACTGTTTCCACGTATTCAGTACATCATTCGGAACTCGCCCACATTTCAATTTTGCATCGTTTTTTTTTTTTAATTTTGTGTTTTCGGAATAATGTAGATGCGCACGACGGCCATTCAAGTATTAAAAAACTTGTTTATGCGAATCTCTCACTGTATAGGGTATAGGAAATATATACAAAGCTAGGCCAAGTTATACTGGAAATGTACAGCTTCATGTGCCACTGTGTGTACTCAATACTTGGTTTACCCGTTTGTGTGTCGATGCCATTCCACCCTGTATAATAAAAATTACCATCATCTTCATAATTCTCTTGCCCTTATCCCAATTCATTTGGGGACGACGCAGCATGTATTCCATACTTCTCTATTACTCGTCATCTCATCAGACACCTCTTGCCATAACATCCTTTACACAATCCATCCATCGTTTCTTTGGTCTTCCTCTACTCTTATAATTATAATAAAAATTACCGTGACTGCAAAAAAGTATAGGTAGTAGATAAATGGATAAATATATGATGCCTTCGAATCTATCCCAGGTGACCCAGGTCCTCATACTCAACAGTAGCGATGAAGCAGTGAATATGTCACGCACACCGCCGCCATGTCTGAATCTATAGTTTTCGTGCAGCTTTATTGGAGTATCCCTATAGACTCGCAACAATGACAGCTGTTAACCGTTACATTACTCAACAATAAATTGTCTGGTTCCCGTATTTATCAATGTAATTCAATTACTGGGCGTTTATGTTGTCAATTGTTGAACGAGACTCAAAAGACAAACAGATGGCAATACAAATTCGAAGTTATAGCAGTTACGTTCCTTCAAGCCAATGGATTTTTCAGCTAAAATGATAAGCTAGCACATTATCTTCGTTAAATGATGCAGAATAATACGAATGCTAAGAACACTACAAAAATAAAACACCAAAAGCAATGGAAAAGTTTTTTAATACAACTCCGCGCCAAAAACTTGGCGGGAAAACTTACAATTGACGCACAAAATGGCGTCGACAAAACAGTTTAAACCAAAGTTTATTAAATAACCCATATCCTCATAATCATCTAGTTAAGTACTTTGAACGCAAACCGGTGAACACAATTGAATCAAGTGGTGTTATAATAGGGCTGGAAATTGAGCGTGGGCTGTGGTGGTATACTCTTATTATTCGAGTTAAAGTGTTTAATATTAGTATAACGCGCTTTGCTTTCATGGAAACCTGAAATTCCTTGAACACAAGCTAGTTTCGTGGTTGCTACTGAGAAATTCCTGACCTGGTAATACAACCCAGTACGTCTTGGTCAGCAATCGCGCTTGCTTACTAGACCAACGATGCAGTGACCACACTATTCGACGTAGAGTAGACTTGTGCCGATCAAAAAGAGCTTTATGTCCATGCAGTAAAAGTTCGACGCGATGTCGAGTCGCGTCGTCCGAATCAAAATGAGGCGAAGGACGTCTGTTTCGCTTTTATTGTAGGGACATAAAAGAAGCTCATTATGATGTACAAGCCGATTCCGCTTAGAATAGTATGGTCACTCTAGTTTTACGACTTTTTGGCACCAAAATATCGTTTAATCTGCCCTGCTATAAGCTACAATACGAAATTGAAACACCCGGTGACCATAGTTGCATTTTTATACCGAAGTTCTCAATGAATGCATTAACAATCTAGATTAAAATGTAATTGGCGAAATGTGGATGTAGGTTCTGTTAGGTATTTCTCTGCCTAACACTTGGGGGATTACAAGCGTGATGTTATGTATTATAATGTAACTAGTACCACACAACAGTGGCGAACGTTCCATATAACTCGATTCCTACCGGCTTCCCTTTGAAAAATTGGCACAGTCAGTATTCTATAGACAAATAATATAACCACATTAAAGACATGTACTCCGGCTAACCTCTTACAAAAATTGAACCTTCGCTACTGCCACACAATAACAAAGTATAATCAGCAATGTTCCCATAGCTGGGACACAGGCCTCCTCTCTATGAGAGGGAGTGGGCTGTAAACCACCACGCGGGCCCAGTGCGGGTTGGTAAATGTCACATGTCTTCGAATTTTTGGTTCTAGGACAGTGTCAGTTTCCTCACGATGCCTTCCTTCACCGTGCCGTGGCGTTTTGAGAGCAGTAGTAAAGACATAAATTAGAGCCACCACTTCTCCTTCAAAAGAACAAAGAAAGTCCAGTTAAACTGTGCAATTAAAATAGTGCTTACTAACGATGAGATTACAAAAACGGGGTTCAACGGTCAGATTAAACTCGACCTTTATACCGGAAAGGGACACCCCTAAATTAGATTATCAATTTCCGTTTCCTAATTTTGTTTTAATTACTCACCCGCTGTGCAGTTCAACGTTAACACCAAGTTTGAATCATACACACTAATAATATTATAAATGCGAAAGCAACTCTGTCCGCCTGTCCTTTAAGAGCTGAACAGATTTAGATAAAATTCGGCCCACGGATAGACCATGACTTAGGGTAGGACCTGTGGGTAAGGACATACGTCGGATACTCTTTACCAGGTAGTAGGTAAGATCGCGTGGGATAGTTCTAGTGGCGTGCCAATTGACCAACAATACGGGAAAGCCCTTAAGGCAAGCAGACTGCTCAGAAACGCTAACATCATGAAGAGTAGAAGGTTATAAGGGCAAGCCTAGTTAAATGTGGTGCTGTTCCACAAACGATGGGGCACTTAATATATTATCCTGCGTGTCCTGTTGTTAGTTCACTACAGGAACTGATGACGCTACCGAAAGCGCCAAACTAGTAGCTGTTCTGGGCTGACACAATTTAGATTGCCATCTACACGCTAAGAAGGGCAAGCCAAGCTTTTAGGCTTATATGAAAGTACCGCCACTAATAGTTACCTAGCTAGGTTTAAATAATACGGTCAAACATAACATCACGCTTGCGCAATTGCGCAAACCCGAGAAGGTAGACAGGTGTATGTGTATTGTATAAAAGTATTGTCAACCTCGCACCTCTAATATTTGACAATTATTCCCAGTAAATTCAAAGTTAAAATAAGAGTATACCACCATTTTTAAAAAGATATTTACGGCTAAGAGAGCCTGTCCACTGTTCTGTGCCACATTGCGTTTTTCTAGTCTAGGTTTTATCAGATCTAAATTAGTAGAACTTCTATTTGCCTAGGGCTGTATATTATACTACATTTTAGTACATTATATTCTTTGAAAATACTTAAAAGTTAACATGAAAAAGTTTATTTTCAAATTCAAGGACCATAGTTTAAAAATAACATACTTAGGTAGGTGATAATGATACATAATCAGGTTTTCCAATACATAGAAACATGTGAAACAATTGTTTTGCAAAAAAACTATAGACCAACCGCTTTAATGAGTCCTCTGACTTGCCCCATGAAAGGCACATTAAGCATTCACAAAGTCCTAACAATATCCTAGAGGACCAATATGTGATCAACCTTCAGAATATTCCATTTAAATTGATACCTTCGCGAGGACTCATTAAAGCGGTTGGTCTATAGTTTTTTTGCAAAACAGTAGTTTTTTTCAATCAACCTCATTATGTATAAAAAAATTGAATGAAAGACTTATTTACTCTTTTTATAATATATGCGAGTATAATACTTAACGTAGGTATCTTATTACATTGAAAATGCTTAAAACCAAAATTGCTAAATTTTAGTTATAAAATGAATTGTGCATCTAACGCCACAGTGTTGAAGATTTTAATTATTTTAACTCACTACTTAAGTATGCAAGGAACGGCTACTTTGTACTTGTAAATAAATTTTATAATAATTGTACTTATTCAATGACCCACTAATATGAGCATTCTCAATGACCCCAGTTTTTAAAATATAACAAAAAAAATGGTATGTACTTGTACAATGAGCAGTTTTGTTTGAATCACAGTCAAAAATGTCTTCAATATCAAAAAAATCACAAACCCTTATAAGCGTGTATTGTGGAATATGGCTGACATATTTGTTTTACCTAAACTTCACAATTACTCTATATTTGTTTCTAAAAATGAAGGCAATGTTAATCAAATTGGTCAGCCAAAGGTAAATATTAGGTTTTAGAAATGCAAAATGTAATAGAAAAATCTATAACTAAAAAGTTACAAGTCTTAAATTAAGTATTTAGCTCCTAAAAATACCACTAATAACAGTAGTGAAAAAGTTAACAAACTAATAAATGTGTTTGTGTTAATTTTACCCGACTGTGGTATAATAAGAGGTTCAGTATTTTCTAGCTGCTTGCTTTTGCGATAGAGCTTAATTATTTCCTATAATGCAAAATAAAGCAATCACAGTAAAAATTAGTTTTTGCACACAAAATTATTTTGAACTTGGGTTTAGGGGAAAATTGCATCAATAGTCAGGTCCGAACTAATCGACACATGTTAATTAATATAACATTTAACAAAACTTAAGGAATAACAACAAACCTTTGTAACTATTTCACACAATTTATCATCATATTAATTAACTAATAATAAACAGAAACATCTGAAATTCCTGATCCGTTACTGACCAAATTTTTTCCGAGTTTCATATCAATCAATGATGTTATCAAGTAAATTAGATCAGAAATCCCAAATGTATGTAGACAAAAGAAAATGGCAGAAGCATCTTACCAATATCTACAGTCAATCGTCATCCACTCGCTGTTTTTTGCTGGTATTCGAAGGTGTCTGGGGTGGAGAGCAATTGGTGTCCCGACGCTTGCCGGAATGCCTTGCACAGTTAGTACCAGACTGACGATTAGATTGCGACTGTGAAGATTCTCTCGTAGGAGAGAACTGTTTTAGCATCTCAACATCATTGAATATCACCTGAGCGCCTCCACCACACGTAGGGACCACATCTCCCTTATACAACTTCGTTTCCAGCTCACCGTCAGTATCCTGCTCTTGAGAAATGAGGCAGTATTTCGACGTCCTCGAGTTGGCTATGTCTTTAACACTGGTTAGTTTGTTGACAACTTTGCTGTTGACGATATTAGGCTTCATTACTGTGCCCATAGGGACTATTTTGTTGGGAGCATGTTCGACCCAACCTCGGCCATCGGCAGAGATGGAACGACGGTGTCTAGGATTGGCGATGGCTACGCCACGTCGTGATGACGATGGAGTTTCCCTAGTCTCCCTTAGATTGTGATTTGTCTGTGGTGCAGAGCTAAACGGTGTTAGAAGATGAGCTGGTAAAGCTCTAGGTGTAGACCCTGGAGTGAAGTTCCCATCTCTATTACTTGTTTGTGCAGCCATATCTAATGTTCCCTTGTTAAAATCATCATTATCTCCTCGGTTAAGTGCTTCAGCTATGATTCTCAGTCTGTTCTCCTTTTCTTCGATAGCATTCCTCAATCTTTCCTTCTCGTAATTTATTTCTTTTGCTTTCTCATGTTCTGCTGCAATCTTGTGGTTGTATTTCCTTTCTAGAATCTTCTTCTGCTTTTCTTTGTCGAATTTGTTCTGGCTGAGCATCATCTCCTTGTCCTGTAATTCTCTTTTCAGTGAGGATGTGTATTCTGTCATTTCGTTTAGTTTTCTTTGATGTGTGAGTGATGCATTCTCTGTGACAGTCAAACGTTCTTCTAAAGCTCTCACCCTTCGTTCTGATGCTGCCAACTGTCCTCGAAGCGAAGCGTTCTCGCTCCTGATTTCTAAAGAATCCTTTTCAAGATCTAAAAGAGCAGATCTTAATCTTTCATCCTTGATAGCTTTGCTGCGTTTCAGAGTTTCGCGACGACTGATTCTCATCTCCAAATGGGCCATGAGTTCTTTGATAATATGAGCTGCTTGAGAACTGTTCAGTTCTAGACTGGGGAAATCAGGTCCAAGACTGTATACAAGTCCCAGGTCCATCTCCAAATCCTTGGCTTCTGGCCTGACTATGTTGTCTCGGGCTGTTGTGAATAGTCTGTTAGCCTTACGACGGCCTGAAGTCAGGCCAATGTTAGAAGCAATGTCAATGATCTGTGGCTTAGCAACTTCAACCTCTGCAGCCATCTCCGCAAACCTCATCACTTGTAGAGTCTCATCATAATCTTCACCTCTTGGGTTAGCACACACAACCATGCGTACTTGGCCTTCTCCTTCAAAGAAATTCTTGAACAAGTGAGTGATCTTTGACTCTCTGTACGGCACCATGTTGTTAGCTCCGCTGATCTGATTCTCTCGTAATGCTTCCAAACAAGTTCTAAGTGTCATCAAAGACTTGTTAATGTTTCCGGCTTCTCGTAGACGTTGCCCCGTGTTCTTGGTTCTGTTTGTGCGCTCACTGCCAGCTAAATCAACTAAACTTAGCTGACTTATGTTAAGAAACTTCTTGTTCTGAATGACAGCTTCTCCCATCTCATCTACTGGTGCCTGCACCAACCGGATTGTAAATACAGAGTGGCTTCTGCTTGATTCTGCATTCAATGAAGTGTGGGCCATTCTTTTACGTTTTAAACCCAAATAGAATGCTTCAAAAGCTTCTTCAGCAGACTTTATTTCTACTTCTGTTACACCATGAACATACATGTTGTGAGCTGCGTCTTCACGGATGATTTTTACAGGCAAGTTTCTACTTATCGGAGGCCCGTCTTCAAGTAAATCAAACACACTATTGTTATAAATTTCCACATAGGTTACAAAGACTGCGTATTGATTATCTTCATTAATACCCTCAATTTTAGTTACATCAGATGATGACATAGCTAAATCAGGATTTGAATGGTTCTTCCTTCCACTTTTGAATTTGTGGAGTTCCTGTTGCCGTTCCAACATGGCTTCCGCCTCATTTTGAATATCGAACATGTTCATTTTGTCTGGTTTGAAGATGTATTTGTGTGCTTGAAATTCGTTTATAGTTTTGAAGATAATATTCAAACATCGGGGTAAAATGCCGCAATTTTGCGGTTCACCGGTCATTGTGAATGTTTTGCCACTGCCTGTGACACCATAAGTAAATAATAAGCCATTTTTACCTTTGATTAGGCCTTCGACTATCGGTAAGGCGACTTTGTCGAACACTTCTTGCTGGTTCGTTTCCGGCGGGAATACTTCTTTGAAAGTATACTTCATGGTCTTCGCATTCTCGTTTCTGTAGCTTATAGCAGTCGCAGGAGGCGTCAGAAGGACCATAGTAGGCGATATTATCGTCATACATGGTGAATCAGAGTCCCTTTGCATAGGTCGCAGTCGGCAATATACTTGTACCGGATCTCTCTCCCCAACTAGATTTTGTTTACTCCGAGCTGGCGTTCGCATGTCGTTTAATCTCTGTTTCGATTTAGCGGACTTCATTTTGAACGTATTTTGATATCACATTCACTACCACAAATTATATTTTTCAACGGATTGATGAAATCAAAGCAACGGTCGTTCATGAATTATCAATATGTTACAAACATTTTAATTATTGAATTGCGAGGTACGTGATCTCTTTCTAGCGTGTGGGATTCGTATTTTGCTGTTTCATTTTACGGCTGACAGTTGGTATCTGCCGCATTTGGTGGGATAATACTCGGCCGTTGAAAGTCGGTTTGACATATTGAGAATGTTGCTTGAATTCGAAATGAAATTTCCATAAAATAACGCAAAAGAAATAACGACCTCGACAGAATTTGTTATTTACTTTCTTTGTTAATTGTACGAAAAATAGAAACAAATGGTCAAGTAGTGAAACATTATTAAAATTTTGCTGATTGAACTGTCATTATTCGATATTGTACGTGCAAAGTAACAGGCAATAATAGTTCAAAATTCGTGATTTCTTTATAATTTGTAAAAGATAATATAAAAGTCTTCCAGGAAATTCTTTTTCGGCAATAATAAAAACATGGCGTTTTTTAAATCGACGTCAAACATACTCAGAGATATTGATTACCCTAATTATAGGTAGCCATCACTAAAGTGGCCACACCGAAAGATCACAATGCAGCCAACTTACGAAAGATTAACACGTATTGTATTACTCTGTTCCACGTAACAATTTTTGGAATAGTAGTTTTTTCTTACAATATTCACAAATTAATATTATTTAATCGTTGCCTAACTGAACAACTGCAAAACTGTCGACTGTAAATTACAAAATTCAACAGATAAAAAATATGGTGGCTACAAAAATGACGTTTCGAAATTTTCAAGCTGATTGTCAAATCGAAAAATTCTTTTTGAATAATACAGTGCTACAAGTATCTTTTGGCGCTTCATTGACATAGAGGGCGCTGTTTTTTCGCTTTCGCGAGATTACCTGTGGAAATTGTATTGCAAAACTCAGAACTAGTTCCGATCAAAGAGAAATAATAAGGGAGGTTTCGATTATGGCCCACGCACCATGGATAACTTTAAATAGTTTTCTTTATACTTTGAAATATCAGTACCTACCATTTACGATAATTACAGAAGAAAACTATGATTACAAAGATATTTTTTTACTTTCAGGGAGAAAAGTACGACGGTCGTCGCGCAGATGTTTGGTCGTGCGGGGTGATTTTATACGCGCTGCTGGTCGGAGCGTTACCCTTCGACGATGATAATTTACGTCAATTACTTGAAAAGGTTTGATATTTTAATAATAGTTTTATGCTAGAATCCTGGAAGTACCTAAATAATAATAAAACAACTGAATAACTATTATTTCATTGTGAAGTTTTTTTTTAACATAGGAAGTTTTTTGTAAGTACTTACAATGCAAATATTAAAAAAGAAAAAAACTGGTGTTGTACTTTTTACTTGTTTTAATATCTGGGTACACGGCAGTGCGCTATCCAAGTTCGACATAATATTAATGGCGTCCTGTTCACTTTTTGTTTTCAGGTAAAGCGTGGTGTATTCCACGTACCACATTTCGTTCCTCCCGACTGCCAACAACTTCTGCGAGGGATGATAGAAGTCAATCCTGAGAAACGAATGACGGTAAGAAGAAAAAAATCAACATTTTTTGAAATAGTTATTGTATTGTTTGCTGCTGTTGGTCGCAAGCGCGACTGCTAAGAATGGGGTTTTGGTTTTGATTCCCTGGTTGGGAAAAGTTTGGTTTGGTTTTTTTCATTAAAGTTTCTCAATAGCAGCTTGGACTTTGAAAGCTGGCGGTATGTTACCCCTGTGCTCGGAAAGCACGTTAAGACTGTTCGACAACGAACGACTTGTTCCCATCCGCCCCTATGGGCCTCCGAAGGGTCAGATGGGAAGAGCAGTGCCATCGCCCCTTTTACCACCAGTGTTGGCGTTTAAAGGGGAGGACGACATAGAAAAAAATAAATTTGTCCGTGTTTCGTCATCATAAAAATTACATATGATTTTGATAGGATGCCATCAAAAAGCCCACTTACCAAAATCAGCCCTATTCTTGACCCACAGCTAGCAGAAATCACCCGACACCCCTGGGTGACGGCGGGCGGACGCGGGGAGTTGGAACAGGAGCTCCCCATGATGGAGGTGGTCCAGACCAGGGTGCTGCCGTCTGCAGAGGCCATAGACCCTGATGTGCTGCAGGCCATCTGTAGCCTTGGTTGCTTTAAGCAGAGGGAGAAGCTTATTCAGGAGCTTTTGAGTCCACAGTGAGTTCTTAGTTTCGTATTAAATTTTTATTTTGTTGAAAAAAGTCCGCTGTCTTATACAGCATGTAGCAGAAATGGGTGGTCTTATTTAAGGGTGTGATCATACCTACTCACTAAACAACTTTCCCCAAGAAATATTTAGTTGTCCCTTACGAAATTTCAATACTCAAGTAGATAATTATCCAAATCGAAATGAATGGGACAATAGATTTTTTTTCGCGATTGCGCTATTGGTCCCATGGAGGAAGTTGTTTAGTTTCATGATCTGAATCACACCACACCTTTTTGAGAAGACGACACAAGATGAGCTGGCAGGCACAGGGCATCACCCCCTCTTGTGGCGGCTATACCTTAGCCCGTCAATTAAACGGGCCCGTCTTTATGGGGCCTTTCTAGGCGCTGTGTGTGATTGCTATACATGTGTCCGTAGGCGCGCCATCTTTCTCATACCTGCTGTATTTTTATTTTCCACACATACCTTCATAACACTGTATCTGACAATGGCAGAATTGTCGAAATCGGCACATAAAGCCATTTAGAACAAAAACGAAAAGAATCCCGCCATAAAATTGTGTTTTAAATGATTAAATGTTAACTACGGTGGTTTGGTTTGTTTTAGATGAACTCATTGTCTGCGTTATTATAGCCCTTAGCTCTATAGTGATAGATTTGGATTTTCTATTTTCACCAATTAATTGTCCTTCCACAGCCACAACACAGAAAAAGTAATCTACTTCTTACTACTGGAGCGCAAGCGGCGGAGACCCGCGCGGGACGACGAGCCGCGGCCCGCCGCGCCCGCGCTGCCGCCCGACCCGCCGCGGAAGCGACTCGACACCTGCCGGGTAAGGAGCTTGGTATGGACATCTTTATAGTTATTCTAGGAAGAAGAAAGAACAATTTCTGTAAATGTACACAATTATATTTGGTTGGCGCAGTGACTGAGCGATTGGCTGCTGCACTGCGTGTCGCGGGTTCGATTCCCGCATGGAATATATTTGTATGGCCTACAGGTACTTATTCTGTGTCTGGCTGTTTGTGTACGTGAGTGTAAATTTTTGTAAACGCACCAACGATAAAAGAGTGTCCATGGAGTTTCTTGCCCGTTCTTCTCCATAGAGATCTAAGGAAATGGGCAACTACAGTACTTCCACAGTTTTTTATGCCTTGTGACTGGGACTGTAGCTACATTTCATTGTTGTCTTTGTTTCGACAATTCAAAAGTGTCTGTAACTGGCCTACTTGAAATAAATGCTTTGATTTTGATACACGAAAAATTCCTAGTGTGGGGCATATTTTTTTTTTAATTAAAAAAAAAGTCTGTCGAATGCACAGCCGGCTTCTCTGTTTCCCGATCATTATAATCCAGGTCTCTTCAAAGTTCAAGTTAAGCGTTACCTCTAGGCAAGCGTGTTCCACCCTAGGCTGCGACATCTCTTCACATTAGGCGAGCTACGGAGTTATAACACGAAAAACTTGTATTTAAAAAAAACGTATGAAAAAGTTGGAACTTTGACCCTCACTATTTCCGTAACTAGAAAGTTCCCAGGTATGGTCTAGAAAAAATAAATGATAGCAATGACTGGCAAGACAATTAATTGCCCTACGGCTTCGTTAAGGGTCTTTTTACCACTTTTTATACGTATGATAATGTAACTGCCGTCGCTGTCGTGGTCTCAAGCGCGACTGCTGCTCATGAGGTCCTGAGATCCCAGGTCAGGCAAAGTGCTATTAAATTGGATTTTTCCATCATGAATTTCTCATTATTCCGAACCTGGTTGATTGCAATAGACTCGCCCCCTATAACATAGGACTTAAACATATCTGGCGAAATGTGGGTGTACTATTAGGTACCCCCTTCGGGGATTACAGACGTGGTGTTATGTTACAGGTAAATGGGCAGTCTGCACACTTTGGTCAGATCAGCGAGGGATCGCCCATCACGCCACGAAGATCACAGTATAGGTACGAAGTACAAATCCATTCCTTCCGCTATTCGGTATGGGGGTAAGCAGTCATGTAGGTTTAGACATGTAGAAACATCTTAGACTGTTCATTGATATTATAGTTTGGGGGCACGGTAGTGTGCCGGAAAGTTACTGGTAAGATTTTTCTTTGTGTTTCGTTAACGTTGTGATATATTTACCTAAAAACACTGCTTAAGGCTGCATTTCCACCAGAGGTGAGCAGATGCGTAGCGAGGGATGTGTATCCAACCAACCAATAATGAAAAACGAAAAAAAGAAAAAAAAAAATAATGAATAATTATGTTTATTGTTTATTTTTGTGTAATTATGTATGTGCACGTCATGTCCCTGCGACAATTTTTTTGTTTCTTTCTTTTCTTTCAATAATATCGCTACTAATTCGCAGCTTGAGGTATTCTAGCTATCAGTAGCGAAGGGTCAATTTTTGTACGAGGTCAGCCGTAGTACATATCTTTAATATGATTATATTTTTTATCTATAGAATACTGACTGTGCCACTTTTCAAAGGGAATCTTGTAGGAATCGAGTTTTATGGAACCTTCGCCACTGCTAGCTATGTGATTGGTTAGTTCCACACACATTCCTCTTTCCTCGCTACGCATCCTCGCTCATCTCTGGTAGAAACACACCATAAATATACTCCACTATTGTATGAAATACTATAGGTACTCACTTTCTCATACCGCTGATACAAAATATTATTCGAGTCCATATTTGAGAAAATGAATCGAATGTGAAATAGAGCCCGTTTACCCGTACCCAACTTTTTTAATGCGAAAAGGGCATAAGCTAAGCCAGAACTGTAATTTTTGCTCTCTTTCATATTTTTCGTGCCAACAGCCAGTGTAATTGGTCACTTACGTCTGTAACCGTATCCATACCTACTTTTTTCATTTCTAACATTACTCTACGTTGTGTAAAAGACTCATGTAAACAGCCAATTGAAGAAAACGATTCAGACCCAATTATGCCAAAACGAACCAACCTCTCAATACCTTTACAAATAATATTTAAGTGTCTGTTTGTTTGTTATTTCAAAATAACAGCTTTTTACTGAGTGCACATGAAAGTATAATATACGGTTCTTATATATTTTTTTTTAAATTTTTGTGACATTCTAATCTAATCTTCGAAACGGCTAGACCGATTTTGACGGGACTTTTACTGGCAGATAGCTGAAGACGAAGATTGCGGGTAATAGCTACACAGTGTTCTATAAAAATGGTCTACTAAACATACATATTTTCAATAAAAGATTATGCTTAGGATTGCCTAGTTGGTCTTGTTGTCGCAAGCGCGGACTGCTGAGCATGAGGTCCTGGGTTCGATTCCCAGGTTGGGTATAGTGTTATTGGGTTTTTCCATCAAGACATTCTTAGTAGCAGTCACGGAGTCTAAATTTGGGCCCGGTTGTAAATGTGGGAGTACTAATAGGTACACCTCTGCCTAACCCTTCGGGCATTTTGGGCGTGAAGTTATGTATGTATAGTTAATTAGGCTTAGAAGAGATAATTATGTAATTTAATAATGTACTATTATGTTTTACCATAATCAGCCTATAATATTGCCCCCACTTTTTCTTCTTTGGTTAACTATGGTTGGTTGGTTCGTTTTAGCAGAAACAAGGCCATATCATCACGCCGTTCACCGGTAGAGTAGATAGGTAGTAGTGTGTGTAATATCTGAGGTTTGAGCACAGGTTTGGTCGCAGCAGGTCCGCGTCGGGCCGGCGCGGCGAGGGCCGGAGCTCCCCGCAGCTGCCAGCCAGCCCTCCAAGTGAGTACCATTTTATATATTTTTTTTTTTTTTTTAATTCTAAATCGGCTTACTCTTGACCTCAATCTATAACTGCGTAATAAGGTCCCTCTGCCGTCATAATACTCGTAGAATGCATTTCCTTGGAAATATTGATATTTTAAAGTGCTTTTTTTTTTTTTAACTTCGTGAAATCTTAATTATTTTTTATTTCGTTGGAGAAAACGAACAGCAATTGCAGATTAAAATAAACATTTAACTACCCACTACATTTTCCACAGACAAACTGATGGCAAAAAACAAACTTTTTAATGGCTTAACTTGGCTTTAAAATAAAATCCTCTGATTCTCTTGAAAACATTGTTTTTATTCATTCAGTAAAGTACACCTGCCCCTGTAGCATGACCACCGTAGACAAGGATTTCTTTGACTGAAGAATCGACAAAATGACAGATGGTGCAAAGAAATCTGTCATTGTGTCGACACAAACTGTCATTTTGTCGATACTTCCGTCAAAAAAATCCTTTTCTACGGTGGTCATGCTACGGGGGCTGGAGAAATAGTTTTAAGAGCGTTAACGTCACGGCATTTCATACATACTCGCTCCGTCTCTGTACATCATATTCTCAAAATATCATAATCTGAAAACACCATAATCGCAAATCATCACATTATCAATATATCATATTCTCAAAACATCATATTCTCAAAATATCATAATCTGAAAACACCATAATCGCAAATCATCACATTATCAATATATCATATTCTCAAAACATCATATTCTCAAAATATCATGACCTCAAAATACCACATTCGCAAAACACAACATTCTTAATACATCATATTCGTATTTTATAACATTTTCTTACCTGTGTGTACTGTTATTAACAAAAATTTTTGTGTAACCTCTTTTTAAAAAATCATACTGACCGGATTATTTCTTCTTATGACTGATAATATCAATGTCACCTGTTATGACTAATAATGACAATGTCAATTCATGTTTTATTGCAATATTAACTAATATTTCATGTGACACCGATTCTGAAAATGGATCAACCCAGTTGTAGTAAAACTGAAATGAAATTCATAACAAGTCAGAAAAATAAACCAGTCTTACTACTTGGAGGATACAGATAATTATATTATCTGTATCCTCCAAGTAGTAAGGTATAATTATAGGATAAGATAATTTATATTTAAAAAATAAGAAAAAAAAAAAAACAATCTGCATTCAAGTGTGTTTGAAACGGTTAAGTGCAATTAGTACATAATAAATTAATTTGAACTAAATACAAATTTATTTTTTTGTTTATGAATAATTTTATTGTTTCATTGTTTGTTTTGTTATTCCATTTAAAAACATCATAAATTAATACTGAAAACTCCAAAATTTTATTTTGAGAAATTAACATTATGCTATAAATGTTGAGGTCTGTACTTTGAATGTGGTATCATAAGAAGGTTGTGTTTTGCGAATGTGGTATTTTGAGGTCATGATATTTTGAGAATATGATGTTTTGAGAATATGGTATATTGATAATGTGATGATTTGCGATTATGGTGTTTTCAGATTATGATATTTTGAGAATATGATATACAGAGACGGAGCGAATGTTTCGCCATTACGAAAGCACAGTAATTATAGCATTTTGTCTTCCATTTTTCAGCTGGTCACACTCCTCATCGGGTGTCGTCGTTAGGAGGTACACCTGCTACTCCTGGATCACCGTTGGGTATGTATAATACAACTAAAATTTATTAGAATCCAAGCAATTTACCGACAATTTACCTGATCGGACTACCCATCGGCAAATTGGCACACATTCATAGGTTATTTAAAATCCCGTAGCATAAATGTTCAAAAATCCTTAAATATAAAAGTTCATGCTTCTATACTCATTGGTTCAGGCCGTGACTTAGATGTCAGTGAATGAATTTAATATTTCTATTGAGACAATCAGATCTGCTCAAATCAAATATTACGTAGAAGTTGATAATACAAAAATGTACTAACCCACATCATAATACTAAAAACAAACACAAAGTATTATCTACGTATAACAAATCACTCATTATACTAGATGTATCAATGTTTACATTGTGTACGAATCATGCATGGTCTACGTCGTAACATTACATTGAACTAATTAGATCACAAAACATACCTGTAAACGCCTCCATACCACAGGGAAGTGTCATAGGATGCCTATTGTTCTTAGTCTACATAAATGATCTCCCTAACCACATAAATGAAACGTGCGTATTGTTTGCTGATGACGTCTCTATTTTAACATCATGTAAAAATAACCAAAACCTAAACCAAACACTAACATCTATACTCGACACCACAACATACTGGATGAACGAACATAACCTTGAAATTAACTTTAGTAAGACAAAAATAGTCACTTTCCACCCGCGACAAAAAACCCCAATAAATATAAATTTTGAATACAAAGGATCCAAGTTAGAAATAGTTAATAAATTCACCCTTTTAGGCCTAGACATAGATACACACATAGACTGGAAACCACACATACAGAAAGTAAAAACAAAGCTATCTAAATTTGCATATGCCCTCAGAGAAATAAAGAAAACTACAGATCTCAAAACAGCAATAGTAACATACTATGCGTACGCGTTCGCTTGGCTTAAATACGGAATAATATTATGGGGTAACAGTACAGACGCACCTTCGCTATTTACAATACAGAAGAAACTTATAAGAACATTGGTTAACATAGAAGACACCGACTCATGTAAACCACACTTCAAAGAACTAAACTTCCTAACACTACCCTGTCTCTATATATTTGAAATTTGCAAATTTGTAAGGAAGTACCCACAATTCTACAGCAAAAGAGAAGACATACAAACAGAAATCAAACTTAGACATGGAAATAGACTCAACCTGCCAACTTCACGATTAAAAATGCACTCCTCTAGTGCGTTTGTCACGTCAATAAAAATCTACAATAAATTACCTGAATACATAAAAAACACAGAAACAAACAATATATTTATAAATAAACTAAAACGATTTCTCTTAGATAAAACCTACTACACAATTGACGAATACTTCAAAGATAAATTCCTCCTAGAGAAACGAAGATAATTAGAATAACCAAGTAGTACCTAATACATCTATTTACCTTATTTACCGTGCAATATCTTTAATTACTTACTATTTAGTTAATAATAAATTACAGCTAATATATAAATAAATATATAAAATAATTACCTAATATATAATTTAGAAAATATCTATAAATAAATAAATGAATATATAAATAAAAATAGAAATAAAAATAATAAACAAAATTAATATAAATCTACTCATAAATAATATCTACTTAAATATCTAAATATAAGATTTACTTCCTTAATTTCAATATTATTATGTTTTTAAACAAAAAGCGCTTCATCCTCTCCTCTAAAAACTAACTTGCTGTGCCCGACAGGGTCCATAATTGTTTCTCTATAATTTACCTACCAGCCTTGTATACATTATGGAATGCAATAAAGTATTGAGTATTGAGTATTGAGTATTACCCGCCGCGCGTTTTAGTTCCGAATTCAAAACTAGATGGCGCTGTACAATTACGTCACGATTCTGAATCGCGGTGTTAAGATTCTCCGCCGTCGAACGACCCTCGCGCGGTACTGTAGCGAAATCATACTTACCTGGCATAGGGGAAACCGTGATCAAATAGGCGGTTCCCCCAGGGCGAGGCCTTCCCATTGCACTGCGGTTAGGTTGACCCTTGCGATTATCCCTAATGTGGATAACTCGGATGCGTAATTTTTGGTAGTGGGGACTGCGTTCGCGCCGTCCCCCCAGAATTCTCTAGCATAGCTCGCATCGCTGGCACTAAGTAAGTTCGTAGCAACAATGTTACCTACATACATAAAGATCATTGTCACCGATGCAACGGCTGGTTGTTATCACTGACTGAAAAGGCTCAGGCGCAAAACGTCTCTTTCGCAAAATGTCTACTGGTAGATGACTGGTAGTAAAATGTCTCTTTCTCAAAATGTCGCTTTCTCATAATGTCGCTTTCGCAGAATGACTCCTCAAAAGGTCGCTTTCTCACAATGCCTCTTTCGCAGAAAATCTCTTTCGCAAAATGTCGCGATAATAACTTAGAAAGAATTTAATTTAGCCAGGTTTAAAAAAGGTTGTTCTTTTTTTCCAATTTCTTATTATAATATTTACAAGTTTTACAACATATTCAATCGTCGAATCTGACTCGGCTGGGCAGCGTTCGGGAAGTTGCGAAGTATCGTCTCGTCCAACATAACGCAATGTCTCAAGGCGAAAGTCTATGACCAGTTGTGACGCGAACCGAAAGACGTTGCGTTGGCAGCTACAAACTGGTCATAGACTTTCGCCTTGAGACACTGCGTTATGTTGGACGAGACGATACTTCGCAACTTCCCGAACGCTGCCCAGCCGAGTCAGATTCGACGATTAAATATGTTGTAAAACTTGTAAATATTATAATAAGAAATTGGAAAAAAAGAACAACCTTTTTTAAACCTGGCTAAATTAAATTCTTTCTAAGTTATTATCGCGACATTTTGCGAAAGAGATTTTCTGCGAAAGAGGCATTGTGAGAAAGCGACCTTTTGAGAAGGAGTCATTCTGCGAAAGCGACATTATGAGAAAGCGACATTTTGAGAAAGAGACATTTTACTACCAGTCATCTACCAGTAGACATTTTGCGAAAGAGACGTTTTGCGCCTGAGCCACTGAAAAGTCGGTCAAAAATAATATTGATCTTTATTCCGTGATGATAGATTTGCTGTTGGAATGCAGCTGTTAAAGATATCTTAAAATAACTCTGAAAAAACCGTAAAAACAGAATGTGATCGCATTAACTACAAAATGGATTTGAATGCAGTCATCACTATTATTAAGAGAATTTATTCTGAATATCTCATAATGTTTAGGTTGACTTTTAAATGTTCAATGTTTTGTCAAATCACAAAAAGCGTATGAAGCAGGGCATAAGTACAATAATTGGACTTAGTTCTGCTAAAATGTACCAACCCACATCATAATTTCTCACATTTTCCGAAGTAATTGTACCTGACGATTTTGGTGAGTAAACGTTAAATCTTTTTTTATTGCACAGCTAGTTACATCTAGTATGTTGGATTCGATAGACGTATTTAACTGAATTGATAACAGACTGTTGGTTGACTCATTTTGGCAGAATAACGGTGGTCAATTTTAATTTAAAAAAATATATGAATACAGTTCTTGGCAAAGTACTTTATCGTACCAAAACTATTGCTAACTTCGAATTTTAAGGGGTTCTGTACATCCGAATGTAAATACGGAACCGTTATAGGATCACTCGTGTGTCAGTCTCAGCCAATTTTCTCCGAATCTACCGGACCGATTTAGTTGGAATTTGGTACACTTAATATTATAATTTTTTTCAATTTAATTTCAGCGTCCCCATCGGTTCGGGAACATCACCACCAGAGAGCGAACTCCACAGGACCTACAATAAGTCTTAACATTAGTAAGTTTCGTCAATAACTAATGTAAAATGTGACTGCCTCGTTGGTTTAGTGGTCGCAAGCATTACAGCTCAGTATGAGGTCCTGGCTTCGATTCCAAGGTCGGGCAAAGTGCTAATGTGTTTTTCCATCAGAATTTTCTCAGTAGCAGCCACGGAGTCCGGATTTGTGCCCGGTTGATGGCAATAGGCTCGACCCCTATTACATAGTACTTAACCATAACTGCGAAATATGGGTATGCCGGTTACAGGTGTGATGTTGTTACTTTTGGCTGCTGAACATGAAGTTTTGGGTTCGATTCCCAGCTTGGTCGAAGTGTTAAGAATTTTTCAGCAGCAGCTCCGAGCCTGGCTACTCTGACTAGGTTCTTAATCTTATGTCATGACCTTTTAGCATCAATCAGACGCAAAGATAGCCAGGTCATAAAATGATCACATACCTATGTTATAAGGAACTCAATATGTACTTAATTCAGACTTCAAAACGGAATGAATAATAGAATAGAATAATAATAGAATAATTTATTTAAAAAGTAGATATTACAAAAGTACATTTAGGTGCTGTAGTGTAATTTCTTAAACAATTAATGAAAAAGAAATGAAAGGAATGAAAGTCAAGTGGCTGAGATGAGAATGCTAAGGGGGATGTATGGTGTTACGTGAATCGATATAATAAAAAATGAGTATAATATAAGGTCTATCTTTTCATACACGAAATATTTTAAGAGTAACTTCTATAATTATACGAAAAAAATTCGTTGCTTTGATGACTTTACGACTTATCAGTGGTTTTTTTTACGAAATTATTATTGTGTTATAGAAGTTCCTTATTAGGTTAATTTAATATTGTAAATATATAAATACCACACCATCGCATTAGGTTAATCCTGTTATGATAGTTGTAAAGGTAATCGCGGGCCTGTGGACGGCGAGCTATGGGCTAGCTCGCCGTCCGGCCGTCTTATGACGACAGGCCGTGTCGACGGCGCGTACGTGTTCCACGCGCGCCTCAAAGAGATGTCAGCAACCACGTAGGGGTCCGCATTGACTGATGCCTGCCAGGGCTGCGGGACTGTTCGAAAGAGATACCGTGGCCCTGGAACACAAAGGGCAAAGAAGGAACATGGATGGGTTTTAGTCAGTACAAGTCTGACACTCCCTTCCGCTCCGCCCACAGTGGGGGGGGGTCATTTGATGATTTCCCATCCTAAAAAAAAAAAAAAATAGTTGTAAAGGTTTATAAATAAATAAATAATTCTAAAATTTTTTGAGGTTTTTTGCATAAAACCTTTACTCCCATATTCTAACAATGACAGTAGGTAAATACGACGTAGTAAACTAGCGTAATGGATGTTCAATAATAAGGAGCTAATATTTGTTTTGGGGGTCAAGTAATTTTAAATTATTTATTTTTCATAAAATATACTCAGATAAAAAAAAAATCCCTTGAAATGGCGTCGTTATAGCCGTTAGATGATTCCCTGAAAATATTTCGTGTATGAATAGTTAGACCTTATACATAAGAGGAAGTCTGAAGGTGGCGCCGGTGACTAAAAAGTTGTGTGGTAATCGGTTGTCGTGGTATGATGCGGAGGAATGAGGAAAATGTCGTGAGGAAAGTTTTGAGTATGAATGTGGATGTGTAGACGAAGACCCGATATAAACAACAAACAAAAACAAAAGAAAAAAAATAACAAAAAAAAAAGAAAAATATTATAAACAAAACAAAAAACACACACAAACAAACGAACGAACAAATAATGAACAATCACGGAAGATTCCCGTAAGTGACAGCATAAGTTTAGCTGTTTTTTTTTTTAAATAACCGATGAAAAATTGATATTTAGGGAATTCAGAATGATGTACTTATGAATACGTGAATACACCCTGTCTATCATTCATAGATTTAAATTACTAAATAAAGTTCTGACGGAGTAAAATATAGCCGTTATTAACATATAATCATCACCACAGGTGGCGAGCCTGGTGAAGCTGTGATTATAATAAACGAATCACCGATAATGGGCTCGTCCGTGGCAGTGCGGCCGCACAGTCCTTCACAATCGCATCGAGGTATGTGCACGGTAGAGGCAGCGCCAAGCTCTATTTTCATCACAGTTTTTTAGAAACGTTTCTTTTGTCAGTTCATCATACCTATATCATTCTGCCATCTTATTAGTCTGTTTATTTTTTAAAGTTAATGAAAATCTTAATAAATATTATGCATAAATTGGAATAAATTCGAACTGTGTCTCGTTATGAATCCGCGATGATTTACTTTAAAAACAAATGAGTTCGCTTTCGAATTGTGTGCGCTCACTTGAGTGAGATGAACTAGTGAACTTTACAGAATAGCACCTTTATATTTTCTTGCTTTGGCTAGATTTCAACCGCCGGAGAAAAAGGCGTGAATATTTATATTTCATTGTTAAATTATAATGTTTACAGTGCGTGAAAGATCATCTCTACCGGGTCCAACGAGCGGACCTCAGTCACCTGCGCAACCTTCACTGTTCCCCAACTTAGGTACTATTACGAGTAAGTACTTAGTTTTTTATCACTTTTGGTTTTTTAAACTTTAACTCTCAACTATTAAACAAAAAGCATATTTACTTAAAATATCCTGAAATTGAGTTATAGAATAAACGAAGTGATTAATTCTCATTCTCTGTTTGTAAAAAAAAAATGAGGTACCGTCTACAGCCACACATTCACGCAAAATCCTACATCGCGCAAGCAAATATATTTGCAAGATTAGCACGATATCAACCGTCCAGCAGTAGTCCACCAGACAACACCCATCTGGTTGGAGAATCCCCCCTTTGGAAGATGGACCCCTAACTTAAACGTCAGTGTGGGAAAGAGATGGAGCTAGACGTCCCGTATAGATCCGTCTCTTTCCTCACTGAAGTAATACTAAAATTGAATAATATTGCTTTTACAGGTTACGGTAACCTAAGGTTATTTTGGTCAGAATATGATGTAGACCATGTAGGTTTTAATTTGGACTTGTCTGAAGACAATTGTCGAGTCACATGTCGCGGGAACAATGGGGAAGGCCAAAAACAAATCAAAAGAAAAAAAAACAAAATCTAATGGCGTTAGCATAGCAGGACACGCCATCTACAATCAGCTTAGACCTGCCTTCCCCTTTGGTTGATTTAGGCACCAGAAAATGGAATTCGCCAATTACTGGAAACAGGTTAATGGTACGGTTAGGTATGTGCCAGCTGTTGGCTTTATACAGCCTTTCAAAGTATTGTATGGATGGCTCTCCTCTCCCAGGCGTGGCCCCGGGCGGCACAGGTCCGGGCGGCGCAGGCGCAGCAGCTCCGTGGCGCGTGCGGCTGGCGACCATCAAGAACTCCTTCCTCGGCTCACCACGTTTCCACAGGAGGAAAATGCAGGGTACGTACTCTTATGGTAACCTAAATAATCAATAATGAATATTTCCGTAATTATTATTGATTCAATACAAATACAGATATTTGCCATTATTTGTATTGAATTCCTGATATTTCGGCACTTCTTATTTTTTTCTACATTGTTCTCCCAGGTGCAAAATTTGATTTTGTAATACGTCATCATCTGCCCAACCTTTTCCTAACTATGTTGGGGTTGGCTTTCAGCAGTTACTGGGTAACACCAAAGCCCTTCGTAAGAGTGGTTGTCAAACTTTCAGGCTCCTGAATACCCTTAACCACATGACATGTTTATGAAATATCCTAATAACTTATACTTTTAAAAGTAAGATCATCTAAAAACATTCATCTCTGTTCCACAGCATCATCAGAAGAGGTCCACTTAACTCCAGAATCATCTCCGGAACTGACGAAGCGGTCCTGGTTCGGTTCCCTCCTCCTGTCAGCTGACAAGGAGGAAACTTTTACCGCTCTAGTAAAGGGCAAACCTCTGGCCACAGTGAAGGCTGACCTAATACATGCTTTTTTGAGTGTAAGTATTACTTTTCTTGAGTGAAAATCTGACAATTTGTTTTTGAACGACATGTCCACTTCTGCAGTTGTTTGTAAACCCATGAACCGACTAATTATTGCTGGGAAATAACTTTTTTTGGGGTGAAAAATCACGTTTTACGGTTAAAACTCAATGTAACACACATAAAACATCGTGCTGATGGATGCATTGAATAGAACAAGGCTCGTGGAGGTATTTAAAGTAAAATTGTAAAATTTGACCTCCAATATCTCCGTAACGAGAAAGTTCACAGGTATGGTACAAAAAAAAAATCACAATGACGGGACAAGTGTCTTTCAGCTTCGTAAAGATGTCTTTTACACCCATTATTTAACCAATATTAAACTTGCAGATAGCAGAGTTATCCCATAGTGTGCTAAGTCCAATGTCCTTTCGGGTGGAATACAAGAGAGGGTCCAACGCGCCCGCCATGTTTCAGAGACATGTGAGGTTTCAGGTAAGCATCATTTTTCTCTACATTTTGCTCGGTCCTTTCATACCGATGTAGTTTTATAGAGGTATGAGGAACAGGGTGTAAAGTTCCTCATAGTCCGTTGAAAAGGGAGGATCTTTCGACCAGACAAGTGTTGTCTAGTCAGCTACAGACTTCCCAACGGTAGTTGTCACACACACACACAGTCGTTTCACCGTTAGTTTGCCTATGACATCACCAATCCAATAGCAACCGTAGGGTTACGAGAAAACAGATCATTTTAATTTTGACAGACTTGAAAGTGACTTGACCCACACTAGGAATTTCTCCCTTATCCGTGGGTACGTTTACAATCATTTAGACTCACATACAGAAACAGCCAGGTCCCGAAGAACTATAAAATTTTTGTTCCGTGTGAAAACCGAACCCGAGACACGCAGTGCAGCAGCCAACCGCTACTAACCGTGCCGACAATTATAGCTATGTGGGTAAAGATTACGGTGATTTTACAGTTAATACAACTGTAGGACTGTACGTATCTGTGAAACGCGATACGTCAGTGTAGTAGTATGTCGCCTCATATAATATTCCTTCTGTGTATGAGAATAGGTCTTTGACTCACACTGTAGTACAATCACCATTTTCCCAAGTCCCAGTCTAAACGAAGGAAGCTGAATCTGCTAAGCGACTCCCATCTCCTCCTCGACCATCTCACCCCATCGACCTCTACAACTCAGTTATTAGGTAACACGTTACTCTCTAGCAAGAGCAATTGTAATATGGCTTAGAAATGTTCTTCAGTAGTGCTATGAACGGTAAATTAAAATGGTGTCATTGTGATTTCAGGTCGACATTTCTACAATAACAAAAGCGCCTGGAGAGAACGGCAAGGAGTATTTATATGCCATCACCTTCACGTTACTATCCGGTAAGTTGTTTAAAATTACTATTATCTGCAATTTTTTGAGAAGTTAAAGATTGAATAAATTGGCAAGGACTTGGCGGTTGAGCTATGCACTACCGTGCACCCAGACATTTTTAAATGACTTGACACTGGCTTTAAAAATTCGAATTATCAATATGTTATAACAATACTTACTTCGTTTTGATGTACATATAATAAGCCAATATCTAAAATTGGTGCTTTTACTGGTTTCGACTGCCATAACAGAATTTGTATTACCTATGACAAGGTGTAAACAGACCCTTCACGAACCCGTCAACCAAGCATTCTGTACATCAAACTAAGTAACTTTACGCAAAAATTATTGCTGGAAAACGACTTTTTTTTGGGTTAAAAATCACGGTTGACGGTTGGACTCAAAACACCTATGGTCTAGAACAAAAAAAAAATGATTGCAATCACTGGGAGAACAAGTACCTTTCGGCTTCTTTATGAATATTTTTACACCCATTACAGAAAAAAAATGGCTTAGGATAGGACTTAAAAATCAACCTATACTGAGAGACCATATTTGATTAGAGATTGTTTAAATGTCACTTCAGGGTTTTGGAGCAAAATAGAACTTGCAATTTTTTCTTAACCTTTTGAAAGCATAAAGCACGCGCGTGCCCTCCACGCCAAATCACAATTTCACCTTTTCATTTTGTCACATATTTGTGTCGTTTGTCGTACAAGGCACGCGCTTGCTTGTCACGTGTCTGTGACAACGGCGGTTAAAAGGTTAAAAAAAAGCGAGCTTTTTAACTATTTCTTTAGGGCTTCCTGTACATAGGTAATAAGTTAGTGTGGTTTCGATTTAACCACGTGCCCTTCCGTTTGCAGGCAACATCCGTCGCTTCCGGCGCGTGTGCGAGGTGGTGCAGTCGGCCGTGTGCCGCGCGCCGGGCGCGGGCCGTGCGCCTGCGCTGCACCCGCCCTCGCCGCGCGCGCAGCGGAGGAATATACACCCGCATGGTCAGTATAAGTGCACTATAGCTTTAGCTTAATCTGAAATACAAGTGTGTTGTGGCCAAATGCCTTCCAATAATGTGATATCATATTTCATCTTGCGTCGTTTATGCTAAGAATGTTTCTGCAGGCGCTTACGCATATTTTTTTTAAGATTTTTTTTTATAATTAACGGTCATTCTATCTACCACTCTCGTACTGTACGCACGATTGTATTATTTGGACTTCAAAGTAAGCCCAAGAATAAATAAAAATACAGACTATTTTCATTACTACTTTCTTGGGCAAAAAGTCTTAAGTTTCCTGCGACCGTAACTTTAATCTTTCATGGAATAACAGAAGCTTCGTGTGGCAGCAATCATTGCGTTTAGAGGATTTTTTTCGATATGGTTTGCCGTCGCCTGTGTAATTGTACCTTTATCTTCAAATTTGGGAGTCTACGTCCACCGTCATCAATAAAATATAATAATAAAAATAATATTCTTATTATCCTTCTGAATTCGGCTATCATTGTGCCGATCGTCGTGACGGCCAATGGCCTTATAGCCAAGAGCCTCGACGACCATCTTTCGAGGCTCTCCTTAGGCGGTTGGATCAAGGGCCTGATTCAGAAGGCAGTACTCCTCGATACGGCTCGCATTGTGAGGAGGTTCCTGTCTCTAGAGCCCTAACCACTGTCAGACTTGTACTGACTAAAACCCATCCATGTTCCTTCTTTGCCCTTTGTGTTCCAGGGCCACGGTATCTCTTTCGAACAGTCTCGCAGCAGGGTAGGAACCCTGATCCCAACATATTTGTGGTCGGCGCAGCATGTCTTCTTCTTCCATACTTCTCTATTACTCGTCATCTCAGCAGTCACCTCCTTTCTAGCCATATCATCCTTCACACAGTCCACCTATCGTTTCTTTGGTCTTCCTCGACTCCATATCGACGACATTGTCCTCCGCATCACATGCCCATACTTTGACGATCAATTACCACACAACTTTTCAGTCATCGGCGCTACTTTCAGACTTCCTCTTATGTACTCATTTCTTATCTCTACCACGTGCAATTGCATTTCATTCATCCCTTTTATGGCCAAAGATTCTGATCCATAAACGACAGCATAATGTCTCAAAAAATATTCTTTGTCACGTGTTACAGCGGTAGGCGAGATCCCCGACAGCCCAGAGACCCCGCATCAGCAGTCAGACCACGACAGCGACTCGTCAGTGTTCGACACCATCAAAAGTCCCACTAGCCACACTTCTATAGACCAGCTAGACCAAGTAATTGTCATCATCATCAGCTTAGCCCTTTTCCAAACATGCTGGGGTCGCTTCCAGTCTAACCGGATGCAGCTGAATACCAGTATTTTACATGGAGCGACTGCCTATCTGACCTCCACAACCCAGTTAGTACCTATTGGGTCAATTGTAGATCTTTGACAGTCCTTACATGAAGTCAGTAGCCCGAACTCTGATAACCAGTCTTACCAAGGAGTATCGTATAACCCAGTACTAACTGGGTTGTGGAGGACAGATAGGCAGTCGCTCCATGTAAAATACAGGTATTCAGCAGGTTAGACTGGAAGCCGACCCCAACATAGTTGGGAAAAGACTAAGCAGATGACGAATGTTGCCAGAAAAATAGTTCCATTTTAGCATTATTTACCAACCATTACCAAGATCATTTTGATGTGACAATATTCTAATTTCAAATCTGTAATATTCCAGAACGGCACACATCCACTCGGGTCGAGTTCGTCCGTCACCAGCGGGTCCAGTGGATACAAAGTAAATATTTATACTTTTTAACTAAATGATTATTAATCACACCATTTACCTAATAACAAAAAATATATATATGTTGAACTAAAGAGTTTTAAGCATTGAAGACACAATGAATGAATGAAAATGCGTTATGAATAAGAATGAGTGACTTAGTGAATGAATGTGCGAGTAACAGAAGATTAATAATTAAATTGGCTCAGGTAAACTAACGCATTTAAAAAAAAATTGAGCTTTCACAAATTTCATCATATTTTTCAGAGCGAATGAATTAATTGATTGAATAAATTGAATAGTGTAAATGTGAGAATCATGCGAAAATGGCGATTCGGTGATATTGTTTGTCCTCTATTTAAATTTAAACTACATTTTTTCTAAAATAATGAATGACTGAGTTATTGAACAATTAATAGTGGTATGATTGATGAATAAACTATTGAACGATATATGAAACAATAAAAGATCGGCACTAAAAGATTCGTAGTTTTGGCTCCAGCATAATGAATAACTGAATGAGAGAGTGAACTACTGAACGATAGAATGACACGAGTAATTGTGACAGCTGTCAAGTCAAGAATAGTCCCGTGTTACGTGTACATAACCTACATCTTTTATTCCTCGAACAGAATGACTAAAAGAATGAGTAAACGGTTGAATGACTACTACTGAATGGTCTAACGTCAGAGTGATTGTGACAGCTGTCAAGTATGGTCCCGTATTGCGTGTACATAACAACTTGGCAAGTAACAAGGTTGGTCCCGGCAGCAAGGCGCGCGAGGTCGCCGCGCCGCAGACCCAGCCTCCGCCTCCCTCGACCACGAGATTATGAGCTGCGGCAGAGATCTGCCAGGTTAGTTCCTCATCAACATTACTTATCATTTATAGCAAGGCTGTTCAACCTATTTTGCAGGTGGGCCAACATTTTGAATCCGCGCCATTATTTGAGCTACAGGTTGACAGGCTAGAAAACAAAAGAGGCAACCTTCTCAGTCTGCCGCCCGGAGCCATGGCCCTCCTCCTGAGGCCTACACATTGATTCTGAAGATAATTTAAGTATCAATGAAGTGTGCTTTTTGGATTTCTGTAATTTCTAACTGGCTTGTTGAGAACCACTTCAAATGCGTTGGCGCAGACCTGAGGTTCAGCAGCCTTGATTCATAGTATTCGTTCTGAATGCTCATTTTTAGGCCCTGAGCAGATGATGAACTATTTGTCCGCTGGACAGAAATGACCGCCGATGTCCTGTCCATTGGTTGCCGCGTTGTTTTTTCATCAATTGATTACTGTAAAGTGTCCGTGTTAGTCCATCGCCTGCTCAGTTTCTAAGAGATAGTTTTAGCAGCCAACAATTTGATTTTTTAAATTACTTTTTATTTGACTAGTTATACATGGTGTCACAACGGCACAAACAGATACATGAAATCAGTTCATGATTCTAGATTTCCGCCAGAAATGAATAAATTTGCTGTTTCATACAAAACTGCCGACCGAAAGTAGTTTTTTTTTACTGGGGGGGTCTAATCTTATGTGCTGAATTCATGGTAAGCTTATGTGAGCTGATGACGCACATACATACAATAACACCGTGTATAATATAGGCAATATTTATGTAGTTTTATGGACGGTTCAACAATTTAGATTATTTAAATTAGATTTGTCTTTCTGGCATGACTTTTTTAGTTATATCTCTTTTTTTACGTTTCAGTCACACAAGGCTGAAAGTTTGAGTTCAGATAAAACTTGTTGATGATATAAGTAATGGCATGTCTGCACAAGTTTGCTACTAAAGTAATTTCTAAAGTTTTTTAAAAGAGCGTGAAAAAAAAACGAATAAAACAAAAAATCACCCGTCCCATTCAATCAGAATCATCGTTACACTCTCACCCCGATCTCCAGGCACACACACCAAGCGTTCCTCATCCGAATGTCGCGAGGCAACATCATCGCCACGTCGCGGACTCGACAGCCGCGACAACTCCATCAAAGACGAGCTTCGACGCAACAACTCTTTGCGCGACAATCGCCGCGACTTGTTGCAACGCGACAGAGATGTCGCACCGCCTACTACATCGATTGCGTGAGACTAAACTTAGAAAGTTTTGGCGAATTGTGATGGGGAATACTGAGGAGTGAAAAAGAAAAAGTCCCCTTTTTTGGGGTAATTGCTTGACAGACAGACCGTGTGATATGAGAATATCTCATACCGTGGTAAAAATATTTGCCAGTCAGACAGTGGGGCTGACTGCCCAGAGAGTAAACACGAGAAGACCTACAACGGTTTTTAACAGGACTGACATAAACTTAAAATTTAACTTACGTTAATACAATAACGTTTTTGATAAAATGTCACTAGGTCCTCAAGAGGCTATTTTATTGCAACTAGGTTGGCAAATGACGGTTGAAATCCGTCATTTGTTCGTCATTCTGAGCGACCGCTTGAAAATTAAAATAAATTAGCTATTGAAATTAGAAAATTGCTAAAGTAAAATAATGGTTGCTTGTTTTGTAAGCTCTAAATTAATCAACCCCATTGAATATTGTGATAAAGTTCCACTACTGTTTCATTTTGCTTGAGAAATGGAATTTACACATTTAGTGGTATAACTTACCAAGGAACCATGAAAAATAATGGTTATAAAATACATGAATGCTCAAGCTTGAATCCGAGTCATTACTAACTTTGACAGAAGGAAATAATTTAAAAAAAAAACTGAAGATAATACCTACCTTTTTTGAGAAATTATTACTACTACAGAAAAAATAAATTCATTGGTTCAGTCTTGATAATTTTTACCGTAGATACATTAGGTACCATTTTTCCTATCACCTTTTATTCCCCATCACATTCGGCCTTGGCTAAAACACGATGTATGTATTCTATACAGAATTTGTCGATTTCCCTCCAAATTGAGCTAGACTACAACTAAATAACTAACAAATGTCTATATTACCGCAATTACTTGAACCAATAACCAACTTTTATGAGAAAGCCTGATGCATAAATGAGTGAATGTTAACATCCTGTTTCATTCACTCATTCATAGATACTTTGAGGAGACTACTTACTCCAGTTCATAAAATCTAACTTGATTAAAATGACAGCGGCCAAAGTCAAACTAAAGGGGACTGAGTATAGTAGCTTTGGTAATATCGTATTAAATAACTACAAATGCATATTTATTCAGTCAGTATTTTACGCTGTGTAAATATGTGTATTAATTAGGGCCAATTAAATGAAACTATAAAAAAATATCGGCTTAATTATGTACACCCTGACAGCTGTCATTTTAATCAACTTAAGTTTTAAGCCTACAAGAAAAAAAGAATGAATGAATGAAACATTGAATCCAGTAAAGTGAGTCTGGTATTTCATTCACTCATTCATCGATACTTTGAAGAGACTTTTCCAAAAAATAAACATAATAAACTGGTCAAGAACTTAAGATGTAATCAAGGACAGTGAGTTAAATAGGTACCTTTTCTGATAGCCTACCATGACGTCTTAAGGCAGAAGTAATTCCAGTGTGGGAAAGAGATGGCGCTAGACGACCTGTCTGTCTCTTTCACACACTGGAATTACTTCTGCTTTATGACGTCATAGTAACCCCTCTGATGTTTTTCTCTAACTTTGACGTGTCCTAGCCTAATCTTTGTGGTCTAGCCCAACTTGGGGTAGTCATGTACCTACAGTCAGTTAAGTAAAGTAAAAACGCGAGATTCGTTCGTGTCGTATCGATGGGTACGGTTTTGTCTTCACCGATTAATGAGTAGCTTTGGCCATGCAAGAGATAGGCCTACCTAAGCTACCACGAGAAACAAAAAAAACCATTAGATGAAAATTTAAAATGTTGAATTGCGGACGTGACTCTGAGAGATAATTAATGTACTGAAATAATGGGTGCAAAAAGACCCTTAACCAAGCCGAAGGGCACTTGTTCTCCCCGTCATTGCGATATTTTTTTTGTTCTGGACTATACCTGCGAACCTTCTAGTTGCGGAGATAATGGAGATCAAAGTTCCAAATTTTTCTTTTGTAATACTACTTTTTAATATTATAACTTTTCTTTAAATACCTCGATGACCCTTGTACGGCTTCGTGAAATGTCCATTTACACCTTGTACAGTCAGTGTGAGTACAGTGTCCGTAATTTGTCCGTACGTCCGTAATCTAGTGTCTGGTCAGGCTCGATTCTTCCGTGAAGACAGAACATGTGGTGAAGTGCACAAAGTTCGGATAAGACTAAGAAACTACAAGTTTTTGGAAACGACTGTACTTCCAAATTATTAAAAAAAAATATAGTAGACACAAAAGCTTCCTAATTGACACCACTTTTGCAACAAATCGATTGAAAAAAAACACATTTGGCATACTCCCAAACCAAGTTTTGTCGTTTCAAAGTAAGAAAAAAATACATGGTGTTTTGAAAATGTATTTTGTTTCGTGTAAATTATATACATATTGAGATTTTAATTATAATTAAGTATTTTGGAGGAGTGATTGTAATTATCAAAAAAACTTTTTATTTGATTCTGAAAACATCAAGCGAAAAATATTTTTAACTACACCATAAAAGCCGGAAAAATAATGCAAACTATGTATTTAAGTTTAATATTTCAAGCAAAATAGTTCATTATTTTGACTGGCTGAAGGTTACAAGTATGAATGATATCATAAGTACATGATGTAACAAAAAATCCAAATATTAAGTAAAAAAAACTCAAAATAATATTTATATTTGGAATTTTGTTACAAATGTAAAAGCTCGCCGAACGAGGAAAAAAAATGTAGCAAAATCTGATTTATAAGTATACATATAGCTGTATTTAGTAAGCTTAAAGTATGTGTTAATTTTAATTAAAATAAATGAAAAAAAAACTTATATAAAAATAATGAAACCGGCCATGTACTTTTTAAAATGTTAAAAAACGCTACCCCTGTGTACTGAGATTACGCTAAAATTAGTTTAAGGCATGAGATGTATGCTGTATTTTTGCAAAAGAAGTATATATGTATATGTTTATCCTTACCTACTGCCATAGACGACGCTTACCTACACCATAGTTCTAGCATCTATAGACTTGCACTTTATGTATCGCCCTAAATGAACGTTTTTTTTTTTTAAACGAGTGAAGGATTTTTTTCCTATGTATATGTGTAATTACTAATTTTCTTATATTATACTAGAATTATATTAGTTTTATTACAAACAAAAAAAATCGGTTGTCTGTAAAGTCGGTTAACTGACGATAGTTGAACGTGACAACGTCATAAGAAAATACTGATGGAATGGTTGCATTTTTCAAAAAATGAATGTGCGTTGAGCAATTGTTTTATGGAACGCCTCAGAGCGAGGTAACACCTCATTTTTTCGTGCGTGCAGCCGTCTCCATCGAATTATAAGACGTTGTCACGTCAAAAAATATAAACAAGTGTAAGGAAAAACAGAAAACTGTTAGTTTCCTTCTTCTGTGTTCTAGTTAAAAACTGAATGATATAAACCTTTTTAAAATACTCCCCGTCTCTTACACTCAAGTAAATATATTTCTTCAAAAATAATATTTAAATACACAACGCAGTTAATTTTTAAAAATTTTAAAACAAATTTATTTTACTAGTTTAACAAAAAAATATTATTATTCTGGGCGATATAGTAGTTGTTTTATATCTATAAAAGTCGTCTTACTATATAAAATATAACATGCTGTGTTCATTGTCAGTTAATATCCTGTATCGTGCAAAATATTGTAATACATATTATCTGGGTGCACGGTAGTGTACCGCAAAGTTATTCAAGTAGTCTAGGAACTAAAACACAATAATAATATGTATGGGTAACGGTTATTTTTCTAAGTGTCCACAAATGCGTGTTCCTAATATCATGCATGGTAGTTAGAAGTCTAAGCTGTTACTCCATCCAATTCTTGTAAAAACTAGACAGAGTACTAGGCTCTATTTGAAAAAAAACATATTTTTTCGTTTTTAAAGAAATGGTCAATATAACTATAACATCATAATAGAATGAATGGTGTCAATTTTAACTGAATATTGTAGATGCGGAAACAAAACGATATTTTGCACGTAAACGCCATACCTATACATGTTTAAAAAAAACAATATAAAGCCGTACATTATATAAAATATTAATAAACATCTAGTAAGCAACTTTTTCGTTCTGTTTGTAAATTATTATTGTTAAAAAAAGTTTGTTGTAAATATTACGCAAAAACATATTTTTTTCATGTTGTTTGTTTTTTTACAATTCGTTTTGAATGTTAAAGATATCAAATGATATTTTTTTTGAGTTGACTAGTGTAATTGTGTGATTCTAAAAAGTACTTTATACGCACAGTAATTTGCTATAGAAATCAGGTTAAAAATAAACTGCTTAAGTAGTTCTGTATCAAATCAGATATTTTTTAAATTATTTTATTTTACCTTGCCTCAGGCTGTCAAATCATTCCCATCTCACATTTACAGTCATATCACAAAAATGTTTTTTTTAAATATTAATTGTTATTTAGTTACAAAACAGAGTCAATTAAAAAAAACTAGCGAAATGCCGCAGACGATAGGTAAACACAATTAAACAAAAAAAAAATGTGTTTTGATCTTTTTTTTGTATTCAGTGTACCGTTTATTGAAATATTATATTATACCGGTTTATTGAAAAAATTTTTCTTATGTCGACGGATTATCGCTAGCTAATTTCATTTGACCTTGTATAGGTACATTATTTAGTTATTCAGGATGTAATCAGACCCTTAACGAAGCCGAACAGCACGTGTTCTCCGTGTCATTGCGACATTTTTTTGTTCTTGACTATGAACCTGATCGAGAACAATATTGGAAGTTCCAACTATTTTTTTTTAATGCAAATATTTAAAAAAAAACTACTTTAAATACCTCCATAACTCCTTAATGCATCCATCAGCAGAATGTTTTGATTGCGTTACAGTGAGTCCTACTGTAAAGCATGATTTTTCACCCAAATAAAAAAGTCGTTTCCTACTTAGTATGATAATATACAAAATGACTAGGTTCACGGCTTCATGAAGGGTCTGTTTGCACTTTGTATTTAGTCATATTTTAAATGGATCTCATTATTCACAATTTTTTTTTTTTTTTTTTTGCTTTTAATAAAATGGTGACAACCGTATCATATGATATTGTTAAAGGGCTTTACTTTTATGAAACATTCCCTAATACCCAGTATGTATGTAGTTAGGTAATTTGTATAGTATATTATACGTCAAGTGCTTTTGTATAAAAACGTTTTGAATATGCCTTTGGTCGCGTTTTGCGAAATAAATGATTGGAGTTATAGCATTTACAATTTTAAGACGGTGACAATTAGAAAAAAAAATGTACACTAGATTAAAATAAAATTACCCACTATTATTTAAACTAAGCAATTAATAATATTATTTAAAAAAATAAGAAACTCAGGTAACTATGTAGTTTTTCGTAAAAAAAAAACAAAAAAAATTAAATACCTGTTTATTTTTTTATATAATTAACTTAAAATTGTGAGTGCTATTTAAGTTACCATGTTTGATATTATTGCTGCAATGATAGTAACGTTTTCTAGTCATTATGTGGCTTTCTTGTCCTACTTAGTCTAATTCCTATTATTTGTTAATTTTATTGGCAACGGTAACATCCATACAATGGATTGCTCACAAGAAAAAATATAAAAGTATGACTAAATTATAATTTATTTATTACAGGATGCTTTTATCTTGAAATAACACAAGATAGTAAATTTTCGCAAATTATAAAAATTTATTCACACTTTCACTTAGGGGTCGTCCATTAATCACGTGAGGCTCGAAAGGGGCGAAGGGGGTTCGTGAAAAATCATGAAATATCACTAGCGGGGTGTAGTGAGATATCATGTATATTTATTTTTTCTTTGAACACGCGATTTCTAAAGCAATAAGTAGTGCGTGATCTTGACATTTTTATGACGGTGCTTAATTTGCCAGAATTAAATTAGATTATACCTGATAATCTATATTTAAAGATAACATTCAGAATTTTAATATACTTTGTACCAAAAAAATACACGTGATTTTGGGAGGGGTAGTCTAAAACCTCACAACGTATCACTATGGGGGAGGGGGTTAAAAAAATTGTTAAAAAACTTCTCGTGATTAATGGACGACCCCTTAGTAGTTAGACCCCTGAATCGTGTGGTGAGTTTTTATTTACGGTAACCTTTTCCGCGTTGACGTCACTTCGACCCTGTATACCTAATTATCATATTTCTGTCTCGAAGTTTTCTTTTTATCGTTTTTCTGTGAATTACCATTTTTAACAAAGAGAGTGCTTGTATGAATGTTATCGTTGTCCATAATAAATTGTCCTAGGGTGCTTATTTTGTTGAAAAGCCACAAAAAATATTTTTTATGAGCCTTTTTTGTAACTCATAAATGTTTTACTTAAACAATATTTTTAGTGGCTTGGCGAGTTTTCATGTTCCCATTGATTTGTGTTTGATTAATAGGTTTTATTATGTTAATAAATATGTTATTAAGTGTATTAAAAGAACAATATAGCTCTTTGCTGGGAAATGCAATATGAATAAGCCATTTTATTTTTGTTGTAAAAAAAAATATGTTTGTACACGACTGCCTGACCTGATTTTCACATATCACTGAGAAAAACCATGTCATCATTCCCATATAAAATATCAAATCTATTGCTAGTAAATCTAAAAGAACACAATTTCATAAATTAAGGATGTTTATGCCTGCTTAAATTGAACGAATGAATGATAATTAACATTTTTTCATTCATTCAATCAATTTCTGTTCAGCGAATGAACGATTTTTTTTGCAAGGAAAAAAATTGTTTTGTAAAATAATATTTATTTACGAAAAAGCCTTCGTAAATCATAGTAAATGTATCGTTGAAAATATTCGTATATTTTTTGTCATTGTGAGACGAACATAATTTTGTACTCAGTAATTTTTTAAGAGAAACTAACAAATGATAATATCCTCATATATTTATTTATATATTTAAAAGAATATATAAATACAATTCCGTTTACTTTCTGTGTGTTTGTGTAACTCTGTAAAATACTTAATAATTAATATATTTATTAAAAAAATATTCTTCTTTGGTCTTCGAGCAATGTGACGGGTCAAGTTATGATCGTTCTAAGTAATATTTGTTCGACGGACCAAACTTGAGGGAACTATACATTTTAGAGGGAGTATACTACGCTACGCTATATCCATACTGTAACTTGCTTAAGAAACTTATTGGTTAACATTGAACAAAATAATAAATTGAAAAATAATTTATGCGTTTTATTTGTCACAAAACATTTTCATAAATTGTAGTATAGAAAGACCAACACATGAAACATAACAACAACACACAAAAACACAACAACAACAAAACATAACAACAAACAACAACAACACAAAACAACACCAAACATAACAACAAACAACAACAACACAAAACATAAAAGCGCTCCCTCACTGGGAGCATTTGTCTGTAATGTAACAATCCAAGTTTCGATTTTGTACAGAAACAAGTGAACATAATGCTCAAAATCGAATCTTGCATTTGTTACATTACAGGCGAATGCTCCCGGTGAGGGAGCGCCTTTACAACAAACAAGAACAACACAAAACAACAACAGCAACAACAACAACAAACAAAAAAACAACATTAAATAGCACTAACATGTTTTATTAAAATCAAACAGCATGAAAATTTTCAGTCACAAACAACAAAACTTATAGGGCTGTGCACAGCATGCGTTGCAATGAACCTTTTTTAACCTACCCAACCTACCTACCAACCCTAGCGGTATGAAATATAGTTTAAAACCTATACTCATAACTACCAAAGAAATATAAAAAAATCATCAATATCTGTCGAGCCGTTTCGGAGGAGTGCGACCACTAACACCGTGACACGAGATTTTTATATATAAGTTTTAAATTTATATCCCTATATTGTTTTAAGCGGTTCTACAACGCTGATTTATCCACTTGTACAATTTAGTCTTAAATAATCTTGAAATTAGGACTCCGGGTTAATTTTTAGAGGCCGCCCAAATTTTATAAGATATCTATCAGTAGCGAAGGGTCAATTTTTGTAAGAGGTAAGCCGGAGTACATATCTTTAGTGTGACTATATTATTTGTCTTTAGAATACTGATTGTGCCATTTTACAAAGGGAAGACGATAGGAATCGAGTTCTGGAACCTTCGCCACTGATATCTATTCTTCTGCCTAGCCTTTTCCAACTATGTTGGGGTCAACTTCCAGTCTAACCGGATGCAGCTGTATACAGTATTTTACATGAAACGATTTCTTATCTGACCTCCACAACCCAGTTAGTACTAGGTAATACGATAACCCTTGGTAAGACTGGTTGTCAGACTTTTGGGCCACTGACTACCTGTAACGACTGTCGAAGATATACAAATGACAGCTGGGACCAACTGCTTAACGTGCTTTTCGGGGCACGGAGTTAACTCGGTGTGTAATGGGTGGTCACCCATCCACGGATCAACCCAAGCAAGCCCTGGCTTAAGCTGAAGATCAAACAGAGCAGCTGTTATTATTTTGCCTAGAGTTCCTCTCGCTCTCTATTATGAACCGTAACTAAATATTAAATATACTAATTAAATAAAAGTAATTTATTTATTATTTATCACTTTATTTTCAGGCATCGAAGGCCCATAGATACAATACAAAAAATTATCGTATACATACAATAATACATATTAAAAACATTTACAAAAACTATTAACTACTTTGGGTGTCGCCTTCTGTGAAAACCGATACACGACCTCCTCTGGCTAAAATACCACCCTCATTCAATTTAAAATGTCCGAAATTTTCAGATTGAATTTTAACCCAACTCAACAATTCACCTCACTATACAACAAGAAGGCAAGATATTGTTTTGTCTGTGCCTTACTCTAAATCTTCATCTGCCATCGACAAGCTAAGAAGAAGACCAGTGTGAACCTTAATGTGATTATATAAAGACCTCTTCTGACCAAAACTACGACCACATACATCACACTTGTAAGGTTTTTCACCAGTGTGTATTCGAATATGTTTTATTAAATCACTTTTCTGGCTAAAACCACGCTGACACGTATCACACTCATAAGGTTTCTGACCAGTGTGTTTTCGAAGATGTACTGTTAAAGCATGCTGTTGAATATAACTGCGCTGACAAACAAAACATTTGTGAGGTTTTTGATCAGTATGTCTTAGAAAATGTTTATCTAAAGCACTCTCTTCTCTAAAACTACGCATACATACATCACACTCATAGGGCCTTTCACCAGAGTGTGTTCGAAGATGAGTTATTAAAGCAATCTTTTGAATGAAACCACGCTTACAAACATCACACTTGTAAGGCTTTTCACCAGTGTGTATTCGCAAATGATTTTTTAAAGCACCCTTTTCTATAAAACTACGCTGACATAGATTACACTTGAAAGGTTTTGTACCAGTGTGTATTCGATAATGTTTTTTTAAATTATCCTTTGTACTAAAACTACGGGTACACATAATGCATTTGAAAGGATTTTCACCATTGTGTATTCTCATAATATGTTTTGTTAAATAAATCTTTTGAATAAATCTACGCTCACATACATCACACTGGTAAGGTTTATCAATAGTGTGCATTCGACTATGGTTTGCTAAATGAGAGCTTTGATTGAAACTACGCTGACATACATCACACTTGTAAGGCTTTTCACCAGTGTGTATTCGAATATGTTTTGTTAAATCATTCTTTCGACGGAAACTACGCGGGCATAATTTACACATAAAAGGTTTTACACCACTGTGTGTTCGAATATGACTTCTTAAATTATGTTTTACACTAAAACTACGCTGACATAAATCACACTTGAAAGGTTTTTCACCAGTGTGTGTGCGAGTATGATTTGTTAAATCACTTTTTTGGCTAAAACTGCGCTGGCATACGTCACATTTGAAAGATTTATCACCTGTGTGTTTAAGAATATTGGCCTTACGAGTTTGATTTGACCGGATAACTTTTGAATTTGATTGTTCAGTCTTCTTTAGCTTCGCTGTAACTGTACCTTCTAGTTTTATTCGTCTTGGTTTCTTTGCGACGGATACCCCTGTAAATATATAAAATTAAATATATATTTAACACAAACAGACACTATATATTGTTAATCGTTTAGAATTCACACTCTTACATACATAGATAAATATTATATTATATAAAATATGTTTAAATGTAATCCTACCAAATAATTATTATGTTAAAAGTTTATAACAGATCTCAATAAAATTAATGTTATAATTTAGTTAATTAATATTAAGTACATGTTTTAAAATTGTAAATTGAGTCAGTATTAATTTTATTCCTCACATAAATTTTATACTTTTTGCTGTGCCCTATAGGGTCCGTAATTGTTCCTTAGCTTTAAGCCCATCTGTGGGACTGTTCGAAAGAGATACCGTGGCCCTGAACACAAAGGGCTAAGAAGGAACATGGATGGGTTTTAGTCAGTACAAGTCTGACACTCCATTCCGCTCCGCCCAGAGTGGGGGGGGTCATTTGATGATTTCCGATACGAAAAAAAAAAAGCTTTAAGCCCATTGTAAGATCTTCATACATTATGGAATGCAAATAAAGATATGAATATGAATAAATATAGATCTGGTAAGTACTAAGTTTATGTAAGAAGAAGATCGACACGTATCGAAATAACAGCACTTCAAATTATTGACATCGCTGATGTCATCAAATCACTAGTAACATTAACTACAGTATTGTACAGTCAACAGCACATTGAGTTACAACAAACTGTCAAATTTCCCCAAATGATTTTAAACCATAAAATGATGACGGTTAAGTTCAAAACCGAATGAGAAATTTGACAGTTTGTGGAAACTTGATGCGCTGGCGATTGTACCATCATCCACGCAGATATCCCTCGGCTACCTCACAAGCGTTTTTGGGTATCATCGAGCGCCCCGGGCGTTCTAGGGTGTCATACACTCACGAGATTATTTTATATTAATTGAAATCTTGAACTGTGGGTGTACAGACACGACAGAAATTCTCCTTGCCAAATTTGACGGCACGGTTGGCGCAGTGGCTGAGCGGTTGACTGCTGCGCTTCGTGTCGCGGGTTCGATTCCCGCACGGAACAAATATTTGTATGGCCTACAGGTAGTTGTTCCAGGTCTGGCTGTTTGTGTATGTGAATTTAAATGTTTGTAAACGCACCCACGATACATGAGACATTCCTAGTGTGGGGCAACGTTTCAATTAAAAAAAAAAAAACTAGTATCATCGCAAAATGCCAACTTATTGTGACATAAATATACATAACATCACGCCTGTAATTCCCGAAGGGTTAGGCAGAGGTGTACATAATAAGTACACCCACATTTCGCCTTTTTACCACATGAGTAGGGAAACGGAACAGAGTTAAAGCTTCATACAACCGCGCGAATCGGTTGCACTTCTACAAGCACGCGGGGCATGTGTGCGTGACCACTGGCCGCTTGTCGCGTACGCGGCGAGACTGGAAAAAACCGGTTTACGCTGGCACAGCCAGTGGACAATCTCAGGGTTAGCACGGCATGGTGCCATGGCAACCAAGGGGCACGTTGTTTGTTTTGTCAGTTGCAAGTTTGAATATTAAAATTAAAATGGTTGTTTATTGTACTGTGTGTATGAATAATAGTAGAAAAAACAAAAAATTATCATACTTTAACTATCCCAAGGAGTACAATAGGTATGTAAATATTTGACTATTACTTTTTCAAGTAAGTACCTATATTTTATTGTATGATCCTTTTTTTTAATAAGAAGAGGGTACTACTCGGTGTGTTTTTACCCGACTGCGGCGAAGCCCAAAAGGAGGGTTATGTGTTTGACCTGTATGTATGTAATGTCCGTTTCTATGTTCCCTCGTAACTAAGGAGTTAAGGAGCCCGGTAAGCCGAAGATTATCGAGTTACGACAAGGACAGAAAAAGAAAGTATGTATGGGAGAACGAGATAGAATGAGTAATGGTCTATATCGTATTTGGTACCAACTAGTTTTTTTATTTTGTTGACTTATTTACATATTTAAGATAAAGTCACTTTAATTTTTTTATTATACTCCCCCTGCATTTTACCCAACCGATCCATAGTCACACCAAATTTTATGCTTCACTTTTTTTTCGGTTTTGTCGTCATGGGTGTCATTTTCGTGGTTTTGGGGTCGCTGATAACAAAAATGAGGTCAAAATGAAAACTCGATGGCACCAACATTTTTTTTTTGTTTTTTTCGTCATGGGTATCATTTTCATGGTTTTCGGGGTCACTGATAACGAAAATAAGGTCAAAATAAACAGAGATAAAAAACTAAAAAAAAAAGTAATTCTCATTTTTTTCTTCGGGTTCCCCTGACTGAATTTTCACCCTTCGCCACTGGACTGTATCATACTCAATAATAAAACTATATAAGAAATGTTTTGTTTAATTTGTCTTAACATATTGTGACAACCCTACCAAAATAGGTAACAATTTTGAACGTTCTTAAGAAGCTTTATCTCTGTTCCGTTTTCCTACTCATGTGTTTTTATTAAGCCATACATACTGTAATTATTAATCTAATTTATAAATTCATTATAGATAAATAGTTTAAAGCATACACGATGAAGTAAAAGTAATACCTAACAATTATAACATAACACATAAACAAAAAAAAAATAATAACGACATTATTTCTAAAACATTAAAATTTACTTTTTGGAACAACCTGTATCAATTAAAAAACTTCCTCCGCCACTGCTGTTTTTGAATGGACGGTCGGATTGGTCACCGAGGTTCGCTCGTTATTACGAGTATTAGATATTATTTCGCCTAATACCCGCGGTAATTTTTTTAATTATGTAGTCGATGATTTTGGTGCACGGTAAAACTCTAATGAGTTTATGTTGGGACCAACTTAAAATGGATAAAATGTATGTGTATTGAATAAATAAATAAAAAAAATACTTACTAGTAGCCTTCACAGCTCGTCTTTTCTTCTTAGATACTTCAATATTTTTTTCCATTCCAGTTTTCAACATCACTAACGGTACATCATCTGAATCAGATCCAGAATTCTGTTGGGGTGTACCTTGCACATCTTGACAACTATTGTCTACATTTACTGGTTCTAGATCTGCAAGTAAATAAAAGCACTGTTATTTTACTACATACCATGGTTTTCTGTTATATATTAAAGTTATTCCTCCAATGTACGCACGATGGCCAATCAAGACCAGTTTATGCGGATTTCTCATTGTATAGGAAATCTATACATAGCAAGGCCACGTTATATTGGAAATGTACAGCTTCATGTGCCGCCGTGTGTAGTTAGCAAATTGCTCTCAAAATAGTATTTGCTACAAATAAGACTATGGGGCCAATCAAGTATTATGTCAGGACCAAAAGGGGTTGGAGGGTCTTAGCTTAGATTATTTTTGATGACATGGTGGATGGGGTCTAGGTGGTGATTACATCAACAATAATTATTTATTAACTTTTTCTGATTGTTCTGCAAAATTGAATGGATTATCATATGGCAACCCTACTTGCCTATAGTAGAAAGTGAATAAGCCGCAGAGCAGAGGGACAAAAATAACAAAAATTCTGCTTACATAATATTTGAATGGCCCCTATAACAGTAGCGAAGGGTCATTTTTTGTAAGAGGTAAGGCGGAGTACATAATCTTTAATGTGATTATAATTTTTTATTTATAGAATACTATCTGTGTCATTTTTCAAAGGGAAGCCAGTAGGAATCGAGTTGTATGGAACCTTCGCCACTGCCCTATATAATGAACACAATTGACAAATTATCTCTTAATTTTATTTAAGATATTATTAATTTATTAATCAATCTAATCATTTTTCATTCTTAAATACATACCATCACTTTGATTTCCCTCCGTAAGCTCCATGATATCATCTAGGCTCTTATAAATAAAGCTGGTGATTATTCTTTGATGGCAACACTTTCTTCTTGAGGTTTATCAACTATACTAATGTTCCACTGAAAGATTCTATGTGGTCACGGTTTACTAAAGACTTAGGCTGTAAAAAGATGATCATAGTATTAGGTCAAGTCACTCAATAGTGCCTCCACAAGAGAGGAAACTTAATTTTTTGACAGCCACGTCAATAACGATCTGTGTTCTCTACGCCAAGCGCTTTAAAAAGTGTTATTTTTGCCGAGCCATGCCGTCCCCTGGCGTCGTGAGCACTATTTGATTTGACGTCCGTGGCGGTCAATAGATTAAGTAGGCACAATGCCTGACACATCATGGAAGGCTGGCCATGCTACCAACCGCACTGAACAAGCTATTGTTGCATAGCTTGTGTCAACATGAGAGAGGACCGATATCAAACTGCAGTATTATGAGCAGTATTTAACCTATCATTGTAGTCACCTACACTTGACAAAAGCATACATTTCAACATTAAACACTCCATGGTATGGAAGGCATGAAATCTAGACACAATAAGATGAGATAAATTGCCTATTAATTTTACTGAAATCAGAAGTAATAAGTGATCCCAGTCTATTGAAGGGTTAGGCTGTAAATGTTGCACACAAGTATTGGTCTGCTGACTTCAATTACAAATGGCAACAAAACTTTTATTACACTATTTTTTTTGTATGAATAAAATACTCTAAATCATGCATCTGTCCAAGTGTACAGTTGGTGTTTTCACTCCGCAACCTACAGAGAAGTCATAAGCATAGTTACTGTTAGCCTGTGCCATCTCACTGCTGAGCAAGGACCCATGACTTCCAATCTTTCCATCTAGCGCTAATGTGGACCACTGATTGTTGGTTCTGTCCAGCTCGTCCTGCCATCTCCTGCGAGATAGCACTGATGACCACTTTATTCAAGACTGATAGGCGACTTATGCCCTAGTTTCTTCACAAGTCTTCATTCACTGATGTCAGTGATTTCTATATTCCTTTAGACGGCCCTTTTCACCCGAATTTTTATGTATGAGAAGAGGAGTTACGCATATTATTATCGGAATTACAATCATGTACAAAGTATTTACTTACTGGTGTTCTTGTTGATTATGCGAACGTCATAATGGAAGTTTTTCCATCTTTAACTCAAAAAATAAGTATCAGTTATTTATTTCAAGTTTACACTTAGAATTAAAAAACACTGATAATATTACAAAACTGCAATGCAAGATTGTTTGGGCGCTCAAACTATGGCGTCTATGGCTCGAATCGATAAATCGCACAATAAATCGCATTATAATATTGTCATATTGATAATATGTCAAAAAATGACAATGACATTGTGGCTGAGGGAAAGCCAAGGGGAAAATATCGATGTTATCTTCGTTACATCGAAACATAGATGAATAATATTAGAACATTGAGATTTACCTATGGAGATGGCATATTTTACTATAAAAAGAATTGTAAATAACTGTAATATCGACACACATGTGAAAAAAGTTTTGTTTCTTCTTTTTAATAAAGCAGCTGCATAGGAAAAGAGAGACTACTACAGTTTGTCAAGTGCTTAGTTGACAACTTTCGTGTGACGTCATAAGCTCAACAATGACCGTGTCGCCATGATTTGCGCCGAATTTTTTTATAGATCTGCTGTCAAACGGTTGCACTCTGAAAGATTTTTGATGTTTTCTAGAATGATGATAAATGAAAATGGCGGCCATTTTGTGCGCCAGATTTTGTAGGTAGTCACACTAATTCTGTAGGTATCCGCCATTCCATTGGCTTTTAAGTAAGTGTTTTAGAACATCAATATACTCTAGGGCTGATATAATATACTCTAGAGCTCACATCAGTTATAGGAAGTTGTCATTAAAATTTGTGCTGCACAGCGACATCGACAGCTCCGGAAAGACTTTTTTTTTCGTAAGCTGGTCAACATCTGTATCAACAACAGATTAAAAGGAAAACTTGTGACAAACAACTTGTTACTTTATTGCAGAGTGTAACCAAAAATTAAATGAAATAGTGTTTTATTTTACCACCTAATAACACATTATGTTTTCGGACATCGATATTTTCCTTTCGCTAACGCACATCGATGTTTTTATTTTGTTATCGTCCCTAGTGGGGCTGAGTGCAGCATAGGGTTGCTAGACTAGGTTTCTAAATATTACACTTAATGAATTTATCTGTGCAGGCGGGAAAATACAGAACTAAAATAAATTTAAAAATTTGACATTTCGATGCATTTTTGCTTGACAAGCAGCGCTAGCTTGAACTGCAACGATAAATATACAGTATAAGTAATTTGAAGTCAATTTAGAGCTTGATGCAACCAATAATCTAATTTGGTATGGAAGATTAAAAATATTCGAGCTCGCTTCGCTCGCTATTGCGTTCTTACAACTCTAGCTTTTCAGCATGTCATTATTTCCAACAAAGAATAGTAAACAGGAACGCCTCACGGCGCCCCTCTTCACTCTCTACGGCGAACCTGGGCGACACACACAGTTTGAAAACTGGGTTAGGTAATAGTGTTACCAAATAAAACAACAGAATTATTTATTAAATATATTTCAGTAATCAAAATACATATAAAAATAGGCATACCTATTTATGGTAAAAGTTACAATCGTATTCCGTGGTCAAATCGAAATCAAGATGGAGTCATCACAAAACAAAACAATAAACGCACGAAAGAAAATCATTTTGACATTACAAAAAACTTCAGCCAAAACAAAAATATTTACGCGCGAAAACGAGAGAGTATTACATTTGTTTTAAATAAACAATCATGATTGTGCAGATTTCCTTGCAAAACCAACGAAGAGATTCTTTCGCCTTAATAATTCAATCTTCACTTACTCCAGCCCCCGTAGCATGACCACCGTAGACAAGGATTTCTTTGACGGAAGAATCGACAAAATGATAGATAGCGCAAAAAAATCTGTCATTGTGTCGACACAATCTGTACACAAACGGGGGCTGCATTATAAATGCGAAAGTTTAGATGAATGGATGTTTGTTACTCAATAACACCAGAACGGATCTGGATGAAAGGCAATTATTGTTTGAAATAGCACATAGGCTACCCGAACTTCCGCGAGCGAAGCCGCGGGCATAAGGTAGTGTTATTATTATATTATAAGCCTATATTTTCCCACTGCAGAGCTAAGGCCTCCCTCCCATCCCTCCTTCGCATTTCGCGGTCTAGTGCGATTGTAGGCCAATTTGCGAAAAAGTCCAGCTCATAAGCAAGTATACAATAAATAAAAAAAACGGCTAAGTGCTAGTCGTACTTGCACACACAGGGTTCTGTAGCATCAAACAATATTTAACGCTCATCCATATGTAAATTTATATGTTTTGATAAATCACTCTTTTGGCTTTAACTATCGTTATGTTTAAACTTTATGACGGCTCGGAAGTTAGCTGCAAGTGATGGTTAGCGCAGGTAGAACGGTTTAAACTTTATTGCGCCTCACAACACCTAAGCTAATGCGGTGCAGAACACAATTTTAGATATCAGCGGGGCGCCGAGGACGCATCGTCTTGACTGTGTAATGAGCAGACCGTCACTCGCAGCTAAGTTCCGAGCCGCCATAATAGTCCAGTCAAATAAGCCAAAAAAAGGGGTAAATCTCGGAATAAGAGGTATTAAGCTGTAAACTCGTATACACCTTCATTTTGGTGTTCCAAAAGTTGTCTCAAGTCTCATAGAATCTCGTGTCTGCGTCGTAAGTTATTCAAGGTCAAACGTCACAAAAATCAGTTTTTCGCGAATATCTCGGTTTCTATAGCTCCAATGATGTTAACTTGTAGAATAAAAATTGTAGAGCATAAAATTTGCAACAAATTGTGTCTTGAAAAATTTTTCATATGCCCAACCGTTTTTAAGATAGAAGGCAGAGAGCCCGCAACGCTCAGCCATAGTCACTGTAATGCAAGGTCAACCGTGACGTTTGACCTTGAATAACTTACGACGCAGACACGAGATTCTATGAGACTTTTGAGACAACTTTTAGAACACCAAAATGAAGGTGTATACGAGTTTACAGCTCATTCCGAGGTGAAACCCTAATTTGACTGGACTATAAAACTTGAACAGAACTATACGCTGACATGCACACCACTTATAGGGCTCTTCACCTATGTGTATTCAAATGATTTGTTAAAGCATTCTTTCGGCTAAAACTTTGCTGACATAAATCACACTTGTAGGGTTTTACACCAGTGTGTGTTAAAACATGTCTAGTTAAATCAATCTTTTGAATAAAACTATGCTGACAAACATCACACTTGTGAGGTTTTTCACCAGTGTGTAATCGAATATGTTTCGTTAAATGACTCGTTTCACTAAAACTACGCTGACATATATGACACTTGTAAGGTTTTTCACCAGTGTGTGTGCGAGTATGTCTAGTTAAATCAGACTTCTGAATAAAACCACGCGGGCATATATCACACTTGTAAGGTTTTTCACCAGTATGTATTCGAACATGAGTTGTTAAAGATCCCTTTTCTCTGAAGCCACGCTGACACACATCACACCTGAACGGCTTTTCACCAGTGTGTATTCTCATATGACTTATTAAACGGCCCTTAACACTAAAACTTCGCTGACATACATCACAATTGTAAGGTTTATCACCAGTGTGTTTGCGATAATGACTTGTTAAATGATCCTTTCTACTGAAACTACGCTGACATGCATCACATTTGTAAGGCTCTTTTAAATAAGAACCACTTTTGACCCTGATAACTTTTTGGTTTGAATTTTCATAATTTTTTAACTCCGCTGCAATTGTATCTTCTAGTTCTGGTCTTCTAGTGGCTAGATTTGGTTTCTTCGCGACGGGTGCCCCTGTGATTATAAATCTGGTAAGTACAATGTAAGAAGACGAATTAGCACTTATTGGAATGATTAACACATCGTCGGGGATAGTGCAAATACGCGAATATGTAAAAAGTGCGTATCTGCACTACGTGTAGGTTTACAGGGGAAGATTATAAGTTTATATTTTTTATTTCAACGATTTTTGACCTCGTTTTTGAATAGTAACAATACATGTGTTCTATGCATTGTTAACAGTAGAAATCTATTAAATTCATCAATTTAGTCGCTACGACAATGCGTAATTGAAATTGGCTACATTTGTCAGATACGCGGAATTATCCAATGCTAGTTCCGCGGATTTGCACTATCCCCGACGATATGTAGGTAAAGACATGAAAGAATACACTTCATCACTAGAATATTAAGAGGGGGGGGGGCATTTTTTACGACTTTAGAAGCAAATATCTCATCAACCATTGACTTCGAGCGTTTACAGTATTTTTCAGTAACGTGTTTTTTGCACATTCTCACTTTTGTTTTCATCGTTTGTGTCCATCATATTTTTCCATCGGCTGATTGAGGTCTCGGAGTTGAAATATTTTTTTTGTAGGATAATAAAAATTTTTTTTTAGGACATTTAACGTTGCACCGTGGCCGGCGCGCCTTTTTAAGGCGGTCATAATTTCTTATTTATTCAAGTTTGTTTTTCCAATTGTAAATGTTTTTTTAAAGTATATATATTTGGGGGTATGAAGAACAGGGTGTAAAGTTCTGCATCCCCCATAGAAAAGGATGGATCCTCCAACCAGACGGGTGTTATATCTAGTGGACTACTGCCCGACAGTTATTGTCGAGTTCTTCTATATTCTCATAAGTCGCGAATAATTTTACTTGTGCGATGAAGAATTTCGATGTTTAGTTCATCATATGCGTCATACATGGCGCTGTAGTGCTTTTTGTTGGGGCGCTACATATATCACTAGGATATTGAAATGAAAACACAATTTCAAAAAGTCAAATAAAATCTTATAATGAATAGTCAGTACTGTCCAATAAATTTATAACGCTACTAGACAATAGAGATTTCTTTTTTCAGGGCAATTTCCTGCTGGAAGTGATCAAAGGATCTGAGTTCAGCAGAAGTCTGTTTATAAGGTCTGTGTCACAAGTGAGGACACAAGAGCCTTTTTTCTTGTGTGTGTCATATTCGTTGTGACTGCTTACTCCAAGTCGCGAAATTCTTTTTTGATCGGTCCTACAGCAGCTGCGGTCCCCGATGATGACGTTTGGTCGGCAATTTCGAGCAAAGTGTTTTCTATGATAATTAATGTTCTCGGTAGACTGACTCTTTCGTTGTGGCTAAGCCACTTAGAATGTTTTTTGAGGACTGTGCATTTCTTCCGAGTACTAGACTTCCAAAGAGCGACAAGTCGTTTGCAAATAGACTTCACAACCTTCTCCAAATTGCTGATATCTACATTATCTACGTCCGGCATCATGTCCATTAGCTGCCATATCACTTGCCGGCATCTTTCTGTGTCTGAACCACGCCTGGATAGCCACAGTTCAAATATAAAACGTCTTGAAAAGGTTCCGATGTAATTAACATCTGAAAAAAATAAAATAAATTAACTTTTGCAATATTTTTGCCTACGGAGGGGCGTAGCAAGCTCATAACTGTCCAATCCGCAAATTTCCGCAGACAATGGCTCAAGGCCGTTATTTGACTTCTTAATCAAGAAAAAAAGATCGTTAAATATGATTCGGAACACAGTTAAGACACGGGCTGTGATTCTCCATACAAATTTTGACGAAATCGACGTTTCGTTTTTTTCTTAAAATCAAGGTTTACTGTAGATACGTGAATACGTCCCTTTCATTTCCTTTTTTTTAGCAACTAATAAGAAAAGAAAATTTGACCCCCCAAAATTAAAATAAAATGCCCCATTTTTACGGCCCTGATTAGACTATCGGAAAAATTCGAAAAGTTTTTAACACAAAAGAAATTGATAGAAACATAGATATTAAACTCTTTCTTAAAATTTTAATCTCAAAAATAATTGAATCGCCTCAGTTTTCGAGGAGAAACAGTGGAATACGAAACGTCTTTCTCGTCAAAAATTTTGTGATATAATCGGTTTGAGCTGCAGCTGTCCCTATCGCACTCTCCGGGGGCAGGCTTGATTGCGCGACGGCAATAATTTCTTAAAAAGCCTATTTTTCAAATTCCTCGCAGGCCCTGTCCCCTCTTAAAAGTCTAAGTAAAGAATAATTCTAGATTTCTTTAATATTTGGTCGTCCCGTAGACACATCTTCATTTCAATATTATTCAGAAAAATGTCAATACGAGTTATATCGCAAAACTAAATACCTTATTCCTGAAGCTCCATTATAAAAAATATCACTTCAATTACAACATTTTGAGAAAACAGCCACTAATGACCGGTCATGTAATGAGTGCGTGAGGCGTGTTCAGTTTCGAGTTTCATTAGAGAATGAAAGTGTTTTTTTTTTGTGAATGGCATCACGCAGGTCAACCCAGGAGGTTGTCGTCTGCTTAACCGGATTATCCTGTGGGTGCCTTGAGTGTAAAGCCTCCAGCCAGGGCAAAAAACTTACAAACTAAGCGACTACACACTAAGGGCACCGTCTGAGGGGTACGAGCCTCGGCTTAGGGCGTCGCTGGGGGGGGGATAGCAAAGGGACAGGCTGGATCTTAATTATATCATTATTTAGTGGCTGGTTTAAAACTACGGGTTCAGCATCGCGGGCTAGCTCGAGCAAGGGTCGGGGAGGGCAAGGATCGGCGTGTCGCGACGGGCCTCGATGGCGAGGACGCAAAAACGGCCTGTTTGCGTCTGCATTTTTTGAGTGTGCTAGTTTCCCTACTGCTCTTGGAGGAGGGTGATTAGCGTCATCGGAAGTGACGAGGGTATGCCTTGGTCGGCGAATCTGACTAATGCGCGAGGGCTCGTGAATGTGATAAGTTATCGGGGATCTATTTGAGCTTAATTATAGTCATTGGCCAATGAAATGACAGCATTCGATATTTGAAAATAGCACATGCGTTTTCTTTTAAATTTTGACATATAGCGAGACCACCGTGCGTAACCCACGACCGACCGTGCGTGACCTAAGATAGATCATGAGTTGCATCTACATTTTGATTTCGTTCATAACCTTTCACAATGCCAAAAGTACACGCAGTTACGTGAGCGAAGCCGCGGGCACAGCTAGTGTTTAGAATAAATTACGACAATGCAGAAATCAAGAAGATGTGTGACAGGTGTCAACCAAATTTTTTTTAAATTTTGTAATGTTGTATTTGAATATTCTATGAAAAAGACTGCATTATTCGTATTTCTTATTTTTTTATACTTTATAAAATAGCATCACTTGCATTGATGTAGCTTGTTTTCTTCACTATGATAGAACCGGTAAAGTGGTACAAGTAACTTATACTAGTTTATAGTGTACTTTTCAATAAATATAATTAAGGAAATTAGAACCTTTCTTAAATACATTGTTTTATCTATTTAAATAATATAAGCAAATAATTAACAAACATATCTTCTTTTATCGACTTTTAAACACTTACAGCAGTTTAGTTAGTATTGGAAAACTACTTGCAACAGTTTTCTACATTGTTCTTTTGCTATTAACTTAAAATATGTGACTGGGTATAGCAGTAAATGAAATAAAAACATTTAAAAAACAAAATAAAAATTTATTTCACATAGTAAATTTACCAGACCTATGCTTAATAGATGTTATTATTCTTATGTTTATTTATTTATTTATCTACACATTTTTGACATTTTTAAATATTTCTTAAAAAAAACCATATACAAAATTTAAAAAATATAAAAAATAGTGGTCCGCCGATGTCGGGTGCAGGGTTCAAGCTACCGGTGGTTAGGTTAGGTTAATGGTCTCAAATAATAAAATTAAAAAAAATAAATTAATCTTTACTTAATTAGGAACTGTCGTTAATTCTATTAATTGTTTATATTTTCATTATATAGTGACTAATCAATCTTTCAGACACCATCTAATTATTGCCTTGTCACATAGTTATCTGTCGTAACAACAATTACAGTCGCTAATGGTAGAAAAGACTTAATAAAAACAGAAACAACATCTTAAAAATTAAAACTACACTTTTTTTAAATATAACCTAGTCAGAGACATCTCCAGTGTTATCGGTCTGTTTCTTCAAATTATTGTAAATTGTGTGGTACAGCTCAGGAATCACATTGGATTTGCAAAGATATTGAAGATCTTTAAATTTTTTCTTGTCAATGAATATAGATTTATTAAGCATTAAACTAACTAAATACATAATTAATTAAAAACTATTAAATAACCTAAAATAAGAAAACTAACAACAAACTATAAAAGGGCATCAAAAAACTCCTCCTCAACGCTGTCAGCTGGTAATGTGCCCAAGAGACTGGCGGCGTTGCCACGTTGTATGGCAACACTTAGCCTCTGGCCAAAGTAAAAGCCAGGTCACGGGAAGCGTCAACTAGGCGTTTCGAAATTTCCATTAACAGGCTATGAGCACTCGGACCCCACGACAATTGGTTACAAATTTTTGTAAGCTACATCTAAACTGTCAAATTTTTTAGAAACAGTTTGTGTGTGAGTCCCTTCTTCAAACGCATATTTATAATTGAGCATAAATTAACAAATGTAATTTTCTTTTATGGTTTTAGTTTTTGTTTTTTATAGTTTTTGACGTGACAACGTCTTATAATTCGATGGAGCCGGCTGCACGCACGAAAAAACATGACGTATGCGGCGTTACCTCGCTCTGAGGCGTTCCATAAAATAATTGCTCAACGCACATTCATACTTGTAAAAACTATGTACATTGTAAAAAAAAAAAAGAATTGACATAATTGTATTTATGCGTACAAATAAATGTAACTTGATCAATTCAATTGTGATTTCCATTTACCTCCTTCTCTATATCCATACAAAATATCTATCAAACAAATAAAATTAAAATTTTCTTTTCAAAAATGCAACCATTCCATCAGTATTTTCTTATGACGTTGTCACGTTCAACTATCGTCAGTAAACCGACTTTACAGACAACCGATTTTTTTTTTACTTTTTGGTTCTTTTGCCAGTCGAAAGTATCAGCAACTACAGTTTTATCTTCCTTTTCTGAGTGTGGAACGAGAGATCAAAGTTTTTATTAACGATGTCTCTAAATTGCCGTAACGTTTCGACTCTGCAATTTAGAGGAATTCCTTCTTCATCACACCATTTTTTGTAAAATTTAAACATTCGCGAAAAAGTCAACGACCCCTCTAAATAGACCTTGCTTGATGTCTTTCTTGTATAGTGAGACTCTACGGGTTGGAACGTCTTTACATGGGAGCAGACACTAATGGCAGTCCTGGGTATCGTTATTGGATGATTTGAATGTTTTCCCCTAAAATCCTGTTCTATCACTCCACAACCTTTTTCGAACTTGTCCAACGCCGTTTTCACGAAACAATAGCTTATAGATAAGGTGTTCAGGAACATGATCTTACAAACATAAGCCTTTTCAATGCTACCACTTCCTCCTGTTACCGGTAATGAATATCGCAGAGTGCAATTTCTTTGGGAGTTCTCAGTAATAACTCGTTTCTTGTCAAGTTTTGAAACATACTTAGTAATGAAGTCCCATTGCCGAGTGTGATCCCCGATTTCCCAGAAGTTTCTAAATATTGTGCGTCTTGTTCTGCAATTTTTTCAAAACATTTTCTGGGACATTTGCAAGCGTCTTTTATATCTTTCTTTTGATGTATCTTTCCCGTTCGGCTCATGTATTCTAATCCCCTGTTCAAATTGAACTTGCGTTTTTCATCTAACCATAAATGTTTGTACCTCTCTCACAATCTTCCCTTATCTTTTTTCTTATGGCTGTTTCTTTTCACACTTGCGGGACTACTTAAAGGTGTATCGGTGTAGTCAGAATGTATTTCTGAGAAATTGTCAAATTCGGATTCAAAGGAAAGTAATGGCGAAGGCACTGGTGTTAAGCTGTCAGTTTCATCATCAGGAAGGTTATTCTGCTTTAACACACTTGATTCAGAAATAGGATTTTGACGTAGATGCAGCATTTGAGGTTCATTTTCTTTTTCTTTATAGTTGTGCACAAGAAAGTTGTCAGAAGAAATGTCAGAATCAGACGAAATGTTTGATTTTCGGTATAAATTTTCAACTGTAGCGGTTTCTTCGTACATGTCTTCTAGATCGCTTAAGCTAACAACCTTATTAATGCACGACATCTCTTCAGCTAAAAAATCCGCACTTCGAGGTAGGGGGGAATCTAAAACGATATAAAATAATTAAGGAGTTAATGGCCGCTAAAATGTATTATTAAACAATTGTTTTTCGATTGATTGTATTAGTAAATAAATTTTAGTGTAACATAATGTAACTTATATCAGTTTACATTATAATTGAAAAAAAAAACATCAAATGAGACCTTGTATAATGATACAAGTGCAAAGTTTATTAAAAAGAATTCATAAATAATAAAATCACATTTCATTTATCTATACAAGGTGTTGCTTTGCATCCTCGTCAAAATTCAGGAGGTTGTCTTAAAAGACGTAAATAATCAATATAAATTACGGAACCTGGTCAATAATAATAAACGCTGTTTTTTTTTGTTGTTTAAATTTGACACTAATTCAGAATGAAGCTCTTCGCAAAAGAGGAGAATCACCCGTCGCCTTTCATGGCGCGAGGCACCGCCCACTTACAACTACGACACACAAACATGCGGATAGCACGTGCGCGCTTTATACCTACAGTGACCGAATGGCGATGATTTATCCTAGTTCGAACTCGAAAATCGCTTTCGTTATTGTCATAAATTTCGCTTAATAATTAATTCATTTTTAAGTATCATAAGAATGCGGAAATCTTACTAATAAAAGTAGTACTAGTGCCCCAAAGAAAAGTTCACTGACCTACTGTAAGTACGGTGGTTATCAGCTGATTAACAAAATGTTAGTTTTGTTATGGCGTTTTATTGCAATTCTGCTGAATGAACAATCCTAAAATTGGTAATCTTAGATTTTAATAATAAAAACATGTAACAATCCTACTACCTACCGGTAAGATTTAGGTAAGTATAACCTGAGGCGCACAGCTGTTTGTTGCATAGATAAGCGCGCGCGCTCGTATTTACCTAAATGCGCCGAGTACGCATTGTAGGTAAACACAGCCCAAGGTTTTCGTACCGTTATGATTTTGTTTTTAGTTGTGGATTGAATTTGGAAATTGAAATTGGTTGATTTTAAATTTTCTTTCGTACTTAACGGGCTTAGGACCGGCAAAAACACCTTAGACCGATCTACTAAATCTAAAATGTGCTAGTTATGTAGGCATGTGGCGGTAATTTTGTTTGATAGGTATTATTGGCGTAGTTAAAAATTTGAAATCAACTTATTTACACTAATAAAATTGATTTAGCAAACGTATTTACAAATGATTGTCTATGTACAAATAAATAAATTACCTACTTAGGTTACCTGGAGGTATTGTTCAAAGTTTCCACCACCACACTCTAGGCACAGTCTAGCACGACGTCGCTGATTATCTTTCAGTTTACGCAACACTAACACATTCGTTTTTAAAGTGTCGAAAGCACTGATCACTCTTGCACGTAATTCTGTTACACTTGTGACTTCCTCCGTGTACACTAACCTTTTAACGTCTCCCCACAAATAAAAGTCCAGGGGCGTCAGGTCCGGAGAACGCGGTGGCCAGGCCACAGGTCCACCGCGGCCGATCCACTGGTTGCCAAACCTTTCATTCAAGTACTCGCGTACTTGCCGAAGGCGACAGGCAGGGCTTCGCTGCCGCGAGCTTGAGCATGCCTTGGAACGTCAAACTGCCGATGATCTCGCAGTCTCTGCGTAGCAGCCAGCATAAGGCTCTGTGATGGGGGTTCCCGATTGGGAAACAGTTCCGCGAACAGCTGGATGGCTCGACGTAGGCTGTCTCCGCTGATGGCATACAAGCGGACCATTTCCACCAACTCAACATTGGAGTAATTGTCCGTCATCTTGCACTACATACGAGTACACGGGGAGCGTAATTTGCATGCACATGCACACGGCTCGCCGGTTTTTATTGCACTGACCGCGGGGCCGGGGTGCGGTTGGGCGGAGTTTAGGGAATACGAAATTATTGAATGAACGTTTGCGTTTGTTTGTGTGTGAGAATTGGCGGTTTAGGGCTAGTATTAGACAGGTCGCGTTTTAATACGGGTGGTGTTACACTTACTATTTCCGATAATAAGAAAAAAAATACCTACTCATTTTATTATTGATTCGGGTCGAGAATCATTAGTATAGTGACCTCCTTGAATTTGACGAGGTTGCAAAGCAACACCTTGTATATATAAAATAGTAAACTGAATGACTGACTGACTGACTGACTGACTGGGTGATATATCAATACACAGCCCAAACCGCTGGTCCTAGAGACATGAAACTTGGAGGGTGTGTTTTTTGTGAAGAGAAGGTTTCCACTAAGAAAGGATTTTTGGGAATTCCACCCCTAAAGGGGTAAAATAGGGGATGGAAGTTTGTATGAAAGTCTGTCAGTTTTGAAGTTAGGATCTTCAAATTTTGTGTTTAGGCTGACGATTGAAAATTAATTTATACGTGTCTCGACGTTTTTGATAATTCTACCCCCGAAGGGTTAAAAAGGGGGGTGAAGGTACTATGTTTGTTCGGGTGGAATGCAACTCAATATTGTACAACCGATTGAGCTGAAATTTTGCACACACCTTTGGTTCTGGTGACAACACATTTTTATGACAGACATTCCTTAATCCTGCATCCAGGATCGTCTCCTCAAGAGAGAACTCTTCAACGGTTAGTAGCACGGTCACGAAATTTTGTTTACGCGTTCAAGATTGATAGATAACGATGATTTTTAACCGACTTCCAAAAGGAGGAGGTTTTTTTTTTTTGTTTTTTTTTTTTTGTTTATGTTCAGCGATTTCTTCGCCAATTGTGAACCGATTTTGATGATTATTTTTTTGTTTGGACAAATATTATTCCGCGGTGGTCCCGTTTAAATTTGGTGAAGATCTGATGCTGATCTTCGGAGATATCAATGAAACTCTTCAATAATAGACAGGAAATCTGTCGTGATTGCTGCAATCGCTTGGATGGTTATTGTTTACACAACACCATAACATAACATCACGCCTGTATGCTTTGAGGGGGTACGCAGATGTGTACCAGTGCACCCACATTTTGATAATTAGGTATGCTAAGTTCCATTTTATTGGGGACTAGCTGTGCCCGCGGCTTCGCTCACGTGAGCGCGTATTCTTTTGGCATTATTAGGGAACATTACATGGGAACGTGAAGTCGTAGTATATTCCTAATATCCTCTACAAAATAATCCATTTTAATATTATAAATGCGAAAGTAACTCTGTTTGTTTGTTGCGTTTTCATGACTAAACAGCTGATTGGATCGTAATGAAAGGCAAGGAGATAGATTATATCCTGAGGAATGAATAGGTCATCGTTTTCTTCTCATTTCTCATACACATCAAAATTTCCACGCGAACGAAGTCGCGGGCAACAGCTAGTCTAGTATAATCTCTTTACCTGGCTTTTCTTTAAGATTTTCATTAGTAAAATTATTTTTTTCATATAAATCGATCGGTTCCGTGACCCCGTGGCAAATTTTCTTAAGGTCCAATTCTTTACATATTTCGTGTGATGGTACTGTAGGCGGCTCTAAAACAAATCAAAGTTAATGTGTTAAATTCATTTTTTAAATATATTTACAAATAATCGTTAAAAGTCACTTAAACCACAATACAAACTAGGCGAGTAAACAAAATGAACCTTGTAAATACTAATAACGGGATATTTACCATGTTTACTGTTTTCTATGAGTTCCCGATATTTCGGAGCTGTTGCAAGCACCATGATCTCGGATAAACTGAAGTTATTGCGGGTGAGTGTTTATGAGCAGACAAATCGGTCTACCCTCTTTCTTGTTCGTTTTTTGCACTCAGTACCGCTACCACTGTCACTCGCAACTCGATTCTGCTCCCGACACACGAAACTCACTGTGTCACTCATAGAAAACACTAAACATGGTAAATATCCCGTTATTAGTATTAATAGTAATGTTAGTGACCATGATAGTTTAAAATCTTATATGAACCTTGTATACTGGTGCAAGTGAAAACATAAATTAACTAAATTTAATTTAAAAAATTCACCTGATCAGAGAAAACAGAGTTTATCATAATAATATTTAAAATGTTAAATTGATACTTACCTTCGTAATTTTCTTATAAATCTATCATTAATTGACCTCGTGAACGTTTTATTGTTGTTATTTCTTACCACTGTTACAAAAGACAAACAATGTCCGAATATTTTTTTAACATTGAATAAGTAAACTAAGACACATCGCAGTTCTACCAGTGTTTGACGTGCTCTCTACGACGTCGCCGCGCGCATACTGAAGTGAGGTACACTTGCGCTCACGCGTCGGGTCGTACACTGGTGCAAGTGACTTACATCAGTGTCGCGGTGCTTAAAATGATGTCACTTACATCAGTTTACAAGTTTGTATCTTTGGACCTATTTGATAATTTAATTTATTTTTTACAGGATACACATAAACGGTAATTTTAAGACGCAAAACAAATAAAATTATTACAAAGCTAAATGCCTAATGAAAGAAAATACAAATGCAATTACACTCGGTGCGTTAAGGACAGTCAAATCTAGATTGTCACAATAAATCACCGACGAAGCCGATTATGCTAGAAGTCATTAAATTGTGTTCAGCAAATACCTCAGTGTAGATTTATCTATTTTACCGCCTAAAAGCGTTAAATCAACGTATGTGCGTCGGTCTGTTAGCTTTACTAATGATTAAGTAACTAATACTTACTACTGGTCCCCAGGGCTCTTCTTTTATTCTTGGATACTTCTAGTTCTTCTTCCATTTCGGTTTTAAACGTCATTAAAGGTACATCACCTTCCGAATCTGATTCAGAATGAGGTGGGTGTATATATTCTACATCTAGATGGCTATTGTATATATTATCTGGTTCAAGATCTGTAAGTAAGCAAAAGTTCAAAAGTAACACTCGTTTATTATTTTTAATTGTTTTATTTCACTAGGCAATGTGGTTTTTTTGTTGAATTTAAGTTATTCCTTCAATGCAGTTATTTATTTATGAATTATGGAGACTTACAGCTAAACAAAACAGAAAAAAAAATTGTGAATGAAAATGACAGCCGATTACAAGTACAACTACACTACTACTGGTAGTACTTATAAAAAACAGACCCAATGTTGCAAATAACTCTCAAAGTAATATTTTCTTAGTGAAAATATTACGATGGTAATATTGTTATTTTAAATTATATGCACAAAGTAATTATTTTATCATAATTGCAGTGTAATGAATTTTAATCCAGATGCAACGTAAACAATGCCGTAATTTGCAAAAATCATTAGATATTTTGATTTCACAGGCTGTATTGCAATATTGATAGATGCACCTTAAACTTCATATCTGGCGAAATGTGGGTGTACTATTAGGTTAGAGGCACCTCTGCCTAATCGTTCTGAGATTGAAGGCGTGATTTGATTTAAAGCTGAAAGAAGTGTTCGAGAGTCACTTTAGTTGTGTCCCTTTGTTCATAAACTGCGATAAGCTATAATAAATAAATAATAATAATAATAGTTTATTAGTACATAAAAAAGGAAAAACAACAGCACAGTACATATAGGATGTAACTAAAGAGTGTTTTTTAGAGGCGGAAGTGATTTTTAAATTGAAATGATAACACAGAAAACAGGTTTTAATTTCCATGAATTTGTCTTTATTTGACTGACAATATAATGGCATTTACGGTCAATGTGGCGACACTTGGAGGAGGCCTATGCCCAGCAGTGGACGTCTTTCGGCTGAAATGATGATGATGATTTACGTTTTAATATGATTCCGGGCATGTAGCCACCGCGGCAAATGACATAAAATTTTAAGTAAAAAAAAAGCCAACTTCATTGATAACAAAATCATTTTTCTGTGTTTTATCATGGTCCTAGTTTATCATAAATGGCAACAACTAACATTAGGTAAGCTAACCACTTCTTATCAGCCCCCGTAGCATGACCACCGCAGAAACGGGTTTTGTCGACGGACGAATCGACAAAATGACAGATTTCTTTTGTTGATCTGTCATTTTGTCGATTCTTCCGACGACAAAACTCGTTTCTATGGTGGTAATGCTACGCGTGAAGATAGACCATCGGCCTGTTTGCTTTCCTATAGATTATTTGACTTATACTTACTACTGGTGTCCACAGCTCTTCTTTTACTCTTAGATACTTCTAATTCTTTTTCCACTTCAATTTTAAACCCCATTAAAGGCACATCACCTTCTGAATGTGATTCAGAATGGTGTGGGAGTATATATTCTACATCCAGACAGCTATTGTCTACATTTTCTGGTTCTAGACCTGTAAGTAACCAAAGACACTAAAAATGACTAGTTTATTATTACAATTATTTTATTTCATTAGTTTTTATGATTTTTTGTTGAATTAAAAGTTATTCCTTCAATGTAGTTATCAAATAACTCTCAAAATAGTATTTGCTGCAAATAAGACCACTGAGTGAAAATATGATGATGGCAATATTGTTGTTTTAATAAAATGATATGCACAAAGTAATTATTTTAATTATCATAAGTGCTGTGAAATGAATTTTGGTAATCGGTGATTGTGTTATGGACATGTGATGCGGAGGAATGAGGAAACTGTTGAGTATGAATATAGATGGCTATAAGAGTAGAGTAAGACTAAAGAAACGGTGGATGTACTGTGTGAAGGATGATATGGCTAGAAAGGAGGTGACTGCCGAGATGATGAGTAAAAGAGAAGTATGGAAGAAGGAAACATGCTGCTCCGACCCCAAATAAATTGAGATAAGGGCAGGAGAATGCTGTGTAATGTGTTGTGATCCAGATGCAATATAAACACTGCCATAATTTACAAAAAACATTAAATATTTTCAATTTCGCAGGCTGTATTGCACATTGGTAGAATCATCTTACGCTAAACAAATGTGGAAAACATTTTTCGATTGATAAGGTTTCTCTTAATTTTATTTAATATTATGCTTTAATGATGAATGATCAAACTATGTTTCCTACAACAAAAATTTAAGGGTCAATTTTTGTAAGAGGTGCTGGAGTACATATCTTCAATGTGATTATATTATCCATAGAATACTGACTGTGCCATTTTTCAAAGGGAATCCGGTAGGAGTTGAGTTGTATGGAACCTTCGCCACTTTGCTATGTACTGGTTGAACCAAATCTGGATCATTGATTCGAGAAGAAAGTTTTTTATTCTTAAAAACATACCATCACTTTGATTTTCTTCCTTATGGTCAATAATATCCTCACACACTGCTGATAATTCTTCTTTGATAGCACTGGTTTCTTTTTCAGGTTTATCAACTATACTAATGACTTCTATTGGAGTTTTAATAAACCCACTGAAAGATGCTATGTGGTCATGGTTTACTGAAGGTTTAGACTGTAAAAAGATGATTATAGTATTAGGTGAAGTCATTCAAAAGACCCTCCACAAGTGAGGATCATTAAGTAGGCCCAATGTACTACACGGGGCACTTAATATCGTGTCCAGTGTGTTCTGTTGTTTGTTCACTACAGGAGCTGATAGACACTACCGAAAGCGCCAAACTAGTAGCTCAGTTCTGGGCTGACACAATTTACATTGCCATCGACACGCTAAGAAGAAGAGGTAGGTGCAATGCCAATGCTCCCTGGAAAGTTAGCCTTGCTACCAATAGCACTGACAATTGCACAAGCTATTGTTGCATAGCTTGTATCAACATGAGGATAATCAAACTACCACATACATGTACAAGTTTCATACTGAAGTTGTAGCAGCTTGCGCCCTATTACATCAGACTTTAAACATAACTGGCCCCGTACACAAGGATTTCTTTGACGGAAGAATCAACAAAATGACAGATAGTGCAAAGAAATCTGTCATTGTGTCGACACAATCTGTCATTTTGTCAATTCTTCCATCAAAGAAATCCTTGTTGACGGTGGTCATGCTATGGGGCTGGTGGGTTTTAGTATTAGGTACACCTACGCCCAACCCTTCAGGGATTACAAGTGTGATGTTATGTTATTTTATAGCAGTATTTGACCTGCATAATTGTAGAGAAATCACCTATTCATTCCGCTGAAATCAAAAGTTATAGGCATAAATGTCAGTTGAAGAATACCTCACCTTATAATTCTCGTGCATCATCTGAGCAAATAGCTCTTCAGCTTCCAAACATTTTTTGAGTAACTTGAAGCATTGTTTTAGTTTAGCACAGCAGAAGAAACAAACAAGTATTGGTCTAATGTCTTCAGTTACAAACTGCAACAAAAGTTGTCGTACAGTATTTTGTTTATACGAATATACATTAATATATTTGTAAGGTATTTAGTTTCATTCTTACAAATATATTGTGAATATACTGTCCAAGCATACAGTTGGTGTTTTCAGGCCACATCTTATAGAGAAGGCATAAGAATTGATTACCACTCTTATTCAAGGCAGATTGGCGACTTACGTCCAGGTTTCTTCACACGTTTTCCTTCATTGATGTCAGTGATTTCTGTTCCCTCTGTTAGAAAATTCTTATGAATCTTCGCGAATGAGAAGAGGGGGAGTTAAAACATATTATTATAGGCATTTATAAAGTATTAACTTACTGCTATATCAGTCAGCTTCTCATAAAGTTCATGTAAGTCCTTGTTGACCAATGCATACATGGGAACATTCTTCACTAAACATATCCTACACATTGGAAATTTTTCCATGTTTAAACTCAGAAAGTAAATATAATATATTTATTTCAAATTTACACTTATACTTAAAAACACTGTTTATTTAAAATACTTCTGCTACAATACAACATTGTTTTGGTATTTGGAGCTCGAATCGATGTATCAAATGACAGTGACATCTTATTTTTGTTTTAATTTATTTCATGACCATTGATACAAAGTCCTTCAGTCCAAATAATGGAAAACAGTTTTAATTAGAGTTTCACAATAGATATTACAGTACAATATTTAGTTAGTTTTAGCGGATTCATACATTAGTTAATAAACAAATTAAATGATTTCAGCAGTCATCATCATCATCATCATCATTTCAGCCGAAAGACGTCCACTGCTGGACATAGACCTCCCCCAAGTGTCGCCACATTGACCGGTCCCGTGCGTCTCGCATCCAGCGGAACCCTGCAACCTTTACGAGGTCATCGGTCCACCTAGTGCGAATCCTTCCAACGCAGCGTCTTCCGGTTCGCGGTATAAACTTAATAAAATACACACATTCGATAGCAAAGAACGCGGCGCGCGGTTTACGGTGCAGGGAACACAAGTACTACAAGTTTTCTTTTGCTATTTCACAGACACAAGCAAAGAGTAGATTATATAACTAAACCAAACAAACAATGAGTGCGTTTCGAGCACTGACAAAATCATATGGACGCGTAACTCATACCTACAGAATTAGCATGACTACCTACAAACATCTGTCGCACAAAATGGCTGCCATTTTCATTCCTCATTATTCAAGAAAACAACCAAACACTTTTTTCACATGAAAGTGTAGTCAAAATAAGCACTTGACAAACTAGTTATTTCTCTTTTCTTATGCAGTCACTGCTATAATAAAAAGAAACAAAACTGTTTATCACATGTGTGTCTAGTGATATTCTTTCATAGTAGATAGGATCTCAATGGTCCCGCCCAGAGTGACAACAAAATTGATGTTAGCGATCATAATATCTGCAAAAGCCGTTTCGATTGTGTACGTTACTCTAGCAGGAAAGTGTCTCCTAGAGTGATATGAGTGGAACGTATAATTAGTGTATAATCTGCTGTGAAAGTCCACCACATAAAAAATTGGTGCGCTTTGTCGTTTTGAAAAAAAAACGGAAAAATCGATTCCTGCTAGGGTAACGTTCTTCCAGCAGGAAAATTCTAAACGAATGATCAGAGAGAGAAATATTGTGCATGGCCAGAGAGCTTATATTTGTGTAAAAAGTGCACCCCTGCTAGAGTAACGTTTTGCAGAATCGTGTTGCATTGCATGTGCGCGCGTAGAATATACATACACGAGTAGCTCTTAATTTGTGTAAATTTGTGACAGAATAAGTTTTAAGAAAATATTTATAATTCTCAAATAATTGCGGTTTTTTGAAAACTCGAAAAAAAACGCAGCGCCTAAATGAGAAAACGTAGAAGCTCGCTGAAAACTGTATTCGGACCTTCTTGACGCTTAAAATAACTATAAAAAGTTTCAAAAGTGTAGATGCATGCGTTATTGAATAATATTGGTAAAAGTCAAAACAACGGTGTCATAAGTTTAACGGCAAAATACAAGAAACCGGTTCAACCCAAGATGTGATGGTGTAAACCAAAAATTAGTTTATTTAGTTAAAAATATATAGTGAAAATATTCAGCTTGGAATGTTTCGCATTAAGTAAATATAAACAAAACACAAAATATGAAAACAAAGGCTGGTTATCCGACCAAATTCGAAAGACTACAAAAAAGCGACGGATTCATACATATCTATGACCTTCTTTATCGGACGTATTAAACCTAAGCTGTTGTCCGTACAGTCGCGTTCAAACGGTTGTTGGCAATTATATGACCTAATTTTGGGGGATAATAAAAAATTATATTAAATGCACCTTGAGACCATATCAAATGAAAAAGCTTGTTGATGTGGAAATTATTATTTTTATTCCCTTAATTTTGATTCTTAAAGTAATTATAGCAACAAATCACAGATCAAATTACCTACCTATAAATATTAGAACACAAATAGTGCTATCAAATTATTTGTACCTTGTGTAGCCATTATTATTTAAAATCACGGATCAGTTTTTCAAATTAAATTTTAAATCACTGATAAAACGCCACCAAATCAAAATTATGTGACAAGACTTAACTAGCTTTAATATTAAAATCGTAGGTTATAATATCCCACATACGTAATACCATAATGGAAACACGTTGTTGCAACACATATCTTTGTGCGGTTGACAATGTATACACTAAATACAACTCTCAAAATTGTACCAAAATTTCTTTGCTTAACCCTATACAATTTTGTCTATTCTACCATGTAGACTATTACATGTGGCATTATATTATATTTCCATATAGGTAGGATTTTACCATATAGGTCATCATAACATTCAAATAAATTACTATTTTTTCTGTAGCAGTGAGCCCTGTAATGTCCAATGCTTTCGGGTTTTCAAGCGGGTTTATATTCTATTACAGACAGAATTGAATACTCCTTATTATTTATTTCAATGTTAAAAAGCAGATCATCCAACAAGGCGACACGTCACGAAGTTCAAAAATGATATTGTCTTTAACATCGTATATGAATGACACATTTCCACTGCGACAAATATAACACTCTGGAGTAAATTCTCTTCTCAAACATGATTCGCAAGCTTCTTGAAGGTGGTTGATACCTTTAGTATTTATTATATCCAAGTTCAACGGCAAATACTTGCAATTGTACAATTTGTTTTACGTTTTATTATAACATATAATAATATCACAGAAACAGTTAGAAGAATATAATCCAATAACAACTTTATTTTATTACTACTTTTCTACTTCAGTGTACTCAGGCAAAACACGTTTCAACCGACTCGTGAGTAGTCGTGAGTAAGGGCTCAAACACAAAGCGAGCAACGTAAAGCGCAGGCCACACCGCCAGCTGGAGGGCGGGTGAGCGACGCGAACGACGCGACGATAACATTTTTGTAGATTGATTTTGATTTGTTTTTCTAAATAATTCAATTTCTGTACAATTTCTTTACAACGAACAATCAAAATGTATAAATGTCACTTTTGACAGGGCGCTCTCAGCATGGATATTCCTGTGGGATATTGTGACAAAAAGCCATTTAGAGATTCGACTGTAGACCTAGATTTCAAGACCTTATAGTGTATTCGTAAAAGTGTTACCAAAAAATAAAAAAAGCAGAATTATTTTTCAAATATAATATATTTCAGCAGTCATATTATAATAGGGTTATACGTTATTATCTAATTCCAAATCCTATCCTGTGGCCAAATCGAAATCAGCAGGGAGTCGCTACAAAACATTAATAAACGCTTATTTTATACATGAAAATAATACCATGTTGATAACAGAAACACTAAGAAATACAACACGAAAGTACATATTAACCAATAGAGTATTACATTATTTTTACATAAACAAACATGAATCAGATTATTCACAACATGAAGATGTTTTTCATGTTTCAAAAAAGCAAAGCTCTTAAATCAAAGTGAATTATTTTTTTACCATTTTAGTGCATTATACACGGTTTTTAGGAACATTTTTTTTTTCATAAAATGATCATAATTATGTATGAAAATTGTAATTTTCAATATAATTATTAACCATTTAGTATCTTCAGTTATTTATTCAGTACAGTACATCATTCTGAGCCCACATAGAAATTATACATCGGTCATTTAAAAAAAAACAACAGCTGTTCCATACATTTTGACCGTGTAGGTATTGCACTATTGTAGGATACAGCAGTTTTTTTTTCCAGTTTGTATTCTTATGTTTTCTTAAAGCACTCGTTTTATTAAAACTACTCTGACACGTCATTTGTTAGGTTTTTCATCAGTGTGTTTTCGAATATGACTCGCTAAAAGATTTTTTCGACTAAAACTACGCTGACATACGTTACACTTTAAGGCTTTTTCACCATTACATATTAGAATGTGTTTTGTTAAAGTACTCTTTTGACAAAAACTACGCTGACACACGTCACACTTTAACGATTTTTCACCAGTGTGAATTCGAATGTGTTTTGTTAAAGCACTCTTTTGAGTAAAACTACTCTGACATAAGTCACACTTTAAGGACTTTTCACCAGTGTGTATTCGAATGTGTTTTGTTAAAGCACTCTTTTGAGTAAAACTACTCTGACATACATCACACTTGTTAGGTTTTTCACCAGTGTGTAATCGAACATGTTTGGTTAAAGTATCCTTTATACTGAAACTACGCTGACATATATTGCACTTATAAGGTTTTTCACCAGTGTGTATTCGAACGTGTGATGTTAAGTTACTTTTTTGACTAAAACTACGCTGACATACATCACATTTGTAAGACTTTCTAAGAGATTGTGTGCTTGTGTGATTTTTCAAGTTTTTTACTAGATTTGAACTACGCTGATCACATTTGTAAGATTTTTCGATACTCTCGGCCGTAATATTTTGAGCTGTCAAGTTTGATTGTTCATTTCTCTTTACCTCCGCTGCAATTGCATCTTCTAATTTTGTTCTTCTTGCGTCTAGTTTTAGTTTTTTCGCGTCGGTTGCACCTGTGATTATAAATCTGGTAAGTATTATTTAAGGTTTGAAATCAGTCAGGGTATGGCCAGTGGTCTACAAACTGTACACCTTTGACCCTACAGGTGAAGCAGAAGTGATGTTGTGTTAATACTGGAATTGTTACTCTTTCCTAGTATATAACTTCCACACATAGGTACCCGGTGGTGCAATTAGGTCAGCAGTTTGGACACAAGATATTGGGTTTCCCATTTTAGGAAATACACCCAATTACCAATCACATTTATGACAAGTCCTATGGATATAATTCAACATACTGTAGGTAACATTATCCGCTTCCTCTCAGAAGTAACTAATACTTACTACTGGTCTCCACGGCTCTTCTTTTATTCTCGGATACTTCTTGTTCTACTTTTACTTCAGTTTTAAACGTCATTAAAGGTACATCACCTTCTGAATCAGATTCAGAATGAGTTGGGGGTATATCTTCTACATCGAGACAGCTATTGTTTACATTTTCTGATTCGAGATCTGTAAGTAAGCAAAAGCTCATTAGCAATTCTAGTTTACTGTTTAAAATTGTTTTATTTCACTCATAATGTGGTTTTCTGTTGAATTATAGACCCTCAACATTTTTTACTATTACATCGAGTCTAGGATTACCCCTTTTCTTTCTTTTTTTTCGGATGGGATATCATCAAATAACCACCCGCGCTCTGGGCGGAGGGGAAGGGAGTGTCAGACTTGTACTGACTAAAACCCATCCATGTTCCTTATTTGCCCTTTGTGTTCCAGGGCCGCGGTATCTCTTTCGAACAGTCCCGCAGCCCTGGCTAGGATTACCCCTTCCACCGCTATTTAAGTTTTAGAACACTAACAGGGTAACAGTTCAACAATTTGGTGAACTTGATTGTTAGTCAAAGTTTAAAATATGATGCTGTTCAGAACGGTACATAGACATGACAGAATTTGCAGACATGTGTTTTCAACAATATGGCGCCTAATGCAGGACAGGGCGCGATAGGAATAATTTACTTAAAAGAAACTAGCCGCAGTGGCCGCATTCCCGAAATTGTATTCGTACATAAATAGCATAAAATGATCTATCAAGTATAAAAAAAAACAATTTCATTGATATTAAATACTTCTTCCTGTGTTTTATTTCAATTTAAAGTTCTCCGACTCTAAATAAGCACCCGTTATCAAAGTCCTAGTTTATCATTAGTGTCCACAACCAACATTAGGTGTGCTAGCCAGTCTGCCTATCAGGTAGACCATCGGCCTGTTTACTTTCCTATTGATTATTTAACTTACACTTACTACAAGTCTCCACAGCTCTTTTTCCATTCTTAGGTACTTCTAGTTCTTCTTCTACTTCAATTTTAATCCTCATTAAAGCTACATCACCTACTGTATTTGATTCAGAACGGTGTGAGAGTGTCAATTCTACGTCCAGACAGCTATTTTCTACATTTTCTGGGTCTAGATCTGCAAGTAACCAAAAAGACTCAACATTACTGGTTATTATTACAATTATTTTCACTGCGTTATGTAGTTTTTTTAGTTAATAAATTAAAAAGCAAAATAATATTTAATTTGAATGACTGCATAGCGATGTTTTAAATTATTTTATGATAATTGTAGTGTAATGAACTTTGATCCTGATGCAACACAAACACTGCTGTAATTTACAAGAATCATTAACCTTTTGAACCCCATTGTCACATACATGTATATGTGACAAGCAAGCGCATGCCCTGTACGCCAAACGACAAAAATATGTGACAAAATGGTAGGTAGGTGAAATTGTGGCTTGGCGTGGAGGGCACGCGCGTGCATTTATGCTCCGGCGTTCAAAAGCGCGAGGCGTATATTGAATTTCAAAGGCTGTGCACATTGATAGAATCATGTTAAACTAAACCAATGTGCAAAACATTTTTTGATTGAAATTATTTTTGGTTTTAAAAACATACCATTACTTTGATTTTCCTTCTTTATCTCAATAATATCCTCACAAACGTCTGGTAATTCTTCCTTGATAGTAATGCTTTCTATTTGAGGATTATGAACTATACTAGTGTGTTCTATTGGAGTTTTAATAAACCCACTGAAAGATTCTAAGTGGTCATGGTTTACTAAAAGTTTAGGCTGTAAAAAGATGATTATAGTATTAGGTAAAGTCATTCAAAAGAGCCTCCACAAGTGGGATACTTAAGTAGACCCAATGCCAACGCATCCTGGAAAGTTGGCCGTGCTACCAACTGCACAAGCTCTTATCGCATAGCTTGTGCTAACATGAGGGGGTATTGTTATCAAACTACCTCATACTTGTACATGTTCCATGCTGAAGTTGTAGCAGTATTTGTTGAGAACCTGTGTCATCTGACAAAAGCATACACATGTTCAACGCTCCATGATATTGTTGGCATGGAATCCAGGTACAAATCACCTAAACTTGGTACTAAAATCATAAGTTATAAGCACAAATGTCAGTTGAAGAATACCTCACCTCATAACCCTCACTCATCATCTGAGCAAACAGCTCCTCAGCTTCCAAACACTTCCTCTGCAAACTGAAGCATTTCTTTAGTTTAGCGTAGCAGAAGAAACAAGCAAGAAGCGGTCTATTGTCTTCAGTTACAAACTGCAACAAAACTTGTCTTACACCATTTTGTTTGTGTCAATAAAATACTTTAAATCTTACAAATATATTGTAAAGCTGCTGTTGTGTGTGACGGTGTTTTCTGTTTGCATCTGACAGAGAAGTTATAATAGAATAGAATAGAATAGCATTTATTTGCAAATATGGGTAATACATAAGTAGGTAGTAGTAGGTATACATCAGAGTTCTGCCATATTTCACCACTCGGCATGCAAACATTCTCATTTTAAAAATTGTTAAATTAAAATTCTCATTAAAGCATTAAATTGATTATTACAATCAAAAAATAAAATTATTAAAATTCAAATTGTCATTAAAACATTAACTTAATTATTACATGAAATAACAAAAATTATTAACATTAATACATACATTAAATAAAATTGATAAAAAATTAAATTGTCATTAACAGTATAAGAATAAAAGTTGTGGTTGTACATTAATCAACAAACAAACAGTAAAATTCCAGGTCATAGATAATAAATGTAACACTCCTCAAGAAAATAAATAATTAAAAATTACGGGTAGTCAGAAAAAGGTTTTGTCCGTTAGAAACTCAGTTACACTGTAGTACGTTTTATTTATTAGTACTTTTCGAAGTCTACTTTTGAATTGCACCGCTGTCAACTCCTTCCAAGCACCTGGCAATTTATTAAAAACAATTGGGGCCATGTAATAAATACTTTTGCGCATCATAGTTGTTTGACACGATACCTGATTTAGTTTTGTATTGTCTCACCTATTTCTTGGAAATACATCGTAATGCTCAAAACGACCTGGATTGTTCTTCACAAACAGTGCTACTTCGAGAATATAAATACAGGGAAGTGTCAGAATGTTGTACTGCTTAAAATATGGCTTGCAACTGTCGGTGGTTTTTAGTGTGAACATTGACCGGAGACATCTTTTTTGAGCCTTAAATGCTGTCTCTTTATTGGTGGAGTTTGCCCAGAAAATGACACCATAGCGCAAGTGGGATTCAGCTATACCGTAGTAAGCCGCAAGAAGTGCTTTGGTATCTACTACGGAGGATAACCTATATTAAGCATATGCTGATGAGCTCAATTTTTTACACAATACGCCTATATGTGCTTTCCAATTCAAATTGCAGTCTATTTGTAATCCCAAAAATTTGGTATAAGTTACTTCATCAATATCGTCTGTTTTGTAATGTATGTGAAGGTTAGGTACACCAGGCATACGTTGTCTAAAGTGCATTATCTTAGTCTTACTTAAATTAATGTTCAAATTATTATTATCCAGCCATTTAATTAAATTGTCAAGAGAATATATAAGCATTGAATACCATTGCAATATAAGCATTGATTACCACTCTTTACAAGGCAGATTGGTGACTTAAGTCCAGGTTTCTTCACACAGTTTTTCTTTACCAATGTCAATGATTTCGATTGATTATCAATGATTTCTATTTCTTTCTAAGAAACTTCGGTCCCGGACCTTCTGACCGAAGATTCATAGGAATTCTCATGTATGAAATAAGAGGCAGTTAAAATATAATATAACCGGAATTTCAATCATTTAAAAAGTATTTGCCAGTATTTACTTACTGGTATATCAGTCAGCTTCTCGTATAGTTCATGTAAGTTCTTGTCGATCACTACATGCATGCGAACGTTCTCCACTAAACATATTCTACACATTAAGAGTTTCTCCATCTTTTAACCCAAAAAGTAAATATAAGTTATTTATTTTAACTTTACAATTAAAATGAAATAAAACGATGTTTTGTTTTGACACTCTAATGATCGAATTCGAATGACAGATGGATCTTGATGACATTGACAGCAGTAAAACAGAGTGGCGGTATTGCCAAACAGAAAATATTCACTTCATTGCCCACCATGGTCCACTTTATGGATCAAAATCCCAATAATCGATTTGAACAAGCAACGTACCAAATTAATTTCTTGAAATGTAAGAAATAATCTTGTTCAAAAAACTTAATTGCGACTTAACTAGGTCACAATACAATACACAAAGATTTCTAAGAAATTTCAGTCGACTCAGACGATCCCAAAAGAAAGATCTTCTTTCTTGTGTGCAGCGAGAACTACGCTGGTGGCGGAACGGCATAGACCACAGTTCAGTGGTCTTGCACAAAAAAGAGGTGACCCATTTTTTTACCGTAGACGCTGCAGATGCAGGCTGGGGCTCTCATCTGAACGAGAAGTATTTCCCAGGCAAGTGGACAGTGCACCAGAGGTCTTGACATTCAAATAAAGTAAAGGAGTTGTTTGCAGTGTACGGTGCTATAATTCAGGATCAAATGTCCCTTATGAATATGCACCCTTTTAGTCCTGTCGGACAACAGAACTCTCGTGGCTTACTTAAGGAACGAGGGAGCGACGCGACCCTTAGCCCTACTAAAGTTTACGACCAATCTTACGCGTCTGCTGGCGAATGGAATAGTTTTATATAACGTCTCTATGGCCAATGTATGTACAGTGTACAGACGCCAACACATCAAACCACTTCAATCTGTCTTTCTTTAATAGGTTTCAACTTTATCGCTAAAGCATTAGGTTCAAGACTGATTGGAAAAATTTGAAATTTTCGCCTAGCTTGATGTGCTGGTGTCTCCTGTACATACTTTAGCAGAGAGTAAGAAAGGTATGCCAACTCTAGAGCATATTCCTCTTTGGAAAATGAGTATGTATTTTAGAACTTTGTCTGTCTGAAATGTGGCAACACTGGTCATTTATTGTCATTCTCATTTCTCATCCGATTTAACGATCAGAATCTGGAATCATAGTATACAATACCAGGAGGAGGAGGAGTACAGCGCTAGGCACAGAGCATCAATATAATACTAGCGCTAGGTTTTTAGTGTTCTGTGGGAGACAGGCCACTACACCGGTCTACACCCGCTGGCCAAGCTGTGGAGGTGTAAGATGCATATTGGCCCGAGACGAGGCTTTATTGTTCTGGAGATTTTGAGAAACCGCTACCTGACCGCTGTTATGTTGCAGAGTAGCTCGACTTCAGTTCTCACAAGAACACGTCAACTGGACCCACGAGCTGTGGGCTAGCTTTACGTGCTCCAGATGGTCGGGAACGAGAGTGGAGAAGAAGAGGAGAGTGGTTTCTATCCATTACCACCACGCAAACAGTGAGTTTCCATGGAGGCTCAATAATGGTATGGGGAGGTATAAGTTCCGACGAACGTACAGAGTTGATTATCGTCGATAATCGGCTAACAGCTACCTACTCGATACATCGAGGAGGTCCTTTAGAACACGTAATGCCCTATTCGGGGTTCATTGGACACAACCAATTCCTCATAATGCACAATAATGCACGCCCACACGTCGCACATTGCATAGAAGAATATCTAGAAGATGTTGCCATACAAAAATTGCAGTCGCCAGCTTGTAGCCCAGACTTAAACACTATCGAGCGTATCTGGAACATGCTCAAAAAAAAGATAAAACCCAGCTCCAACCTGCCGCAAACTCTGAACCCGCTCCAAATTGCAGCGCTTGCCGCTTGGGGCAGTATACTGCAATTTGTTGTCAGAAAAATCATCCAAAGTATGCCAGATCAAATACAGGCGATTATCAGGGGATGAACACCCGATATTGAAATATATAGACAATAAAGAAAAAGACCTTTTCTTATTTTGAAGTGTTTTTAAATTGAGAGTGTAAAAACTGTGAGATTAAAAAAAACTGATCTTTTGGTGTTGTAATCTTTTAAGAAACCCAGACCAGTTAGAGGATTTTTGTGGGCTTGCAAAAGGTAAAAAAGAACAAATTAGTATAGTTGATAAACCTTTAACAAAAATTATTGCTATCAATGAAGAATTACCAGCTGTTTGTGAGGAACTCGGATGATAATATCGAACCAATGCAGGAAAATCAAAGTGATGGTATGTTTTTAAGAACAAAAAAATTTTCATTAATCAATAAAGCATTATCTATACAAATATGGAAATAGAATTGAAGTGTATGTGTGTAATTTTTAACAACACATATTCGAATACACACTGGTGAAAAGCCTCACAAGTGTGATAAATGTCAGCGTAGTTTCACTGCAAAGAATTCTTTAACATCACATATTCGAATACAAACTGGTGAAAAGCCTCACAAGTGTGATATATATCAGCGTAGTTTCACTCCAAAAAATTCTTTAACATCACATATTCGAATACACACTGGTGAAAAGCCTCACAAGTGTGATATATATCAGCGTAGTTTCACTCCAAAAAATTTCTTTAACATCACATATTCGAATACACAATGGTGAAAAGCCACATAATTGTGATATATGTCAGCCTTGTTTCACTGCAAAGAATTCTTTAACATCACATATTCGAATACACACTGGTGAAAAGCCTCACAAGTGTGATATATGTCAGCGTAGTTTCACTCCAAAAAATTCTTTAACATCACATATTCGAATACACACTGGTAAAAAGCCACATAATTGTGATATATGTCAGCCTTGTTCCACTGCAAAGAATTCTTTAACATCAAATATTCGAATACACACTGGCGAAAAGCCTCACAAGTGTGATATATGTCAGCGTAGTTTCACTCCAAAAAATTTCTTTAACATCACATATTCGAATACACAATGGTGAAAAGCCACATAATTGTGATATATGTCAGCCTTGTTTCACTGCAAAGAATTCTTTAACATCACATATTCGAATACACACTGGTGAAAAGCCTCACAAGTGTGATATATGTCAGCGTAGTTTCACTCCAAAAAATTCTTTAACATCACATATTCGAATACACACTGGTGAAAAGCCACATAATTGTGATATATGTCAGCCTTGTTCCACTGCAAAGAATTCTTTAACATCAAATATTCGAATACACACTGGCGAAAAGCCTCACAAGTGTGATATATGTCAGCGTAGTTTCACTGCAAAGAATTCTTTAACATCACATATTCAAATACACACTGGTGAAAAGCCTCACAAGTGTGATATATGGCAGTGTAGTTCCACTGCAAAGAATTCTTTAACATCACATATTCGAATACACAGTGGTGAAAAACCTTACAAGTGTGGTACATGACTATCAGTGTATTTTTAGTAGTAAGAGAAATTTATTAAAACATTCAAATGTGCATGGGTGAAAAACCTTAACAGTGTGATGAAGTAACTATATGTACCAATTTCATAGCAGTTTCCAGCCTAAGCCAAATTTCTAGCAGAGATCTATAACAATGTGTGCTAAAGCAACATCCGTAAGCCTTGGCTCATCTTCATGCAGCACATTTTCTTTTCTAACTTCTGAGTAGGCATCACATTGTCCCGGATTGCATTATGTTTGAGATATCGAAATGATAAACTGAGTTGCGCTATAGTCGAGATGTCAATGTTTTGTCGAATATAACAGCAAAATATTTAGCATCTTTTACATTATTTAATATAGTTTCCTGTATTTCTTCTTTACTTATGTGAATTGTTTCATTTTGTATTTTCTTGCTAATTTATGTAGCTTTTGAAATGTTAATCTAAAATTTTATCACCTGCATCCAAAACTTTCATAAAACTTTTTATGGAATTTCCTTCATTCACAGAACTGTCAATGTCTATATCGCCCTAAGCGGCCCTGAATCCCGATGACCTCGTAGGACAATGTTTTCTAGTCCGCAAAGTTTTATAGGTGTCACACGTTCTCATTGTCTTTTACTTGTTTTGTGATGATATTTGGTTTCTTATCTCGATTGATGGATTATGAAAACTGACTAGAAAACTTTTTCCAATTTCTACTGCTCTCTTGTGGTACTGGTTTTTAAGTCAATCCTGTACCGTTTTTTCATCAATTTAGTTATAAATTAATTAATTTCGTTTATAATATGTAAACGTACGTAGCTTATTATTCTGTTATGGGTTAGATTATGGATGTGGCTTGAAAGTTTAAAATAAAAGCGTAAATTCGGCTACGTGAATTTTAAATGGATCATATACGAAGCCAACAAAGCATTCTTTTAATTTTTTTTTTTTTTAAAGATTTGTAATCAGCCCTTAGGCTTTAATCAGATTGGTTGTTGGTTGATTGGCAGTTTGAGATTTAACAAAGCATTCTAAATTTTTTTTTTTTGGCTGTATGATTTTGTGATTTGTGATGTGCAGTGCGTGATGGTAGAAGTCAAATGTCTTCAAATTTTTGGTTCTAGGACATGCCGGTTTCTTCACGATGTTTTTTGAGGGCAGTAGTGATGTGTAGCGCGTAGACATTAAATATTAGGCAATGTATGACAATGTATTTCTTTTGAATTAAGCTGTGCCTTTAGACTCAAGTTATGTTATGATGTTTCCTTGTATGTATGTACATAAATGATAAATAAATGGTATGACGCAGGTCGTAAGTTAATTTTAAGTCCTCTCAACCTCTGTACATAACGCCAGTCGTTAATTAAAGCTGTACCTAACTGAAAACACGCTCTTTCAATTACCAAACCTGATAACTCACAAGTCAAGGACCTTACCGGCAATGTGGTGACGCCTGCACGTGTCCCCGCGTTTATCGTATTCCAAGGTACCGTAAGCAAGCAAGCTGTCGCGTATGAAAATGAAAGACCCACGTTACCAGCCTGCAGCTCTCCAACTACCAACCAACTCAACTTGTTGCTCGGGGAGCAGCCACAACCGCAACAAATGACGGCAGTTTCCATCACGCCGTGGATACCGGACTTCTGACGAGACCCACCAAGGCTCTAGGTTCACAAATTCAATGCCATCATGGATCTCCAAAATGAAATGGAACTGCATTAAAGTCAACGTTTAATAGCTAAGCTGACACCTCACGAGTTACCTGATATGATTGACTGTCTTGAAAACATGCATGGGGATAGCTGTTCTGAAACTTATTTGGTTAATTTCGGTTTTCGAAGATTCGGAAACAAAACAAATGAACCAACTTTCTTTTTTTTTTTTAACGTGGTAACATCATCAAATTAGTCCTCCCACCCAGGGCAGAGCGGGAGGGACTGTCAGACTTGTACTGACTAAAATCCACGGTGTCCTTCAATAGCCCTTTATGTTCCAGGGTCACGGTAATTCTATGAGTCCCGCGACCATGAACCAATTTTTAAACGAAATGGAACTCTGATACAAACAGCCGTTACAAATATTACGGCGTATCCAGGTTAAGAGAAAAATAGAATGCCAGACTAGACTCTAAAAATATTGTAGTCAGGTCGTCTTCCAAACTCAATTAGGGTCGTCATAATCGCATGTGACACTGGCGAGGTAAAACTCGACAGTATGGCTAAAATTCATTTATTTCTCGTTTCTGAATTCACTTCGTGGAAATACAAGAGAATTTACTGAAGTGTCAGAAACTTTGGAGTAGGCGAGGCTGTAAAAAATATAGTTTTTGTTGTAACAAATCCATTTAAATTCATGTGGTGTTTAAGCACAGGCCACACCGCCAGCTGGCGGGCGGACGAGCGACGCGAACGACGCGTCGTTTCACCTCTTTTCATACCTTGGTTCACACCGCGAACTATCGAAATATACGAACAAAGTATGAAAAGGGCGTCGTTCGTGTCGCTCGCCCGCTCGCCAGCTGGCGGTGTGGCCTGCGCTCAATGTGTGTGGGATTTGTCCAGAAACAATATGTATGGGGTGTCATAGTGTCGGTATTGAAGGTTAGGCAATATAATTACAAATAAATAAAAACCAGAATTATTTTTCAAATATATTTCAGTAATCAAAATATAATAATAGGCTTATACGTTAATAGTTACAAATCGTATCCTGTGGCCAAATCGAAATCAACAGGGAGTCGCCACAAAACATCATTAAACGCTTATTTTATACACGAAAAAAAAACCATTTTGATATCACAAAAATCTTCAGCCAAAAAAAATATTTACACGCGAAAGTACATATCCAATAGAGTATTACATTATTTTTACATAAACAATCATGAATGTGCAGATTATTCACAACGTGAAGATTTTTTTCGCCTTAATTTAAAAATACAATAAATAAAAAGTAAAACAAAGCTCTTAAATCTAAGTGAATTTAATTTTTTAACATTTTAGTGCATTAAACACGTTTTTATTAAATTATTCTTAAAAAAAACTTTTTTTGTTGATAAAAAATGATCGTATGAAACTTTTTCGTTTATAATTTTTCAATATAATTATTAGCTATTTATTATCTTCAGTTATTTATATAAATTAATACTTTCGTCCTGTAATTTTTAAAAAATGCGTTTATACTTAAGTCATTAGCACACTGGCGACTGATTGCACCATTTTGACGGCACGGTTGGCGCAGTGGCTGAGCGATTGACTGCTGCGTTGCGTGTCGCGGGTTCGATCCCCGCAGGGAACAAATATTTGTATGGCATACAGATAGTTGTTCCGGGTCGGGCTGTTTGTGTATGTGAGTTTAAATTTTTGTAAACGCACCCACGATACAGGAGAAATTCCTAGTGAAGGGCAAAGCTTCATAAAAAAAAAAAAATTGGGAAAAGTCTGTCTTATCCGTTTTCTAGAACAATATAGTAACTTTTCCTTCTATTGCAGAAACACTGGGTTTGTTAATATTATAGATTAATCAAAATAAATATCCATTTTAGAATCTCGACAGAAAAGTCTTGCGACCGAATCGCCAGCATGCAACATTAATTTAATAAATTATCCAGCTAAAATATGTACAATAGTCTTCTGTGCTACATAATCTTTCTTTATAAAAACAAATTTTAGGCAAGCATTGACATTCTGAATCAGAATATTATCACAAATGATAAAATTTGAGTTCAACTAAAATCATACAGGAACTTGATTATATTTACAATGTTTTAGGCCCTATGCACACGGAGCGAACTTGCGACAAAATATTTTTTGTTGTTTTTTAAGAAAATTTTGGGCTTTTTGAGTATTTTTGTAAGCAAGCAGTATCCGTGTACATAGGTTTTCAATACTTAATTTAAAATTTATCACATACAAAATAAAAATCAACTATTTCGTATGAGCAAATGTATATTTATATAACTACTGTTGGTCATTATTGATTTTTAGCATTAAAAGCAAACTGAGTCAGAGGAAATTATAATAAGAGACGGGGGCCATCTTAAAACGCATATGTCAAAGAGTAAACTATCTTCTTTTATGAAGGATTTATTTTTAGGATTCCGTAACCGAAGGGTGCCATTACTAAGGTTGTGCTTTCTGTCCGTCTGTCACAGGGCTTTTTCTATCTTTTGAACCGTAATACTTAGATACTTGACATTTTTATTAGACCAAAGTAGCGATGGATGGACTGTGTGGCAGATGATATGGCTAGAAAGGAGGTGACTGCTGAGATGACGAGTAAAAGTCATAAATGGTCATATGTATGTTATTCTGTAAGGTATATACCTATGGGCCAAAGCTGCCTGGAAATAAATGAATGTTGTTGTAATAGAGATGTATGGAAGAAGAATACATGATGACACACCGTAAGTGCCGAACTTACGCGGCAGAAATTCAGTTCCGCAACTTTGTGGTGTCAGTGTCTCGAGCGCTGTCGGGCGGCTCCCCGCTGCTCCCCGCCCCCGGATCTTCGTCGGCAATCGAACCGAACTTCGGTCGCGTAGTGTGCTCACAGAATAAGTTGCCGCTGAACTTACGCCCGACCGAAGTTAGGCTGTACGCTATGACGCGACGTAATTTCGGCATAGTGTGTCGTCAGTAATTCAAATAGCATTGCAGGCGAAATTGTGCTGAACTTCGGTCGCGTAACTTCGGCATAGTGTGTTTAGACACTAATATTGTACGGTGGTACGGCACCCTCCGTGTGCGAGGCCGACTCGTACCTGGCCGAGTTGTTAGACAATGTCGTTACTTTCAATAACCCTCCTTTTGGGCCTAGCCGCAGTCGGGTAAAAAGACTAGCGATGGCCCCACTAAAAAATAACTATTATATAATAATACAAAATACTGTTATGTTTAAAATAAGTTCATAAAGTATGCTTGTTACACTCCTAGTACGGAATAAGAGCTTTTTTTTCTTATAGAATACAATAATTATACGTCATATATAATTATATGAAATACGTATAAATAGCTGCTTCAAGTAATACTATTACTGTTATTATATAACACTATCGCGCCAGTGTCCCCTGAAGGGGTAAGCGGAGGTGAGAGGTGTATCGTTCACTTACATTCCGACTGGTCATGTACTCATTATTGTTTTACAGAAGGTATCATTATTTTTTATTTCTTTTTTTAAACTGTTTTATGATATTATCTAGTAACTGGGTTGTGGAGGTCAGATAGGCAGTCGCTTCATGTAAAATACTGGTATTTAGCTGCATCCGGTTAGACTGGAAGCCGAGCCAAGCAAAGTTGGGTTAAGGCTAGGCAGATTTTTTTAAATAATACAGGGTGTTTACCGGCCCTTCACGAAGCCGTCAATGAAGCATTCTGTACATCATTGCTGGGAAACTTACTCTTTTGGGGGGTGAAAAATCACGTTTTACGGTAGGACTCGATGGAACGCACTCAAAGCATTGTGCTGATGGATGGATTGAATAATACGGGGGTCGTGGAGGTGTGTAAAGTAAAAATCTTAGATTAAAAACATGAATTTAAAAAAAAAACTTGTGAAAAAGTTGGAACTTTGACCCCAAATATCTCCGTAACAAGAAGGTTCCCAGGTATGGTCTAGAACAAAAAAATGATCGCAAAGACTTGGAGAACTGATCGGCTTCGTTAAGGGTCTATTTACACCCTTTATTTTTCATGATTTAATGATCATAGAAAGAAGCCACAATAAACAATGACTAGCCCCAGCTCTTATTTCGCACTTTTAGCTGCAATTCTTACAAAGAAACACAAACAAACGAGCATAATAAAAAGATGGACGTTTTTCGTAAACTAATCAAAATCAGCTGAGCAGTTTTATCTACATTTAGTTCTATCTAAATTAGTCTTATTCATATATTCTGTATATTCCTCCGAAACCATTGCTGAACATAGGTCAAACATATATTAGATTTTAACCGACTTTAAAAAAAGAGGTAAGAGATTTTTGAAAGAATTGCTTGGACGATTGAAATAGTTGAATTACAGCCTTTATGATAAATGAATAATTTTTTTCTCAAATACATTTTCATTGAACATATTGTTCAGCAGTGATTTCGGCTATGTTTTTATGCTATGTATAATCTGCATACAATGTATACTTTGAAAGCGTTTTTCTATAATATATCATCGTTATATTGTACAGAGTAAATCAATGCCATATTTGTGAAGAAAAAGACGCACATGCGACAATTTTGTCGCGCGATTTTTGAGCAATTTTTTTAAGGTCGTAGCTGCAATTTGCCTACGCGCTGAAGGTACTTTAAAGCAGGTTTGCGCTTGCGCATAAAGAAAAAATCGCAGCAATCACAATCGACTGCAGGCTTAACAATAGCGGAACATCTATGTTACTAAAACTAATAATCGTGCGACTAACAGCTGCGAGAAATCGTCGGTAAGTAGAAGAGCTTAACAAATATGGCACCGAAAACATTAATATACTACCTAAGTATGTTTAAAAAATAAAAATATCAAATATCTGTACTTACGCGATCAGAATGGGATAGAACTTTGTCGCAATGAAATCAGTGAGGTTTTTTTTTACATATTTTCAATGATTGTGAAAAATATATTTCCATGATGTCATTATGACTGTTCTAAAACATCCCCGTCGATAGATTATGTTTATATGTACCATAATTAAATTACATAAGTAACAATTATTTAAAAATCGTCATATTCTCTTCAGTAATCCAACTTTATACCTTTTTATTATTTACATTATCAATCACGTTGCTTCGTTTCTTTTAACATTGTTTCGTTCTCTCCTAACCTATAGCACACGAGTCAATTATTTCACAGAGTTCCTCTTAATCAAACATTTTTTTACAAAAAATAAGAACCGAAATAAAATGCGCAACTCTGTAAAATAATTCACCGTGAAATGGCAACATTTTAGCACTTTGACAGTTCAATTTCAGTGTTGCCATTCCTATAAACTACTAAAAGCTGGCTCGCTCACAAAGGAGGTTGGTACTCAGTGTTTTTGCCATATTTTAACTATTCGCTATAATAATTAGCAGGGTCTGATCTCATAGCAATGCGGGTTCATACAGTAAGTGGGCGACAGTAGACGTGTGGTAAGCTGGTCGTGCAGTGCTACCCCAGCTACAGCGTAGAGCCTATGATGTCCTGCGGCATCAGTGCGCACGCGCAGGGTATCACCTGGCGCTCAGCAGCAGCAGCGCGGCCAGCAGCGCCAGCGCGGGCGCCAGGCGCGCGGCCGGGCTGTTGTACTTGCTGCTCTGCTCGCATGTACCTGCGGGGAACACACAGATGTACTGCCATCATCAGCCATAGCTACTGCTGGCCTCTCTGAGCCAAGCTCCACGTTCCTGTCCTAACCTCATCCAAGATAAACCCGTGATGGCAACAGAAGGTCTGCACATCTCGGTGCCGGACGACCAAGGCATTTACAACTAGTCAACATACATTATTATTACACAGATATATCTATACAGGGTGGAATTTTGAGATGACTAACTTCGGTACCTTAACCAAATCAGTAACAAGAAAACGGTCTTAGGAGACCCTCCATCACAGTCATCAAGAAAATGGTCGATTTTTACTAAGACTTTTTGCCAATTGATCGTGTTTCCGAGCGAGTGTAAGCAGTAAGATTATCACTCTCACTGTCCGCTGGCGGGTCGTAATTTTCTGAGTATGATACGCCATCTATATGCTGCGCTGAATAAGTTTAGCAGGCCATACCCCCGGGGGGCTCAGCATTCGTTACAGTTATGATACCATGGCTTTTGCGGATGGTAAAAGATGCGCCCGCCGGTGCGGCGGCCCGCACGGTTTGCTGGAGTTGTATAATCTATAATATGGATGGCAGTGAGAGTGTTATAATTGAGTAATACATACCGTTGATAGTGAGGTTGTAGGCCTTGTCGCCCGCCACGCCGGGCAGCACGGCGCGGTCACACGAGCGCGACACGCCCGACAGCGCCAGGAACTGCACCGGCACACCCGACTCTGTGGAACATTGCCCTCATACATTCAAAACCGGCCAAGTGCGAGTCGGACGAGCGCATGAAAGGTTTCCTACCCTCGTAGTACGGGAGCCCCCTCTAACTTTTCATTTATATTTTGTTGTTTTAGCGGCAACAGAAATATATTCACAGTTGACATTGTGACAGTTGACATTCTGTGAAAATGTCACCATCATCATCATCCTTTCAGCCGAAAGACGTCCACTGCTGGACATAGGCCTCCCCCAAGTGTCGCCACGTTGACCGGTCCCGTGCAACTCGCATCCAGCGGATCCCTGCAACCTTCACCAGGTCATCGGTCCACCTAGTGGGAGGCCTTCCAACGCAACGTCTTCCGGTTCGCGGTCGCCACTCCAGAACTTTTCGGCCATCCGTTCTGCGAGCAATGTGCCCTGCCCACTGAGAATGTCAACTGTCTACCTATTACGGATCATGAGATACAGGCCGCTACAATAGTATCGTACTGACCATTCCTGACGTAGGTGGTGTATATGAAGCACAGCGCGTGAGGGCGCGAGGCAGGTCGCGCCGGGCCCGCGACCACCAGCCCCAGGTTGCCCTCGCGCCAGCTGGCGTAGCATGTGTATACTGGGAACAGAACACTTCTATTTAGCACTCAATTACATGATCGAACCTATACAGGGTGTAAACGGAGCCTTGACGAAGCCGCCAACCAAGCATTCTGTACATCAAACTAAGTAACTCGGCGCAAAATTATTGCTGGGAAACGATTTTTTATTTTTTTGTGTAAAAAATCACGGTTTACGGTAGGACTCAATGTAACACACACAAAACATTGTGCTGATGCATGCATTGAATATTACAGAGGTGGAACAAGAATTTTTCAGTTTCATTGTCCGAGACACCACACGAAGGGTTGTGCGTTTATTATATTAAACCTTCTATAGTGACAATAGAGCTGTCTTTTAGCTGAATAATGATGAATTTGAAGCATACCTGTGCTAGTACAAGCGGACTGGAACTCGATGGTGTCTTGGGAAGCGCCACATCCGATGCTAGCGCTGTCGTACTGGCCCATAACGCACTCTACTGGCTTCTCCGCTATCTCCGAGCCAGTCGACTCGTCTGGAAAGTAAATGGTAGTGTTAAAATTGGCATGAGTAATACTAAAAATGTTTAAGGAGAATTTTTTAACTCTGGTGTATAGTTGATGCGATAACGAATGATTGTCAAATCTACCAAGTACCAACATATATCTATCTAGACGTACAAAATATGGTAACGAAGATAATTTTTTTTTAGGCGGTTTTTTTTTTTTAGTTTAATATCTGTTTTATGCGCTAAAAGGCGCATATTAAATTATCTTATGGCTATTGGCGTAGCGAAATTCAAAATATTCTATGCTAACGACAGAACTTTCAAACAAATTATGTCTCGTGCTGTCTCGGACACTTTAGGTGCCCCTAGAGACATAAACAAGTGTCGTTGTTTTTTTCATAACATCACGCCTGAAATCCGTGAAGTATTAGGAAGTACTTCTGCCTAATACTTCGCGGATTTCAGGCGTGATGATGATTACACCTAACAGTACACCCACATTTTGCCAGTTATGTTTAAGAGGCGAGCCTATTGCCATCAACTGGACCTATATCCAGACACTGTGGCCGCTACTGAAAAATTCCACATTGTTTTTGTTTTTTTAGCGGGAAGATGTTACCTATTGTAAGTTGTTGTCGTCTCCGGCGTCTGTCTGCGAGAGAGTCCACCACTGTGTAGCGACCCAGCATTGGACACCGCACCGGGACCAGAGATGTCGCTGGAAATTTTCGTAAACACATTAATAAAATAATATACCAGGAAACTAATAATATTGTAATTTTTAGAGAAATTGTGTCTTGGAATGATTGATGAATGGTGTCAAGTACCGAACCCCATCCCGCTGACTGGCTTTTTTTTATTTCAGAAAAAACACATTTAAGCTACAAAAAAAGAATTTTCCAATAAAAATGAGTATGACGATAAGCAAAGGTTCATTTTCGAATTAAACGTGACTGACCTAATCTTTAAGTTCGTTTTACAAGGTTGATGGGACATCAACGCTCATACGATTACTACGTGTTCAGCACATCATTCGGTATTACTCGCTAATAAATAAAAATCAGTCGTTCCATACATTTTGACTGTATAGCTTTTACAATTTTGTAAGCAACAGCAGATTTTTTTTTAATTGCCGTTGAAAAATTTCGATATAGGGGTGTTTGGAATGACGCACTGAATCTGAGGTAACCTTTTGTGCGTCAATGTCCTCTCTACCCTGTATATGTTTGCCTAATACGTAGAAGGGCCCAGTAATAATAGTATCCTCACTGATGAGCGTGACGTGCGGCGTGTAGGACAGGTCGGCGCAGGCGTGGTGCGGCGCGTCGTGCAGCGCCGCGCCCAGCTGCAGCTCCAGCAGCGCGCCCGAGCGACGCGCCAGGCGCACGCACACGTGACCAGACTCGCTGAGGGCACACAGATATCATTATTTCAAGTGGGCCAGTTACAGGCACTTCTGAATTGTCTAAAACAAGACAAAACAAATAATTAAGCTAGTCCCAGTCACAAGGCATACTAACTGTGAAAGGTACTGTAGTTGCCCATTCCAAAGCGTAGATCTATATGGAGAAGAACGGGCAAGAAACTCAATGAACACACAAGAATGCTCGTTGGAAGGAACCCGTGGCTAAATAATAACAACCACACAGGTAGATCTTCAAGGCTGGTCCACCTGGATGGGTTGGACCACCCATTACATACCGAGTTTCCTCCGTGCCTCGGATAGCACGTTAAGCCGTTAGTCCCGGCTGTCATTTCTAGATCTTTGACCGTAGTCAGTGGCTCGAAAGTCTGACAACCAGTCTTACCAAGGGGTTTCGTATTACCCAGTACTAACTGTGTTGTGGAGGTCAGATAAGCAGTCGCTCCTTGTAAAATACTGGTATTCAGCTGCATCCGGTTTGACTGGAAGCTGACCCCAACATAGTTGAGAAAAGGCAAGGCAGATGAAGACATCAGACGGTCTTTGTAATGCACTCACCATCCTCTAGTGAGATGCGCCACCAACTTGACTAGCTTGTTGTCCTTGTGCTCCAGTATAGAGTGGCACACCAGCCGCTTCTCCTCGAACGAACCGTCCTCGTTCATTATCTGAAATATTATAGAAATTCTAAATTCTCTGATTTTTTAGGGAAACAGAGCCCTCTATCTATACTAATATTATAAAGAGGTAAAATTTGTTCGTATGTAGGGGGTAATGTCCGGAAGTAATGAACCAATTTCAAAAATTGTTTCACTGGTAGAAAGCTACATTATTCGTGAGTGCTATAGGCTATAAATTATAAAGATATCATGCATATCAGTTTTCGCGGACGAAGTCGCGGGCGAAGTGCTAGTGCAATATAAAGGCACACAGTATACATTATGTATACTGTGTTCATGTGCGTATTGTATAATTATTACTTGCTTAGGTAAAGAAAAACATCGTGAGGAAACCAGCATGTATGAGAGATATTTCACGAAGGCATGTAAAGCCAAGTCAGAGACTCATGGGCGGCATAAAAATTCTGACACCAGGTTAGGCACTAACCACACGATAAAGAAGAAGGTAGAAAGTACATTATAATCTTATTATCTTGCTTACAAAAAGAGGAAAATATGTAATCCACTTCTCTCTTATAGATTAGTCACAAGAACGATTGCAGAAAGGAGGGTCCTGAGATCGACTTCTAGGCCGAGAAGTGTTATTGTGTTTTTTCATGAGGAAGTTCTCAGAAGCAACCCCGGTTAACAGCAAATTAGAGCACACGCTATTGACAACATATGGGTGTTCCATTTTTCAATTCAACTATACCTATCAGGGTGTCTACATAATTATAAAGTGGTGTTACCTTGAGCGTGGCGTTCTTGGTGGTGAAGTGGTACTGGTGCGTGTGATCGAGACTGAACCACTTGTGGTGCTGCACCACCCAGCTGGGGAAGTGGCAGCGGTTGTGCTCGTCGTCGACTGCGAATGGACAGTTAGAATATACGTTAGTGATGTCTAGTTGTTCTATAGAGAAGTCCATTCCCTATTAATGATTGTTTTGACTTGCAATTTTCAATGTTTGAGCACGAATGATTTCACCCATGAAACCGACCGCGATCAGGCCTACCATGAGACGTGACAAGTTAACCTTTTCACCGCCAACGTACACAGAACGCGATGCCTCGCCAGCGCCAAGCTATAAATGTTTTTGCCGATTTTAAGACAAATAAGGGCTACTTTTGTGTGGGAAAGTAAAAAACAGGGTATTAGACCGTGTTCTATTAAATAATAAAATGAAACGAAGCTTTTAAATACAGTACTTTTATGTTTTTTATAGGTAGTTAAAAATTAAGAGCTTCTAATGAAGTCGTGGGCGCTGGTGGCACGGAAATCTGCAACTTCTATTGAAGTCCATGGCGGTGAAAAGGTTACAGCAGTATTGTTTAAATTCTATTTCAAGTGTAGGAAAGAGATGGAACTACACGTCGTGTACAGCTCCGTCTATTGCCCATCCTTGACGGTTTTAAGGCTAATTTCGTTACAAGCACATGTATTAAACCGACTGCACAGTATAATGAATGGATAGTTTTCCGACTGTGAATGAAATGAAAGTATTTATTTATTTAACACTTCACGCACACGAGCACCGAGGCGGACTTAATGCCATAGGCAAATATAGTAAATAGAGATGAAAATAAATAGAATTAGCTTTGGCAGCACAAACAATTGACCTTTTTAGTGTATGAACCATGAAGATTTTAAATAAATGCACATAGTACCCATGACGTATCTTTTGCAAAATGTCCTAAATGGTATTCAATATTATTCGAAAGCGGAAGCCCCGGAACTGATGTATGATTGTCCACTTAGACATGCGATTATTCAGATTTGTGATAATCAAGTGCAGGTCATTTCACTAGCATCTTCTAAGCTGAACCCATTTTGCGGCAATCGCAATAATCCTGTAGGTACTTATCTTTTTAAGTTCACTGTTCAGCATAGTAACAGAAGATTCATACATCATAGTTAAACAAACTTCTTAAAGTTGTCTCCGTGTTTAGGGAAAGCACAATGCAAAACAGTATTGGGCCCAATATAGAACCTTGAGGAAACCTCCCTTGAAAGCACTATTCCAGATACTCGATGATACCATTGTTCATCGTAATTTACCAACTGTTTTCTATAGTTCATAAAGTTTTAAAAGCATCACATTTCATTTGAGTTTTATAGTAAATATGCCTTATAAGCAGACCATCTACACACTCAAATGCCCGAGTGAAATCACGTTGCTGAGAATGTGATACCTAATATCACGATTATGTCAGCGTTTAGAATTGTTCTGTCAAGTTATTATAGAACTAAGTACAAAAAACCATTTTTTTTTGTAAATCATCACGAATTCACACCTCGTGCTCAGATAATAATACAAAAACAATAAAAAAACATTTATTTTCCCAACACCACATTTATTATAATAGAAAAAATAAAGTAAGTACAACAGAAAGAAATACACAATTAGGTAAGCCCCACAAAAATATAAAAAAATAAACATAATAAGAGAAAAGAAAGACACATTAAGGAAATAAAGAAAAAGAAAACACCCACCATTTATGTCTGGGGTAGTAACCCCAATCATAAATAGAGACCGGATTAATTATGCAACTGAAAATCGTAATATACATCATAAATGGTAGAAATATGCGACAAAATTGACAAAATATGCAACATAAAATTGAAATAAGTACTGCAAAATAGTGTTTTTTTTTTAATTTACTACATTTTCGACGAGATATTATAATTTTTTTCTTGAAACCTTTTGGAACAGTACCCGGTGTTCCAAAATGTCAGTCTCGTATGATTGAGAAGTCTATTAATTAAAATATTTTTATAACTTAAAACTATAGTTCTACATCCACTTAGTTCAATATCCACCATCACCTCTGATTCATTTTTAGATTTTTCTAGTAAGATGCAGATAGCACTAAAGGTAATATGCCCAAATGCATATGCAGATATGCATTTGCATAATGGGTGTGAACGGGCCCTTAACGAATCCGTCAACCAAGCATTCTGTTCATCAAACTAAGTAACACTGCGCAAAATTTTTAGCGGGGAAACGACTTTTTGTGTGAAAAATCACATTTTACAGTAGGATCCAAAACAACGCGCTTAAAACATTGTGCTGACGAATGCATTGAATATTACAGGGATCATGGAGGTTTTCAAAGTAAAGTTTAATTATTAGAAAAAAAGTGTGAAAAAGTTGGAACTTTGACCCGCGTTATCTCCGTAACTAGAAAGTTCCCAGGTATGGCCCAAAACAAAAAAAAACGATAACAAGGTCGGGAAGAACACGTGCCATTCGGCTTCGTTAAGGGTCGTATTTTATCACCTTGTTTAATCCGGGCTCTAATCATAAACATTATACGTAGTACAGCTGTACTGATCATACGTACCGTTGGTGAGCTTCATGGTGCGGCTCCCGTCGACCGATGACGTCAGACCGTTGCAGGTGGCGTCGCCCGACTGCGCTATGGTGTACGTCACAGACTTGTCCGCGTGCGAGCCTTTGTATACGAAGCATCTGGAATAAGGAAGGAAAAAAGTTAGAATTTTTTATATTTATGAAATTTTGAAGAGACACAGACGCTAGATTGCCGCGTATTCAGTACATTACTCTGAACCATGGGCGTACCCAGCATTTTTTAAGGGGTGGGGCAGAAGTAAATAAACTAAGTAGTAGGAAATTAAAAATGCTTTTCATTTACTGACTGATACGTTTTATTGACTGCATCTACATCTTATTTCAATAATAACCTGCGAGGGTTCTGGATAAATCTAGCTAAAATTTCGTTTTCAAATGTAGTTGTGCTTCCAGAACCCTCTTTCTATGCACACTCAACACACAGAGGCCGACAAGACGGTTTTCTGTCATTGTTGACATTAACCAAGTTTTTATTTGAATGTGAAAAATATTAAAGTACCCTATGAAAATTAAATTTTGTCATTATATTACTTTTGCTAAAAAATTCTTAGCTTCGGGTCAGGGCCGTGGGTACGCCCATGCTCTGAACCTCCCGACATAGAAATTTTTCATCGGTAATTTAAAAAACTGCAATACCTACTCGGTCAAAATGGATGCAACCAGTCGTGTCGCGATAACGATCGCATTTGGTTCCACAGGAAAAGTGCGTTTTTAAATGTGACTCGAACTCATAGTGTGTCATACCTGTACATATCCTCGTCAGTGGAGATGGAGTTCCTCCTCTGCACCTGCGAGATGAGACCCACCAGGTACCGCGTGGAGCCCTCCTTCCACGTCGCTAGGCAGATCAGCTCCTCAACTGGAAATGTAGACGGATAAACTTTAGCAATAGTAGACTTTATCTAATAATTGTCAGTTTGTCCCGACTGTCTGTCAACGCACAGCTCAAACCACTGGACGGATCAGGCTAAAATTTGGCATACATATAACTATTATGACGTAGGCATCCGCTGAGAAAGGTTCCCACTGCTGGGACACAGGCCCCCTCTCTATGAAAGGGAAGGGGCTATGATCCACCACGATGTCCAGCGCGGGCTGATAGATGTCACATGTCTTAGAATTTTTGGTTCTAGGACCTAGGACTAGTTCCTCACGATGTTCTCCCACACCGTTTTGTGAGCAGTGGTGATGAAATACATTACACAAAGTAATGCGCCTGCAACTCGTAAATCATGGCCTTTACCGCTGGGCCACATTCCCTATGAGCTCTCATAACTGTCCGAGTCGATATGCTTTCCGTGTACTAGGATGTGATGACATACCGTTACTCTCAGTGCCCGGCACATCAGGACAGGCCATGTAGCGCAGGAGTAGCCGAGAGTCGTCAGTGCACGACTCCGCGCGCGACGGAGGGTTCACACAGTCGCCGGAACCACTGGAAGGTGTAAGCATTATTTTAATATGAGATAACAGAATCTTCTTGAAAAACATAAGGGTTTAGAAATCTACAGGGTGTTTGGTTAAACGTGGGCAATACTTTAAGGGAGTGAAGTACTCATATATGAACTATGGGTTCCTTTCTGAACATGGAGTAAAGAGCTATATCACCATTATTGAACATGAACACTTACCGACTATACGTGAAGGTGAACGGCGCGGGATGGAACGGGCACGGCTCAGGCAGCGGTCTGGGCTCCTTTCTGAACATGGAGTAGAGCGCCGCATCGCCAGTTATTGACTCACACATTGTGGATAATGAGTCTCTCTGGCCGCAGTATGCTGTAAAGAAGAGAAAGCAAATAAATATTTAATGAAAAGATATCATACTTTGAAACACTGTTTTAAGCTAAGATATCCCGTAAGTGACAGTATAAGTTTATCATACTTTGGTCTCAGGGGTTTGACGCAGAATGTGCATTTCGCAAAATGTGCAGGTGACGCAAAATGTGCACTTCTCCAAATAGCACTTCTTAGACCTTAGAACGAGATCTACTCTTACTTAATAGAATTTATATGTATAAGTTGTGTTGAATACTCACTTTCTTTATATTGTAACACATATTTGTGCTTTTCGTGTATGACCAGGCATCTGTAGCAGTCTTCGTTCCTGAAACATTACAAGTGAGAATTTGAGGATTTTTGTCGTAACAACTAGCCATTGTGATCATCTTAAAATATTGGGGGACAGATTTTAATCAGGTATAATAATACAGGGTGTAAACAGACCCTTCACATAGCCGTCAACCAAGCATTCTGTACATCAAACTAAGTAACTTTACGCAAAAATTATTGCTGGGAATCGACTTTTTTTTGGGGTGAAAAATCACGTTTTACGGTAGGACTCGATGGAAAGCACTCAAAGCATTGTGTTGATGGATGGATTGAATAGTACGGGGGTCGTGGAGGTGTGTAAAGTAAAAATCTTACATTAAAAACCTGTATTTAAAAAAAAATGTGAAAAATTTGGAACTTTGACCCCCAATGTAACTAGAAGGTTCCCAGGTATAGTCTAGAACAAAAAAATAATCGCAAAGACGGGGAGAACAAGTGCCTTTCGGCTATGTTAAGGGTCTATTTACACCCTTTATATTAAGACATCATTGACAATAAGTTCTATCAGCGATACAGAGGATGGAAAACTCAAACTTGTATTGACATAAGCTACGGTTAAACTATTCCTACACTTTAACTTTGCAGTTGAGAGTGGCGCTGCTTGTCAATAAAAAATGCACCGAAATGTCAAACTTGGTACGTTTATTTTAGTTCAGCGTTTTCCCGCCTGCAAAGATAAGTTAGTTGAAGTATAATCCTATTGAAAAACGTAGACATATCAAAGTGATCCAGCATCGAAATGTTTTAACCGCCTTCATAGGGAGGGGATTATCAATTCGGATGTTTATATTTTTTTTTAAGTATGTTCGGGGTATGCCCCGTCAAATATAGACGGATTTGCATTTATTTTTTGCAATTTCTTTATTTTTTATGTTGATTAGTGACTGACTGATTTACAGTTTGGCAGACTTTTAAAGGTGCGTCCAGATTAAGTTACATTTTACAAATCTTTTGCTATATAACACGTCTAATTTAAACAACATTGCTAATCTCTCTATTGAATCATGTTTTATAACATGTTATGTTATTAATGTGGACACACCCTAAGATGTTTATTGTTAATACAGATTTTGAATTAAAAAAAAAAATAAGGAGAACTTGCCTGTCATAAACTAGAAACTTGTCGTTGGCATCCGTCTCCGCACATTCCCCCTTGCCCTGCATGGTGGTGGAGTTGATGTAGATGAGGCCTGGGATGCCTGACTGGAACCAGCCGCCTGTCCAGCCTTCTGGGAAGTTGCAGCCGCCGCCTGGAAAGAGAGAAAAGAGATTACATGAATGTTTTTCAACCGTTCAACGTATGTAATGGTAGACCCTTCAGAGATCAAGATAATTTTCATGGAATCTTCACCTGCCAACCATGTTTGGATTGCCTTGATTGGTTGATGGCAATAGGCTCGCTCCCTATACATAGGACTTAAATATTACTGGCGAAATGTGGGTGTACCTACTATTTATTAGGTTCACCTCTGCCTAACCCTTCGGCGATTATAGGCGTGATGTTATGTATGTAATCTTATATATAAAATTCTCGTGTCACAATGTTAGTTACCAAACTCTTCCGAAACGGCTTGACCGATTTTTATGAAATTTTATATGCACATTCAGTAGGCCTGAGAATCGGCTACTACCTATTTTTCATACCGGTAGGGTAGGTGGTAGGGTAGGGTAGTTAGGTAAGGTAGGTAGCTAGGGTAGGTAGGTAGGGTAGATTAAAAAAGGTGCATTGCAACGCATGCCGGGCACAGCGAGTGAAACCGCGCGGTATAGCTAGTACTACAGATATGTGCAACAAAGACATTAGTAAGCCCTCACACAAACGGATTGAAGCCGGGTTTATCCTCTGCCAGGGCTGCGGGACTGTTCGAAAGAGATACCGTGGCCCTGGAACCCAAAGGGCAAAGAAGGAACATGGATGGGTTTTAGTCAATACACGTCTGACACTCCCTTCCGGTCCGCCCAGAGTGGGGGCGGTCATTTGATGATTAACCAACCGAAAAAAAAAAAGCCGGCTTTATCCATACTGATGCTAAATCGAATCAATGCCGACACTGAACTCAAACATTCTTTAGTATGATGTAATAATATGATTGTTATAATAAATAGAGAGATAAGTCCTGTCACAGTTATTATGCCTTGTGGCTGGACAATTCAAGAGTGCTTGTAACTAGTACAGAAGCACACACGGATCAGCAATCATTTATAAATCAGTCCATTACGGACGAGTGTCCCTCAACAATCCAAGCAATTACAAAAAAAAACCCTCACCGACCCCCAATAACGCTAATAGGTAATAACCACCCCATTTGTATTATTATTATTACGTTACCAACCGCAATTACAACTACCCTATAATTGTAGTAATAATAAAAAGGGGTGAAACAAAAAATCTAGGCACAATAGGCCTTAGCCTAGTATTCCCGGCTAGACTAGGCACCAATAGGCTTTGTTCTTTATTTTTGTAAAGCCTAATTTACAGCATTGAAGAATTCAATGGATTGGGGTTTGGTCTAAGTGATGAGATACAAGCAATTTTGATTTGAACGTTTCATCATAATCTTCCTACACTTTTTTTTTTTTTTATCGTGGTAAAATCATCAAATGAGTCCTCCCACCCAGGGCAGAGCGGCAGGGACTGTCAGACTTGTACTGACTAAAATCCACGGTGTCCTTCAATAGCCCTGTATGTTCCAGGGTCACGGTAGTTCTATAAGTCCCGTTACCCCGGCAGGCTTTGGCCCTCTAGAGGGGGGGGGGGGCCGTCATTATGCTGACACTCTTCGAGGCGCGCGCGTGGAACACAACGCGCCGTCGACCCGGGCATGGTATCTTCCTACCCTTGCGCCATGTTACTTGGGGTTGATGCAACACGTTTTTTTCTTACATTACTCCATTCATCCATCCATCCATCCATCTCCATTTTCCTCTACTCTGTCAACCGTCACACTATCATTTACACCTTCTTCCTTCATATCATCCCTGACACAATCCATCCATCGTTTCCTTGGTCTCCTGTTGATTTGAACATTTATGAGACTGAAACATAGCTGGCGAAATTTAGGTGGCTGTAGGTACACATTATGCCTGCCTAACCCTTCGGGGATTATAAGGACGATTTTGTGCTATGTATGTTGTATTTATGAGCTTTGGGGTAGACGTGTACGTGAATCAAGATCGCGAATCGGCCAACTTATCCGGACTTTTCAACTTTAGAGAGATTTTAGATAAAAAAGTCTTGCGTAAAATGAAAGTAAAAAATGCTGACTTTTTGCAATTGTCCAGCTTTTGGTTAAGACTTTTCGAAGAGGTTTGAATATTTTGATAATACAACTCCCATACAAAGCTAGTCTATATGACAGCTATTGATTTTAACATGTTTAAGATAATAGGGATGGTCATTCGTTATCATCTTCCTGCAGTTATCCCATTCTACTTGGGGTCAGATGTCACGGCATCATTTACTCTTCCCTCTTTCATATCATTCCTCACACAATCCATCATTTCTTTGGCCTTCCTCTCCCTCACCATCCATCAACATTAATTTCCATCACTTTTTTTGTCACATACGTTTCTATACTATTTTGAAAAAAAAAGGCGGAACGTAGGCAAGTCAAAATGGTGCAAGACCTTTTGAAATGGTTATTATTCATAATGTAACATATTATCTGACATTCAACTAACTTAATAACTTCAGAGTCACTTCGCTAACCCCGCTGTTCTCTCGTCGCTCACACCACAGCCCGCGGTGCCGATGTATAAAACATTTGGCGCCATTGTCCTGCCCTTTGTTTTACACACCATAGCCTGACTCCAGGTGTACCGGCCAGGACGGATGCTAGGGCTTTAGAGTTCCGTACGCTTTTAAGCGAGAATTATTTTTATGTTCAGTAAGTTATCCTTTATCGAAATTCAAATCATTTAATTCAGTTAGGCCTTTCTTCTTTGTTTATCGTGTGGTTAATGCCTAACCAGCCCCCGTAGCATGACCACCGTAGACAAGGATTTCTTTGACGGAAGAATCGACAAAATGACAGATAGTGCAAAGAAATCTGTCATTGTGTCGACACAATCTGTCATTTTGTCGATTCTTCCGTCACAGAAATCCTTGTCTACGGTGGTCATGCTACGGGGGCTGGTGTGAGTTTTATGCCGGTCATAGGCCTCTGACTTGGCTTTACATGCCGTCTAGAAAAATCTCTCAGGTATGCATTAGGCCATTTAAAAGGCACTTTAAATGCCAATGTCTACAAGGAAATACAATAGATTCTAATAAGAAAATAAATAAGTACTTGGTACTTGTAAGGATGTTGTACAGCCCTATCACAATGTTTTCTTATTTAACCCAAAGGCAATGTACCACTATTGTACCACTATTGTACATGAAGTTTAAATAAATAAATAAATACCAATATATGAAACGTTACAATGTGTCCGTGGAGGATCCTTTTAAGTTGATAACTATGTTAGGTTTATAGACTGAGTTACGTGGACCAGACGAACAAGGAAACACGCGTGTTGCTGTAATCTACGTTTAATTGCGACTGAGCTTAATCCTTACAGGGCGAGCGCAGCCGCCTCTGTACACATACATACACACGTATACGGCGGGCGCAGCCGCCTCCAACACATGCATATATTGAAACCCTACAATCCTATTCGTGAATTAAGTTATGGCATAAGATCTCAATGACTATCTCCATCAGTGTCTATCAGTGGCGAAGGTTCCATACAACTCGATCCCTACCGGCTTCCCTTTGAAAAATGGCACAGTAAGTATTCTATAGACAAATAATATAATCACATTAAAGATATGTACTCCGGCTTACCTCTTACAAAAATTGACCCTTCGCTACTGGTGTCTATTGTAATTGTAAATGACTAGTGAATTCTATAAAGGCCCTTCCTCAACGGGAGCATTCTCCTGTAATGTTTTCAGATTCGAAAATTACATCAGAACTTCGTTGGGCAGGACGATAAATAAAATACATACGGAACCCTGTGAAAAGCGGGCACAATATTGAAAAACAAAACTCGTTCAGTTATTAAAAATGAATTTATTCTTCAGGGCTGCATCCTGCCATTGTATCAAATTAAATATAACGACGTTGGCTGCAGTTCCGACACACTACTTACTCATAAAATGTCGTGAGGAAAGTTTTGAGTATGAATGTGGATGGGTATAAGAGTAGAGAAAGACCAAAGAAACGATGGATGGACTGTGTGAAGAATGACATGGGTAGAAAGGAGGTGTCTGATGAGATGACGAGTAATAGAGAAGTATGGAAGAAGAAGACATGCTGCGCCGACACCGAATGAGTCGGGATAAGGGCAGGACAATGATGATGATGATGATGATTTACAATTATCTACCAACAATAAAGTTAAATAAGGCCCGCATTTCACAAATCACAATACATTTATCATCAATCAATTTTATTTAATGTTGCTATACAATGGCTAAGTATTGCCATACAACGTGGCAACGCCATTGGCACATTACCAGCTGACAGCGTTGAGGAGGAGTTTTTTTATGCCTTTTTATAGTTTGTTGTTAGTTTATTTAAATAATGTATAGCTACAATAAAATTATAAGTTTTATTTAAATATCACTTTGCCTCTGTGAAATTCAAATTCAAACGATTGATATAAACATAATTATATCTTCTCTTCTCTTCTCTTCTCTACATATAATAAAATAGTTAAAATCCGGTCCGATGTTCCGACTTGGCGCAAAAACTACTGCATAGATCCTGTTAAAATTTTGCACAAATATCTGTATTAGGCTTCTTCAAATGTTAGGCTATATATTATCACGCTACTTGCTTAAGGGGATGAGCAATATTGCATTATGTTAGTATTATTCAATTGTTTATCGTTTCAGCCATGATATGCGTAACAACGTCTATTTCAAAGTATATGTCAGCGAAGCAAATAGAGAAACGGTTTCATTACCGCTTTACCGCATGCATCACGTCGCAAGTTCGATCCCCAGTAAAATTATACTTTTTGTAGTTGGTTATAATTTTTTTTGATAGAGATTATTATTATCTATTTTATGTATATTTTTCCACGAGAACGAAGTCGCGGGCAACAGCTAGTTTTAAATATGTTTAGCACTAAATGCATTCGGCGATATAAGGAATTGAGGATCGAGCAAGCAGTAAAACACTGTCAATCAAACTTATTAAAACATAACATAACATCACGCCTGTATTGCTCGACGGTTTAGGCAGAGGTGTACCTAATAGTACACCCACATTTCGCCAGTTATGTTTAAGTCTCATTTAATAGGGCCTATTGCCATCAACCGGGCACAAATCTTCCGTGGCTGCTACTGAGAAGCTCCTGATGGAAAAACCCAATAACACTTTGCCCGACCTGGGAATCGAACCCAGGACCTCATGCTCAGCAGTCGCGCTTGCGACCACTGGACTAACGAGGCAGAGGCGGGACCTTATGAAAAGAATCAAGCAAATCTGCAGGATTCTGCATAGTTCAATCAAAAAGTCAGAATTAACAAATTCCAGCTAACATCAAAATTCCTCAGCCTCACACCATCTTAATCACTATCTACACTTCAACCGTTTATTATTTGTTACCCCCCGATTTCACTCCACCCTCACCGCAAAAATATTTTAATTTCTCCCAGCTATTCGCCAATTTATTATCAAATTAATTACGGTTTCCCCCCAAAAGATGGCGCTGAAGGACCACTCTTCAGGTAAACAAATATATTCAATTATAAAATGGCGAACAATTAGTTCTCGAGATTGCACCCGCCGAAAACAATTTCGGTGACAGACAGACACACAATTGAGTTACGAATGCTGCTATATCTTTTATCTTTTGTCAGTCTGTTTTATTGTGAATTTATGAATTTTGACAGTTTTCGTTGAGCAATGTTCTTAATTTAATAAAAGGCTTTGTTATAGTTCGAGTTGATGGATATCAAATATAGAAAATCTAGAGCCTAGTAGAGCTTACTTCAGGAGCGAGCGAGCGAGCCGGGCGAGGCATCGTTTCACCTCTTTTCGTACTGTGATTCACACCGCCAACTACTCAAAGAGCCGAAACGATATATGAAAAGAGACACACCCGGCTCGCTAGCTCGCTAGCTGGCGGTGTGGCTTGCGCTTTCTCATGGGTGTTATAAAAAAACTACAGAACATCATCTGCTACGATCCTTACATATTTCTTTCGCTTTATCCACGGTCATACATCTGGACATACACGCACGCTGGTCGCGAGTACTATGCACCTGACTTTTCTAAAGATCCTCACCGATAAGGTCAGTGTATGTACTTCTAGGGCGTCCCCTCCCGGCGTTGCTACTCACGTCTGCCTTTTAAATACCTTACGTACTATACGTCGTGTATGTACGTTATTTACAAACTATAAATAGATTTATAATAATAATAAAATATGTATATGTATATGTTCCTCTTTCTGGAGCCCTGACCGCCGGTAGCTTGGAGCCTGTTCCCGATATCAGCTACAATTTTTTATATTTTTAAATGTTTTTTATATTGTTTTTATTTTAAGAAATATTTAAAAATGTATAAGATTAGTATCAAAATAAATAAAATAATAAAATATGTAAAAGTATCACAAAGGAAAAATAATTACAGGGCGTCAAAAATCTCGCATCTCTTTCAACGGGAAAAATGCCATGAAAGTTGGCAGAATTGCCGCATTGAATGGCAATGCTGATTATTTGGCCAAAAAATGCCAGCCCTCTGGTCACATGAAGAGTCGATCAACCGCCTGGCGATATTCCGGAAGACTAAGAAGGCACTTATGTTAATTTAATTAACAACATTAATTTCTATAATATCTAATAAAACATGTACATATTTCATGATTTAATTACAGCGAGTCATAATCGAGTATGCATCGCTCGTCAAAGCTCTCTTAATCGCGTTTCCTACGTTATTAGAGCGGACAGCATTATGCTAGAGTGGAGCATAATGCTACAGTGGAGAAGTAAGCTGAATCAGTTAGGTATTGTAGATCTGTGCTAGGGGAAGGGTCGCAGTGGACATAGGTGAGTAGGAAATGTCATTGTAGTGCAATGATTTTAAAACGGTGAGTTTTTCATTTGAGTTAAGAGAGAAATAGCGAAAAAGTGGCTTTTGTACAACTAGTGCGCAACATTCCTTTCTAAGGATTGTGTCTGAAATGGGAGACTTAACGTTTAGTGCAATTATTGAGGGTGATATTTTTTGCAAAAAAAGAATCGGCCCAAAAAGTGTCAATAAAAAAAATCAGCACCCCAAATGCTATATATACATATGCTAAAAGATTCTTTAAATAATTTTAAATAACCTAATGGATGTTTTTGAACGGTTAAATTGATTGACATTTCCATTGTAAGTGTTTCGCAATCTCCTGTCCTAGGTTTTAGTCATGTTAAATTCGTTTTGATTTCTTTGCCAATCGTGTGTTAAAAACCTTAACATGATAGCTTGGTACGCCTTGGTAATACATTATATCCACATGCTAGGTTTTTTTTTTCTTGTGGGAAATCATCAAATGTCCCCCCTCTCTGGGCGGAGCGGAAGGGAGTGTCAGACTTGTACTGACTAAAACCCATCCATTTTTCTTCTTTGCACTTTGTGTTCCAGGGCCGCGGTATCTCTTTCAAACAGTCCCGCAGCCCTGGCAGACATGCTAGGTCGCAAATAGGAAAACTCTCTATGAAACTCAAGTACGAATATAATATTCCCCACTAACTAAATCCTGATTAAAACTTCCTGCAAATTACGAAACTCCCAAAGAAAATTCAACGAAACTGCATTACTCACTCGTGCATAATGCTATCCCCTCTAAACGCGACGGAAATGTGATTGAGTTTCATTTTCCGAATGCCTAATGAACTTCGCTCATTTACCCGCCTGTACCCCATCTCGCTCACACATGCTCCGATGACATACGTTAGAAAGAGATAGCTACAAGTTCGTCTGTTCTCACGAATGAGCGATTTCATCTCATAGGGACCATTCTCTTAATGCCATTAGGTTTTAATTAATTTTGTATAGAACATGTGAGAATGTTCCTGAATGAAGTATTAAAAATAAAACTAATAATATGCTCGGGTATTTTAGTGCTTTCATTTGGTTAATTGTTATTTTAAATGGGTTTGTAATTAATTTTTGGGAGGTTCTTCGTTGTTTATTGGCTGTGCCGTTATGATCGTGGGACTTTAAGAAAGAACTTGATTATTTGTGGTTAATAGTTAGTAAACCGTTTTGGAAGAAACTTTTATTTTAATGAAAAGTCAAGCCGTTTTTTAAGTATTATTCAAGTTAATATATACTTTGCATTGACATGTAGTTAAAAACATTTTTTTTTTTAAATACGTTGTCCCACTAGGAATTTCTCCTGTACCGTGGGTGCGTTTACAAACATTTAAACTCATATACACAAACAGCCAGACCCATAAATTGAAAAAAAGACGCTAGCAAAATCCGCGGAGTAATTACTTGAAATACTCAAACAATCTCGTTGCATTTTTTGATAGTTCAACTTTTATTTGTACTGTCGTATGTTGTCGAGCCGAATTTGTTTCCAAGCATATGAATTTTCTATCAAAATCCTTCGAATTTTGATAGAAAGTTTCTAGTTGTGCATGGATTCACTGTTGTGAGTTTGTCATCAACATGACAAACTCACAACAGTGAATCCACCATTACATAATACGAAAATAGTTTTCACAAACAAAATTCAATTAATTTTAAACCAGCTCAATTAGTTAAATGACTAGAAAACAAAAACACTAAGTAAACAAGCTATTTTCGCACGCAAAAATAGTCCGCCATTTTCCGCGGGTGACGTAAACAAAGCCGCCATATTGGAAAATGGTGGCTAATGAAAAGCACGGCAAAAATATCGCAGTGTTTTGTGTTTGGCTAATTAATTAATCGAGTATTTTTTTCACCTGTTTTTTTTAATTATGCAATTAAGGTCTAATTGAAATTAAATTTTGATAAATATTTTGGGTTTAAGTAAAAGAATATTTATTGTTTGGAGGTCTTATTTTTAATTGATGTATGGTGCATTATTTAATATTGTGTTGTTTGTTTAAATAAATCTTTTCTTGAGACTTGATGAGCTCAAGAAAGTACCAGCATTTTACCAGGGATGCGTCGATACGCACTTCAGCCGATACGATACCGATACAGATATTTATAAAAAAGTATCGCCGATACCGATACTGATACCGATACGGACAGTTAGGATCCAAAGAAAGCTATGAAAAGCTGTGGCTTTAGAAACAGACAAAATTACTCATACTTATAATATTTACTTAGAAATAATAATTGAAAACAGATTAGAAGACAAAACTTGATAATTAAAATTCACAATTATGAGATTTTTATTCAGGAAACGAAACATTCTTAAATTATTCGGTAAAAGCCGATTTCGTCAGTCTGTTTGAACGAGAGGTCTTTCAGATGCAATTGAACTCATTTGAAAACTGAAATATTTTTGTGATTCTAATTTGAAAAGTATAGGTGTATCGGCAAATTTAATATCGCCGATTCCGATATATCGGAAAACTCGCGATATCGCCGATATATCGGTATCGGTATCGGATGCATCCCTACATTTTACTAGGAGCGACTGCTTATCTGACCTCCACAACCCAGTTAGTACTGGGTAATACGATACCCTTTGGTAAGACTGATGAGGAATTCATGTGGTGGGTTGTGAATGATGTACTGAACACGTGGTAATCGTCTTATCTGACCTCCACAACCCAGTTAGTACTGGCCCTGGGTAATACGATACCCCTTGCTAAGCCTGATGAAGAATTTCTGAGGTTTAGGTTCTGAATTATGTACTGAACACGATTACGTTTGTGCGCCGATGTCTTCCACCCTGTATAAGTTTTCAATTATAATAACTCAACTAATCATTGTCAATTCCGTTCCCAAACCACTCGACATGCCCCGAGAGCGTCACATTATAACCTACAATTGTATTTGACAGTATCAATTGTTCAATGAGCTTACTCGTCGCGCCCTCTTAGGGAATACATGATGTTTCAATAATTTATCGACTTTAAACTTTTCCTGCGACTTCGCTTGTGTTGAGGTCGGAAGCTAGCCCAAGGAAACGTATTATTAGGATAAAACGTATCTTATGTCCTAACTTAGGTCATGGTCTGCCTGAGTGCAACATTTCATCATAATCCGTTCAGCCGTTTAGGCGTGAAAAGGTAACATACAGACGGTGTTACTTTCGCGTTTACAATATTAGTATGCAAGTATGAATTTCAAGAAAATAACACAGCTATGAAAAACACACTGAAAGTTAAGTATAGGTTCAAAGAGTGTCAGCATAATGACGGGGCCCCCCTCTAGAGGGCCAAAGCCTGCCGGGGTCGCGGGACTCATAGAATTACCGTGACCCTGGAACCAGTGGCGTGCCGCTAGGTCAGAATGGAGGCAAGCCCAGTTAGTCAGCTACCGATGTGTTGGGAAATAATTTTATAAATTATAGTTTTTCAATTAATTTCTAGTCTCGATATCATAATACGCTTGCATAATTGACAAAGGCGCCATCTATACGTACGAATCGTGACACCAAAGTAAGTTCGCTACGCTACTGTTTACAATTCAGACGTGCAAAATATTTCATTCAAAATAGCCACTAGATGGCATTTACACTATTGATTTGTTATTTTATTGCCGTACACACTATTTTATTAATTCAATATAGTGTCGATTAAAACTATAATATTTGATAATTATTACATAAATATTAATGATCTCACAAAATCATTATAAATCACTAATAAATAATAGCCACTTTTATTTACTTATTCTATTATTCAGAACAACTCTTTAAGTACCTAAACTCTTCGATAAAATCATTGGGTATTGTATTTTCTTATTTCAAAGAGATATAATATTACGATGATGGTTCTTTATTTGGAAGAACTTTATCAAATAACTACAAAATGATATGCGAAAAGCGACAAAAATACATTGCCGAGAAAAACTATCATTAGGACTTCTTTAACAGTGAAGTAAAGAGCTAACTCAACGTATTTACATACCTTTTCGACGGTAATATCCGAATTCACATTTTAATAATCAGACCACTATATAACAAACAATTAATCACTTGCAAAATCATAGGTATAAATCACATCGTGCTAATAACTTTCACACAATTACAATAACAAAACAAAACCTAACTTTAAAATATTGTTCTCAAAATTTTCAAAACAGCATTCATTCGTATTAATTGACGCGTGCTACTGGCATTATCAACTCACTTCAGGCCGGTCAACAACGCGGACGCTGATTTGAGCGAAATTAATACCACAGAAAAGCCGGGCTTCTCGCGGCTTGTGGCTCCCATAGAAATGGTCAAAAATCGTCTCCGAATTTATCAATGAAATTTTAACATTTCTATACAAATATTAAGCCAAATGGCGAAGCCAACGAGTGCGAGAGAGACGGCGCACTTCAACGCTTAGTGTATTGCGTTAGAGCGAGGTCGCAACTGTGGGTGGCATTTACGGCTGGCGTAGGTTTGGTCGTGTTGCTGCATGATGAATGCACGCGAAATTTAAATAGTATTCCGATAATTATGAATGAAACAGATAATATTTGGCAACTTGTGAAATCGCGCGACGGATGACGTTGCGTTCGGCGCTTGGCGCGCGGATTTTAATGTTATTATTATTTTGATATTTATAAATGATTGCTATTATGGAACGTTTTTTTTCTTGTTTATTAATAGGCTGATTGTTAGGCAAGCCATGCTTCTGGGCTTGTATGGAAGGCACGCCACTGCCTGGAACATAAAGGGCTACTGAAGGACACCGTGGATTTTAGTCAGTACAAGTCTGACAGTCCCTCCCGCTCTGCCCTGGGTGGGAGGACTCATTTGATGATTTTACCACGTTAAAAAAAAAAAAAAAAAAAAAAGTTAAGTATAGGTACTAAACATAGGTACCTCAGTACCTAAAAAAAAATGATTTTATGATTTATTATGTAACCTGATTTTTTTTTTCATATTTCTTGTTCATGATCTGAAAAAGGTTCAAATGTAAAGAAGTAGCAATACTTACTTACTTCTTTATAAAGTAGTCACTAGTATGGCATTATTCCAGTATTTTTATTTAAGAGTAATTCTGCAAAAGTAATCCTTCATCTTGGATCAGGAAGTGGTTTCAAAAAGAGAACATCGTTCTTTTATCATCCTTATTTAAAATAGAAAATACCGCGTAATTTGTTTAATTCCGTGATCACAATCCATTCTTTCCTTCTTTTTTATCGTGTGGTTAGTGCCTAACCTGGTGTCAGAGTTTTTATGCCGCCCATGGGCCTCTGACTTGGCTTTACATGCCGTCGAGAAATATCTCTCACGCATGCTTGTTTCCTCACGGTTTTCCTTCACCGAAGCAAGTGATAATTATACAATACGCATATAAATCCGACAAATCAGAGGTGCGTGTCTTGGGTTCGAACTTCAGACCTATGGCTTGGCAGTCCGACAGGCACTGTCTAATACATTAAAATGTCATTAAATCAGTGACAAGTATTTTCAAACAGCCTGTATTCACCACATATTCCGCGACAGCACTCGAGACTTCCCCCATCGATCACATACACATATACACATAACAAACCACTCGATGTTTACAATTGTGCCGATTACAGTAATGGCTCGAGATTAAACCGATTACCGATTATATCGAGAGCAGTATCGAATTAACAGGATTATAGTTACAGAGTGCTTACTTGAGAATGGGTACTCTTATTATTAGTTCATGTTTGTTCAAGTAATTTTAGACTGTACCTACAACACAAGGCGCGTGAGATGTTATCGTAATTCAAGTAGAATACTGCCTCGCAGTAGCGAAGGGTCAATTTTTGTAAGAGGTAAGCCGGAGTAGATATCTTTAATGTGATTTTATTATTTGTCTATAAAAACTGATTGTGCCAGTTTTCAAAGGGAAGCCGGTAGGAATCGAGTTGTAAGCGCCATGATCGCGGGTTGACTAAGTCAGTCAACCCGCGATCATGGCGCTTGCAACAGCGCCGAAATATCGGGAGCTCAAAATAATGAACAATCACGGAAGATATTCCGTAAGTGACAGTATAAGTTTAGCTTTTCTTTAGTTGAAGCATCATCATCATCATCTCATTTCATCATCTGCCTAGCTTTTTCCCAACTACACATATTGGGATCGGCTTCCAGTCTAACCGGATGCAGCTGAATACCCGTATTTTACATGGAGCGACTGCCTATCTGACCTCCACAACCCAGTTAGTACTGGGTAATACGATACCCCTCGGTAAGACTGGTTGTCAGACTTTTTTCTTTTCCTTAGTTGAAGCATTCCACACAAATTCTTGTCACGTGTTAATTTTACATTGTAACTAGAAGATGTTAGGAGACCATTAACATAGACGAACAAACAAAATATATTATAGTAGAATATAACTCATTAACTACCCAAGGAAAGTTAATAATATTTACCACCGCACGATCTTACTCTACCAAATTAAAAAAATCACTTATCTACTAGTAATCACAGAGAAATAGTTGAACATACATGATGAAAATTGGAATACATAACCTCCTCCTTTTTCAGAACTCGGTTAAAAAGTATTTTTATATTTTTTTTTATTTATCTATCAATAACGCCACATATAATTTTCATATTAACCAAAATCCTTATCAACCTTAAACTAAATGGCCGTACATCAAAAGCAAGGTCAATTTCTACTGAAAGGCACACCCGATAGCCAATTTATGTAGCATACAACCAGACGGCTGTCAACGGCTATTTGAGGCTAATCGGCCATTATACGTGTTTGTCTAGGCCGAGCTAACTTTACAACTAATTTAGGTTCTCTATTCGTGTGACATTAGCTTTTCCTAGAGTTTTATTCATGTATTCTGACTAAGTGAATCTGTATTATTAATCTCGAAACGGGATATTTACCATGTTTACTGTTATTTATGAGTTCCCGATATTTCGGCGCTGTTGACGTGATCATGGTGCTTGCAACAGCGCCGTGCAAAGTTAGTGATCATGATAATGATAGTTTAAAATCTTATACAACGTGTAACATAATAAACGCAAGACCTCCCGTGTGGTCTCTCGCACCATGAACATCTTTTGTTCTACGAGTTCTTGAAATTCGCAAAAAAAAAATAATACTTTCTATAGGAACGGACGCAATCAGCTGATCCACATGTATGGTAAAACTAAAAAAAAAGTTATGAATTTCCAAAAGTCATAGAACAAAAGTTGTTCAGTTTCATAGTCTGAGACACCACACGAGAGGTCTTGCGTTTATTATGTTACACGTTGTATATACACAGCCAAGGAGTGGAATTCCCTGCCTGCGTCGGTGCTTCTTTTGGGTTAGCTCGTTCCATCTTAGACCTCATCTCTGTCCCCAGGAAAAGAGAGAAGGACAAGAGAGAAGAAAGAAGACAGTCAAGAGTAAGCCAATTTAGTATTACAAAAAAAAATACGATCAGTCGAGAATGTTATTCTTATTTACCAATCCGACGTGGTGGATACCAGCGTCAATCAATCATCCTGGTTTTTTTTTTTTTCAATACGGCTGTGTTCGATTTTTTTTTTTTTCATGAACGCAGCTCTCTGATTTGATCTTTCTTCTTTAACGAGTGGTTAGTGTCTAACCTGGTGTCAGAGTTATTATGCCACCTATGGGCCTCTGACTTGGCTTTACATGCCGCCGAGAAATATCTCTCAGGCATGCTGGTTTCCTTGCGAAACTATCCTTCACCGAAGCAAGAGATAATAGGGAAGTATCCTGTGTAAAAAAAATATGATTCTATTTAGTCCGTCAGTTAGATTATCGAAAAATATTGGATACGTATTTTTTGTTTTATCAAAATAAAAATTGACGAAGATAAAACGCATCAAAGATCATGAGTGGCCTGTGACGTCACTTTTCGGTAAAAAGTCAGTACACTTTACTTACAAGTATGACGTCACACGAGTTTTCGACGCACTATATCGTCTTCATTTTTAGTTTTCGTAAAAAAAGAAAAAACACGTGTCCAATATTTTTTGGAAATCTATCTGACGGATTAATTAGTTATTTTAGGAAACATCCCTATCATACAATACGCACATGAATCCAAAAAATCAGAGGTGCGTGTCTTGGGTTCGAACTCGATATCTATGACTTGGCTATACGACGGTTACACCACTAGATTATCACTGCTTCCAGATTATATGACTATGACACTATTCGTCTTATTAGATGACGAGTAATAGACAAGAGGAAGACATGCTGACCCCAAATAAATTGGGATAAGGGTAGGAGAATTATGATGGCTCTTAGTATAGGGGTTGTGGAGGTCAGACAGTATTCCACTTCATCTGGTAAGACTGGAAGCCAACCACAACGTAGTTGGGAAAACGGCTGACGATGATAATTAATTCTTTGTTCAGAACATGTGCAAAACCGCACTACACTCACGCTAAATCAAACAAGTTTCTCAATAACCAAACAAAATCAATAGACTATAGTACATTTCTTAGCAACGCCCTAACATTCAGGGTTCCTTGCGAAATAAAACAAATCCCTCTGTAAAAAATTATAATGTACGTAATTGTATCTGAGGCCGCACCTGTCGCGGAGGCGGACGGGACAATCTTGATACTTGCGTCTGGGACCGGTTTTTATTTTATGTTATTGCGAAGTAAGAAAGATTGGATTGTGTGAGGAATTAAATGCAAGAAATTGGATAGCAAGAATAAAAGAAGAAAACGTGGATCGCTGACTTCAAGTATGACTTATTAGAAAGGTTTGAGTTATAGCTGCAGATTCTTTGGAATCGGGGTGTGTTTTGAGACATTGGCATGGATTCAAAACATTAAAAAGTTGTTGGCCTACATGCAATAAGATGACGACGCTTTGCTGCACAGTGATCGCGTAGCTCGTACTTAGGATAAGCATAAAGCGCAGGCCACACCGCCAGCTAGCGAGCGAGCGAGGCATCGTTTCACGTCTTTTCATAATTTGGTTCACACCGTGAACTACCGAAAGTGCCGAAATGAAATATGAAAAGAGGCTCGCCCGGCTCGCTCGCTCGCTAGCTGGCGGTGTGGCCTGCGCGTTATTCCTGTCACTGTCACATAACTGTCAAACTACAAGTGTAAGATAGAGACCAACGATAATGCTAAGCAACGTTTATAGATTTGGGATTAAGACTGATAGACATCTAGACCTACAATTTGAACAAGCTTCGATGTTATGTTGCTGTAGCCCCCAGAACATGGATGAGCACAATGGCCGACATACTTTCACATGCTCGTTTGTTTTCCAGTTCAGCCCACCTCAACAAAATAATTCAGCTTATTTATTCAGATCAAACGCTCATAAATTACCTACAAAACCAAAGATAAATAACAGCCAATCGAGAAACTCTTCATCTGTTAGTTTCATTTGTAAAATTAACCTCGAGAGGAGAACGGATCCATACGGTTCGTTAATCAGGTAAAGAGCCCGTTCTGACCCGACTTCACCCAACCCGTCAATTTTGCTCGCTTCAACACACTTTCTGAAAGAATTTATAACAATAATATAGGTACGTTTCTCATTTTAGATACGTAGGTATGAGAATTACGAAAGAAAGGCTGTGATTTTTTTGTACATTATTTCGGCTATGTCAATATTGACTGACCATATTTTATTTAGTTTCAGTACTTGAGAGGAGGATACGTGGCAGGTCTGAGGTTCTGTTACCAATTGAAAAAGGTGATTCGAATAATTTTACTGCGGTAGGGATAAATAAAGTAAAATAATAGTCAACTTTAGCATTTTCATAATTATTATTATAAAATTACGATAAGTTATAGACTCAGGCGTTATTTTGCGGAAATTCATGTCACCAATTGTTACGCAAAATATGTAGTTTCAATTCCGGAATAAAAACAACATATATTGCATAACAATGAATTATAAAATTTAATTCTAAATACTTAATGTTGCTGGTAAAATAATCTCATAATAAATTTATTACTAGCCCGTATCGCCCCAATCCCACCCCCTGCTTGGCGAAGGTTTCCTTCTCCCACCTCTCCCTGACCCAAGCTACCAAAGTAACTCCTTAATCACATCATTATTTTCCCCATAAACCACACAACAGGACATTTTTAAAACAAAAACTATCATGCACTTTAAACTAAATTCCACTAAGCACCAGATTCAATAACATGAAATAAAGTGACATGGTAATTTTTTACGACATCGTAAAGTACCAAGAAGGTTGGTCGCCGTAGTGTCCGCCGAGCTCAGGTGTGTTATAAAGACGTTTTTCTTGTCTCAGGTCCCGCGGTGCCATTGCGAAGTAGGGATGCGGCACTGTCGCTTTTTGTTTATCGATATGTCGATGTTCTGTTTTTAAAGCACTAATTTTAGCTTACATTTTCAAGAGTTTTATGCCACAAAGAGTTTTTAGAAACCAATTGGTTGGTAATAAATTAAAAAAATAAACACAACTAAATATCGTATGTCCGAATTTACGATGGATACGATACCACATGAGTGGTGTTGATGACTATTTTGTTCCGTTCCTTTTGTTTTAGCAAATATTTGTTTTGCTTTGAAAGAAAGAGATAATTTCATTTTATATTTTGTTTTGTTTTTGTATGCATGTCAAGTCTTTCGACAAATAAATATGGTTTTCTTTCTTTCTATGGATCTTACCAGTAGCAGAACTATTTCTTGATAAAATTGTGTGGTAATCTAAATATACAAAATGGTAAACTGACTGACTGACTGGGTGATATATCAACAACAGCCCAAACCGCTGGTCCTAGGGACATGAAACTTGGAGGGTGTGTTCTTTGTGAAGAATAAGTATCCACTAAGAAAGGATTTTTGGGAATTCCATCCCTAAGGGGGTAAAATAGGGGATGGAAGTTTATATGAAAGTCTGTCAGTTTTGAAGTTAGGATCTTAAAATGTCGTGTTTAGGCTGACGATTGAAAATTAATTTAGACATGTTTCAGCGCTTTAATAATTCTACCCCCGAAGCGTTAAAAAGGGGGATGAAGGTAAGTAACTATGTTTGTTCGGGTGGGATATTTTTCGACATCCACGCGGGCGAAGCCGCGGGCAAAAGCTAGTATTATATAATTATGAAGAAAATAAAGGAGCTTATAACTAAAGTTCAGCTCACTCATAAACAGAACACGATAAGATTAACATAACCACAACAACGCTGGTATAATTCCAATAACACTCCTGTATTGGTCATTACTGGCAACATTGGTTATGTAATACATAATGAGAACAGTTAACCCAGATTACTCGTATTACTGCCTACTTACCGTTTCAATTGTTATTTCAGTACGAACTAGCAATATGGTCGTATTTGTGGAGCGATTACGATTTAATTTTGTTTGTTTATTTAATCATTCGTACGCTGGTATAATTCCAATAACATTTACATGGAGCGACTGCCTATCTGACCCCCACAATGCAGTATCTGGGTGCCATGGGTACACGATACCCTTTGGAAAGACTGGTTGTCACTCTTTCGGGTTTGTGACTACCAGGACCAACGGCTTTTTTTTTCGGATGGTCGGATGGTTGATCATCAAATGACCCCCCCCCCTCCCGCTCTGGGCGGAGCGGAAGGGAGTGTCAGACTTCTACTGCCTAAAACCCATCCATGTTTCTTCTTTGCCCTTTGTGTTCCGGGGCCGCGGTATCTCTTTCAGTCAGAACAGTCCCGCAGCCTTGAGGACCAACAGCTTTACGTGCTCCATGTGTCTTAATAAATAACAATAACGCGAGCAAACTATAACGCACCGGCTATGTCATAATTATCGCTGCTAACATCATCGTCTGCGTGACTTCGGGTCGGCGCAACACGTTTTTTTCTTAAACTCTGCTCCGTCAACCGTCACGCTAACATTTACTCCTTTTTCTTTCATATCATTCCTCACACAATCCATCCATCGTTTCCTTGGTCTTCCTCTCCCACTCCATCCATCAACATGTATGACAGAGTACCTAACTCATTTTTATTTTTTTTATATTTATCTGTTTTCCGTTTTCCATTTTTGTTTATGTTTAGTAGTTTTTGTGCTTTAGTTACTGTAATTGGTTTTAAACCGTTGTAATTAAATAAAATAAATAAATAAATAATCATCACTCTTTTAGCCACATTCGATTAGTTTAGTACCTACTCATAACAAAAAAAAAAAAACAATTTATCGATATCGACAGAACCTAACCCATCCCTAACCATAAAATATCAGTCAAAGTATGACAAATATTGTTTTTACTACACAACGGGCTAGGCGGGACGAGCCAGCATCCCGGCTGCAGAGATTTTAAACATATCTCGGAAAAATAGCTCGCATTACTTACATGCTTCTTATTGAGATCTGAGGCATGTTCTTTTAAAGAACGTGGATATGGTTTGCAAGGAGTATAATAATATTAGGTGGAGGTAGCTTTATTTTAAAGTGTTCTTCCTTAGGCTACTCGTTTAACTGTTTTTTCAGAAAACGTTATAGTTAGTGTGTATCAGTAGCGAAGGGTAATTTTTTTGTAAGAGGTAAGCCGGAGAACATATCTTTAATCTATCTATACATATAAAATTCAAAGTCCTGACTGACTGACTGACTTATATATCAACGCACAGCCCAAACCACAGGTCCTAGAGCCATGAAATTTGGACAGTGTACTCTTTGTAAAGAGTAGGTATCCACTAAGAAAGGATTTTTCGAAATTCCACCCCTAAGAGGATGAAATGGGGTGTTGAATTTTCTATGAAACTTTTTATTCTCTGAGTCGATTGACTTGAAAATGTGTCTACATATACTTCAGCTAAAATGATGAGATACGTGTATCACAGTTTTTCCAAAAACATCCCCCAATTTAAAATTCAATGTCCTAACTGGCTGACTGATACATCAACGCACAGCCCAAACCGCTGGTCCTAGAAACATGAAATTTGGAGAATGTACTCTTTGTGGAGAGTAGGTATCCACTAAGAAAGGGTTTTTCGAAATTCCACCCCTAAGAGGGTGAAATGGGGTGTTGAATTTTCTATGAAACTTTTTATTCTCTGAGTCGATTGACTTGAAAATGTGTCTACATATACTTCAGCTACAATGATGAGATATGTGTATCACAGTTTTTCCAAAAACATCCCCCAATTTAAAATTCAATGTCCTGACTGGCTGACTGATACATCAACGCACAGCCAAAACCACTGGTCCTAGAAACATGAAATTTGGAGAATGTACTCTTTGTGGAGAGTAAGTATCCACTAAGAAAGGGTTTTTTGATATTCCACCCCTAAAAGGGTGAAATGGGGTGTTGAATTTTCTGTGAATCTCTCTCGAGGTCGATTGACTTGAAAATGTGTCTACATATACTTCAGTTAAAATGATGAGATACGTGTATCACAGTTTTTCCAAAATCATCCCCCAATTTAAAATTCAATGTCCTGACTGGCTGACTGATACATCAACGCATAGCCCAAACCGCTGGTCCTAGAGACATCAAATTTGGAGAATGTACTGTTTGTGGAGAGTAGGTATCCACTATGAAAGGGTTTTTTGAAATTCCACCCCTAAGAGGTTGAATTGGGGTGTTGAATTTTCTGTAAAACTCTCTCGAGGTCGATTGACTTGAAAATGTATTGTGAGGGTGTATTCTTTGTGAAGAGTAAGTATCATTTTTTCGAAATTCCTACCCACTAGAGGGTGAAATGGGGTGTTGAATTTTCTGTGAAACTTTTTATTCTCGGGGTCGAATGTCGATTGACTTGAAAATTTGTGTACATACTCTTCAGATAAAATCCAGTAAATCCGATGTCCAATCTCAAACCAAGGTATCAATATTTCACGAATCTAATTTAATTGATATAACTTTAAACTAATATTTGCAAGTTATAAGCAAGTACATGTAAATCTATGTAAGTATGTATTATAGATAGATACGTAGATTACTTATTATCCCAGAAGTAAGATCCCGTGGGCTATTCCCTAACTCCACGCGGGCGAAGCCGCGGGCATAAGCTAGTGTGATTATATTATTTGTCTATAGAATACTGAATGTGCCATTTTTCAAAGGCAAGCCGGCAGGAATCAAGTTCTATGGAAACTTCGCCACTGGTGTGTATAGTAGGAGTTTGAAAGTGGCTTTTCTTTTTTTCCGGATGGGAAATCATGAAATGACCCCCCCCACTCTGGGCAGAGCGGAAGGGAGTGTCAGACTTGTACTGACTAAAACCTATCCATGTTCCTTCTTTGCCCTTTGTGTTCCAGGGCCACGGTATCTCTTTCGAACAGTCCCGCAGCCCTGGCAGGCATCGGCCCTTGCAGACCCCTACATCGTTGCTGATTTGAAAGTGGCTTAACGTGATTTCCGAGGCACGGAGGAAACTCGGTATGTAATGGGCGGTCACTCATCCACGGAACAATCTAGACAAGCGTGGCTTAACCTTAATACTGGTTTCACACGAGAGTAGAACAGTGAGGCAGGACAGTGAGACAGAACAGTTTGGAAGGACAGTGGCGTTTAAATATAGCACAGTCCGCGAGTGACAGCGATGGAGCGTCGACGACGATAACGGCAACATTTACGTCACTTACTCAAAATTGCAGCACAAATAGCTCTGGATGAGCTAATTGAAATGGTAAAGAAAAAATAAATAGGAAAGAAAATTTTAAAATAAGTCAGGGCACGCGCACTCGCACTGTCCTGCTCTTTGCACTGCACTGCCCTCGCGTTCACACGAGTCGAGCCACAAGACAGACGTGCGAGAAAGACGGTGGGGGGAGCAAACTGCCCCGAAAAAATAAACCGGCGAGCTATTAACTGTTCTGCCTTGGTTACTGTCATGACAGTACTGCAGTGGCGAAGGGTCAGTTTTTGTAAGAGGTAAGCCGGAGTACATATCTTTACTATATAGAACATTATTGGCTACAGAACGCTGACTGTGCCATTTTTCAAAGGGAAGCCGGTAGGAATCGGGTTGTATGGAACCTTCGCCACTGCAGTACTGTGCGTTCAAACAGTAGCAGTACTGTGCTGCCCTCGTGTGAAACCAGCACAAGATCGACCCGAGCGGCCGTTATTATTTGGCCTCGAGCTCAACTCAGCTCATACTCTTCCCTACTTCGATTAAACAAAAAACCTAAAACATCTCAAATATGTCTACTACATATGAGTTTTTAAACTGTCGTGATTCACATGATCATTAACATTAACACTGAAATCGGGATATAACTAGATACTTTCGCTGATTAATTAATTGTTATTCGGTTTCTCCATCAGGAATATCACAGTGGCAGCCATAAAGCCTGGATTTGTGCCCGGTTGATGGCAATAGGCTCACCCCGTATTACATGGGACTTAAACATAACGTGCGAAATGTGGTTGTTCTATTAGGTACACCTCTGCCTAACCCTTCGGGGATTACAGGCGTGATGTTATGATGTAAATATTGCCATTTTTAAAAAAGTACACTTAACCCCATTGAAAAGAACAAGAAAGAGTATAAAAAACTAACCTAAAATAGGGCAACACTTTCGCCGCTAAGTGCCGGACAAAACGTCAAGTAGAATTTGTCACCTTGCAACCCAATCTACCTTTTTAGATGAAATACTCGGCTTGTTGAATAAATATCGTATTTCTAAGAAAACGGCCCAATTGTCGCGACTCTAATGGTCGAGGAATTGTACAAACAAGTTAATTTAACTTGAAAACTTGGTATCCCTTACAATTGTAACTTTGAAGTTAAAGTATGGCGTATACTGGGTAGCGGAAGATGGGTTTTTGGCAGATTTACTGAATAGCTGCCTTGTCAACGAAGCACTAAATCTTCAGATGTCACCAGCCCCCGTAGCATGACCACCGTAGACAAGGATTTCTTTGACGGAAGAATCGACAAAATGACAGATAGTGCAAAGAAATCTGTCATTGTGTCGACACTATCTGTCATTTTGTCGATTCTTCCGTCACAGCTACGGGGGCTGAGCGCGTCAAAGGAAGTAGTACATTGACATTGTTTGTTTCACTCGTAGTGAAAATCATATCTATCGTTTCATGCGTGTGCAAGCTCTCTCTTCTTAGTATGCGCTGTTTTTAAGTGCGGTGAGGAAAATCATCTGGTCTTTTCAACGTCCAGTCATAATAAGGCTTATTTCTTTTGTTTTATAGCTTTGTGGTCTGTGAACATCACGTTCGAAATTCGAACGGTGTCTCGTTGTGAATCCGCGATGATTTACTTTAAAAACAAATGAGTTCGCTTTCGAATTGTGTGCGCTCACTTGAGTGAGGTGAACTAGTGTACTTTCCAAAAGAGTGTGATTTTTCGTATACTGAGAAATACGATTACAGTTTCCTGAGACGCAGTACAACCGCAGAGATTAGTTTTAGTACAATAATCGGAGGAGCATAGTAACACAGCACGCGTAGCATGGCCACCGTAGAAACGGGTTTTGTCGACGGAAGAATCGACAAAATGACAGCTCAACAAAAGCAATCTGTCATTTTGTCGATTCTTCCGTCAACAAAACCCGTTTCCCAGCTTCAGGTCACCTTATCGTTATCTGCCTAGCCTTTTCCCAACATTCCTACCAGTTTTTTGACTTGACGCGACTAAGTGTCTGACCACCACAATCCAGTTCAGCCCTTGTCAATCAAAGTACATCTTGCGGCATATTTGGGAGCGCGTCGCCGCCCCGCACTGTTGGACGTGCCAGCGGCTAGGACTAACCTGCTCAAGTTTACCCCTATGTCGCGAGCCGCACGTGTTATTAATATTATAACGGTATCGGAAGATATATTTGGGCAAAACCTGCCGACATTTGTCAACTAGCCAACTGTGGGCTTGGTCATGGTTGGGTATTGATATTTCAACTATAGCTATTATAATTTTTAATAATTTTTTTAATGTAATTTTACTGTTTATGTTGTTTAATTCTGTGTTGTAGCATCGTATTGGACTTGGTCTGTAATGTTGCTATGGTTGGTGGTAAATAAATAAATATTTTCAAGGATTCTATGCCACCCCAGTGTGCGGCGCGCCTTAAACTAATGGGCCAAAGGGCTGTCTTTGTATTTGGGCGACATTTTGTCGATAAAATAATTTGATGGCCGTTATAAACAGTTGACAATTAGGTGGAGATGGGCTGTAGAATTAGGAAAGGGGGGTAATTGGAACAATGTTTAAGTGGCAAGATGTGGTCGCAGGTTCTGTAACCGTCGGAAAAGGGGTAGAGGTTTTCTAATCGACGTGTAGTTTTTTTTCGAGTTAAGAATCGTTATATGACTTTTTTAATGACTGAAGAACACTCCAGTACTATACAGGGTAATTTTAAAAAAAAACAGCTGTTCCATACATTTTCACCGTGTAGGAAACAGCTGTTTTTTTTTTTTTTATTACCGAAATAAAAAAAAAATTGGGGATATTCAGAATGGTGTACTGAATACGACGTGACCGTTTTTGCGTCGGTGTCTCTTCAACCGAGTATAAAGGGTGTAAATAGACCCTTAACATAACCGAAAGGCACAGATTTTAACTTTACACACCTCCCCGACCCCCGTTCTGTTCAATCCATCCATCAGCACAATGCTTTGAGTGCTTTCCATCGAGTCCTACCGTAAAACGTGATTCTTCACCCCAAAAAAAAAGTCGATTCCCAGCAATAATTTTTGTGTAAAGTTACTTAATTTGATGTACAGATTGCTTGGTTGACGGCTATGTGAAGGGTTTGTTTACACCCTGTATACTCCAGCCGAATACCTATAAGATTTTAGCCACCAACCACCCGAGCAGTGATGGTTTAGTGGTATCACAGGTAAGCATAACCAGCCTACGTTCCCACTGCTGGGACAGACCTCTTCTCTGTTAGAGAGAGTAGGCTGCAAACCACCACGCCACGCGGCTCAGTGCGGGTTGGTAGATGACAGATGTCTTTGAATTTTTGGTTCTAGGACATGCTGGGTTCCTTACCACGTTTTGCTATACAACGTTTTGAAAGCAATGAAAAGACTGAATTATCAAACTATGTTAGGAATATTAATAATAATTTTGGTTTGCTGTAAGAAAACCCAATTCTGGGTTAAGCTCGCCATTGTACATAAGCTATATTGTTGCAATTTGTATGTATATTTGTTTTTTGTATGCAATAAAGAAAAAAAGAATAAATTATAACGTGTTTCCGTCGAAAATGTGCACTCTCGACTCCTTGATGTTTATCACTTCCGTGCCGATTTGTGGGAATCAACTACTATATATTTCCGGACAAAGTCGCGGGCTAAGCTAACAAGAAAAGGTGTTCTCAAGTGCTCCTCTATGCACCCCTTAAAGTATAAGTCGTGAAGTCATCCGCGAAAACTGTGCATTACCAATATTACCATTCATACTGGACCTATTGTATGTATGTCCATTTGTCACAAAGGTATATGATAAGCAGTCGTCTTTGACATCACATATACATAGTGCTCTGCTTAACATACCTTTGAAGATCGTCTCTTATATGGATATCACAGCATCCGTATAAGTTTCAATGACTTTATTGATGTAGTTCTCAAGTATGTGAATATCTGAGAATAGATCGCGCAGTAGACAAAAAGGTCTTTTCAGACACGTAAGCTGGGCTAGATTTTTACTTTACCTAACCGACGATGTTCTCGCTGTATAGAATATATGCTGTATACCAGTAGCGAAGGGTCACTTTTTGTAAGAGGTAAGCCGGAGTAAGTATCTTTAATGTGATTATATTATTTGTCTATAGAATACTGACTGTGCTATTTTTCAAAGGAAAGCCGGTAGGAATCGGGTTGTATGGAACCTTCGCCACTGCTGTGTACAAAGAACACGATGGAGACATCGACTTATGGGTTCGTCCATTAATCACGCGATGTTTTTTAGCAACTTTTTTAACCCCCCTTCCTCCCTTTGGTGAGGTTTTAGACTACCCCTCACCCCTACCCAAAAACACGTATTTTTTGGTACAATGTATCTTATAAAAAATCAGAATATTCTCTTTAAATGACAGGTTAACAGGTATAATCTACACTAATATTATAAAGCTGAAGAGTCTGTTTGTTTGGTTGAACGCGCTAATCTCAAGAACTACTGGTTCGAATTGCAAAATACTTTATTGTGGGATAGCCCATTTATCGAGGGAGGCTATAGGCTATATAACGTCACGCTACGCAAAAAGAAAACAAGTCAGAACCGGCGGCTGAAACCGCGGGGCACAGCTAGTCTAATTTAATTCTGGAATATTAAGCACCGTGATAAAAATGTCAAAGTCACGCACCGCGGTTTGGTTTAGAAATCGCGCGTTCAAAGAAAAAAATAATCATCATCATTCATATTTTTTTTTTTTTTTTTCATTTTTTTTTTTTTTTCATTTCTGACTACAAACACCCTTTCTTAGTGGATACCTACTCTTCACACACCACACCTTCCAAATTTCATGTCTCTAGGACCAGCAGTTTGGGCTGTGCGTTGATATATCAATCAGTCGAGTTCGACGCCACGGTTGGCGAAGTGGCTGAGCAATTGACTGCTGCGCTTCGTGTCGCGGGTTCGATTCACGCACGGAACAAATATTTGTATGGACTACAGGTAGTTGTTCCGGGTGTGGCTGTTTGTGTTTGTGAATTTAAATGTTTGTAAACGCACCCACGATACAGGAGAAATTCCTAGTGTGGGACAAAGTTTAAAAAAAAAAGTCAGTCAGGGCTTTGAATTTTATATGCACAGATAAACTAGATTAACACATAGGATACTTTTTATCCCGGTAGTATGATCCCGTGGGACAATTATCGAACTCCACGCGGGCGAAGCCGCGGGCATACGCCAGTTCATCCTAAAGCTAGACCAACAACTACGGTAAACCCGTCCGTTTTTCAAGTCCTTTTTCGCTGGCATATCCATCGCTGCACTCTTCATCAAACGTCAGCGAGAATGAACCGTCATCGGATGCATCGTCCGACATATCCAACATATCGGACGAGTTGGACGGGTCGGACGAGTGATCGAGTGACAAGAACAAATTGCTTCTGAGCTCTCAAGCTTGGATCACGGTAAACGGTGGATGATTTTGTATGAGGTTTTTTATGGGTGGGTTAAGTTTTACCTTGGACTTTGAATGGCTGGTGGAAACATTACATAACATCACGTCTGTAATTCCCGAAGGACTAGACTGATGTGTACCTGATAGCAGTAGCGAAGGGTCAATTTTTGTAAGAGGTAAGCCGGAGTACATAATCTTTAACGTGATTATACTATTTGCCTATAACTGTGCCATTTTTCAAAGGGAAGCCGGTAGGAATCGAGTTATATGGAACCTTCGCCACTGCCTGATAGTACACCCACATTTCGCAAGTTATGTTTAGGACCAGTGTAAAAGGGGGCGGGCCTATTGCCATCAATCGGGCACAAAACCAGACTGCGTGCTGAGAAATTCCTGATGGAAGAACCCAATAACACTGTCCGACCTGGGAATCGAACCCAGGACCTCATGCTCAGCAATTGCGAATTATGTTTAAGACCCATGTAAATGGCTGTGAGCCTATTGCCATCACACAAAAAACTAGACTGCGTGGCTGCTACTGAGAAGTTCCTGAATAGGGAAACGAACCCAGGCCTTCATGATCAGCAATCGTACTTGCGACCACTAGACCAACGAGACGAGTAATATTATTTAAAGTAGTCCCTTTAATTTAATAATTATTTGGTACCTTTATCCTTCACGAAAGATTGTCTTTGCTGGGACATACCTGAAAAAGAAAAATTGAATAATTAATGATAAGGTTACACAAGAAGCTATTTTATAAACATCACGTTCGAAATTCGAACGGTGTCTCGTTGTGAACCCGCGATGATTTACTTTAAAAACAAATGAGTTCGCTTTCGAATTGTGTGCGCTCACTTGAGTGAGGTGAACTAGTGAACTTTACAGAATGGCACTACTGCGATTGGTTGTTATAACCTATGAAAAAAGTGATAATGATAAATCTGGCTAGACTGAAATCTAGCAAATCATGCCTATGATGAAAATGCCATTATCTTCTGATCTCACCTCTGTTTACACCCCATTAAAGACAGGCGTGGCGATAATTAAAAAATATAAAACCCACTATTGTAGGTATGTGAAAATAAAGTTGACATAAAAATAATAATAATGATTACAATTATGACGCCCACATCATTACCAAAACACAATTTAATAGTTCATAAAAACATTATTTTTATTACAATAATAATAACTTTATCTGCAAATCAAACATATGTCGCATTTAAAGAAAGGTCATCGTAGGTCGTTAAGGTTCAGTTTACATTGCCGCGGAATGGTATGGAAGAAAGTGTTTGTAACGAAATCTTGCAATGCAAAATGAACTTTGTGTTAATTGTGTAACGTATAGACTGGATACGAGCCAAGAAACAAGTCGCGAATCTTGCGGAGAATTCTCGGGAATTCCCACATTTAGCTGCTCTTATCTAATTTGTTTATTACACACACACAATTGATATAAAATAAAAAAATAAAAATAAAATACTTAATCTTTTTTCTTCTTTATATGCGTTGTAAGATGCGAGTGCGAGTTGGTTTGTGTGTATATTTTTTTTTTGTGTGCAATAAAGAATAAGATTTCGTCGTAAAAATACGCTTCTAGTCCTATCCGCGGCAATGTAAAGTGAGCCTTAAATAAACACTCATTTGCTTAATCATTTATTTGGGCTATTAAATAAGCATTACGTATGTGAAGGGGCTTTTTTTTAAATTGACATAATGCGAGTCCGCTTATGGAGGGTTCGTAATGAACCGTTAAGATCTATTTATGAAGGGCATTTCTTTTTTTTTTTTTTTAGTGGGTTAGCAAACAGGCCGACCTATTCAATGGCTTATCATCGAGTTTGTGCAACACCAAATGGTTTGCCAATGTTTTGCTGACCATAGAGCCACGTAACTCAAATGATATACAGGGTGTAAACAGACCCTTCACATAGCCGTCAACCAAGCATTCTGTACATCAAACTAAGTAACTTTACGCAAAAATTATTGCTGGGAATCGATTTTTTTTTTGGGGGTGAAAAATCACGTTTTACGGTAGGACTCGATGGAAAGCACTCAAAGCATTGTGCTGATGGATGTGTTAAATAGTACGGGGGTCATGGAGGTGTGTAAAGTAAAAATCTTACATTAAAATCTTGTATTTAAAAAAAAGCTTGTGAAAAAGTTGGAACTTTGACCCCCAATATCTCCGTAACTACAAGGTTCCCAGGTATAGTCTAGAACAAAAAAAATATCGCAAAGACGGGGAGAACAAGTGCCTTTCGGATATGTTAAGGGTCTATTTACACCCTTTATGCCCCAGTGATTTCCTGACCGTGTGTTGTGTATGATTTCTTGTGGTGGAGATTCTAAAATGAATAATTAAAATAGAAGATTAACTAAAGAAGTCCATAGAAAACTGGATCTAAGAACTAATATAGTTAGGTTCAAATCACAACTCGACATTAAGCATCCAATACCCTAAACGAAGTACCACCGGACATCACGACAACTCCGATACCTAAATGCAATAAATTATTCCCGTCAATTTAATAACGCTTAGCTTCCTGCCCACCCGTGTAAGAAAACCATGAAGATAGCGATAAATTCCAGGGTATCATCAGGGGTGTAGTAATATAAATAACGGAATACTCCCTACGCCTGCTCGTGATGGTATGTGGCAGATGAGGGGTATTAGACTGGCCGGTCCCTATGTGTTTGGGATACATAGTGTAAGATATTTGATAATCTTATAGTAATTATTCTAAAACTCTAGGGTTACCTTCTATAAAGTAAAAATAATACAAAAAGTCGTAACATAATGTGGTCCAAAAACGCACAGTTTCGAAGATATTATCAATGATAATTAATTGAATTTGATGAAACTTATCAATGGATAAATACGAGTAATTCATTTTCATTCAAACCAATCATTCATATTTAAAGCTAAGAAAATGCGACGTTGTCATATTTCACGCAAGGGTATTACATTAATAATCGTGACTTTGTCGAATTATTTTGTATGAAAAATGAAAAAATAAAAATAATTCATAATGCCAGTTGATTCTTTGATATGTCATTCATATCCCAGAGTTATGGGATTTTAAAAAAACCCATGTATAATCGATTTATGCGGCAAAATGTTTTGTGTAAAGATTTCCACACTAACGTCATAGACAAATTGACATTCTATAGTGAAAACGATGATGGAAAACACTGTTTTAAGCTTTCACGGTTTACAACTAAACTTATACTGCACACCCTCCTGTACTGTGTGTGTACTTATATCGGGAGCTCAAAATAATGAACAATCACGGAAGATATCCCGTAAGTGACAGTATAAGTTTAGATAATGGAAAAGTCAAAAATGACTTTGACATAAGCTACCGAAATGCTTATGTCAAACTCGTTGTAGGAGTACGCAACGTTTTTAATGGGATTTTCACTTGTCTATGCCCTCCTGCCTATGCAGTTAATGTTGATAGATTCTTGCAATAAAAATACGAATATACAAAATCGCAACAAAACAGGAACAAGAGACTTACTTAATATTGCACGAGGTTTTTGTTTTACCCTTGTAACGTCCTGAATACGGAAAAAATTGTATTGAAACAGCAACCATTTGATGGCAGACATAAGTTTTTGATTTTAGATTTCTTTACAGAGAATTATTATTTCCTTTATTTATTTTTTAACAGATTCATTACATTTTTAAATATTAATTTAAAAATATATAAAAAAAACATTTAAAATATTAAAAAATTGTAGCCCACCGGTATCGGGAACAGGGTCCAAGCCACCGGGCGGTCAGGGCTCCAGAGAGACACCAATACGAGAGATAACACTACGAGCCGTGTCCAGGAGTACCGCTTTCTGAATCTAGCCCTTGATCCAGCTGCCTAACGAGAGCCTCCCCAGGTATTGACGGAGAATTATTATTATAATAAGATTAGGCCTGAAGATTCAACCCTCAGACTGATCGACTCGTTGAAAATTCCAAAGCGCCTGTGAGGTTGAGTTTTGAATTCCAGAAAGACCTCAACTCACTTCCAAATATGTACTGTGACCACGATTTCCTTGCTAAACGAAAATAAACCCTAAAGCACCTCCAACTACTCAAACAGGCATCTGTTACATCACCGACTGCGGTACCATCAATAACTGCTCACAAACTCAACATGAACCCTAATTTTATGACCTCAAGGTAGTTTTTCGTTCGACACGCGACTTACATAACTCGGGAAAACGGTATGTTCCTCCAGTTTTATGCGTCGATAATATTTGGCAATATCTAATAATAAATGTTGCTTATTTGTATGTGTGTGGATTTACTTTATGTAGTTTTTATTTTGGGTCCGGTGTTGCTTAACTAAGCAACGTTTGCTTACATGACCAAAATTTACAAGTGTATAAAAACGGAAAAACATCACCATCTGCCTAGCCTTTTCCCCAACTATGTTTGCGTCACCTTCCAGTCTATCTGGATGCAGCTGAGTACCAGTACTTTACATAGAACGACTGCCTATCTGACCTCCATAACCCAGTTAGTACTGGGTACTACGATACCCCTTGGTAAGACTGGTTGTCATGAGCCTTTCGGGCTACTAACTACCTGTAACGACTTTCAAAGATTTAATAATGACAGCCAGGACCAACGGCTTAATGTGCTTTCCGAAACTTTCCTTTTAAAACTCGGTATATTAAGGGTGGTCACTCATCCACAAACAAACCTAGGCAAGCGCGACTTAACCTAAAGGTCGATCCGAGCGACTGTTATCGGAGCCACGAGCTCCAAAATTTACAAGTGTATAAAAATGGAAAAGGCTACATCATGCCAATATTCGCCGAAGGTGTAAGGAATCAACGAAGAAGAATGTATGTAATACCCGCTAACGTTATACAGAATCAAAGAAGTTTCATTTTTACTTTACATATTAAAAAGAAAATTACAAACCTAGAAATAAAATTTGTTTTTTTTTTGTTTGAGTACTTACGGTAGTAACATGGGTTATTTATTTTCCCCATCTAACAACCTAATACTGGAGTAGTAGGAAGGCTAATCAAAATTAATGGTATAACAACTGGTAGTAACTAGGGCAACAAAGGGCCTAGTCGACTACGATCATCTTCTTCCTATCCTTGCCAACTATGTTGGGGTCGGCTACCAGTCTAACCGGATGCAGCTGAAGTATTTATTCTGGAGCGACGGTCAATCTCATCACCACAATCTAAACTAACATTTCACTCCACCAGTACCAACGCAATTGAGCACTGCTGGGCGCAAAAACAGAAAATTATATATTTGAAAACTCTTATAACATTACCCCTAGACTTCGTACCCAGCAGACCTCACACACAGCAGTCACATTATAGATCACTTGATCAACGAGGCATTGCGACGTACAGAAGACCGCATCGGTGGTGACACTTTGACCTTGAGCTGGCCTGGGGTAATACGGAGTTTAAATAGAATCAGACCAGCTTATACTGGTTTCCATAAATACTGACATGCGGTCTTACGGTATTCTTATCAGCCATTTGTGCAGGGCAAAGGCCTCCCTTACCTAATTCCATCTATCCATAGCTGTTATTGGCCAATCATTGAGTAAAGAGTCTAGTTCGTTCCGCCATCTCTTTTTAGGCATGCCGCAATGCCGTTTGCTTCTGTTTGGGACCCACTGTGTCACTTTAGTCTTCGCCTTCTTAACGTATCGATGGCAAGTTAAGATATGTTTGGCATAAAATTCAGCTACGTGAACTCCGCTTACTGACACAGTTTAAAGGGTCATCAGTGAGAGGGATGCGGTGCAATATGGAAGTTGGGGCATTGTCTGTGGGGAGGCGCCGCATACACACTTGAGATCTGAGTTTTCTTTAAACTGGGGAGGGGTTCATGGACGACTAGTTACGAAAAAGTTATTTGGATATTGTTTGCGAAAAATATGGAATATTTCGGAAGCAATACCGCGTGTCATCATAGTCTTCCTTCGCGTGACAGCCAACAGTTGTATAGACACGCTACCCCACTTATTTATTCACGAGTACCATCTCTATATATCTGAATATATATGTAACATACTGCAAAACAATGTTATTTTACCCGCCCTATGAAAAGAATAGTCTCAGGTAGGATTGTCGCAGATATGGGTATGGCGTTTAAAATATATGGAGGAAAGGTTTTGTCTCTACGATATGGTATAGTATTTTGGGAATTGATATAAATTCTCATGTAGGTAGTTTATACATAAATAAGCAGCCTATTGTTCCCACTTCTGATATTTAGGCTTTCAGAAGTGGGCCAAGTAAAACCACGTGGGCCCAGTTGGTGGACAGGGACAAATTATTTTGAATAGTTGGTTTAAGGAGTTTCCAGAACTTTTCTAACCATGTTCTCCTTCACCTGTTTTTAAATGAGAGAAGTCATGGCAAAGATTAGAAGGCTTGGGCTTAGAAGCGAATATCTCATCAACCGACCAAGAAAGAACGTATTTGAGGAACCTCGATATATTTGTTTAAGAGCTGTCGATAGACATCGCACACAGTTATATACGCAGTTTCTTTTTCATCAAATCGATTTTGGAACTCCTCAAACCAGATTTTGACAAGGAAATCGAACGGAGGAGTATACCAATAAAATGGTGACATAAAGCTACGTACATGCTTTCAAGGTACACATCACCATGGCGTCACCACCCGTGCCAGTCGCGGTACAGTCAGACAAATAAACTGCTATAAATATACTTTGATTTACTTCTCTAGGTGCTTTTATTTACTCAGTGAGGTTATGAAAAACACAACATTACGCCTGTACTTCCCAAAAGCTTAGACAGAGGTGTACACGCATTTGACCAGAAAACAGACATACGTTTTATATAATAGGGGCCGAGCCTATTGCCATCGGCCAGGCATTGACGAGCTGCTAGAGCACTGTAAAAATCCTTAAAGAGAAACCTCAACTTAGTCCAACCTGGGAAACGAACCCGAGTCCTCTCGCTCAGCAGTAGCACTAGTGAGCACTAGACCAACCAGGTGGCGAGAGAATATTTTTACTGCTTTACCCACAAAAATTATTATAATTAGAATAAGGTAAAGCTACACATTCTCAGAAACAACATAACATGACAGTTCGATCTTCGATCTATCATAACAATCCTATGAAGTACTGTCCCATCAAGGATAATCATAAAAGAAATGGTAAAACAACAGCAGGAAAGATATTTATATATCTTTTCCTCTTCGCGTATCTTTCCGCGATCACTCTTGTTTCATCCAAAATCTTCGACATTACGTTATTATCAGAGTAAATCTTGATTTCTGTAAATGAATATATAATGATGGATTCTTGCTTTATTCTCGGCCTTACGTGTCGGTAGTATAACTTCTTGGCCACGAGTTACACGCTCAAGCGACATGCGTCTTGCTACAGCGAAGAAAAACCAATGAAAGAACTTGCGAAACGACGGTACAGGAAGGCACTCACGCGAAGGAAACAAATGAGGCGCGTGCATCTCTTGACGCTAGTCGTATCGAACGAGGCCGTGGCCGTAATATAATATCACCATTTGTCAGGTACGCGTCCATATTTTTCTATTTAGGGTTGCAGATATATCATGATCAGGATCGTAGTTTATGTGTTTTAGTTAAGGACTGAATATACGCATACGTTTTTTGTGGTTTAGAATGTCTAGATAAATGTTTGGACTGAGAAAATTAGGTCGTAAGTTTGAACTGCGCGTGACGTTAAAGATAATGGCATTTTCATCATAAGCATGATTTGCTAGATTTCAGTCTAGCCGGATTTATCATTGTCACTTTTTTAGGTTCTAACAAACAATCGCAGTAGTGCTATTCTGTAAAGTTCACTAGTTCACCTCACTCAAGTGAGCGCACACAATTCGAAAGCGAACTCATTTGTTTTTAAAGTAAATCATCGCGGATTCACAACGAGACACCGTTCGAATTTCGAACGTGATGTTTAGAGAATTTCACTAGAAGCTGAGAAAAAAAACTGATTACGATGGAATTCAGGGAACCTTCACATTTCATGAGCAAAAAGAACTATTATGACAATTTTAACACAACATTTTCAATGCTTTATCATCTCATTGTTTTTAAGTATCTCTTGACACTGACATACAGAAATATAATTTCATCATAAATCACCGTCTGTAGGTAAATATGACAATGAAAAACCAAGTAGTATTTCTTGAAAAGCTCCTGTTGACTTTAATATCATTTTTTTAAAAGGTAATTAGAAGATTTTCTTTTGTTTTTCTAATGAAGAGGGTGTATTTCTACAGAGGTAGAGAAATGCTTGAAATTGTTTATTTATTTATTTAACACTTCAAGCACAAAAGTACAGAGGCGGACTTAACGCCATAGGCATTTTCTACCAGTCAACAGTGATGCAGAGACAAACAGTGGTAGGTGTATATCTGAAAATAATTTTAATTAATATAAGACTAGCTACAAGGATATATAAAATACTATAAATATATGTAATTTCTTTTTTTTTTATTCTTTTTTTTCATTAGGTTAGTTCTATTTGTAGTCTGTATATAATGTAAATATTATTTAGTTATAATAAATGTATATAGACTGCATTGTGACAAAGTTGCCAATTAGGAAACTACTCCTTTCATAAAATTTAGATAAATGTAAGGGCGCGTACACATAGAACGTCCGTTTTACAGGTCTGTTTAAACGTACATGTTATTAGCGTATGTAGTTGTATGAGCGAGTTCACACAGAATACAGTATTCCGGATCCAGTAAAAAATACCGATCCGACAAAATAAGCAGCAATTCGTTTTACAGGTCCGTTTAAACATATATGTCATTGGCGTATGTAGTTGTATGAGACAGTTCACACACATGACAGTATTCCGGATCCAGTAAAAATTCCCACACACAACGGAAATATTTGCCTTCAAAAATCTTTGCCTTCAAAATGGATGTATCCAATAAAGCCGGGGCTTCCTCCGACGCAGACGACGATAGTACCAATACAACACGACACGACGTCCATCCTCGTAGAAAGTAGGCGATACACTGAAGAACGAAAGTCCAGTAGCGTCGGTTCCTAAAATCGGTTCTGTAAATGCTGTGTGAATATTACCTCCAGTAGGGACGGATCCGTTAAAAAGGATCCTGTAAAATCGGACGTTCTATGTGTACGCGCCCTTATAATAGACATTTACGCGACTATGCTAAAATAAAAACACAAACAATGGGAAAAACATCACCGTCGTGACGAAACTGCCAGCTTCTTCCGAATGTACTCGCGAACTTAAATTTTAAAAGATAAGCGATTGGTTGCCATCCTGATTTCCTGGGGAAGAGCATTCCACAGAGATATAGACTGGACAAAGAACGATCGGTAATATTCTGGACACTTTCTTCATCATTAGACAAGCTTTTTGCTAACGATGTTGGAGTCGGCTTTTAGAGTGAGAGCGACTGCCTGACCTCCACAACCCTGTTACTTCATAACAGCAGGACTGGTTGTCAGACTTGACTGTCTTGAAGTGGAAATTATGGTATTCCTACTCCTCCGCTATACTTTTCTGATTAATTTCGTTGCGGGGTCCAAGACAGTTAAATTGTTTCTCTGGGACTTCGTCGAGCTTCATTGTCTCGGCGCTTTTCTGGTGGTCGCCACTGTTGATTCTGGCTTTCAGGAGTTGCAGTGGTTTGGGAATAGTGTGGTGGGGTTGTGGCCTTGACTACCTACAGATATGACTGCCTCGTTGGTCGCGTGGTCGTAAACGCGCCTGCTGAGCATGAGGTCCTGGGTTCGATTCTCGAGTCGGGCATAGTGTTATTGGGTTTTTTCATCAGGAATTTCTCAGTAGCAGTCGCGGAGTCTGGAATTGTGCCCGGTTGATGGCAATAGGCTCGCCCCTATTACATGGGACTTAAAACATAACTGACGAAATTTGGGTGTACTATTAGGTAGACCTCTGCCTAACCCTTCGCGGATTATGTTATGTTATGGTTGCCAGACTTTCGGGAATATGGCTACCCGTACCGCCTGTCAAAGATCTACGAATGACAGTCGGGATTTACTACTCAACGTGCTTTCCGAGGCACGGAAAGTTGTCGGTATGTTATAGATGGTCGCCCATCCACAGGCCGGACTAGGCAAGTGTTGCTTAATCTTGAAGATCGATCAATGCTGATCTTATTGTTCAGCTACGAGCCTGTCGCATTAGTGACACTCTTGAAATACTTTACGTAAAAAAAATAAAGGCTGACACCCAGAACCTACAGCTTTCAGGAGCTTTCAGGAGTAGCAGTTTCTTGCATTTCGATAATTTTGTGAATATCCAAAAGGGGGGTTCCCCTTTTTGATATTCACAAAAGTGATACACAATACTGTTGATATATAAAATCATTCAGTTGATCTGCGGAGCGTAAGAGCCAATCACTTAACGATGCGAATGCCGCGACGATCAAAACTTGCTGCCCAATGAATTGTAGCGCGATTAGCTGATTTTGATATTATGCATTATTTTTGTTGGGCGCCAATTAAAATGACTGTAAGAGCAGTGGTTAGTCATAGGCCATATTATTGCAAAAGACGATAAAAAATGTTAGAACTTTTTTTAATTTTGTTGTATTTGTTAGCCTACATTTATTTGATGCTAATGCTGGGATAAGGACTCCCGTTTCTCTCTGTTTTCTGCGATCTCTAGCCACGTCCGACCTTGAGCGCAGGCCACACCGTCAGCTAGCGAGCGAGCGAGCCAGCCGAAGCATCGTTTCACCTTTTTTTTACATACTTTGGTTCACAGTGCGAACTACCGAGAGAGCCGAAACAAAGTATGAAAAGTGGCTCGCCCGGTTGGCTAGCTGGCGGTGTGGCCCGCGCCTTAAACGAGCTAAATCTCTAAAACCTTCGTTTCTCTCTAAGTTGTAAAAACAGATCAGCTTAAATACACTAACTTGTTAACCCGGCAAGCTCCTCGTATGAGTTATACGGTTTTAAGCATTTTATTTATTCTCGTTTCTTGTATATAGACGCCAACACATCAAGCTAGTACAATCTGTTAAATTTCTTTAATAGATTTTCAACTTTATCCCTTGTTATTAGGTCGTTTGGGAAAATTTTACAGTTTCGGTGCTGGCGTCTGTACTATATTCGGCTCATGCGACATTTCTCGGGTTAATAGGCTCTAAACGGCGAGCCCGGAAAATGCTGTTCAACGAGTATATTAAATAATGTAGATTTGTATTTATTTAGTAAGTAACACAATGTGTTAATGCACTTAAGTTTATCCTTTTCTGCAAATCTCACAGTCAAAATTTGGTTTGCTGTAAGAAAACCCAATTCTGGGTTAAGCTCGCCATTGTACATAAGCTATATTGTTGCAATTTGTATGTATATTTTTTTGTGTGCAATAAAGAATAAAAAATAAAGGATTTTCCTGTACTTCCAAAAATATCATCGCAGTAAGAAAGGGTTAGGTAGGTTAACACATTAAATTGTATTTATCTCTCATTTCGGGGACACCCAGCAAATAATAAGAAACTGAAATGTACCTTATCATTAAACGTTTTACATATTCCATTTATTCCAAAATTACTTTCCTTTAGAAGCCTTGAAAGTAGAGAGCAGTTTACTTATGAAATATTCCATATTTTACGTAATATAATTTCTATGTTAATGTACAAATTATAGAAAGACGGGTTTCTGAATTATAAGTGGAAATTGTTGATTCAAATCATTCGTTACATATTGTTTTTCGCTGTCTCATGGGTGGAAGAAGAAATTAGGTTTTTACTTCGCTTGGGTTAGCAACAGCTAACTCATTATCTTCAGTCATTTTTGTTGTCCAACATTGGCTTACCTAAACCAATAACCCCTAGCCTATAGGCGTTCAGTCCATCTACGCCTGGGTCTTCCAAATACTTTATTTTTTACAAGTGTTGCATTTTTATCGAATTCGAAATATATAAATAAACAGCAAGTATCAAAACATTTCCTACGTCGAAATGCCGAGTATTGACAAATCGCTTTACCGGGAGGCCGAAGCTCCTTCAGTCGCGAATTCGGTCACATCCGCCTCCCGTTGCGCGTAGGGTTACCATTCCGATAGAAAAGTCCTGACAAAAAAACAGGACAACTGCCGGAATGTTGGCCTCTGCATCACCCGGAGGTGCAAATAATAAGTGTCAAATAATTTGAATAAAAAACGCAGGTTTTTTTTATTTATTTTTTGACCCATTTTTTATTTTTTTTGCATGAATGCCCCTGTCAAAAGTCTGGACATTTGATAATGACAAGAGATAAGGATCATTTATTTGCTAGAATCTGGGTAGCTCGTAAGGATGTGACTACTGAGATTACGAATAAATACCAGAGAAGTATAGAAGAAGATCAGGGCAGCAGAATAATGATGACGGGTACTACAAAAGCTGGGACAAGTCCGGACAGAGAACAAAACGACGCCGAACATGTCCAGATAGACGGATAAAGGATGGTAACCCTAGTTGCGCGTGCCCACGTAAATAATATTAGCTGCCGATAATATTGGCTCGGCGTTTGTTTCTGCCGAATTATATTTACGATACGGATAAGCGGAAGAGTATGGCAGTAATTGTTTGTGGGGAAACCGACATCTACTAGAAGCGAAATATTCGAAGATATGTGACATCTACCACCACGTTCTGAGGCCGTGTTTGTGGATTTGATACGGTACCCCTTGGTGAGACTTCTCAAGACTTTCGAGGCTGACTCCTTGTAACGACTGTCAAAGATCTACAACACACAACATGCTTTCTGAGGCACAAAGAAAATTCGGTATGAAATGAGTGGTCACCCATCCACGGACCAACCTATGCAAACGCCGCTTAACCTAAAGATCGAGCAGAGCGGCTGTTACTATTTAGCCACGAGCTCCTCTCCTCACGTCACATTTATTGATCGAGAAAAAATAACCAACCAATCAATCAAATCATTTATTTGCAATGAATGTAGGTTAAATTAAAATACAGGTGGAGTAGAAAAGTGTGAGACGTGTACATTCTGCCTGGAAATAGGCACGCAAAATAGAATAAATAATAAAAATCGGTTGTCTGTAAAGTCGGTTTACTGACGATAGTTGAACGAGACAACGTCATAAGAAAATACTGATGGAAGTTTTCAAAAAATGAATGTGCGTTGAGCAATTGTTTTATGGTAACGCCTCAGAGCGAAGTAACGCCTCATTTTTTCGTGCGTGCAGCCGGCTCCATCGAATTATAAGACGTTGTCACGTCAAAAACTACTACACTAACTAATAGAATTACTATGCTTTAGTCGGTAAGAACATTACCTGCTAAAACAATTAAGACGCCTCAGAGGATAGGTGGAGCAAATATTTTCGCAGGGCGACTGAATGAGAGCAGCCTAGGATCGAGCTCAAATACGTTTAATTGAAGAAACATATGTCAAGCCGTTGTCTGTTAAGTCGATGATAGTTTAACAAGCATCCAAGGTTTTGCAAAAAATTGGCCGGCGATTTGTGAGACTGTATAGTCATTACAGCCAGCCATTATTGTCAGCCTAAATATGAGGAGCTCGTGGCTACATAAAAACAGCCGCTCGGATCAATCTTCGATGGGTCACCACCCATAACAGCACGACGACACGGACGGCACGGTTGGCGCAGTGGCTGAGCGATCGGCTGCTGCGCTGCGTGTCGCGGGTTCGATCCCCGCACGGAACAAATATTTGTATGATCTACAGGTAGTTGTTCCGGGTCTGGCTGTTTGTGTATGTGAGTTTAAATGTTTGTAAACGCACGCACCCACGATACAGGAGGAATTCCTAGAGTGGGGCAACCGAGTTCCACCGTGCCTCGGAAAGCACGTTACACCGTTGGTCCTGACTGTTATTTGTAGATCTTTGACAGGCGTTACAGGAGTCAGTAGTGTGACAACCAGTCGCACTAAGGGGTATCTTATTACCCAGTACTAACTGGGTTGTGGAGGTCAGATAGGCAGTCGCTTCATGTAAAATACTGGTATTCAGGTGCATGCGGTTAGACTGGAAGCCGACCCCAACTATGTTGGGAAAGGCTACGCAGATGATGATGATGTCTAATTCTAAAAGATCAAAACGGATCAGTCGTATATCATAAGTCAAACAATAAAACTAAAGAAAGCTTCTCCTTTGTCAATAGTAAACAACAAGTAATTGGCTCGCAACCTATCACGAGTCCACGACGCTTACAATTAACTAGAACCCCCACGTATTTATGTCAAACGTGAGGAGAGGCTTGACACAAATTATAAACGTTTACGGACTACATCATTCATCATTGGTTTTAGTATATGCGAAACCTGAATATAGTTTGTTCAGAATAAGTAACTGAATCGATTCCAATCATTTTTAAACCATGTTATATTTTGTCCCAAAAATATTTTTTTAAAGTTTCAAGTTGGACACCGAGCGATATTAAGTACCTATCGCAATAATTTAGGTACCTACTGCCAAATTATTGTTATCAATGAGCTCAAGACGACGCTGGAGGCGCGCGCGCAGGCTCGCTGCTTGGTAACCACGTTTTTGCGCGGACAACCAGGTAACAGAACAAGCTTATAACTTTGTGATTTTTCATGATATAGTTTTGAAATTTTGTACATAGATTCTTAACATAAAATACAAGACACATGTTTCAGGTTTCGCATATACTAAAACTAAGGTTGTAGAAGCAGTACTGCTTTAAAACAAAAAAGTTAATTTGTTTAAGAAAATTTGTACTTTAAGAATCATTTTTATTGGTAGTATTCTACCGTGCGTTCATCCCGAGCCTCGGAAAGCACGTTAAGCAGTTGGTCCCGGCTGTCTTTTGTAGATCTTTGATAGTCTTTACAGGTAGTCAGTGGCCCGAAAGTCTGACAACCAGTCTTACCAAGGAGTATCGTATTACTAAGTACTAACTGGGATGTGGAGGTCAGATAGGCAGTCGCTCCATGTAAAATACTGATATTCATGTACATCCGGTTAGACTGGAAGCCAACCCAATCAATTTGAGAAAAGACGAGGCAGATGATGATTGGTGGTATTCTACAGAAAAGTAAGGTGTGTAGTACTCGAAATCAAAGATGTATTGAGATGTATGGACTTGTATGAAGCAAAAGTAGTACGTAGGGATTGTAACTAGTGGCGTTCTGCAGGCTCTGCTCATTACCATGGAAAAAATGGCGTACCTATGTATTATATGTGGTTTACTGGCTTGGACTGGCCAGTTTTACCACCTAATTTATCAAGAATATAATAACTAAACCTATCCCATTTTCTTGTTTATCTGATAGAAAGAACCTATCTAAGGTCTGGACTGCTCTTATTCTAAACATCACGTTCGAAATTCGAACGGTGTCTCGTTGTGAATCCGCGATGATTTACTTTAAAAACAAATGAGTTCGCTTTCGAATTGTGTGCGCTCACCTGACTGGATTCCAAGTGTTCCAGGACCTGAGTAAGATATGCTATTTATGGAAATTCTCAGGAACCTTAGAGCTTTTGATTTTCTCACTAGCGCAAGAGGCTCTTTAAATTATATTACACTGTACCTATGACCTCATATTTATTTATTTAGTACTAGTTTTTGCCAGCGGCTTCGCTCGCGTTAATTTAAAATTTGACAATTAATTCAGGTTGTACTCTCATCATCATCTGCCTAGCCTTTTCCCAACGATATTGGGGTCGGCTTCCAGTCTAACCGGATGGAGCTGAATACCAGTATTTTACATGGAGCTACTGCCTATCTGACCTCCACAACCCAGTTAGTACTGGATAATACGATACTCCTTGGTAAGACTGGTTGTCAGACTTTTTGGGCCACTGACTGCCTAACGACTGTCAAAGATCTACAAATGACAGCCGGGACCAACGGATTAACGTGCTTTCCGAGGCACGGAGGAAACTCGGTATGTAATGGGCGGTCACCCATCCACAGACCAACCTAGGCAAGCACGGCTTAACCTAAAGATCGACCCGGGCGGCTGTTATTATTTAGCCACGAGCTCCTCGGGTTGTACTCTGCTTATAGTGATATAATTCAATCATGATTTGAAAGACACGTGGCGCCATCTATTATCATAAGAACGTTATTGTTGTTTTCCTCGGGACCAGTATTTTTTTTTCGGGATGAAAGCTACCCTACGTCCGTTTCTGTGCACCTGACAACGTGTATATATGCATTTCAGGATGATCGGTTCAGTGGTTTAGGAGCGATAAGGTAACAAACAAACAAACTTACTTTCGTATTTATAATACAACGTGTAACATAATAAATGCAAGACCTCTCGTGTGGTGTCTCAGACCATGAAACTGAACAACTTTTGTTCTATGACTTTTGGAAATTCATAACTTTTTTTTTAGTTTTACCATACATGTGGATCAGCTGATTGCGTCAGTTCCTATAGAAAGTATTTTTTTATTTTGCGAATTTCAAGAACTCGTAGAACAAAAGATGTTTAGTTTCATGGTGCGAGAGACCGCACGGGAGGTCTTGCGTTTATTATGTAAACCTTGTATAAGTTAGGATCATGTATCGTCTTCCCAGCCGCGTCGATCCAACAGCACTCTCCCATACTAACTGCACTTAACCTCGTTGTGTAGCATGATAAATGACATCTGTCGGTCTGTCCACTTCAGTGTTGATTCAATACTACCCACCGTATTGGTAAACGGTACTTCTCCAATCTTCGAGTTCCGGGTAGTGGGAATATATTGATGTAACGACTTTGTTCATGTAGAAACTTCTAGACGTGTGACTCGTCGGAGTATTGCAAAATCCTTTCTAAGCGCAACTTTTGCAAAATCTGGATTATTATCCAGATTTTGCAAAAGTTGCGAATTTATTCATTCGTAATTTACTGTTTCCATCTTCACTGGTTTCGGCTGAGCATATTCTGAGGGTCTTTAAAAATATTCTATCTGAGATAACGGTGATCGAAAAGTGAAAAACATTTAGGATCGGTTTTGTTTTTAAATAAAAGTTTTTAATTTTATAATTTTACTTTAAATACCTCTATGGCTCCCGTACTATTCAATGCATCAGCACAATGTTAAGAGTGCGTTAGTTTGAGTCCTACCGTATAACGTGATTTTTCACTCCCAGAAGTCTTTTCCCAGCAATACTTTTTGCGTAGTCACTGAATTTGGTGTACAGCAGTGGCGAAGGGTCAATTTTTGTAAGAGGTAAGCCGGAGTACATATATTTAATGTGATTATATTATTTGTCTATAGAATACTGACTGCGCCATTTTTCAAAGGGAAGCCGGTAGGAATCGAGTTCTATGGATCCTTGGCCACTGGTGTACAGAATGTTTGGCTGACGGTTCCGTGAAGAGTCCGTTTACACCTTATAGGAAGAGGAATTTGCGCTGTAACACTAAATTATAAAACTAGTCCCACAAATCACTGAAATTACCCACAAAAGCAGCACAAAACTAAGAAGAACTCTAATCCATTAACCTCATCTACTTAACCCTCAAATGACTCCATATTATGAATATTTTTACACATAATCCTGGCCAAAACCTGTAAAAACAGACGCTGTCAAGGTTGTGGGCAAACGGGTTGTCCCCTGGGCCCAGGCCACTCCCATATAAATGGAAAGGCCTTGTTCTAAGGCCCCTGGAGGCCAGAACGGCGTGTGTTAAAAAATGGACACCGTTTCGACGTTGCCTTCGTAAAATTAGAATATGGGAAATAGTAAATGGATATTTTTGTGTTCAAGGAGAAGACTGCTGATGTGTTCTGGTGGTTTGAAGTTGGGATATGGTTACGGAAGTATGGGGCCTGAGTCTAATTTGTTTCGAAAATGATGCTGATTCATCATCATCATCTGCCTAGCCTTTTCCCAACTACGTCAAACCGGATGCAGCTGAATACCAGTATTTTACATGGAGCGACTGCCTATCTGAGCTCCACAACCCAGTTAGTACTGGGTAATACGATATCCCTTGGTAAGACTGGAATATGATGATGCTGATTCATACCATGCTCACATTTCGCTCGACATTATTTTGGTATAGGAAGTCCTCGTACTTGTGCTATTCTGTAAAATTCACTTGGAACTTCACTCATGTGAGCGCACACAATTCAAAAGCGCACTAATTTGATTTTAAAGGTAATCATCGCGGATTCACAACGAACGTTCGAATTTCGAAATAATCTTTAGAGAATGACACTACAGAGAAGAAGTTATAGAGAATCAATAGCCTAGTTAGTGCCACTAAAAGTTAAGGCCCTGTTGACGACCTCAGGCGATTCGACTCGTATTGAGCCATACGCGCGTTTCACTTGTTTCCTCCGACTTCGTCACGATGACTCGTGCCATGCTCTCAACAACTTTTGCACCGTAATAGGTTGACACTTGAAATTTAACAAAGTGTTTAATACTATGCCCACCATAACACCAAAATAATAAACATAAAATCAAATTAGAACTGGGTATTCATAAGAGAAACGTGATTTTCTCGTATTTGCTCGATTGAGAACTTTGTTACAGAACCGTGTGTGAGTCCGACTCGCACTGTATACGGTCGGTGTTTTCCCCGCTAACATGTTATCATGCGTGTCGCTTGATCGTGTAGTTTGTGGCCGAGCCGTAACGGATAGAGACGGTCGCTGCAGTTTATAGCTGGACGGCAAACGGGTGTGGCTAAATACGTCGCCGTAACGACAATGTTGCTAATTCCGGGGCCATTCGTTGCAATGGACGAAGTGTACAATAGTGCTGTGTTTTTAATTGGCTTCAAAATAAAGAGGACGTCTTCAATCAGACGGGAAAATTTCTTATTGCTTGTTTCAAATGAAACGGTTATTTGTTTAGTACTTAAAAGGATGTATCAGTGAGGTTGCATATTGTAAATATCTGATGTAGACTTTTGGAGATAGGCAATAGAATTATAACTCTTAGTATAGCGGTTATTTGTGATAGATTTTTTTTTTTTTTTTAACGTGGTAAAATCATCGAATAAGTCCTCCCACCCAAGGCAGAGCGGGAGGGACTGTCAGACTTGTACTGACTAAAATCCACGGTGTCCTTCAATAGCCCTTTATGTTCCAGGGTCACGGTAATTCTATGAGTCCCGCGACCCCAGCAGGCTTTGGCCCTCTAGAGGGGGGCCCCGTCATTATGCTGACACTAAATGTTCAGTTGGAAAAGCAAGACATAGCTTTCGTCGTAATGATTCACACATTACAGAACATGGAATATCATAGTACTTTGTTACTAGCATAGGACAAAGGTCCGTTAAAACATCATTCAGGTCAGGTTCAGGACATTTTTAAAACATCATTCAGTTTCCGTCAATCCTTGGAAGATGTACAGATGTAAAATGACGATCTATGAGGCAAAATGGTTCAGGTGGGCCTTTTGTTATTGGGACAATCCCACCACACTGTTCCCAAACCACTGTAACTCCTGAAGGTCAAAATCAACAGTAGCGACCACCAGAAAAGCGCCGAGATAATGAAGCTCGACGAAGTCACAGAGAAACAATTCAACTGTCTTGGATCCCGCAGCGAAATTCATCAGAAAAATATGGCCGGAGGAGTAGGAAAACCATAATTTCCACTTCCTGCCATATTAGCAGGAGACAGAACGAAACAAGGCCAATAGACACAAAGGGACGTTTACGACTGGGATAAGCCCAGGTGCCTAGCACCACGGAGGTCCAACAAAATCGTGAATGCATTTCCCAACTAATTATTTCTTCAATAATACCAACAAAGACGTAACAAAACATTCCCATCCAAGTCCCGACCTCGCTATTTATATCTCCATCGCACAAGCACTGCTGGTGACGGTTAGTACTTACTAATTCGGACACAATTACTCGCAAGGAGACATGTGCTGCCAAGTGCGAGTGCCGTCGAAATTGACGTTGTTTAACTGATCGTTAAGAGTAACTGTCACTTTTGTAGTTATTTCGCGTCAACGGTTAAGGGTTAGTGGATTAAATCGGAGATTAGCAAGTTACGCTCGTTAAAAATTGGCGATCTCATAAGACTGTTTAATATTACTCTCCAAAGAATTGAACGGTTGTGATGTGTGTGTGTGTGATGTGTGTGTGTGTGTGATGTGTGTGTTGTGTTTTGTGTGTGTGTGTGGGTGTGTGTGTGTGTGTGTGTGTGTGTGATGTGTCTGTGATGTGTATTGGGTTGTTATTTATATACAACATTGTTGCATCGATTGTTTAGTGTTTAGGAGTGGGAAGAACAGGGTGTACAGTTCTTCATCCCCCATAGAAAGGCCTCCGACCAGGCGGGTGTTCTGTCTAGTGGGCTACTGAGAGACAGTTGTTGTCGGGTTTTTCTATACAGGGTGTAACAGAAAGGGTGTAGTCAAATGAAAGGATATGCTGCAGACCGTAAATGCGTACATTTGGGTCGAGTAGGTATTGAAATTTTGCATGGCTGCTTTGCTTTTGCTGATAATTTTTTCGCATTTACGATATTGGACCCAAGGAGAAAGCTGTTCAGTTTAATGGTCTGCAGCATATCCTCTGATATGACTATACCCTTTCTGTTACACCCTGTATAATCTTAAGTCGCGGATAACTGTAACTGCCCGATTTAGGAATTTGATGATTTCATTTGTGTTACAGATGGCGCTGTAGTTATTTTTGTCCTATGTCGCTGTAGTACTGCAGTGCCGCTACAGATAGACAATACCCCGTTTGTTCTTATCCAGGGTAATAGAACACAGTATTTAAAAGTGAACAAAACGATTACTTACCTGTTTCAAAGTGATCATGCCTACAAAAAGGCGAATGATTAATTGAACAGCCCTTAGAAAATGATACTTTAAAAATATAACTTGATACCTTTATCCTCCATGAAAGTTAGTCTTGTCTGGGACTTACCTGAAACAGAAAATAATATTTCATTAATAATGATCAGGTTACGAAAAAAAATCTGTTGTATATAAACATCGCTTCGAAATAGGGATGTTTCCTATGTAAAAAAATATGATTCTATTTAGTCCGTCAGTTAGATTATCGAAAAATATTGGATACGTATTTTTTGTTTTATCAAATCAATAAAAATTGACGAAGATAAAACGCATCAAAGATCACGAGTGGGGGGCGTGTGACGTCACTTTTCGGTAAAAAGTCAGTACACTTTACTGACAAGTATGACGTCACACGAGTTTTCGACGCACTGTATTGTCTTAATTTTTAGTTTTCGTGAAAAAAGAAAAAATACGTGTCCAATATTTTTTGGAAATCTATCTCACGGACTAATTAGATTTTATCAGGAAACATCCTTATTCTAACGGTGTCTCGTGTGAATCCGCGATGATTTACTTCAAAAACAAATGAGTTCGCTTTCGAATTGTGTGCGCTCACTTGAGTGAAGTGAACTAGTGGACTTTAGCAGATTCGTCAATAAACTAAATAAAATAACACCGATACAATGTTTTAAAGCCTCAAAATCGTATAAAACACATTTGCATACAACACGGTCTGATAACTGAATATAGTTAAAACAATTACACAATACTTCAGTTTCAGTAACTCGGTCAAAGCTGAAGATTTTAAAAAAAGAAGGTGAAGTGGTGGTGGTGTTGGGGGGGGGGGGGGTTGGTGAAGGTTTAAAAGGTTTTCCTTGTAATATTCATGGTAACTACGATTATATCGGAAATATACTGCCCTCTGCAGAACTTGAGTCGTTTGGAGGGTAGGCAAACATTTTTGGTGTTATTATTATTTTGTATTAATAATATTGGACGGCACGGTTGGCGCAGTGGCTGAGCGATTGACTGCTGCGCTGCGTGTTGCGGGTTCGATCCCCGCACGGAACAATTATTTGTATGATCTACAGATAGTTGTTCCGCGTCTGTTTGTGTATGTGAGTTTAAATGTTTGTAAACGCACCCACGATACAGGAGAAAATCCTAGTGGGGCAACATTTCTAAAAAAAAAACAACCACTGAATTCGGGAGCGAGCTCATTTGTTTTAAGAAAATTGTATTACTGTACCACAATATGGACTTGACACTGCTGTATTGTCGCTCACATAATGGCTTTACCACTTTTGCCAATAACTCTGTTAACCAATGATATTATAAATAAAAAGAGGTAGATATCGCACTGGCGCGCGCAAATTGTTGCAGACAAATTCAGACAATTGTCGTAATTTAAGTACATCAAACGCAATAGCTATCTCTTTCTGTATCATACGATCCGTATTATCTATCGCAGTCGTAACAACTCAACGATATTTGAACGCCAGTATGACGTAGCGTATCTTTCTTTATAATATCATTGGTTGAAACAATGTTTCTAACTGCAAGTAAGGGTTGCGCTACATCTATCAGCACGGAATCGCATTTTTCCATGCTCCTATCGTGTTTCATCACTTAGAACTGTCATATGCTAGAGCGAGCAACAGCGGGATTGCACGCGGCAGCATCGACGATGCGCTCGGCAGCACGTCTTTACGATGAACGAACTTCAAACAAATATTTTTTTACGTAAAATCTTCTGTAATTGACTATAATTGACAATCAACTAAAATAACAAAATAAACTACCCCATTGATCCTTACAGGGTTTTATTCATAAACGCTAGCTAAAATTAGGGGCTACATTTCTATGAGAAAATGCTCAAAAAAGAAACAAAAACAAAAATGGAATAATACATAAATTATTTCTCCACGAAGTACAAGACGTTTAAACGTTAAAAATGTGTAATTAAACAATCGCAAATCAGCCTACCTAGTAGCCTATACAACATTATTTTTAGTATATGCGAAACCTGAATATAGTTTGTTCAGAATAAATAACTGAATCGATTCCAATCATTTTTAAACCATGTTATATTTTTTCCAAATATTTTTTTTTTACAAGTTGGACACCGAGCGACACTAAGTACCTACCGCAATCATTTAGGTACCTACTGCTAAATTATTATTATCAATGAGCTCAAGACGATGCGCGCTGCATGGTGACCACGTTTTTGTGCGGACAACACAGGTAACAGAACAAGCTTATAAATTTGTGATTTTTCATGGTACAGTTTTGAAGTTTTGTACATAGATTCTTTACATAACAATACTAGACACGTGTTCCAGATTTCTCATATACTAAAACTAATGTTGTGTAATTAAACCCTACAGCAACAACCACACTTCACCGCAACAAACCGCACATGATCGCAACACACGGCCAATACAAGAGAGAAATAAAATATTAAACTATTCGCATAACTTTTGACAACGCCACAACTGTAAACAAAGTTAAAATGATAAGTTACAGTGGAAACCTCTTAGTAAGTGCAAGTTTATGCGAATGTTAGCAGTTTTTGTCGCCTGTCCCTTATTGTTTGCGGAGAAGTGTGAGTTGGCTTTAAGAAATATGTCCGGGTTCAAGTTTGGAGCGGGAATACTCTGCTGACGGGCGGAGACGCGGGGCGTCGTTGTGTTGTTTTTGTGATTGTCTGGGAATTTTGTCTCGTGGATGATTATATTTAGATGTGAATAGACAACGTTTTAGTTGTGGATATTGACTTTGAAATCCAGTTGCAATGTCAATAGAAATGCAGTATCTTCTTTCTTCTTTATCGTGTGGTTAGTGCCTAACCTGGTGTCAGAGTTTTATGCCGCCCATGGGCCTCTGACTTGGCTTTACATGCCGTCGAGAAATATCTTTCAGGCATGCTGGTTTCTTCACGATGTTTTCCTTCACCGAAGCAAGTGATAATTATACGCTACGCACATGAATCCGAAAATCAGAGGTGCGTGTCTTGGGTTCGAACTCGAGACCTATGACTTGTCAGTCCGACGGCCACACCACTAGACTATCACTGCTTAGTATTAGTAACTAACAGGTAACCAGTGGGCTGGCTATTTTTTGGTCAAAGAATCAGCATTGCCATCCAACGTGGCAATGCTGCCAGCCTTCTGAGCACTATTCATGTTGACAGCGATGTGGACGATTTTTTTTTATGCTTATGTTCTTTTATATTTTTAGGTAATAGACAATTATGTAAATTGGAAAAATAAAAATTTTAACCAAATAAATAAGTAAAATAATACTAATATTTATAAACATATGAGGAAATTTTCGTAAGGAAAGTTTTGAGTGAACGTTGCCATAAGAAAAGGCGACGACAATTAAAACGAGTAATAGATAATTATCTATAACTAGATGTTCCCGGCATGCGTTGCAATGCACCCTTTTTTAACCTACCCAACCTACCTACCCCACCTACCCTACCTACCTACCTTACCTACCTACAACACCGTAAAAAAAAAAAAACGTTTAAACCTTCCCTAGACCTCCACAAACATTTCAAGACCAAGATAAGATAAATCCGTTCAGCCGTTCTCGAGTTTTAGCGAGACTAACGAACAGCAATTGATTTTTATATATATAGATTAATAGATTAATTATAATTAGTATGGAAGAACAAGACATGCCGCACCGACAACAATTAATTGTGATAAGTATAGAAGAATGATCACCATCTGCCTAGCCTTTTCCCAACTATGTTGGGGTCGGCTTCCAGTCTAACCGGATGCAGCTGAATACCAGTATTTTACATGGAGCGACTGCCTATCTGACCTCCACAACCCAGTTAGTACTGGGTAATACGATACCCCTTGGTAAAACTGGTTGTCAGGATTTTTGGACCACTGACTACCTAACGACTGTCAAAGATCTACAAATGACAGCCGGGACCAACGGCTTAACTTGCTTTCCGAGGCACGGAAGAAACTCGGTATGTGATGGGTGGTCACCCATCCACAGACCAACCTAGGCAAGCGCGGTTAAACCTAAAGATCGACCCGAGCGGCTGTTATTATTTAGCCACGAGCTCCTCCAAAGGATAGAAGAATGATGGTGAATGAAAAACATGACTTTCAATACACAACCCCTTTCTCTTACCCATTCACGAAAACCTTATCTAATTCCTAATCAGTAACTTCCCTCACTCGCCCGGGAACAGAACCCGGAACCGTCACTAACGCTACCTTCCGAGGAGGCTGTAACCTTCACCCTTACAGCCCACTCCACTGCTTATTATACGCAAGACTGGTTCAAGTTGGGAGAGTCAGCGATTTTCGACTTCTGTAACCACAATTTCGAAACACACTTTTGTGTAAGAATCCGAAGGATTTTGAGGAAATTATAAATATTCAATTCCATTGCTTCATAATGTTCATAAAATTCATGTGCTCAGCATCGAAAACAAAGCAATGAATATCGTCAAAATAAATCAATCTGCTTAGCCTTTTCCCAACTATGTTGGGATCGGCTTTCAGTCTAACCGGATGCAGCTGAATACCAGTATTTTACATGGAGCGACTGCCTATCTGACCTCCATAACCCAGCAACTGGGTAATACGCTATTCCTTGGCAGTCCTTGGTAAGACAAACATCAGAAATGGCAGAAAAACTTACAAGTCTAAGGGTCAGCTCACACCGAGACGCGACGCTGCGCGCACTGTCAAGGCATTTTATGCTTTATCTTAATTAGGAAATGCATAGTATCGATTGAAAGACGCGCAGACGCTCGCGGCGCCGCGAGACGTCCCGCGGCCCGAGTCTTTCAAAGTCGCGTCGCGTCACGTCTCGGTGTGAATTGATCCTAAAGCTTTTGGATACGTTTGATTTCGCTCAATATTTATTTTTTTATCTTACCACGCTGTCAGCTTATGCCTCAACCCACCCGCACCCTGTAAATATATTAGGCCACTGGCGATCCGTATTCTTGTCACAGAGACCAACATTAGTTCAGCATTAGTATGAGCCCAGCGGTGCGCGCGCTATTCATTGGGTTCATTCGACAAATGGTGGATGTGGCGTAGCTATAGGCTACTTATATTGGAGTAATATCTCAACATTCGCAACTGTATTGCATTGAAAGCGGTCGGGCCTTTACACCAAAATAAACAGTCGTCAAAATAAACTGGGTTGTGGAGGTCTGATAGGCTAGCATCATATAAAATTCTGGTTATCAGCTGCATCCGAGACTGGAAGCCTAGCCTGACTTATTGGGTCAAGTCTAGCATATGATGATGACATTATAGTTTTCGCGCTGTATGGGAAATTATCTTTATACAGGATGTAAACAGACCCTTCACATAGCCGTCAACCAAGCATTCTGTACATCAAACTAAGTAACTTTACGCAAAAATTATTGCTGGGAATCGACTTTGTTTTTGGGGTGAAAAATCACGTTTTAAAGTAAGACTCGATGGAAAGCACTCAAAGCATTGACTAAGTGCGCTAAGTGCGTGTAAGTTCACTAGTTCACCTCACTCAAGTGAGCGCACACAATTCGAAAGCGTGCTCATTTGTTTTTAAAGAAAATCATCGCGGGTTCACAACGAGACACCGTTCGAATTTCGAACGTGATGTTTCTGGAAACAGAGAACCATACTTAGAAATTCTTACGCCGTCTACTAACCGCTATGATTTTGCCATTTATTACATGGCCTGTCCTGTTTTATTCAGTCTACATGACATCTCCAGCCATACTGGGCAGTAGGACAAATGATCGAGATACACGAACGCCGGTTAGTAACGTTTTGTTTGGCGAACGAGGAAACATGCGGAGAGACTATTTATCAAAGAGAAAAGTCAATTGTTGGTTTATATTACAGTCATATGTCAGCTTCGCCTTTGGGTTGGATGGTCGGAAAAACGAATAGGAAAAAATGTGGCCTTGTCGGTGATACGTTAAATGAAACCACATAATGCTGTGATGTGTGTGAATCAAAGAGACTTAAGACACTAAAGAGATTCCATATCTCAGTGAGGTACAAGTGGTCCTTCGAGCCGGATGGAAAATTGGTGGTGTGGAGTCAGGATCTGGCCGATCGTATATAGCAAAACGATATAATTGCCAAGTCACACTTTTAATGACAGAAACCAGTTGGTGGTAAAGGGTATTTTTTATAGGCGGAGAACTTTAAATTGAAGTAGAACACAATTTTTTTTTTAATATCCATGAAATTGGTTTTATTTGACTGATAATTTTGTGCATTTCACTGTTGATTTCGGGCAAGTGGAACTTTCGAAGTTATTATGGGTGACAGAGTTGACGAAAAAACCAAAAACTTGTAATCTATCGAATTCGCCAGTAAAGACGGTAAATCAACAGTCTCATTCGCTAATAGTTTGTATCGGACAAGCAGAGGGGAGAGGGTGCTCCCCTTTAGACGAGACCCATTAAGTTGACGATTTCCGCGGACTGGCGCGACTAACGATATGTTATACACTTAACAAATTCTATTGCGTTCTAGAAGAGTGCTTGTTGGTGCATAATATGCTTCTGTTGCGTAATAATAGTTCTTAGGGTCTACGCAAAGTGGCTGATATTCGTCAGTAAGAACGACGATGGAGATATCATATGAACTGACAATAAGCCAGTAAGCAATAAGGGGGAGGCCTATGTCCAGCAGTGGGGGGGAGGCCTATGTCCAGCAGTGGACGTCTTTCGGCTGAAATGATGATGATGATGAATGATGATATAAGCTGCCGATATGCTTATGTTAACATCATCATCATTAAACACCACGCCTGTAGTCCCCGAAAGGTTAGGCAGAGGTGTACCTAATAGTACACCCACTTTTCGCCAGTTATGTTTAAATCCGATGTAACGAGCCTATTGTTGTCAACCGGGCCCAAATCCAGACTCCGTGATTGCTACTGAGAAATAATAATTGGGCTACAAATTTTCATATTTTGAAAAGTTTTATACAATAGTATATGCGAAACCTGAAACACATGTCTAGTATTTTTATGTAAAGAATCGATGTACAAAATTTCAAAACTGTATCATGAAAAATCACAAAGTTATAAGCTTGTTCTGTTACCTGGTTGTTCGCTCAAAAACGTGGTCACCACGCAGCGTGCCGGCGCACGCACCTCCAGCGTCGTCTTGAGCTCATTGATAATAATGGCAGTAGGTACCTAAATGATTGCGATAGGTACTTAATGTCACTCGGTATCCAACTTGTAACTTTTTTTAAATATTTTTATGACAAAATATAACATGGGTTAAAAATTATTGGAATCGATTCAGTTACTTATTCTGAACAAACTATAGGTTTCGCATATACTAAAAATAATGCTGTATATTGTTTTTTTTTAAGTTATATTTAAATATGTTTGTATAGAAAAAATAAAGGAAAAATAAATCGTCACTTGTCATCTTTTGTTGCGATTTCATTCGTTCATATTGAAAAGAAATCGAACAATTACGCTCGTATAGGCAAAGTTGTGGCTAAAAAGGCACATAATGTGATTTAGTGATATTCTAAAGGCTCTCTTTTTTTAAATTTTAAAGCAAAAACATCTCAAAACTCAACGCAACCATCTTATAATTCAGCGTGCATGAGTGTACCGGTGGTAATTCTGGTGAGTAGCGCATTCAGTACAGTCGCGTACAAATGGAACTGCTGTGATTCGGTTAGTCGCAAGCCTGTGGCATTACTTGTAAGGACGCCGGCAGATGGGGCAGTTATTTAGTGTAGACCTTATACCTCTCTAAATGATATAATTAATGATATGATTAATTATTATCATTATATTGTAATGTATTTACATTTAATGACATGATATTATTACATATTTTGATATTGTTTATAGTATTTTATACATCCTTATTCCTTGTAGTCTTTCTTAGTATTAAATTAAAATTATTTTCAGATTTACACCTACCACTGTTTGTCTCTACATCACCAAAACTGATTAACTCACTCTGATCAACACGTCTGGTTGAGTGTTAGAAAATGCCTGCGGCATTAAGTTCGCCTCTGTACTTTGAAAAGTATTCTGATTTAAAAGAGTGTCCATGGAGTTTCTTGCCCGTTCTTCTCCATAGAGATCTACGTTAGGGAATGGGCAACTACAGTACTTTCACAGTTTTTATGCCTTGTGACTGGGACTGTAGCTATTGTTGTCTTTGTTTCGACAATTCAAAAGTGCCTGTAACTGGCCTATTTGAAATAAATGCTTTGATTTTGATTTTGTGCTTGAAGTATTAAATAAATAAATGGCTTGAGGGTAAAACTAAAACTATGGTAAAAATAGTAAGTGATCAAAGGATTAATTCTTCGGTAAACTATTTAGTTAGGACATCATTCTGGTTCTGTTATTTTCAATCGAATGATGTTTGAAAGTCGTTTAACGTTAAATGCATTTTTTTTTTAACGTTGTAAAATCATCAAATGAGTCCTCCCACCCAGGGCAGAGCGGGAGGGACTGTCAGACTTGTACTGACTAAAATCCACGGTGTCCTTCAATAGCCCTTTATGTTCCAGGGTCACGGTAATTCTATGAGTCCCGCGACCAACGTTAAATGCATTAATTAAGCGATTTTAGGTTACAGTGGAACTTAAAAGATTGATAACTTTACTAGGGACAAAACTTAACCTACATTCCGAGTTGGTGGCGATGGTACTGTTGAAACTTGAGATGCACCGAAATTCGTTTTACATTCGGTTACACCGAAATTCGCCTGCTTTTACCGAACTTGGGTATTCGGCCGAAGTTTGGTTCACGGACCAAATATTAGGTTCGTTAGGAACTTTTGAATAGGGAAACAACACAACACACCTTCAAATCGTGCCGTGAAATAATGTTTCTTTTAATTATTGCTTATTTGATTATTGTACTTTATTTATTTGGGTATGGTGATTTTGCCATTATTGTTAATGATTTTGACATTCATTATTGTTTATTATTTTGACATTATTAGTAATTATTCCCAAAAGTTTCCAAATATAATTATGTACAAACGCTGGTTTTTATGATGTGTATTACTAACAAATTGGAAGTTATGATCTGTTAATAAATGATAAAAAAAAAAACAAAAAGATAAACAGTACTGTATATATGTGTATTAGTATGTACCAATTTATGTATATCAATCTATGTTAACAGAATGGTATTTTTTTTTTGTACTCTATCACAGTGCTGTCCTATTTGACCCAAAGGTTGACTGGTAGAGAATACCTTGTGGCATTAAGTCCGCCTATGTAGCACTCTTGCACATGAAGTTTAAATAAATAAATAAATAAAAGCCACAGTTCCAATCACGAAGCATAATATCTGTATAGAGAAGAATGGGCAAGAAACTCAATGGACACTCTTTTGAATCAAAATGTTGTTTCAAAATCTTCATCAATGCTATAGGCAAGCCAACTTAACTACTCGATAATAAATTTACACCTACTATCGCAGCGACCAACCGCCCAATCTGAACGTGACCTAACATTCAATAAGGCATCAATAGAGGACCACTCGGCGCAAACCGCAGCGACGCGGGCGACACGTCTGAAAGGCCTTTAACTACATTTGCGGTTTGTCTTACATGTGAGACGGCTTTTTGTTGCTTTTATTAGAGGGGGTAGTCGCAGGATAAGATTGAGCTGGACTAAGTGCTGTGTGGTTCTGGGGGTGGAATAGATCAGGCTCTTGTATCAATGGTGCAGAACTTAATCAGTATCAGCACGGAAGAATCGACAAAATGACAGATCAACAAAAGAAATCTGTCATTTCGTCGATTCTGCCGTCGCCAAACCCCTTTTCTACGGTGGTCATGCTACGCGTGCAGTACCTCTGTTTGTTTGTTACCTTTTCACAACAAAACGGCTGATCGGATCGTAATGATATTTGGCATGGAGATAGATTATATCCTGGGGAAAGACATAGACTACTTTTTCTTTTTTTTTCTCACACATACACATCAAAATTTCCACGCGAACGAAGTCGCGGGCAACAGCTAGTGATTATAAATGCGAAAGTAACTATAACTTATTATGAGGTGGCGGCTGGCGCACAAAAAGTGTACCTGGAAAGATATGGCGTGGCCTTTGCCCAGCACTGGGACACGGCAATTGAAAAAAAAACCCTCGACCGCGTCACCTTTGCACCTTAAAAATGTGAACGTAGTTCAATGTTTGGCATACAAGTATATCATAACTTGGGCTAGGTCGTAGGAAACTTTTTATCTCAGAAGTTCACTCCCGTGGGATAATTTTTGACCTATAACGGAAAAAGTTCGTTGCTAATGCAACTTCAGCAAGGTTATTCTCCAAACATCACGTTCGAAATTCGAACGGTGTCTCGTTGTGAATCCGCGATGATTTTCTTTAAAAACAAATGGGTTCGCTTTCGAATTGTGTGCGCTCACTTGAGTGAGGTGAACTAGTGAACTTTATAGAATAGCACAGAAGAAAGTCTGAGATTTCTTGAGACTTAATTGAGGTGTTAACAAGAAACAAGAATTTGTCTGGTGACAAAGATAGGAAACACCATTATTATTAAACAAATCGAAGTTTTCTGTACTGAAAGATTTGGTCAGTGATAAAAACTCGCGAGTGTACATTTTTTTATTTTTTATTATTCAATTAACACTGTTACACTATTTTATAAACGGAAACGTACCACACAAACCATCGTGGGTTTAACAGTGGTATGCCAGACACGGCAACTCGGTGCCACTACATTATTAATCATTATATAAACAACTTAGGAATGACTTAATAGGAAATATATAGGAACAGTATAGGTAGGCACTTAAAAGACACTTTCTAGACTGTACCACAATCTAATATCTTTTTAGTACCTTCGAGCAATTTTTCACATTTATTGCATTGCAGATTTCTAACGGTAAATCATTCATAATAGATGGTAGCATGCATTCCCACGTCCTTGCTCCATAGACATTATTATATTTAGGTATCTTACTAGGCACACAGAACGGCTAAGAAGTGCATATAAGCAAGTATATTGAATGTGTCACCTCAAACAGTCCTAAGGTTTATCGCTCAGCCAGCCGATCCCCAAGCTAAGGGATCCGATGTATGGGCAGCACTAAAACAGAGTAAACAGTGCTAATACCGTTCATTGTGTACCTACAGCAAAGAGTACGTACATAGCGGACAGAGACCAACCCTCTCCATCGAGTATGTATCAGTGGCGAAGGTTCCATACAACTCGATTCCTACCGGCTTCCCTATGAAAAATGGCAGTCAGTATTCTATAGAAAAATAGATATGTACTCCGGCTTACTTCGTACAAAAATTGGCCCTTCGCTACTGGTATGTAGACAACATGTATCAGACAGAAGGGTGACACACATTTCTGATATTCGAAGATGTGGTCCTAGACCATCAAACTGAACAACTCTCGTAATCGCGAAGAAAAACCAGTTCGCCGATAACATCACGCCCGTAATCCCCTAAGGATTAGGCAGAGGTGTACCTATAAATGCTGTACAGACAACAGTTTATATTTTAAAAAAACCTTGACAGATACCAGATTTGCAAAAAAGACCTTAAAGACCTGTTTTTTTTTCAATCTATTAATGAAATCCTCACTTCGAAAACTCCAGACTTATGACGAGGCTAGACAAAGTCCGGACGTGGTGGGTACAGTTGGACATGATCAGGTAAATGGTACCCCTACTACATAGTTAGGACCTTGGCTTTCAGTTTGTTTCGGTATTTCTTCCCAGAAAGTCGGAAAGGGCACGCCGATCACATCAAGTTACTGAAATTGATTCGACAGTTCATTGTTCTTTCGTATTGGCACGCAATATTCGATAATGTAGGTCTATGTTATGTATTCTATTCGATGGACTCCGAAGGTCACAAATGCCGAGGTCTAAAGACGAATGGGTCAGGACCGCCATTTCACACAGACTATCAAACAAAGAAAAGTTGGTTACTTCAGTCGTTTTTCGGCACGAGCACCCGGCTCGTTGCTCCCGGCTGTCATTTGAAGATCCTTGACAGTCGTTACAGGTAATCAGTGGCCCGAGAGCCTAGCCAACGAGTATCATACAATATTTTGATTTAAAAGAGTGTCCATGGAGTTTCTTGCCCATTCTTCTCTATAGAGATCTACGCTTTGGAATGTGCAACTACAGTACTTTCTCAAGTTATTATGCCTTGTGACTGTGACTGTAGCTTCGCTTCTTTTTTGTTTTTTTTTGACATTCAAAAGTGCCTGTGATGGCCTAATTGAAATAAATGCTTTGAGTTTGAGTTCATATTAGCTAGTACTAACTGGGTCGTGGAGATCAGATAGCCAGTAACTCCATGTGTAATACAGGTATTCAGCTGCATCCAGTTAGACAAGAAGCCGTCCCAAATCCCCAACATACTTGAGAAAAGGCTAAGCAGATGTCGAGACAATGTTACAATATTAATTAGGATGAACAAACAAACCAATTACGCCTCTAATTACACCTTAGAACAGACAAACAAAGCAATCATTATAACGTAATATTCATATACAAAATCAATTACATGTATTTTAGTACCACGTACCAAATGATTAGAACGGTGTTAACATTCCACGAGCGTAGCTCTCGCTGTGTTTGTACCTTCATAAACAAGCGGGTTGAAATACGTTGCTCAGGGGAGAATTAGCTTAAATTGTATGTATGGGGATAAATTCTGCGGTTATGTACAGTAGCAAGTTTGAATTTAATACATACAGACATACATAAAGTCATATCCCATGAGGTGGGCAGAGGTATACCTAATAGTACACCTCTGAATAACAGGAATAACAGGCGTGATGATGTTACGTAACTAAAAAAAGGTAATTTTTTACTTACCGTTTTATTGCCAGCTTTATAGTTTACAAACGTGAAAGAATTTGCAGTCGATTTAACTTATCTCATTTTATGTTTTTATTTTTTCACTTTTTATTCGATTGTGATTTCGAATGATTACTTTATCAATATAAGATAAGTATAGAGGTTTGGAAGAAAAAAAATTCAAACCCCACAATACGGTACCCAAAATTCGTCATGTTTCTTTTTTTAATATTAATTTACTTCCACCTCATGCGCCACCAGGACGAATCTAACGACCTATAATTTATCCAAATCGGTTCGTCCGTCTAGGAGTTGCGAGGAAACCAAGAAACGGACATACACACATACAGGTCGAACACATAACCATCCTCTTGGGCTTCGCCGCAGTCGGGTAAAGGCGTGAGTTTATGTATGGTTATCTATCAACGAAAACTGCTAAATTGAGCTACGGAAATGAAGGTGCTTATGCCTATTACACCTCAGTCGATCCCTTTATTTATTAGGATTACCAACTACACTACATTTGATTTAACATACCCTATTGTGGAATACAAGCTTGATGTTACGTTATGCTAAAGTCCCAATAGCATCAATATTTTTGCAGTATGTGCTTAAAACGATCGCATGCACCGAGAGCTGTGCCTCCCATGGCGGCACGTAAATAAATTTACCATAAAATGGCTGGTACCTTCCTCGTGACATATTTGGGTCAGTGTGCTGTGACCATATGCAGCGATTCCTTTAGGAATTGTGCATGTACGTCTTGTTCACGACCTAAGACGATGCGGCATGCGACTCGACTTGCGATGCAACCTGTTTTCGTCCGTCGTTCTGCAAGACGCGTCGCTCTAAAGGACCCAGGTGCCCACTACATCGTATCTTTGTATTAAAAAGTATGAGACTATGACCACTAGACCGTTCCGTCATCGACCAACATCGCCGCGTGTCATGGCATGTCTCATACTTTTCTATACAAAGAATACAGGGTGTTTGGTTAAACGTGGGCAATACTTTAAGGGAGTGAAGTACTCATAAATATGAGCAACTCTTACTATGGGGCTAACCATAAAATATGATTTAAAAAATCTGCTGTTGCCTACATTTTTTCGAGTTACGCGACCAATAATGTGTGGAGCAGCTGATATTTTTTTCGCGATTTCATGGTCGGTCCCATAGTAAAAGTTGCTTATTTTCATGAGTACTACAGGGCCCTAAAGTATTGCACACATTTAAAATAACACCCTGTATAGGGTTTAACCCCGTATGATGACCGTTATCAACGGTTCTGATACGTTATTGATACGTTCTAGTGGGCATAGTAGTCCGTGTTATGTTTCTTTCCGTGCCTGATACGTTTATAACACGGTCATGATATGGTGCGGTATAGTGGACCGACTCCTCAAGGCGGTTTTCACACGACGACGGTCGTCCGCGCCGTCGGGCGGGGACGCTACCTAACACACCGACGCTAGACCGCGCGGACGAGCGGAGCACATCGCGTCTCCACGTGGTTCTGTGCCTCACAAAATCCGCTTTGTCATCGCTGCACGCTCGCACGGTGTCGTGTGAGAATCGCCTAAGCAACTTCTTTCATTTTTCTTCTCCACAAGACACGCGTCGCTTGAGAATGTAGCTCGTGGCCAAGCTCACTTAAAAATGGTCTGCACCTGACTTGCGACACATCTAGGTCAGTGTGATGTGGCCATATGCAGCGATTCCTTCGGGAATTGTATAGAAAACATTCTTCATATCAGAATATAGAAGAGTTAGTAAGGAGATAAGGTGTGATGAAGTAGCTGTTAGTGAAGAGCTCGTCCAGGGAAGTTTTCTGTTCATATTTTGTAGTAAAAATTCACAGAATAAATTATACAGCACAATTCAGAGTAAAGAAAAGTCCGGAAATATCTTCAAATGCCCGTTATTTTCTTTGATAAGTTTATTTATGGATCTGGGAACCCTAGGTACTACGGAATTCATTGACGGTGGACCACTTTTCAACCTTATTAATTAGAGCATTAGGGTGAACTGTGGCAGACCCTCAGTGAATGTCGTAGTACACACGGCGACACATTTCCAATATAACATGGCCTCGCTTTGTATAAAGGGTGTAAATAGACCCTTAACATATCCGTAAGGCACTTGTTCTCCCCGCCTTTGCGATATTTTTTTTGTTCTAGACCATACCTGGGAACCTTCTAGTTATGGAGATATTGGGGGTCAAAGTTCCATCATTTTCACAAGTTTTGTTTTTTTAAAACATGTTTTTAATGTAAGATTTTTACTTTACACAACTCCACGACCCCCTTACTATTCAATCCATCCATCAGCACAATGCTTTGAGTGCTTTCCATCGAGTCCTAGCGTAAAACGTGATTTTTCACCCCAAAAAAAAAGTCGATTCCCAGCAATATTTTTTGCGTATAGTTACATAGTTTGATGTACAGAATGCCTGGTTGACTGGTATGTGAAGGGTCTGTTACACGCTGTATGTATAGCCTTAAGAAGTTAGAAGTTCAGCCTGAACCGTCGATTCGCAAATAGATTGGCCATAAAATTGTCGTGGCTGGTACCTGACGTAACTGGGTCGTAGGGTTATCTTATGTATGTCAGCTCGCTCCTTTAGGAGTTGGATTGACTTTGAGCTGCATTACTGGCGTACCTGTTTAAGTTAAGTTTATTTCAAAATTCAACTATACAAATAAATAAAATTGAAGCGTCTGTTTGTAATTTCAAAATAACACCTTTTTACTGAATACATTATGAAAGTATATACGGTACTTATAACAAAAAATCATTTGCCTGTCTGTCTGTTAGTTCCGGCTAATCTCCGAAACGGCTGGACTGATTATGACGGGACTGTCAGATAGCTGATGTGATAAGGAGTAACTTAGGCTACTTTTATTTTGGAAAAAGAATCAGGATAACGTGCAAAAAAAAGAAAAGCCTTGAAATTAAAAAAAAAATCCGATTTAAATACAGAAATAATATTTTTATAATAATTTCAAGAGCGCCCGCGGTGGCGACCGCGAAACGGAAGACGTTGCGTTTGAAGGCCTCCCACTAGGTGGACCGATGACCTGGTGAAGGTTGCAGGGATCCGCTGGATGCGAGTCGCACGGGACCGGTCAATGTGGCGACACTTGGGGGAGGCCTATGTCTAGCAGTGAACGTCTTTTGGCTGAAATGATGATGATGATGATGAATTTCACGAGGGCGAAGGTCGCAGGCAACAGCTAGTACTTAATATTGTTAATGTTTAAGTAACTCTGTCTGTCATCTCTTCAGGCCCGACTGCAAGGGTTAAAATTCGGTAACCTGGGAATAATTTTTATCCTCGTACTGTTCCGCGGTTTAAATTTCGACAGGTAGTGCAAAGAAATCTGTCATTGTGTCGACACAATCTGTCATTTTGTCGATTCTTCCGTCAAAGAAATCCTTGTCTACGGTGATCATGCTACGGGGGCTGGTCGTGTCCTGTCGAAATCCATTCAGCCGTGAAAAGGTAACAGAAAGACAGGCAAAGTTACTTTCGGATTTATAATATTAGTCTTGATGAATAAGCAGCCATAGATAGCACTTCAACCAACACTCCAATCACCAATGCGGAAGTCCCAAGACTACCCTCAGCAGATCTTCTTGCCAACCAAACACGACAGCACAAAGGTAATGACAGAAAGAAAGACATGAAAAGATAAGCAGGCGTCAGCACCTTCCTCCATATTTGTAGACGTCGTGTAGTCAGCGATAAAATGAGAGGGTAGCATGCAGCCAGGCGAGCTGTGACCTACTTGTGAGCAGTGCAACCACGGATTTTATTTGCGTGAGCAGATAGATTTGTTGAAGACTAGGTAAAATTGTTTGAAAATTAAATTATATAAAGGGGGTAAATAGACCCTTAAAATAAACGAAAGGCACTTGTTCTCCCCGTCTTTGCGATCATTTTTTTGTTCTAGACCATACCTGGGAACCTTCTAGTTACGGAGATATTGGGGGTCAAAGTTCCAACTTTTTCACAAGTTTTTTTTTTTAAATACATGTTTTTAATGTAAAATTTTTACTATACACACCTCCACGACCCCCGTACTATTCAATCCATCCATCAGCACAATGCTTTGAGTGCTTTCCATCGAGTCCTACCGTAAAACGTGACTCTTCACCCCAAAAAAACATTCGATTCCCAGCAATAATTTTTACGTAAAGTTACTTAGTTTGATGTACAGAATGCTTGGTTGACGGCTATGTGAAGGGTCTCTTTACAACCTGTATAGAAGCGTTCGCTACTAGACACTTATTTAATTCATAAAAATCTTATATTCAATCATTCACTCACAGACAACGTTAAATAAAACCGCTACTGGGTCTAGCAAGAAGCTTTTTGCAAAAGTGGTCCTTAAACAAACTAAGAAGAGCACTAAGGAGGATTTTTTATTGTATTACACATCATACGCTTATGGAATTAAGTTTACCGATCATCATCTGCCTAGCCTTTTCCCAACTACGTTGGGGTCGGCTTCCAGTCTAACCGGATGCGGCTGAATATCAGTCGATTACATGGCGCTACTGCCCATCTGACGTCCTCAACCTAGTTAGGACTGGGTTATACAATACTCCTTGATAAGTCTAGTTGTCAGACTTTCAGGCTACTGACTACCTGGAACGACTGTCAAAGATCTACAAATGACAGCCGGGACCAACGGCTTAACGTGCTTTTCAAGGGATGGAGGGAACTTGGTATATTATGGGTGGTCACCTGTCCACGCACCAACCTAGACAAGCGCGGCTTAACCTAAAGATCGATCCGAGCGGCTGTTGTTATTTAGCCACGAGCTCCTCAATGAAATTTTTGCCGATGTTCATGGATTAAATTCTCACATACAACACTTTGAAATTCACGACTTACATTGAGTTGTAGGTCGCGGCAGTTACCACTAGGACACCACTACTTTCCTATCTACAGGGTGTAAACAGACCCTTCACATAACCGTCAACCAAGCATTCTGTACATCAAACTAAGTAACTTTACGCAAAAATTATTGCTGGGACTCTACTTTTTTTTTTGGGGTGAAAAATCACGTTTTACGGTAGAACTCGATAGAAAGCACTCAAAGCATTGTGCTCATGGATGGGTTGAATAGTACGGGGGTCGTGGTGGTGTGTAAAGTAAAAATCTTACATTAAAAACATGTCTTTAAAAAAAAACTTGTGAAAAAGTTGGAACTTTGACCCCCAATAACTCCATAACTAGAAGGTTCCCAGGTATGGTCTAGAACAAAAAAATGATCGCAAAGACGAGGAGAACAAGTGCCTTTCAGATATTATGTTAAGGGTCTATTTACAGCCTTTATACCTTCGAAATCACACAATAATCCTGCTTGGAATAGTACGAGTACTGTCCTCGAACTCCTCCACGCGGCTACGTCCTACTTCTAACTAACCATTACCAGCAAAAAACATCCATCGACAGCAACCAAAAGTATTTTTTTCCGCACAATATTTGCAAAGCCACAATATCATTAGGCCGAGTACACAAGGCTGGAGTTTAGTGTCGCCATGGGAACGCTCGTGTGCCCTCCGCCCACGCTGACGTCATTATGTGTTTGCCTTTACTTATATTCACGCAATTTTTGTGTTTAGCGGTGAGTAGAGGACTAAGATGTTTGGGAGATCAGCTACTGAATGGATACCTAGCGAAATCTATGTGTATATATAAAATGGTAAACTGACTGACTGACTGACTGGGTGATATATCAACACACAGCCCAAACCGATGGTTCTAGAGACATGAAACTTGGAGGGTGTGTTCTTTGTGAAGAGTAAGTATCCACTAAGAAAGGATTTTTGAGAATTCCACCCCTAAAGTGGTTAAAATAGGGGATGGAAGTTTATATGAAAGTCAGTTAGTTTTGAAGTAAGGATCTTCAAATTTTGTGTTTAGGCTGTCGATTGAAAATTAATATATACGTCTCTCAGCGTTTTTGATAATTCTACCCCCGAAGAGTTAAAAAGGGGGATGAAGGTAAGTGATTGGATATTTATCTACATCCACGCGGGCGCAGCGGCGGGCAAAAGCTAGTTGTTATAAGCTTGTTAGAAATACGCATAAAAGTCTGATACCAATTGCCTTGGCAATGGGTATCGTTTCTCTCTATGACTGGAGTCTGTTCACCACCTGGTGGACAGCGAGAGACTGAAAATCCTGTCGCTGTCCACCAGTGTTGCACAATGCTTTGAGTGCTTTCCATCGAGTCTTACCATAAAACGTGATTTTTCACCCCAAAAAAAAGTCGATTCCCAGCAATAATTTTTGCGTAAAGTTCTAAGTAACTTTGATGTACAGAATGCTTGGTTGACGGCTATGTGAAGGGTCTGTTTACACTTAAGACCTATCCTAACAGTACACGCATACTAACAAACTTTTGCCAAAAACCAAATACCAGAACACACAACACTACAACACGAAGTAACCCCCTCACAGCGGACCAAAAACAAAAGCTTTTCATCAAAATTCCTCTTCTTCACACACTTTTGAGCTCACAAACGAGCAGATCTCGATGTTCCACGGCACACCTCCCCTTTCACTCAGATGGACACAATCAATGCTCTAAAACTGGGGTTTTTCAACACGGAACCCCAATAGAGGTTGGAGGGGGGAGGGGTCCGTAGGATGAAACAGTTAATCGAGAGCTGGAGAGGTGCTTCATTCAATGCGTCTGTAATTTGGCGAATTTTTTTGGAGTGGTTCTGCGAATTAAGGGGTGGGTTCCGCATGAAATCGCATGCAAACGAGTTAACTTGACGGTCTCGAAATGCAATGATACTTGGGCGCGTCTGCCACATTACTTCTGTTTTCACGAACACTAGGTAACACCTGCCGAAGTAAAACGCACTGTTCAATTTTCAGAGCTCGGCGCGACGCTGAGACATGAAATTCCAACCGTGCAAATATGATATTTTGGAATTCATGAAGGGTAAAAGTTGATTAGTAGATAGTAAAAGCCAGAGGTAACCTAATGAATGAGACATCTATCAGTAACACAATTCCGCCATGTTCGCTAGTTCACCTCACTCAAGTGAGCGCACACAATTCGAATGCGAACTCATTTGTTTTTAAAGTAAATCATCGCGGATTCACAACGAGACACCGTTCGAGTTTCGAATGTGAGAACTATACTGGGTAGACTACAACGGTTTAAGAGGATTTGAAGCTTAGCACTTACCTAGATTGGTAGCTAACATCTTAGCTGCTGTGTTGTATACATGAGATAAAATGAGTTCTGTACAGATGAATCTACACGAGCTCAGGGCTTTTTGCTATCGGGGGTAAGCGGTAACGCCACCTGCTACATCCCTTACATACTCATTTCGCCTTTTTTTTCAACGACTTATTGTCGGGCCTACGCTGTCCCCCCATACTTAAGTACAAATGCTGTATCCACAATAATATTGTAACACCAAATGATTTGAAAAGAGTAACCATGGAGTTTCTTGCCGGTTCTTCTCCATAGGAAACGACCGACCCGAACCGTGCACCTTTTTGTCAACGTTTTATAAGTGCCCATCGAGGCCTATGTGAAATAAAATATTTTGATTTTTGATTTTTTCCACGTTCTTGTTGCGAGTTTACGCACCTGACCGTCTCGAAGACCATCACCAATAAGGTCTGGTATCTACTTATCACTGTCTATTAGGTCTCAGTGGCGAAGGGTGAAATATTCAGAGAGGTAAGCCGGAGCAAAAAAAAATGCTTAGCTCGGCTGGAAAACATTAAAATGTTTGAAAAAACCATCGCGTCTTTTATAATTTATTGTCATATCTGGGTGAGCACGACCCAACTGTATTACGTGTTTTTTATTTTCAAAACTTAACCTTGAAAAGCATGTTGACACCGTTATTTTGCTAGGTAAACAAGAACTAGCTTTTCGCGGCCGTGATGAAGGCCCTAATTCCGATAACCGCGGTAACTATATCGAAACTTTACTATATCTGAGCAAGTAGGTACGAAACAATAATGGATTCGCATTTAGAATTATGTTCTTCAGTTCAGAACCCCGTGTTTTATGGTCTCTCTAGTGAGTAGTGACATTCAAAATGATTTCATACATAGTATTGCATCAGTTTTACGCGACCACATTAGACTTGAAATAAATAAATAAATAATGATTGACGAAACTCCCGATGTCAGTCATTGGGAGCAATTAACTGTAATTAGGTATTTAACTGAAACTAGAATCGAAGAACGATTCCTTGGTTTTTACGATGTTAGCGGAAGTCGAACTGTTGATGTTCTATCTAATCAGTTGTTAGAAATACTTGAATCATTGTATGCCTACAATGTTACTGGTCAAGTATTTCATCGCCATCCTACTGATCTCCTACTTTGCAAATCTACTTACTCTAAAGTAGTAATTTAAACTTACCGCAAATACCTAATAACAACGTACGTCTACGTAACTGATTTCACTACACACAACAACAACACATGAACACAAATAAAGAACAATACTTATCACTATTTTATACCAAGAAATAAATTATAATAGGTGAAACTAGCTAATGGATTCAAATATAAATTCAATAACAAAACATGTATTCATGCATTACGTCAAATGGTATGTCAACACAAAATGTCATCAAGCATTGAACGAATCCCGAGTCGATACGAAATTCAACGACCGACAACGATATTTCTCCATCTCGCTCACGCGCACGCATTTTCTATTACTGTCTCTATCAAGTAACTCGGTTTGTACCGGCTTACTTGTGACCGAATATCGCGGGTTGGCTACATTCTTTAAGTGACGTCATAACGTGTATTTTGTATAGAAGTTTGAACTGCCAAAAAGCCGATCGCTCCTGCGGCTTATTTTATAGCAATATGTTGTTGGAGAGAAAATTTTATTGATTTATGTCCAATAATGTAGGCGTTTTGTGATGTTTCTCTACTTTTAAATGTACTAATTGTGTCATTTTTCAATTACGGTTGAGAGAGTGGTTGTGTTCCAAATATCTGAAGGGAAGCCGGTGGGAATGGGCTTATATGGACGCATCGTCACTGTAGGTCTAATGGTCGCAACGTGAACGGTTATGAGTTCATTTTATCTGATTTCATTGGTTCTTTCATCTTCATTTGCTTCCACAGTCTGACTTCAGACACCGCTGGGTCGCACATACCTGTATCTCCTTGTAAACTGGACTTCAGAGACAACCGTGAGTTGTTCGAGCGTAGTAAAGAATTCAATAAGAATTCCAGGCCAACTTATACTGGTTTTCTTACTTCTGACCACCCATCTACGGACCACCCCCACAAGCGATGCTTAACCTTTAAAATCAACCCATATGGTTTTCTTTTACTTAGCCTCAACCCTTTCTACTTCTAAATCCATATATCACATACTTTTTTATTTTTTATGAGCCTGTACTGTTTCACTGCTGGGCAAAGGCCTCACAAAAAAACAATCACACACATCATGACATTTTTCGGCGGACGGAACCCTAAAACGCGGAGTGCCAATAACGGGGTGTCCGCAGTAGATGAAACAGTGTTCGGTAACACAATTGCGCGCCGCTCTGAATTACAAGCGTAGGGTTAAGGACACGTAGACACGCTAGGGTTGGGTTGCGCTGTTACACGGGAAGCAGTTGGGGGGTTAATTTGTAAAGGGTGATGTTTTTTAAAAAAAATGTTGAGCCGTGTGTGTTGAAATGGGTAGATTTAATTTTTCATGTTTGCGTAAAAAATATTGTAAGGATTATACGAGCGCTAGGTTTTGCATGCGGCTTCGCCCGCGTAGCGTAATCAATCAGCCTGTAACGTTGCCACAGCCGGAACACAGGTTTCTTCTCTGTGACAGGGAGCTGACCCACCACGCGGGCGCAGAGCGGGTTGGTAGGTGTCCTAATTATGTCTTCGGTTGTGATTTTAGAACATGTTGGTTGCCACATGAAGTTCGGGGAATTATCACAATGGAGGCACTACTGCAGCAAAAAATATTCTATCTCTGCGTTTCAAACATCTGAATCAGTTCAGCCGTTTGTGTGAAAAGGTAGCAGATTGACATGGTTAATTTCGCATTCATACATTTGTATGGCTAAAACCGAAGGGACTCATGGAATAGCTGGTAGTAGACAAGTATGGAAGAAGACATGCTGCGTCGAAACAAAAAAAAACCGGCCAAGTGCGAGTCGGAATCGCACTCAAAGGGTTCCGTAGCACCAAACAATATTCAGAGCTGTTGATAGACACCCCCACACATTTATAAATTTAGTTAGTAGTAGTTGTTTTTAGTTAGTGGTGTATTTAGTTGTATAAGATTTTAAACTATCATGGTCACTAACTTCTGTATTTAGTTGTAGTTGTTTTAGTTTAGTGTAGTTTAGTTTTGTTTTTTATTTTTTGTTATTAGTGAACATATTTTAGACAATATACTACCATAATGTCTTGCCATACTACCATGTAATCATACCTATTATTATCAAAATAAATGATTGATTGATTGATTAATTCTACTTTTTCAACCTTAAGTTACATGCTTGGAGCGCCACCTCTATTTTTTTTAACTGATAATTTCAGATCACTTTTGTCTGTGCTTTTGTGTAGCCGTTCGTAGAAGACAGCTGCTCTCCGAATCTTAACAGTGTGGTGCCAACAGTCTCGGAGTAAAATGGCTGTGACATACGCACGGACAGACAGACGGACAAGAAGGATCCCTGACAAGGCCAGGAAAATGATGATGAAGTATAAATTCGGTAATACGCTTAACAAATTATCGTTTCCTTAACTTAAATCATTTGACATTTGGGAACCTTTATACGAATAAACTGTTACCAATGAACCTGTTCTTGTAGGGATTAAGCTACAAAAATAGCTCCTGCAAGCCATATAAATGTCTGCCGGGTCTGCGGGACTGTTCAAAAGAGATACCGTGGCCCTGGAACACAAAGGGCAAAGAAGGAACATGGATGGGTTTTAGTCAGTACAAGACTGACTCTCCGTTCTGCTCCGCCCAAAGCGGGACGGGTCATTTGATGATTTACCAGACTAAAAAAAAAACCATATAAATGTTACAAAAAATAATTTACACTAGTTCTTGCCCTCGGATTCACCCACATCTTAATGGAAAGTTAACTATAAAAAAATGAAACATTTTATATTTTAAGTCAAGACAAGATCAGCCTGTATGTGAGGTTTCACTCAAATTAATTTAGCCTTTAAAGCGAGATTGAGTCACATAAAATCAGTTCGTAGGTTTTTGAATTTCAGCCTCAACGGCTGAACGGGTTTGGAGCAAATGGTTGGACATTTATACACGTTATCCTAATAGCGCGTTCCCGTGGGATATTTTTTTTAAAAGGGGTAAATTTCCAAATTTCCCGCAGGTGAAACCACGAGCTGAAGCTATTTAATAAGTTAATAAAATTTGTAGGAGCAGGTTTGTGGGATTTATATCAACTATTATTCGTTCTTGTTACAGAAAAAATTAAATAAAGTCGTTTGGGTTGGTATGGACATGTAATGAGTGATGAAACGCATGTGACTAAAAGAGTGATGGACATGAATTTTGATGGATGGAGAGGGAGAGGAAGGTCAAAGAAAAGATGGGTGGATTGTGTGAGGAATGATATGAAAGAGAAAGGAGTAAATGATGCCGTGACGTCTGACAGGGGAGAATGGAAGAAGAAAGCGTGTCGCGCCGACCCCAAGTAGAATAGACAGGAAAATGATGATCTGTTCTTCTTCAGCAAAAAACCCGTACCGTCTCAAGCAACGTAGACGCGCCACACGCGCGCGCCGCCATCGATCCGTGCCCGAAGAAAACAAATTAACTAGCCCGCCGCCCGGCCCCGCCTGAACAGATAATAACCGCGGTTATTGTGACCGGGCTACCGCTCACTGAACTTGAAACTAACTTAGCTCAACTTTGCGTACAGGTATCTCGGAGTTTTGTAGGCTAAGTCTATGATAGCGAGGTATCCAGAGGAGTAGATACTATAAATAAAGTATTTTTTTGTGTCTGTCGGTTTGATCGCGTTAGTTTTCAGAAAATGCGAAACGACATCAGATGTGGCTGTAATAAACCACGTCTGATGCCGTTTCGCATTTTCTAAAAACAACGCGTTCATTACTTAGGTATAGAATTTGTTCCGAAAGGTTTAGGCATATAATAAGTTTACTATTAAAGGTGCATATAATAAAGAAATCAGAATGTTAAGAGATATACAGGGTGGAAAGGATATGCTGCAGACCATCAAACTGAACAACTTTCTCTTTGGGTCCAATATTGTAAATGCGAAAAAATTATCAGCTGTCCCATACATTTGGGTCGAGTAGATATTGAAATTTTGTATGGGACAGCTGATAATTTTTTCGCATTTACGATATTGGACCCAAGGAAAAAGTTGTTCAGTTTGATGGTCTGCAGCATATCCTTTCATATGACTATAGCCTTTCTGTTACACCTTGTAAAATACTGGTATTAACCTGCATCCGGTTGACTGGAAGGCGATCCCAACGGCTAGGCCGATGATGGTGATGAATAGAAAAAGTAGGAAACTGAATCTAAAATAAATGCATGACGTAATCCGAGAGCGGCTAGGTGCTTCGGAATGGCAGCGGCAAGCGACATCGCGGCCCAGACGGAGATGTCGGAATGAGCTGTACTCCTTCAATAAGTACTGGTCCTAAAAAGTTTTAAATATGGAGAAATGGAAAGAGAGTAGGGATACCTTTAGAGTGCTGACACCAGTGACTTTTAACAATATATTACTGATAGAAAACTGTCTCTTACCGCCAAAGACAAAGACTAAAGGCATAGTGCATAGACCGGGTGACCTTGACACACTATCAGAGGTTTTGGAGCCTTATAAGCTGAGGAAAGTGTTTCCCATCAGCTTACCATAGACAAATAATCCATGAAAACTTCATCCGCAACATCATTCTCCGGCCCTTATCCAATTTTACAAACACTTATCATTATTTAATATGAAAAAAAATATTACCTTTTAATTTACATTATATACAGACTACAAATAGAACTAATCTAATGATAAAAATAATTCTAAAATTAAATTATTAATTATTATTATTCCAAGTTTATTAATTTTGTTTCTCAATCTGTGTTTTCAATTGTAATATTTTTCTGTTGATATTGTAATATGATTTTATTTATTGATGATCTTAGTTTTATAATTTTTTTAGGTATTAGCAATGCATTATTTTTTTAATATATTATTTTATTATCACAAAAAGTACATGATTGTGGTGTTAGCCTGTCATTCATTGTTGCACTTATAATTGTAGCTATAACCACTGTTTTGTAAGTGTATTGGGCAAACAATTGTTGGCGCAGCATGTCTTCTTCTTCCATACTTCTCTATTAGTCGTCATCTCAGCAGTCACCTCCTTTCTAGCCATATCATTCTTCACACAGAATCCATGAAAACTTCCAAATCAAAATATAAATGAGTAAACAACACACAGAGACACCAAAGTGATTCCAAAAAGTGTCTCGTTTCGCCAATTTTCACGCAAAAAGAAACTCCCAAACCGTCTGATTCACTTAGAAAAATAACGTCTCAACCCCAGCAAAGCATAGACGACCTCTAATAAAATAAGAAGGCACAATCTTACACAATTCCGCCGAGCCGTGTCGCTGACCGCGCTAGCTTTATCGCGTGTGCCAATTTATGCCCTGAAACACTGCCAACAAGAATACTGGCCGGTTAGCGTTGGTGACCACTGGGGTGTAACGTGGTTCGGACAAAAAGAGATGCAATTCGGAATAGTGAGGGGTATTACACACACATTCGTGTCGGCACGTACGATTCGGCAGTATTTGTTGAACAACAAAGTTGACCTGAAGCAATAATTACACACATTCTGTTTTTTATTCGGCCGAGCCGATTAATTCGAGCTACACCGAGCGGCTGTACAGAATCATATGTGTGTTCACTAAAAGTCATAATGATAACGACGATACACAATGCAAATTTTCTTTTTGTAATGCAATTCTCTGAACATCACGTTCGAAATTCGAACGCTGTCTCGTTATGAATCCGCGATGATTTACTTTAAAAACAAATGAGTTCGCTTTCGAATTGTGTGCGCTCACTTGAGTGAGGTTTAACTGAACTGTTGTCGTAAAGCTCGTAGAAGAGTTAAGCCTAAGATATTGTTGTTACACCGCGGTGTACAAGCAACCTTTACATTAACATTAAGACGGTCCAAGTCACAAATTCGCTTTCAAGATATACAATAGCTAGACTACTCCGCGTCTACTGGACGTGCAGCCTAAATACGATTAGGGTAAAGTATTTTAGCTGTACCGAGATTTTAAAAAGCAACTCAATAAAGTTTTTTAAAAAAGCTATAAAAGACTAATTTTTTTTTTACTGAAAAGCTAGATTTTCCAATGGATTTTTTTTATTTTGTAACCGATTTTATTTGAGTAAGGTTTACTAGAGTGAATTATCTTATCAACCCCGTAAGTCTGATTGGATTTCCCATTAGCGAAAAAGATGATGACGAACCTTCATCTCGTGGATTTTCCAAAATCTTTTCTTCTAGAGTCTAGAACCACGGTTCCTAACCTGGGGGTAATTACCCCTGCGGGGGTAAAACTAGTATTCTGCGGGGGTAATAAGCTGGTAATATATAACGATAAATAAATAATGGTAATGTATAAACAGAGTTTATGAACTTTGTGAAGAAATAGGATTGTTTTTGGAAAACCAGAGAACACAAAAAGAATCAGAGTTTTACTCAAAAGTCAAAGACAAAACATTTATCCAGATGCTCTACGTAGACAGTCAATTTGTATTTATGTGTGTTATTTTGTTTTGTGTTCATTGGTAACATGAGGGAGAGCGGGAGGGGTAAATCAGATTCTCTAGCTAAGTCTTGGGGTGACAAGATCGAAATGGTTAGGAACCACTGGTCCAGACCCACCAGTTTACGGCCTTGCGTTGCCTGACCGAGTACGTAAGATTCTTATTAATTAAATCGTCAGATTACTTACTACCTTCGCCGTCAACTCGTATTTTTCAAACAGGAACTTACCTGAAAAAGACAAAAACACATTAGTCAATGACCTGGTGGAGGTTGCAGGGGTCCGCTGGATGCGAGTCGCACGGGACCGGTCAATGTGGCGAGACTTGGAGGGCTATGTCCAGCAGTGGACGTCCTTCGGCTGAAATGATGATGATGATGATGATGACCCCCAATATCTCAGTAACTATAGAAGGTTCCCAGGTATGTTCCATGACATAAAAATGATCGCAATGACGGGAAGAACACTTGCCGTTCGGGTTCGTTAAGTGTGTTTTACACACATAAATAAACATTAACACAAAAATAAACATTTGTAGATTTTCTTACTTGCTGGCACACACTATTGAAAGAAGAATGAAAGAAAAAATATTTATTTGTCGCAGGGACATGACGTGCATCATACAAAAGCAAAACAAATAGAGAAGTATAGAAGAAGTCATGCTGCGCCGACCCCAAATGAACATAAATTGGGATAAGGACAGAAGAATGATGATGGCTCAAAACAAAACGGTTTTTTTGTACCCTATCACAGTGTTGTAGAGAATGTTGGCTTGTTGCATCGAGTCTGTCTTTCAGTAGTGAAGAGTCAATTTTTGTAAGAGGTAAGCCGGAGTACATAATCTTTAATGTGATTATATTATTTGCCTATAGAATACTAACTGTGCCATTTTTCAAAGGTAAGCCGGTAGGAATCGAGTTGTATGGAACCTTCGCCACTGCTGTCTTTGTACCACTTCTGTACATATTTAAATAAAGTACCTGGGCGACCGAGCTCAACTCAGGTGAAAATAGTGAAAACGAATTTTCCCAGATATGAGACCCAGCTAGATCGATTTTTCGTCGCTGTAAACCCCTGTGTTGCAACTTTCATCGAAATCGTTAGAGCCGTTTTCGAGAACGTAATCAAAAATATAATAATATAACTAGCGACCCGTCCCAGCTTCGCACGGGTGGCATTTTTTTTTAAATATAGCCTATGTTACTCAGGGATGATATAGCATTCTTATAGTGAAAGAATTTTTAAAATCGGTCCAGTAGTTTTTGAGTTTATTCGGTACAAACACACAAATCTTTCCTCTTTATAATATTAGTGTAGATGATATGCAAATTTTGCTCACTTAATGGTATAGGAAAGGATATATTATACAGGGTGTAAACAGACCCTTCACATAGCCGCCAACCAAGCATTCTGTACATCAAACTAAGTAACTTTACGCAAAAAATATTTCTGGGAATCGACTTTTTTTTTTAGGGTGAAAAATCACGTTTTAAGGTAGGACTCGATGGAAAGCACTCAAAGCATTGTGCTGATGGATGGATTGAATAGTACGGGGGTCGTGGATGTGTGTTAAGTAAAAATCTAACATTAAAAACATGTATTAAAAAAAAATCTTGTGAAAAAGTTGGAACTTTGACCCCCAATATCTCCGTAACTAGAAGGTTCCCAGGGTACTCCCTTTCTTCTCCTAAAATTGTTTGTCCGAAAATCACTATCCATAACACGTATGCTATAAACTTCAGTAACCATAATGTTCAAAATCCCGAAATTTTGTTTAACATAATTATCTTTAGTTCTAAAAGTATTCTGTCATAATATCGAGTACTATAATAATTGAATCTCATAACTTTACATGACCTAAAGTCATATGTCCTAAGTATTGTGTTAAATAATGTGTATTATTCCGAATGTTCATTTATAATAATTTTTTTAGTCTAAAACATTTGCTAAAAATTAGGTTTTAGTGACAGAAACGAATCGCTGTAAATCCGACTCCACGCAGTCTTGTCTGCTTTACCCCTAGAGTGTAATTTAAAATCGCGTAGGCGCGGAGGGGCTAGGCGGCCCGCGAGTTGAGGAGCAGGTGGTTGTAACACTCGCCGCCGCGGCTGAGGCTGGCCGGCTTTGCCGGCCAGCAAGCCGAAGCTGCGGTGGTGAGCGTTAAACCCATCTGCGACGATAAACTCGCGTGGGACCGCCGGAGCCCCGCAGCGCCGGAGCCGTGACAGAAACCATGCCTGCTGCATGTTGCTTGCTTGCTTGTATGCTGTGTGCTTGCTTGCATGCTGCATGCTGCGTGCTTGCTTGCATGCTTCATGCTTGCTTGCATGCTGCATGCTTGCTTGCTTACAAAAACCACATGTTCACAATCAACTGTTTTATTGAGTACATGTATAATATATTTATTTATGTATAATAAAAAATTATAAGAGAGAGAAGGTCATAGCAAAAGCTTTGTTATACAAATTTGTTCTAAGAATATTATTATTATAAATAAACATTATGTAATTTGAATTTAGGACTTATAACTTTTATTGAAAACGGTTTTATGTCTTTTGTATGTTATTGATTGTAATATTTATGACAAACGGATTTAGGACATATTATATGTAGGGATTTCAATTTTATGGCATGTGATATTATGTGATATTAAGTTCGGGTAAGTTATCATTCGGACAAATGATGATTAGGACAAAAAAGTTATGGCACTTTAAATTATGGATAAAAAGTTAGGTGATAAAATAGAGAACCGGTTCCCAGGTATGGTCTAGAACAAAAAAATGATCGCAAAGACCGGGAGAAACAAGTGCCTTTATTTTATGTTCAGGGTCTATTTACACCCTTTATGTTAAAACAACAGAACTGCGTGAAAACCAAAAACTACAAAATGGACAGTTTCACCATTTCCCCACAACACACAGCCTACAATCACTCCAGCCAATTTCCTTCTAACACAGCAACATATTGGCAGACTGAACTTCAGATTGCCTGGGTAGGCTGCGCCTCCCGGAAGTGCCGTGACGTCAGCGCGACGCCATTTCCGTCTGCCATTATCCAATAGCAGCGGTAAATTGTTCGATACAGGTGGTTTTATTGTATTTTTGGATTTGAACAGGAATCGCTCGGATTGGGTAATGGTTTTAACTTTTAATGTGTGTAGGCTATTTGGAGATCGGCTTTTCGGCGAAAAATAGTTGTCAGGTTTCAGTTGTATCAATCGCCTCGTTATTCTAGTGGTTGCAAACGTAACTGCTGAGCATGAAGTCCCGGGTTCGATGTCCAGGTCAGGCAAAGTGTTATTGGGTTTCTCCATCAGGAATTTCACCGTAGCAGCCACGAAGTCTGGATTTGTGCTTGGTTGATGGCAATAAGCTCGCCCCCTATTAAATGGGACTTAAACACAACTGGCGAAATGTGGGTGTACTATTAAGTACATCTCTGCCTAACTCTTCGGGGATTACATCCGTGATGTATTTTTTTGTAATTTCTGGACTACTAAATGGCTTAACGTGTTTATTTATCACTCAAAAATACTAAAATTCAAGGTCAATTTAGGCTTGAATAGCTGTCCAACACATAACCCTTCTAAACTAATCGTGTAAAAACACTAAAAGCCACTTTATTCGATTTTAACCCTCCAATGTTCACGTTCATATAAACATTGGCAACGGCGCTGCGTTCTGATTAGTTATAAATTAAAATATCTCACTCAACCCTCCGTCCGCTGAGTATTCCCGACACGGCCGGTCGATTCGACCTGGATTGCAAATGAACTCAACGGTAAATGGGAAGGAGTTTATTTGAAGGTTAATTAATAGCTAGTAGATGCTTTCTTGTTACTGATATTTTTTTCCTTACAAAAAATATTTTTTTGTTGTTCTAAAGAATTTAGAAACCATTGTTTTATTCGTTTTTAAAGGATTGAATAAACAATAGTAAATGTTATGTAACCCTTGTTTTGAAAAGAAACACATTTTTATAGGCATTTAATTGTTTTACTTTTTATGCCGCATGCCGGACGAGCTGTGGGCCAAAATAACCGCGACGTGGAGCCCTGACACAGCCAGAAGGCGACGCGGTAGACTCGCAGGAGATGGCGGGACGAGCTGAACAAAACTAACGACCAGTGGTCCACATTGGCCCTGGATCGAAGAACTTGGAAGTCATGGAGAGAAACCTTTGCCCAGCACTGGGATGACACAGGCTAACAGTATCAGTACTTTTAATGGAGTTGAAAGTAAAGGAGGAACGAATCGCATGTGACTATAAGAGTGATGGATATAAATATTGATGGATGGAGAGGTAGAGGAAGACCAAGGAAACGATGGATGGATTGTGTGAGGAATGATATGAAAGTTAAAGGAGTAAATGATAGCGTGACGGTTGACAGAGGAGATTGGAAGAAAAAAACGTGTTGCGCCGACCCCAAGTGACATGGGACAAGGGCAGGAAGATTGTCAGCAACGATGTAGGGGTCTGAAAGGGCCGATGCCTGCCAGGGCTGCGGGACTGTTCGAAAGAGATACCGCGGCCCTGGAACACAAAGGGCAAAGAAGGAACATAGATGGGTTTTAGTTAGTACAAGTCTGACACTCCCTTCCGCTCCGCCCAGAGTGGGGGGATTTGATGATTTCACACACGAAAAAAAGGGCAGTAAGATTATGATGAATTGTTTTACTTTTTTTTCTTGCGTGTATTTACCGAAATTACAACAACTGAGTCTGGGTGAAAGTTCTTTTCAAAACGTCGATGTATTTCTATCTTAAAATGTGGGGGAAAGGCAAGTCAAAGGCGCGTTATCTCTTTTACCTCGTTTTATTAGAAAACATAGACTACATTGTTTGAAATCTCATCATCTTCCTAGTCTTTTCCCAAACTACATAGGGGCCAGCTTCCAGTCTAACCGGGTGTAACCAGTATTTTATATGAGGCGACTGCCTATCTGACCTCCATAACCCAGTTACTCGGAGATATGATACCCCCTTGGTAAGACTGGTTGTCAGACGTTCAGGCTTCTGACTACCCATAACAACTGTCAAATAATATAGTTTAGTGTTCGCAAGCGCGACTGCTGGTCCTGGGTCCGATTCCCTGCTCGGGCAAATTGATATTGTGTTGTTCCATCAGGAATTACTCAGTAGCAGCCACAGAATCTGGATTTGTGTCCGGTTGATGGCAATAGGTACACCACCTTTTACATGGAACTTAAACATAACCGGCGAAATTTGGGTGTACTTTTGGATACACCTCTGCCTAACCCTTCGGGGATTTCAGGCGTGATGTCATGTGTTTTGTTGTAATGTTATTTTAAAATACTTTAGTATCGAATCTCACTCCCGAAACTAGTGACGAACCTACAAGTCAATCCATTTTATAATACAGTCCTTACACAATTATATTACCTCAATTTTTGCAACATTGTATAAATTACACTGATCTTTATCCAGCTAGCTATAAGGTCGCTATTGGACCGTAGCAGTCAGAGGTAAACATAACCTTCAACGGACTGTAGTAGACTTTTTGTCAGTCCCCTCGCACTGAGGCGAGATAATTGAATGCCGATGGAGCTTACCAATCATGAAATATGTTTGTAATTCTATTACTTTACACGATTGGATACCGTTTGTTTATCAAAAGTTTTTGAATGTTTTTTTTTAGTCTTTTTGTGTTGAGAAATGACCATTTTCAGAGTTGATTTGAACTTAGCCTGTTTGGGATTTGAAATTGAATAAAGATTACTATTAATACTAACGGGATATTTACCATGTTTACTGTTTTTTATGAGTTCCCGATATTTCGGCGCTGTTGCAAGCACCATGATCACGGATAAACTGAAGTTATTGCGGGTGGGTGTTTATGAGCAGACAAATCGGTCTAACCTCTTTCTTGTTCGTTTTTTGCACTCAGTACCGCTACCACTGTCATTCGCAACACTGTCATTTCGTAATGTTAGTGACCATGATAGTTTAAAATCTTGAATAAAGATTTACGATTTTATTAGATAGATTTGGGAGTTAGAACATTTTCAAGACAAAACCTTTGGTCTTTCAATCAAACCTCCGCCACACGTCACGCCTGTAATCCGTGGAGGGTTGGTTAAGGTGTAAGGGCCAGGATAGCCCGCAGAAAATATTTTTTCATAAGGGTTATACAAAAATTCGAAGACATGTGACATCTACCAATCCGCACTGGACCCGCGTGGTGGATTATAGCCCATTCCCTAGAGAGGAGGCCGTGTGTCCCAACAGTGGGAACATTATAGGCTGATTGTGCTTATGCTTAAGAGTTATACAATTTGCAGCTCAGTGTCAGGCTGTGTGTTGAACAAAATATTATTCGCGACCGTAACGAATATGGCTTTACAGAGTTATAGTCATTAAAATCATCAAAATAAATCTCAAAATTCATATAATCCTATTTGATGACTATTTCATGAGAGAATTTGAGTTTCACGTGCTACCCTGCGCTTCTCCCTTAAGCACATACTTAATACTTTTAGGACACCCACATCTCACCACATAAATGTCCCAGGTAGTAGTGGACACGCCTATTGCCGTCAGACGGGTATAAATTCCGACACTGGGCCGTACTGAGACATTTCTAATAGAAAACTGCGATACCACTTTGCCTCATTTTGGAATCGAAACCAAGCCCTCATGCTCAGTAGTCGCACTTGCAACAACTTAACCAATGAAGCAATTCCTAGAACTAAGAATTACATAAATCGAGTAAGTGGCTTTCAAGTTTTATGCGAACTAACAGAACATTTAACATATTTTTTACAACATGGAGTGCAAAATAAATCAATATGAATATTTCATGTTATCTAACATAAAGAAAATACTCGTTAACCATGTTTCCACGAAGACCAGTCGGTATCTTGGCAGTGTAAATAAACTTAAAATATGAAACGATACTAGTTATTTATCCCTGGTCCGTCTGCCAACAGTATTATACACGTTAGCGTTAGGTTATAAAACAAAATATTATGGTTAGATTGCCTTCTAAAAGAAGAATATATTTCTAATATTGAGGATTTCTCCCCATATCGAAACAACAGTGCTATTGTGTGTTCACTTGTTTTTTTTAAGTAAATCAACGAGACACCAGTGGCGAAGGTTCTATACAACTCGATTCCTATCGGCTTCCCTTTGAAAAATGGCACGGTCACTATTCTATAGACAAATAATGTAATCACTTTAAAGATATTTACACCGGCTTACCTCTTACAAAAATTGACCCTTCGCTACTGCGAGACTCCGTGCCATTTTAGTTTGGAAGTGATGTTTAGAGAATTTGGCTTCTGAGATGACGAGTAATAGAGAAGTATGGAAGAAGAGATGCTGCGCCGACCACAAATGAATTGGGACAAGGGCAGGGGAATGGTGATGGGGGATGATGATGTTCAGAGAATTTGACGTGCAAGTGTTGCACCGCACAAGGTTCATCACATCACGCCTGTAATCGCCTAAGGGTTAGGCAGAGGTGTATCTAATAATACGCTGTGCATAGTATGCACCCACATTTCGCCAGTTATGTTTAAGTCCCATGTTATAGGGGCGCGAGCTTATTGCCATCATCGGGGCACAAATCCAGTCTGCTACTGAGGAATTCCTCGCTCGACCTGGGAAACGAACTCAAGACCTCATGCTCAGCAGTCGCGCTTGCGACGACTAGACCCACGACCACCACCACCTAACTTTTCCTCTTATATTTCTTCAACTTCTTCTTAGCGTGTTGAACTCTCGATTGCAAATCTCTAAATTGAGTTGGTCCCGAATTCGGCTACAAGTTTAGTATCTTATTTTTGGTCCTCATCAACGTCTGCCTAGCCTTTTCCCAACTATGTTGGGGTCGGCTACCACTCGGAATTCCAGTATTTTACATGGAGCGACTGTCCATCTGACATCCACAACCCAGTACTGGGTAATACGATTCCTCTTGGGAAAACTTGTTGTCAGAGCCACTGACTACCTTTACGACTGTCAAAAATCTACTAATAACGGCCGGGACCAAAGGCTTAACATAAGAAACTCGGTATGTAATGAGTGGTCACTTGGCTGGGTGACCAACCATGCAAGAGCCGCTTAACCTGAAGATCGACCCGAGCGGCTGTTATTATTTAGCTTCAAGCTCCTCTTCTATTTTTGGTAAAGTATTTTAAATATTACTGAATTCCCTCACTCCTGCATAACAGCGTTCACCAATAACTTGTACTCCCCATACAGCCCCGAGCGTACGTCTCGCTGACAGCTCAATTTGTTTGCTCCACAATAGCTGCACAATTTACTGGATCGGTGTACTGAGCTGGAAGTTTCGCTAATTTTAATTACTCATGAATTTGTGCGAGGTGAGTAGTGTGGGAGTGGGACCAAGTTCTGTTTTATTAACAGAAGCCTGTTTTGATCATTTGACAGGCCAAAAGCAAGTAAATATTCACGCTCACGCACACACCTACACTAAAACCATGCTCATCGCTTCGTACGTAGTACGCACATCGCTACGCTCACGCACTCACCTACACTAAAACCATGCTCACCGCTACGTACGTAGTACGCACATCGCTACGCTCACGCACACACCTACACTAAAACCATGCTACGTACATAGTACGTAGGAGCGATGAGCATGGTTTTAGTGTAGGTGTGTGCGTGAGCGTGTATATTTACTTGCAGGAGCACGGTTTTTGTGGCTTCACTTTTGATGTTCGTGGCGCGCCGTCTTCCGTTTTTTGTCGGTCTGAGGCCAAAGTTTGTTTTTATAAAACAGAACCTGCACTATTTGTAACTTTAGATGTCAACGCCAAATGGCTTAGATAAAGTGACATTATGGTGACATTCAAAAGTTCAGAAATGTATTGGATTGACATAAGGTACCGAAAAACACTGTTTTTAGACTTTCTCGGTTTATAACTAAACTCCTGTGATTTTTAATTATTCCGAGCTTCCGATATTTCGACGCTTTTACCAGCGCCATGATGCGGGATGACTGGAAGATATCCCGTAAGTGACAGGTACCGAAAAGCTTATGTCAACCCTTTTTAAAATCGCTGTAAAAATTCTAAATACTTTGGAAACGATTGTCATGTGTTTTTATTTTTATGAAGTTCACTTGGACACAGATAAATACTACGTAACTTGGACTCTCACTCACGTGAGCGCATACAATTCGAATGCGAACTCATTTGTTTTTAAAGTAAATCATCGCGGATTCACAACGAGACACCGTTCGAATTTCGAACGTGACGTTTATAGGAGTTCTTTCAAAATTGTATAATGAATGTCACCTTAATCTTGTCTACATCAACATAATATTATATTCATATTCGTGATACGAATTTCGTCGAAATTGAAGCCTGTAAAAAGTATCTACATAAAGTTCCACGTACTTATATGTTTGTCGTCCTACCGTTTTTTCAGTCTGAAGCCAGGTTACTAAAGAAATAAGCACTCATTAGCGAACTTTTGAACAAGGTGCTTGTTCACAGTATGATACTTTTTTTGTTGTCTTTGAAAGTAACACTGCTAGTCTATATAATGAGAATACGAGACAGACTTTATAAATATAAAAAATATTGTAAGAATATAAAATTATTTTATGGTATTTCTATACCAAATTGTAAATTGTAGCACTATCTAAACATCACGATCGAAATTCGAACGGTGTCTCGTAGTGAATCCGCGATGATTTACTTTAAAAATAAATGAGTGCGATTTCGAATAGGGATGTTTCCTGTGTAAAAAAAATATGATTCCATTTAGTCCGTCAGTTAGATTATAGAAAAATATCGGATACGTATTTTTTTTTTTTTTTTTTTTAAATCTATCTGACTGACTAATTAGATTTTTTCAGGAAACATCCCTATTATGTGCGCTTATTTGAGTGAGGTTTCTTGTTAACAGGATAAGACGACATCATATCTAGCCGCATATCAAGTAATGTGCACGTCCTACTGACGCAATTTCGAAGTATTGCCAACTGCAATTTCTGAGAAAGAAAGTGACAAATAATATCAAATTTATTTAGTACACACGGCGACGTATTAAGCTAAACATATCCAGTATAACATGGCCTCGCTTTGTATAGATTTCCCGTACAAAAAGAGATACGCTTATACTGGTTATGCATAGCTTGAGTGTGTACAATACAAGCCATCAATACTAAATTAAGTTAATCCTTTCATTCTGTCTTCTCGCAGAACCACAGACATTCTAACATTATCGTTTTCCATTCATCAACTAACAGAAGAGTTCGTGGCTAAATAATAACAGCCGCTCGCGTCGATCTTTAGGTTAAGCCGTACATACCGAGTTTCCTCCGTGCCTCGGAAAGCATGTTAAGCCGTTGGTCCCGGGTGTCATTTGTAGATCTTTGACAGTCGTTAGGTAGTCAGTGGCCGAAAAAGTCTGACAACCAGTCTTACCAAGGGGTATCGTATTACCCGGAGGTCAGATAGGCAGTCGCTCCATGTAAAATACTGATATTCAGCTGCATCTGGTTAGACTGGAAGCCGACCCCAACATAGTTGGGAAAAGGCTAGGCAGATGATGATTCATCAGCTCACAAGCCCAGTACAAGGTCTCCACTGCAGCGTTGAGCATAGTATCTATGACAGTTCGGTTCTAACGTAACATCACGCCTGTAATCCCCGAAGTGTTAGGCAGAGGTGTACCTAATAGTACACCCACATTTCGTCAGTTATGTTTTTGTCTTAGTAATTGGGGCGAGCCTATTGCCATCAGCCAGGCACAAATCCAGACTCCGTGGCACTTTTAGTACGGAGCTCTATAAAATCGCAAAACATCCAGAACGGTTCCCCAATAAAAACACACCACCATTTTTTATTCAAAAATCGGTTTAAAAAAAACATGGCTCCCCTACATTTTTATAATAATAAAACCCTAATGAAAGTCCGCTTCAGTGGTCACATATAATTCTGAACAATGCGCTGCACTTGGGGTGTAAGCAGAAATAATAAAAATATGAGTGGATAGACAAGCGACGTGATTCGTGCATTGTTGTTCCAATTTATTTAATTTTTATTTCGCGTGTGGTATGCATGATATGAATTTTTATAGGACTCTGTTGGTAGTATGGTAAAAAGTATACAAAGAAATAAAATTGAATTGTCTGTTTGTAATTTCAAAATAACAGTATTTTACTGAAAGCAAAGTAAAGTAAATACGGTAATTTTAACATCACGCCTGTAATCACTGAAGGGTTAGGCAGAGGTGTACCTAATAGTACGTATCCAAATGTTTTAAGTCCCATGTCATAGGGGGCAAGCCTATTGCCATCAACCGAGCATTATTCCAGACCCCGTGGCTGCTACTGAGAAATTCCTGATGGAAAACCCCAATAACAATTTGCCTGACCTGGGAGTCGAACACAGAACCTCATGCTCAGCATTCGCGCTTGCAACCACAACACCAACGAGGCAGCAAGTTGATATGTTTTCTAGTTTGGTTTAAAAACATCGAATTATACCTAATTGTTTCTTATTTTAAAGGTGCTCCCTCACCGGGAGCATTCGCCTGTAATGTAACAGTTCACATTCACTTGTTTCCATACAAAATCGAATCTTGGACTGTTACATTACAGGCGAATGCTCGCGGTGAGGGAGCACCATAAAGTGCAGCTTTGAAGCCACGTTTCTACTGCAAAGCACTTACCAGTCTGTAACGTCGCTGATCTAGGAATTTGTCTCTGTCACTCAGTTTGGATATAATAGCTAGACTGGAAAACGTTCGTCTCAGATCCGAATGTCTGATGTTAACTTAATGATAGATCTTGCAGTGTAATGTACACAAATATGTACATGTATGTGTACATGTATGTGTACATAAATATTTATGCATCTACAGGGTGTAAACAGACCCTTCACATAGCCGTCAACCAAGCATTCTGTACATCAAACTAAGTAACTTTACGCAAAAATTATTGCTGGGAATCGACTTTTTTTTGGGGTGGAAAATCACGTTTTACGGTAGGACTCGATAGAAAGCACTCAAAGCATTGTGCTGATGGATGGATTGAATAGTACGAGGGTCGTGGAGGTGTGTAAAGTAAAAATCTTACATTAAAAAAATGTATTTTAAAAAAAAACTTGTGTAAAAGTTGGAACTTTGACCCCCAATATCTCCGTAACTAGAAGCTTCCCAGGTATGGTCTAGAACAAAAAAATTATCGCAAAGACGGGGAGAACAAGGTCCTTTCGGCTATGTTAAGAGTCTATTTCCATCCTAAACTACTACTATAAATAAAATTAAAGTGTCTATTTGCAAGTTCAAAATAACAGCTTATTACTGAATGCATATGAAATATACAGATTAAAAAAATAACTATATTTTTAATTGTTGTCTGTTTGTCTGTCGGGCGGTCGGTGTGTCTGTCAGTTTGTTCGACGGGACTTTTACTGGCCGATAGCTGATGTTATAAGGAGTAACTTGCTACCTGAGACTACTTTTCTTTTAGAAAATGAATTAGGGTTCCGTGCTAAAAGATTAAAACCCTTGGAAGTTCTCACAAAATCTGATTCAAATAGGGGGAAGTCATATTTTTATAATCATTTCACGCGGACGAAGGCAGCGGGCAACAGCAAGCAGCAAATATTTATATATAGTGTATAATGCTGGCACTTGGCGCATTTGTCAAAATTTTCGCGACATTGGATCAAAACAAAATGTTTTTTATGCCTATTGCGATGTAGTTTTTTTTTTTCGGATGCGATATCATCAAATGACCCACCCCCCTCCCGCTCTGGGCGGAGCGGAAGGGAGTGTCAGACTTGTACTGACTAAAACCCATCCATGTTCCTTCTTAGCCCTTTGGGTTCCAGGGCCACGGTATCTCTTTCGAACAGTCCAGCCCTGGCAGATTGCGATATAGTTCACTTTGTGTTAATGACAGAAGGCGAATATTTGTCCAGATCAGCCAAGTGTAGCGCCACCATAAGGTGTAACATAATAAACGTAAGACCTCTCGTGTGGTGTCTCGGACTGTAAAACTGAACAAACTTTGATTTCTTAGAGGCAGCACTGAGTCTGGATTTGTGCCCCGTTGACGGCAATAGGCTCGCCCCTTCTTACATTACATGGGACTTAGTCACAACAAATGAAAAGTGGATGAAGGTACTTACTACCGCCCGGTACATCTTTGCTCATCCCATGTCGGGTATTACTTGCGTGATGATATGTATTCATATACAGGGTGATGTAGAATTACCCACGTCATTAATGTAATGAAGATTTAGATAATATTCACAGTCAAAATTCAAAAAAAAAAAAAACAAAAAAAAAAAAAAAATTTAAATCTCACAGTCAAATTTTGGTTTGCTGTAAGAAAACCCAATTCTGGGTTAAGCTCGCCATTGTACATAAGCTATATTGTTGCGATTTGTATGTATATTTTATTTTTGTGTGCAATAAAGAATAAAGATAAAGATAAAGATTTATTCACAGAAATCTAGCCACGATCAAGCTATACATATTATCCAGTATAACCTGACCTCGCTTTGTATAAGCTTCCCGTACAATGAGAGATCTGCTTAATTTGGTTTTGCATAGCTTGATAAGTCGTCGTGCGTACCAATCAACTCACGTCTTTCGTATCAAAATAATTTCACTAATAATTCAGTCTTAGCGAGTCTAGATTTTAAATAAATGCAAACTTCTAGGATTACAAATTAAAAACAGACGCGACTCAAAGAAATCGATCCTTTTTGAGGTCAACGCACACTTATAAGCACCGCGTCGGAATCGGCATCGTCTCAACTCGCGCCGTTCTGGAATTCTTTCTATTAAACTCCATGGAATCCATAAGGAGCTCGTGGTTAAATAATAACAGCCGCTTGGGGTCGATCTTTAGCGTTAAGCCTTGCTTGCCATTACATACCGAGCTCCTCCGTGCCTCGGAAAGCATGTAAAGCCGTTGGTCCCGGCTGTCATTTGTAGATCTTTGACAGTACAGGTACCTACCAAGGGGTATAGTATTACCCAGTACTAACTGGAATACTGGCTTTCAGCTGCATCCGGTTAGACTGGAAGCCGATCCAACATAGTTGGGAAATGGCTAGGTAGGTGTGCAGTGCTTATACGTGTGCTTTGACCTTTAATTTAGAATTATTTCAAAGGTATGTTTTACTTAATGTTTTAATGTATTTTCTGAGCGATGTTTTAATTAAGAGCACTATTTGTGTAGATATTAGATTTCAGCCGCGCTTGGGAATAATCATTTTATCTTCTAATTTGTAAATGAGCTGTTTTTATTCGATTCATCATCATCTGCCTAGCCTTTTTCCAACTATATTGGGGTCGGCTTCCAGTCTAACCGGATGCAGCTGAATACCAGTATTTTACATGGAGCAACTGCCTATCTGACCTCCACAACCCAGTTAGTACTGGGTAATACGATACCCCTTGGTAAGACTGGTTTTTAGCAGTTTTTATTCGATAATGGAATTAAAAAGATCATATCATAGCATATTGATAGATCATATTGATTGTTCTGTCATCATTACGACCAGTTGTCCATATTAGCTCTGGATCGAGAGAATTGGATGTCATGAGGAGAGGCCTTTGCCCAGCAGTGGGATCGATATAGGAGAATCAGCCCCACACAGAGAGAGTGGGACTGATTCTCCCATCGCGACAGTGAAGTTGCGCTATACTATCCACCAGTGGCGAAGGATCCATACTACTCGATTCCTACCGCCTTACCTTTGAAAATGGCATAGTCAGTATTCTACAGACAAATAATATAATCACATTAAAGATATGTACTCCGGCTTACCTCTTACAAAAATTGACCCTTCGCCACTGCTATTCACTACCATTTCTTTCCCCTATCTACAAGGTTACGTCACTTTTATGAACGGTTTCCACTTAAAATGCATTAACTTTTTTTGTCGTAACTATGCGAGGATCTCACCAATGAAACTGAAACCAAACGGAATCCTAACACTGACAGCTTCTTGAACGCGGTTAGATGAGCTGAGCGCATTCGATTTCAATGGTGAATTTTGCCCTAAACTTACTTCTTTCTTAGTTTCTTTCGTATTTAACCCCATGTCTTATCCACCCCATACACTCAGTACCACTAAATAATTCATGCGTCTGTGACTCGCCAGTCTAGACGCAAGACGTTTTTATAGTAATTGCCGACGACTGGTTCAAACTAAAGGCTGGTTTTAGCCTATCGCCAATCACAAGGGACTTCGATAAAAGGGGCCAGTACCGGCCAGCATGGCCAATGCTGGTAGTGTGTATGTATGTGTAAAGTTCACTTATAACCTCACTCAAGTGAGCGCACACAATTCGAAGCGAACTCATTTGTTTTTAAAGTCGCGGATTCACAACGACACACCGTTCGAATTTCGAACGTGATGTTTTAGATAATTTCAGAATAGGAGCTCATAACCAATGGGGAAGACCGTTAGAAGCTCATTGTAGATGGCGCGACCTTAGTTACCGTCCTAATCTGACCAATGAAGTCAAGCTATATTGAAATATAAAATGTTATTACCAGATTTTCAATCAATGACGATGCTTGGAACCAGCTAAGCTAGCGCCATTAGTTTCACAGTTGCCATCTCCATTGACGGCTAGTTGACGAGAGACCTAGTAAGGTTAGTTACGGTGCGCGTGGTATACAATCATTTAACACTTCACTTTACCGGTAATATTTTTAAGGTTCCGTACTTCATAAGAAAAAAGGATCCCATATAGGATCACTTTGATGTCCGTCTATTTGTCTGTCAAGCCTTTTTTTCTCTGGAACGCGTAGAAGTATCAAGTTGTTTATATAGTCGAGTGCAATTAGGCAATAAGGTGGAATGAAGTTGATAGTGGTCGGATTTTCATGGGAATTTTTTTATTGAGTTCCTGGAGAAGTGGAGAAGAAAGTCTCATGAAACTGCGACCACTATAAACTTCGTTTCACCTCTTGAGTATTTTTTGTCTAATTGCACTCGGCTAATATCAAATACTCGGCCTACTCGGGTTTCAAACTTGTAAGTCAACGCGATCAATAGATATGACCGTTTATGACGCATATTTTGCGATTTCACATGGGAATCAAAACTTATAGGGTACTTCCCGTTGACTCAAGATCATGAAATTTGACAAAATTGTCTTTGGTCTTCGGGTCCAATTGACCAATTCGAACATGCATTAGGCCGAGTGGACCCGCGGGTCCCGCCTTTGTGAGACCAGTTGACTAAAGAGCCGTATCACATGAAAAGAGAAAAAAAAACTGAAAACCATATACAAGGTGTAACATAATAAACGCAAGACCTCCCGTGTGGTCTCTCGCACCATGAAACTAAACATCTTTTGTTCTACGAGTTCTTGAAATTCGCAAAAAAAAAAAAAACTTTCTATAGGAACTGACGCAATTAGCTGATCCACATGTATGGTAAAACTAAAAAAAAGTTATAAATTTCCAAAAGTCATAGAACAAAAGTTGTTCAGTTTCATGGTCTGAGACACCACACGAGAGGTCTTGCGTTTATTATGTTACACATTGTATATGCAAAAAAAAAAAATACATTAAAAATGTAGTTTAAGCATATTATGTTATGTCATTAGAAACAGTTTATTCAATGTAAAATAAACAAAACAAAAGTGTTCCTGAAGGCCGGCCATCAAAAAACACATCACGTAGAAAACTGGAGTTTCCGTCTCCTCAGGGGAAAACGCATGTTTTCCAACGATTTTTTACGCAAACATGTCGGGACGTCGTTCTCCCATAACCCTATGACTGCTCCGCGTGTCCCCACAGTAATTCATGCATGTTTAACCCGCCACTCGCCGCTAGTCTAGACTCGAAGACGTTTTATAGTTATTTGGGACACCAATTGGGAATGTGTCGCAAATATACATATAAGTTATGTTTAAAAGCTTGGGGTGAGCCTCAAATGGTTTTGGGGGCATCTTGAAGTTTATTTATATTGATGGGTTTTCGTGTGGGTATCAATTTTGAAAGTGGTGCTTAGTAATGTTGTTTTTATTTGTATCATGGTTTCTAAGGCGCGGTTGCCACACAAAATACGAAACGTGTTTAATTTCATTATTCGATTGACATAATAATATCCAATCATTTATTAATTGAATTATTTTGTAATTTTTTTTTTATTGGTAAGCTGTCTGTTTCATTTTTAATTAACTATTGTGCTGTATGGATTTTATCTGAAATAAACGTATTATTATTATTATTCCTTTATTTATTTTCATACAAATCTTATACATTTTTAAATATTTCTTAAATAAAAACAATACAAAAAACATTTAAAAATATAAAAAATTGTACCCCACCGGTATCGGGAGCAGCGTCCAAGCTACCGGCGGTCAGGGCTCCAGAGAGAGGAACCTCCTAACAATACGAGCCGTGTCCAGGAGTACCGCTTTCTGAATCAAGCCCTTGATCCAGCTGCCTAACGAGAGCCACCTCAGGTATTGGTCGAGGCTCTTGGCAATTAAGCCATGGGCTGATACAACGTAGTATTATTACTGTTAAACGTGCTTAAAACATCACATCACAACAAAACTGCCTCGTTGGTCTAGTGGTCGCAATCGCGACTGCCGAGCTTGAGGTCCTGGGTTTGATTTCCAAGTCGGGCAAACGCAAAGTGTTATTGGGTTTTTCCATTAGACATTTCTCAGTAGCAGCCACGGAGTTTGCATTTGAGACCGGTTGATGGCAATAGGCTCGTCCTTTGTTACATGGGACTTAAACTTGTGGGTGTACCAGTGGCGAAGGTTCCTTACAACCCGATTCCTACCGGCTTCCCTTCCAAAAATGGCACAATCAGTATTCTATAGCCAATAATATTCTATACAGTAAAGATATGTACTCCGACTTACCTCTTACAAAAATTGACCCTTCGCTACTGGGGTGTACTATTAGGTACAGCTCTGCCTAACCCTTCGGGGATTACAGGCACGATGTTATATAAGAAATTAATACCAACCTGATCCACTAATCAAAACAATTCATCTAGCTCAAGCCATCTATCTAGGACTATCTATAAAACGTCCAATAACCAATATTCAGTGCTAGCCCAGGGCACAGATGCACCCTACAAAATATTAATCTCTTAGCAACGTAATATTTCACGGATTATTGATAGTGACACCTACCAATACTTGTTATGTTTTAATTTACTTTAGATGGAGTTTGAGATGGTCTTTTCTGAGGATTATGGCTTTGATGAGCAGGTTGACTGTGAAGAGAAATGTTAGTTGTGGAAATAGGGCGCCATCCCATCTTCCTAGCATGTTAGGCTGCTGGGGCGGCTTACGGAGGCGGCAAACGGCTCAATAATAACTCAAACTCAAACTCAAAGCATTTATTTCAATTAGACCATCACAGGCACTTTTGAATGTCAAAAAAAAACAAAAAAGAAGCGAAGTCACAGTCACAAGGCATAATAACTTGAGAAAGTACTGTGGTTGCACATTCCAAAGCGTAGATCTCTATGGAGAAGAATGGGCAAGAAACTCCATGGACAGTCTTTAACTTAATTGGTAGTTTTGTGTTCGAGTCGTTTGGGGTTGAAACACTTGGGCCATGGCCCCATACTGGGGTCCGAGTGCCCACTTAGTATATATCGCCAGTGAGCAGGGTTCGCGTGGCTGAGTTTTGGGGCTAAACATATTTGAACGTTTTGCCATCGCTAAGAAGAAGAAAAAGGGCTGGCCTTTTTTCGGCCAAAGAATCAGCATTGCCATCCATTGTGGCAATGCTGCCAGCCTTTTAGGCACTTTTCCTATTGACAGCGATGTAGACGTTTGACGCTCTGTTATTCTTTTCCCATTTTGATACTTGTACATATTTTGATTATATTTTTAATTTACAAATAGATAGTTAAAAATTGACATCACAGGGCGTTGTCTTCATTGGTGGCCTCGGTCATAGGTCTAGCGGATGCAAGGTATACTGCTGAGCAAGAGCATGAGGTCCTGGCTATGACAGGTCGCACAAAATAGTATCCCTCGTTGGTCTAGTGGTCGCAATCGCGACTGCTGAGCATGAGGTCCTGGATTCGATTTCCAGATCGGGCAAAGGCAAAGTGTTATTGGGTTTTTCCACCATTAATTTCTCAGCAGCAGCTAAAGTTTGAATACATGCAAAAGTTTTTTGAGTGAAGTAAAATTAAATCTATTTTTTTTTAATCTGGCATCTATTTTAAAATTAGTAGAACTTGGTACAAAGATTCCGGTACAGTCCCTCACCAACATCTTAGAAACCGTAATAGTCACGGAAGCTAATTCGTCTTCCAAAATCATTTACGACTAGTGAAGTGAAATATTTATTGATATAATCCCGGGATTATATGCGGTCGCACGCACTGCCCCGGGATTAGCCCGGGTCGCGGCGGTTACGGGATTCAGCTTTCGAGACAAATTAGTGTTTGTCAAGGGACAGTCGGATTCATGTTTAATTTGCGAATTAGTTTGTCATTTGTTTATTTCCGTGGTTTTGCCCGGAATTATGTTGGCTTTGGGATTGTCACGCGATATCTAATAGATCTGAGTCATTTCCGAAACCTTTACTATTTTTGGACGATCCGTGGGAAGTAAAATGTTGTCATTATGATCTCGAATTACTAAGCAATCGCTGTAACAATTTGCAACCTTATAAACATTAGCACTGGATTTTACCCACGGCTCAGCACGCGTGGGTGTCGGAAATTATATAACGGAACGTTATACCAGGATCAACAGACTGACAGACAGGTACTTTCGCATTTGTAATATTAGTACGGACGGTGACAAAGGCTAAGTGTTGACATCGCGATAGAATCCGATTTTGTATTCTCAGTATTTTGGAATATTATATGATCAAAAGATAACGCGCATAAAAGATTTCCAAGTCCCATTGTGTCATTTTCTCCGATAAGTATAAGAGTTCAACTGTCTTCTAAGCTTCCTTCCAAATAATAAGATTTTCCTCACTTTACTTCCTTATTACCGAAATATCTTTTCCCTGTACAAATTCCCAAATGTTTTGGTCACAATTTTATTTATTTAAGCAACGCTTTGTTGTTGATCACAAACGCAGTTGGCGAGCGCCATTGTGGTAGATTGTATCGACGCGGTCCCGCGTTTAAGCCTTTAATCCCGGGGTGCGGGATTCACATCGACCGCACTACAAGACAGGCGGTTTTTGTTGGGTTGTTAAGGACATTTAAGTGGAGTTGTACATTTATTCATGCTTGATTTGTTATGTTAAAGAATTTTTTTGAGCGAAATTCAGTTGACAATGTTCCGTACGTTGTGAAAAAAATCCTAATGGATCAAGATTCCATGAACGTTATAGTATGACGTAACATAGCACCTATTTAGCACAACTTTGTTATCTGATAACTGGCAAAGCCACCAGGACCGACTTTTCATTTCAGCCGAAACGTCCACTGCTGGACATAGCCCTCCCCCAAGTGTCGACACATTGACTGGTCCCGTGCGACTCGCACCCTGCAACCTTCACCAGGTCATCGGTCCACCTAGTTCCCACTTCCAACGTAAAGTCTTCCGGTTCGCGGTCGCCACTCCAGAACTTTTCGGGCCCATCGGCCATCCATACTCACTTTCCATAATATCCAATTTTTCTTACCATAGTAAGGTACTTCCACAGAAAAAGTTTCAGCTAATGAAAGGATGTAGGTCTGGCTGTCACAAGATTACCTTCTAACTAGATAAATAAAAAAATTGCAACAGAATTTTAATGCAGTTATCTACAATCTATAGATCAGAATATTGCTAATGGAGATACTCACATGTGCTTCAGAGAGGTCAGGAGTACACACAACTTGCATGTGTTTGACTCTTAACGAAGCAACGGGAGTATGTGAGGATCAGGTGTTTATTTCAAGAAACAATAAGAGATGCATAACAGGATACAAACATACAAAATAACAATATGTCTGCTACAGCATTGCCGGATATAGGGACAAACCAGTCTGTTGGCGATCATCGTTTTGGGTATCAGCGCTGTGACATTTTTAAATGTAATCTCAGCACCATGCTGAGATTACCTTTTGGCGTCGTACAGGACCAATTTAGTTTAATGTACATGTCTTATACAACATTATTTTTAGTATATGCGAAACCTGAATATAGTTTGTTCAGAATAAGTAGATAACTGAATCGATTCCAATCATTTTTAAACCATGTTATATTTTGTCCCATTAATATTTATAAAAGGGTACAAGTTGGACGCCGAGCGATACTAAGTACCTATCGCAATCATTTAGGTACCTACTGCCAAATTATTATAATCCATGAGCTCAAGACGACGCTGGAGGCGCGCGCGGACGCACCACGTGGGGACCACGTTTTTGTGCGAACAACCAGGTAACAGAACAAGCTTGTAACTTTGTGATTTTTCATGATACAGTTTTGAAATGTTGTACATAGATTCTTTACATAAAAATACTAGACACGTGTTTCAGGTTTCGCATATACTAAAACTAATGTTGTATAAGTTTTTTTTTAAATTTATTTTTTGTTGTAATAAAAACTTTTCCTTTCTTTCTTTCTGTCGTTTCTGTCTATCATCATAGGAAAAGAGTATTCAGTATACGCACATACACAAACGCCTTTCACATTGAAATCTACAAAAGCCTATTGACCACATTAAAAATAGCCCTTTCGAGAAGGTTCGTAATCCGTATTGCCAAGCAACATATCCCAAATTAATTTAAAACCAAACAAACGGAAAACTAAGAGTCCTCATACAAATATGAACCGAACAGAGAATTTGTATATATTTTGCTGAGTCCTGCGTACCATCGCCCTTTACGGCCGGCCAGATACTAACATTTTTGCATACAAATGTTTTTTCAAGCGATATGCGGGTAGGAAACTGTGGTGCATTTAGTGGAATGACTACAGTCAGGGGTTTTAAATAGTGTCTACCTTAGTTGTGCTGAGTCAGTTTTATTGGATACTAGCTTTAGCCCGCGGTTTCGCTCGCGTTGGATTCAGAAATTATCCTACTGGAACATGAAATAGATTTTGAAATTAGGGGATAATTTTGTTTCCCATTAGTGATATAATTTTCGGAATAGGACCAGAAGTTCCAGAGATGCCTCGCTAAATCCAAACTTACAAAAGTTTCCTCTTTATATAATACTAGCTGCTGCCCGCTACCTTCGTTCGCGTGCAATTATTATTAAAAAAATTACTTCCCATTTTTAATCGGATTTTGTTACCAATTTAAAAAGAAAAAATTTTTAGTCCTTAATTTCTATTCTAAAATAAAAGTTACTCCTTATAACATCAGCTATCTGCCAGTAAAAGACCCGTCAAAATGGGTCCAGCCGTTTCGGAGATTAGCCGGAACAAACAGACAGACAAAAATAAAAAAATGTGTTTTAGTTATATTTATAAGTGCCGTTAACCGTATATATATTTTCATATGCATTCAGTAAAAAGCTGTCATTTTGATATTACAACAAACACTTCAATTTATTTATTTCTATTGATAGATAGAGGGAGAGGAAGGACCACGTCTCAGCCTTTTCCCAACTATGTCGGGGTCAGCTTCCAGTCTAACCGGATGAACTTGAATACCAGAACTTTACACGAGCGACTGCATGACCTTCACATCCCGGTTAGCGGGTAACACGATACCTCTTGGCCAAACTCGTTAGGCCGCTTGTACACGCTAAGAAATTTCACCGTATGCTGCAGATAGGACCAATTCATCATATACACGACAAGAATTTTGTCGGATCTAGGCACGAAAATTAGGGAGACGTTTTCTTGATCAGCACCGAAGCAGTGTACACAGTTCGTGTGTAGAAACGACGCGAGTTCTTGCATAGGCCCGATGACTTTTCTTAGGGGCTGTCTTCACGAGCGAGTGAATCGCGGCGATATTATCGTCGTGTCACGTATAATTCTATACACTCTCTTAAGGGCCGTCTCCATGAGCGAGAGACTCGCGGCGATATTCTCGTATAGAAATATGTGGCACGACGATAATATCGCCGCGATTCTCTCGCTCGTGGAGACGGCCCCTTAGCGTGTACAAGCGGCCTTACCAGGGTTTCGGGGACGGATGGTATCTTATGTAGGGACCAACCTGGTCAGGTTGAAGATGGACCCTCATCAGAAGGCTTAAAGTCACCCAAAGGGCAATGGAGAGGGCTATGCTCGGAGTTTCCTTGCGTGATCAAATCAGAAATGTGGACATCCGCAAGAGAACCAAGGTTACCGACGTAGCCCGATGAATAGCCAAACTTAAGTGGCAGTGGGCACATTGCTCGCAGAACGGATGGCCGATGGGGCCGAAAAGTTCTGGAGTGGTGACCGCGAACCGGAAGACGTTGCGTTGGAAGGCCTCCAACTAGGTGGACCGATGACCTGGTGAAGGTTGCAGGGATCCGCTGGATGCGAGTCGCACGGGACCGGTCAATTTGGCGACACTTGGGGGAGGCCTATGTCTAGCAGTGGACGTCTTTTGACTGAAATGATGATGATGATGATGAGCCCTTTGGAAATACTAAGTCCTTCACACATTCTAAGAAAAAGCAAACTTCAAATTGAGATCTTCCTCTTTACTTTGAAGCCAAGGAAAACACCACGTATGTTCCTTCGTAGCGCCTAAACTATTCATCCGATTTTGATGAATAAGGTGTAATTCGATTCGTTATTATGACCTGGGTAACATAGGCTACATTTTAACCGACTTCAACAATAGGAGGAGTCGATTTTACCTTGTAAACCCCGAATTTAAATAGAGCGTGATTTTTCAGTAGTCGGATTTTTTAGTTGTAGTATTCTGGGTGTAGCAGAAAGGCTATAGTCATATGTAAGGATATATTGCAGACCAGTAGCGAAAGGTCAATTTTTGTAAGAGGTAAGCCGGAGTACATATCTTTTAATGTGATAACAACACTGTACACTTAGTTTTGACTTTGACTTTGATTACACATATTATTTGTAGAATACTGACTGTGATATTTTTCAAAGGGAATCCGGTAGGAATCGAGTTGTATGGAACGTTCGCCACTGCTGCAGACCATCAAACTGAACAACTTTCTCTGAAAAAATTATCAGGTCCCATACAAAATTTCAATACCTACTCGACCCAAATGTATGGGACAGCTGATAATTTTTTCGCATTTACGATATTGGACCCAAGGAGGAAGTTGCTCAGCCTATACCCTTTCTATTACACCCTGTATACAGGGTGTAAACAGACCCTTCACATAGCCGTCAACCAAGCATTCTGTACATCAAACTAAGTAACTTTACGCAAAAATTATTGCTGGGAATCGACTTTTTTTTTTTGGGGTTGAAAAATCACGTTTTACGGTAGGACTCGATGGAAAGCACTCAAAGCATTGTGCTGATGGATGGATTGAATTGTACGGGGGTCGTGTAGGTGTGTATAGTAAAAATCTTACATTAAAAACATGTAATTAAAAAAAAAAACTTGTGAAGAAGTTGTAACTTTGACCCCCAATATCTCCGTAACTAGAAGGTTCCCAGGTATGGTCTAGAACAAAAAAATGATCGCAAAGACGGGGAGAACAAGTGCCTTTCGGTTATGTTAAGGGTCTATTTACACCCTTTAAATACCACACAAATTCCTGTTGTTGTCTTTACCACACCAGAATACCTGTTAATAGAAAAAGTTACCTAGACGAATTTTAACATAGGTAAGTCCTAACTTAAGACAATAGGTAGTTCTGTGTCGGATGCGAACCCAGTGAGTTATGTGCCTCGGGACTATGCAGACGTGTACATGGTTTCTTTAAATAACGTTACATTTGCAACGGTCTGGCTCCAGTCTGACTGAACGAGGGGAAAAAGTACCCCGCTGAGAGGAACCCAGCGGAACCAAGTAGAAATAGAAAAAAATCGAGAACAAAAACATGTTGGTGTAAAAGATTTTGTCTGATAAAATATCTGTTTAAAAAACTCACAATGATATCACACGATTTTTGCAAGCATTTTGACAGCTTAGCTAGCTTAAGTAGACTGTCTGAGACATATCGAGCTATTAATATCAATATAAGCGAACTTATCGCTGTTACATTGTTAGGAAAACCAATACAATGCAATGTCAGCTTATACCAGCTTGATATTATAGCGTGATATGTACTTTTTACTACTATTATCAATGCGAAAGTTTGTGAGGATGGATGTGTGGATGTTTGTTACTTTCACGCAAAAACTTCTGTACAGATTTGGATGAAATTTGGCACACAGATAGTTTATAACTTGGATTAACACAGAGGATACGATCCCGTGGGACACTTACAAAAATCCACGCGGGCGAAGCCGCGGACATCAGCAGCTAGTGCCGTATATAATTGGCTAAATTTTGTTAGATTGTTAGACTGGAGAGCACAAGGTTCTGAATCTGTTAAAATGAAAGCAAAACCTAGATTTTTAGAATTTAAAACAAATATCTGTATTCAGAATCTCCCTAGCAATATCCTCTTGCCAATTTCCAAATGGTGTCTCATAAAAAAGGCTTCAGGCATAAATTATAATTTACTATTGGACGTGTTCGCGTTGGCCCGGTTTACGAGTTTCACCGCGACATGACGTAACGCGAAGTGCATTTTATAACCGTTTGATATATTAGCGTTTGAGAGTATTTTATTTATGGGACAGGTTGGGCCTACAATATCGTATTTTAGGGTTATCCCGTGCCCTTTTTGGCAAGAACCCGTCGCGTAATAATAAACTCGACCTTTCGCAAAAATATGAGGTATTCAATTCTGCGCACCCGTGATGTGCGCAGGATTGCAATGGTAATTATAGGGACATTGACTATTGAAAAACATAGATAGAAAAAATATGTACTACATACAAAGTTTTTGTTATAATTTATAGGAACGCTAAAATCGTCTTTTTGGTGATAACCCAACAAAAAGCGCATATTTTTAAATATTCCGCCACTTACGGACACATCATGGATGCGTATAATTATTGCCACGTCCATTTACTTTGATGAAATGTTTGTGAATGTTCTTAGTTTACAAATCTATACTAATATTCATCATCATCATCATCATTTCAGCCGAAAGACGTCCACTGCTGGACATAGGCCTCCCCCAAGTGTCGCCACATTGACCGGTCCCAACACTACTATCCGATGGATCCGATACCGTCCGATACTAATATTACAAAGAGGTATTTGTTTGTAAGTTTGTATGAAGGGGGTAATCTCCGGAATTACTAATGATCCAATTCTTCTTCTTCTAAAAAATCTTTCACTGGCAGAAAGCTACATTATTCGTGGGTGCTAAAGGCTATAAATTATATTTATATCAGGCATATTAGCTGAGCTATCACAACTTTTGCGGACGAAGTGCTTGTCTAATATACTCGTATTTAATTATATTTTTTACTAGCCTACATCGTATGTGCGATACGATTTAGGTTGCTGGGCAAAGGGCTCCCTCCCCTTTCTCGTATTTTCAATATTTTACCATTTAATAATTTAGTATTTTGTGTGTAATAATATCTATCCATAATCTAATTAGCAATCGATCTCAGGCATTGTAATTAGTAAATTACATACAGTCTTTGATCAGAAAGTAGATATAAAACATATTTGACTTGAATAATTGACATTGATTGTGTAGATATTGCAGATTTTGACTTAAATATGATTAGTATTGAGTGTCAGTGTAATATAGATTTGAGACGTTTGAACTTTATGTCTAAAGATTAACCTTTTCATCGCCACGGACTTCAATAGAAGTCCTAGATTTCCGTGCCACCAGCGCCACGACTTCATCAGAAACTCTTAATTTTTAACTACCTATCAAACATAAAAGTACTGTATTTAAAGCGTGGAAACCTCATTCATCAATATGACGATACCCTCATCACTACTGTTTACTGTATACTTCGTTATACAATTATAGTTTGGCGCTGGCGAGGCATCGCGTTCTGTGCACGTCGGCGGTGAAAAGGTTAACAAAGCTTCGATGTTATAAAAAAAAAGATAAAATAGAAAGGGGTATAATGATATCTCTCTATTTTTCATCATGGTTGCGCTTTGAGGAATAACTATATTATATTTTTAATTTTAATTTGTGAGCGCAACTAATGGTTGCGCTACGAGGAATAATTTAGTTGCGCTTAGTTGGTTGCGCTTACAAATAACTGCGCTTTGAGGAATACCCCGCGGTTTATGAGACACATGTGCTACCAATTTTCAGTGTGACACATCTCATTGTTATTGAAAGCGTGCTAGGCACTAAGAGGTAGGCATTTCACTTTGTGTAATTATTTTGTTATCACGATGGAGAACTTCTCCAAATAAGCAAAAGTTAGATTAATACATATCTGCACAAAGTAATGAGATGGAAAAGAGCGTGCCGATTACCAAACCGCCATAACAAAACAAAAAACGATCACAGCTATTATGCAAAATCACGGCCGCCATAGCTCAAAAACATTTGATTCACGGTCAACAAAAAAATAACACTAATAAACAGAGTGACTCGACGTTTCTAACATCTGGTGCACGTTGCGGCCGAACCGAACGAATGGACGACCGAACCGAATGGACGACCGAACCGAATCCATTCGTTCCGTTCACTCAGAAGTTCAAAGTCATTCAGGATATATCATTTATTGGGACTTCAAAGTGAATTATTTTTAATTAATGAATTGAATTTATTATCTGAGGGTTTATAATTAGGTGTGGATTTGAGTCTTTAAAATGCTGAACTGAAATTTTGTGTCAAAATCTTGTATGAACTTCTAGTTTTTCAAGGATGTAACAGTTTCTTCGCAATGTTTTCCTTCGCCTTTTGAGAGCAGCAGTAGCGAAGGGTCAATTTTTGTAAGAGGTAAGCCGGAGTACACACACTACACATCTTTAATGTGGTTATATTATTTTTATCTACAGAATACATACTGTGCCATTTTTCAAAGGGAAGCCGATAGGAATCGAGTTGTATGGAACCTTCGCCACTGGAGAGCAGTAGTTATGAAATATTTTATAAAACTGCCTGCTTAAGTTCTAACCCACGACCTAATACTACTTGTTAGTAACGGAGCCGCAACTGCTCTCTCTATTTGTATGCTCATACGCCAAAATATTGCCACGGTAGTTGTCAGCAATTTCGCAGACAAGTCCCACTCCCAATTAATCTAGAAACATCCCTAAATTGAATCCGCCGCATCTAACCATAAAGTGCTAGAACTACTAGTAATTAAAACACCCGCCATTGCAGACAATAGCCATAACTTACCGCTGTCACGTCACTGACGTTAAAACGTCAAAAACAGCGAACTCCGCCATTTTAGAACGCTACCGGACGTTTGGTATAAAGACAGATTTATGAGTTGCACTGCGACATAAGATAGCTTTTGATGTGTGAATAAAATACTTGTTTTAAGTGTTTCTCATTTAGGCTGTTTTAAGTTTAATTGCTGGGGAAGTAAAAGAAGGAATTTATTCTTCTTAATATAACCACGATGAAAATGGCCACTAATTCAATATTTGATTTTCTTTCAAAATGATAAATAAATATGGTCATCTCTTATTCCGTGAGTAAAAAGGGGTGTGTGGAAAAGGATTTATTTCAATTTTCGAAAAGCATTAAAATGTGAAAAATGCTTTTAGTATATTAATAAAAAAATCATAAGCCATGCTGTAACCGTCTGGTTTTCAATTTAAAATATTTCATTATTTTTTCGTCCCGTGATCCCGTGGTCCACATAATTCTGGGAAAAAATGAAAGTCGTGGAAATAAGGTACTTGCCGTAGCCCAGCATAGGGCTGATACTGGCTAACAGTAACATTAATGTTAAACAATCTATTGTTCCACAGCCCACAACTCTTCCAATCATATCTCTCGCGTAGCAGGGATTTACGAATAAACAGCACAAAGATTTATATCGACGAAACTCGCGGGGCGGACGTTCAGCGGAAGCACTGATTTACGAGTTTCACCGCAACACGCCTAAGCTTTGATGTGCCGCTGCATGATATTATTATAGTCTGTTTATTACTTGACTGTGGATTTGGAGAAATATTAATGTGTGAAGTGTCGTTAAGTTGTGTTTTAATTTTCAAAGATTTTTTTTCTATGTTATGCAATTCTTTTTAGGAAATATTAAAAGAGAAGCGTTTCATGCAAAAAAATCAAAATCAAAGCGTTTATTTCAAATAGGCCAGTTACAGGCACTTTTGAATTGTCGAAACAAAGACAACAATAGCTACAGTCCCAGTCACAAGGCATAAAAACTGAAAGTACTGTAGTTGCCCATTACCTAACGTAGATCTCTATGGAGAAGAACGGGCAAGAAACTCCATGGAAACTCTTTTAAATCAGAATACTTTTACAAACTCTTGGTTACATCATTAATGTTGAGATGGTACATTATGTGAGAACGATGTAGCAAGTGCAGTGAATTAAAAGCATCCAGAAATTAAAAATTCTCTCAGACATCGTTTCCTTGGTTCATCAAATTTCCTCTCCAACACCATGTCAACACCACAATCAGCAGCTTAATTTTGCACCCATGACAGGAAATCTTTCTGTCTGTGTGTTACCTTTTCACGCCTAAACGGCTGAACGGATTTAGATGTTTGGCACGAAAGTAGACTATGATTAGGGCATGCAGAATCGGTTCTGGTTGAGAAGTAAGAACCGGTTCTCCCGGTTTTTATTATTGAACCAGAACTGGTTTTGTATGATGCACTAACCATGATCTAGGTTAGAATATAGGTTTTTAGGGTTTTTATCCGGATGGTATGTTACGATAATTTCCCATCTCCAACGAGGTCCATGCCTTGGGGAAAAGCTGCATGGTTTTATAAACTCCCTAGTATTTTCACTTCAGGAGTCAGAGTGTTGAGAGAAGATCAAGAGTAAGAGAGTCGCTTCTGGGGAGCCTTTACCATCATCGCTTACCATCAGGTGTGATATTGGTGAAAAGCCAGCCATTTCAATTTCTCCAAAGCAAGGCTTTTCTAAGGACTTCTAAATAGGTATGTCGATCCTTTTTACGACGATAGCTCTTTGTCAAAAAATCCTAAATGTTACAAGCCACACTTAAATGAGTTTTTAGAATATTTCTACGATAACATCAAAATTCTAAGCACAGTAACCGCCAAACATAGAAATAGTCAATCAATTAGATGACTTGCGAATAGCTAGGAATAAACTATGGGGACGACTCACAAGCGGTCACAATGTTGCCGTATGTCGCTACTCGCTAACTAGCTTACAAACGCACTGGGTTTGATAACGGCGCCGGTTTTAAAATTAGTTAAAATAAACTACAAGTGACGGAAGATATCCCATCTTCCGTGATTTTCAATTATTGTGAGCTCCCGATATTTCGACGATGTTGCAAGCGCGTGATTTTAATTAAACATGTTTATGTACATTGCTGCGCTATCGCGATTACCGCACGATACAACTATTTTTCCGGATTAGGGTATTAGTGTACGAGAGATTTGTTTTGTTTGCGGAGGAAAGGAGGACGCTGGAGTTTTCTCCCAACTGAAACGCTAGAAAGTTCTGGTACACAGACTCTGTTACGCAATTTAGACGTTCAAAAACTGCTTATTATCTGCCTAATCAAAATAAATGACAGTTGATTTTGTCATGTTTCGTTTGCTTCCTTTAACCAACCAAAACAGAAAAACGTCTAACATTGTTTTAAGCTTTCACATTTTACAACTAAACTTATACTGTCACTTACGGGATATCTTCCGTGATTGTTCATTATTTTGAGCTCCGGATAAAAAAAATCACGGAAGATATCCCGTAAGTGACAGTATAAGTTTAACGTCTAACATATTATTTGCCAGCAGTAAAAACTATTACCGGTTACAAAAAAAAACGCGCTTAAGAACGCGGCGTTTTTCCTACTGAGTGCGAACACTAAACAAAATAACAACGTTTTCTAATACTTCTTGGAAAGGGGTCAAAAACGCTCCGTCACAATAGTTAGCCGGATAATTGATTGAGCCGTTTGGCTTTCATGTAATTTTCGAGCTAGGGTCCCCGGTTCGATTACCGTGCGATGTACGTTCTATTGTAAGTGCTGTAACTATAGAAGTTGATAAGTAGTGGGATGATGTATATGATTTTATTGTAACGTTTTTTTTTTTAAATTGTGATTCCTGAGGAAATCAATTCAGCATGTAATTTATCTTTTAGACATGAAGAGTGCTTGTTACAGGAGCTCGTGGCTAAATAATAACCGTTCGGGTCGAATTTCGGGTGAAGCCTCGAATGCCTAGATTGATTCGTGTATCGGTGACTACCCATTACATTTTATTTTACTTTATTTATTTAGGTACCCAACAGCTATCCATAAAAATATTTTACAAAATATGCGTGTTACAGATAATATGGCCAATTATAGGTTTCTCTGTATAACTGGGATTTTTGTATAAATGCGAACGGACTAATTCCAGATATTTCCAATACACATATCGAGTTTCCTCCGAAAGCACGTGAAGCCGTTGGTCCCGGCTGTCAATTGTCAATTATCGTCGATCTTTGACAGTCGTTACATGTAGTCAGTGGCCCGAAATTCTGTCAACCGGTCTTACCAAGGGATATCGTATTACCCAGTAACAACTGGGTTGTGGAGGTCAGATAGGCAGTTGCTCCTTGTAAAATACTGGTATTTAGACCGACCCTAACATAGTTGGGAAAAGACTAACTTGTTTATGAAGGTCATTAGATTCGGCAGTATTTGTTGAACAACAATCGGATTTTTTAAGGCTCGTGCCGAACCGCATTTACCTGGGCTGAACGGGCTGAACCATGTAAGGGTCGGCCCGGCACAGGTAGATATAAGCCGAACGGATTTTTCTCAAACGTATACCGACCCGAAATTCGAACAGTGTCTTGTCGAAGAAATGCGTTAATGCGTTTGCTTCCGAATTGTGTGCGCTCACTTGAGTGTGGTTCTAAGCGAAATTGACAGAACAGCTTTACATTTTTTTTATGACTTTGCTTATTGTCTATCCTTGAAGGGATCTAAACAGGGGTAAGGTCAGACTGGTTGAGAGACATTCGGCTTTTTTCTGACTGTCCGTAACGACTGTCAAAAATCTATGAATTCCGGGACCAACAGCAAAACGTGCTTTCTGGAGCACGGAAGAGTTTCGATATGATAGGGATGGTCACTATCCACGAAATAACGTCGGCAAACATTGCTTAAACTTGAAGATCAACCCGTTCAGTTGTTATTACAACACTTTGAATTTATGCTACCCTAGTACTTTTGATCGCCATAAATACGATTTCTTTTAGTCAATATTTTAGAGGCCTTGTTGTTCCTCTGTTAGAATAAGTTATTATTTGTATAAAAAAAAGAAATTATTTGTAACGTGTTTCACTTTTTGTTTTAAGTGTATTTGACCAACCATGAGGTCAAGCGTAAACAACTTTATAAAACAGATGTCATTGGTTTCGCGAATCGACATAGCGGGAATCGATCAACATAGACGCAATGATTCTTACCCAAACTAACAGAAAATCCTTATTACATATTAAAAATCCACTCAAATAAAAGAAGAATGGCAAGCAAACACTAAAATTTTTAGATCTCCCTCATAAAGAAGCGTGTCGTGTTCCCCGACTATTTAAAAAGGTAGTAATTTTTCTTTCGCGAGGGTTCCGTACGTCTACGTCCTTGGGGATGCCGGAATGTAATGGCATGTCTCACGCATCAACGTGAATGGGGATGCCTCTATGTTTATAGATCAGGATGCTGTGTGGCATTGGGTTTTATTTGGAGTGGGTTCTTTACGTTATCTCACACTATTATTAATTTATTGTAAAAATAGCCAGTGATCTTGTGTGCCATTCATACTTATAAATGTACAAAAAAAGTACTATTTATTTTAAAGAAACTAAATAGGTACCTATTCACTTTTTTTGTAAAAGTGTATATCTAAACGCTTTCTTGCTAGCCTTTGGAATGGGGGATAGGTTATTGCCCCATGGGCCAGGCTTTAGATCGATAGCTCAAAAGAGAGATAGGGTAACAGCGTTTATTTTATACGTAGATCCAAATTTTCGTAATAACCTGATCAACAAGCAATTTGACTTCAAAATATATTACTTAACTTCTTATTGTAAATCAAAATGCCATTGCCCAATTTAACAACAATCTACACGTGTCGTGACGAACCGTTTTTCTCCATTCATAACGGAACCCCAAAACTACAGCCGTGTCCAGCGACAATATGTCGCCGCATCAAATTATTGGACCCCAGCTCTCTGTCCCCCCACCCCCTTCTCAGAGCGCCCAGTGATTAATGATACGCCATCGACCACTATGCGATTAAACATTTATGTTATTACTTGTCCTGTACTTATTTATTGCGTGTTATAAAAAGTAGCTGGCAATATAATGCTCTAAAAAGTAGGACTTCTTGTCTTTTGATTTTCAATCGCTGAGATACAAGTAATTATATGGATATGGAGGCAGACGCCTATCACAAAAATTCAAAAAAACGGTAATTTTTTATATGAAGTAGTAGTGCCTGGCAGTCAAGAGCACGTATTACCTAGTCACTGTGGGTTGTGGAGGTCAGATAGACAACCACTCGCTTCATGTACCAGTATTCAGCTGCATCCGGTTAGGCTGGAAGCCGACCCCCCGAAGATCTCCAAATGACCTCGATATGTAATGGGTGGTCACCCATCCACAGACCAACGTAGGTAAGTGCGGCTTAACCTGAAGATTGATCCCAGCGGCTGTTATTATTTGGCCACGACGTCTTCGTTCAACTTACTCAAGTGAGTGCACACAATTCGAAAGCGAACTCATTTGTTTTTAAAGTAAATCATCGCGGATCCACAACGAGACACCGTTCGAATTTCGAACGTGATGTTTAGAGAGTATGACCTCTCTTTGCAGCAGTGGCCCAGTGGTTGCGGCCCCCACTTACGAGCAGTAAGTCGTGGGTTCGAACCCAGGCAGGCGCATTACTTTGTGTAATTTATTTCATTACATCGTGAGGAAACCGGCATGTCCTAGAACCAAAATTTCGAAGACATGTGACATCTACCAACCCGCACTGGGCCCGCGTGGTATAGCCCATTCCCTCTCGTAGAGACGAGGCCTGTCCCAGCAGTGGGAACATTATAGGCTGCATAATCAGCCTATAATGTTCTCCATGATCTAGCTGAAAAAAACTATAGGATTTTCTCGTAATAAGAAAAATATTTCCAAATATCGTCGAATCACGTGATGAATTAAGTGACTTTCCCAATTTCTTGTATTGCCCTTTTGACATTACACATAAAGGCACTTTTAAACTATTGTTGTGCACTCGGTGCCACAATAAAAGGTCCAGTGTTCGCCACAAATGTATGATTGATTGTTGTATACCTTTTTTTGGCCTACAATGTAGTTATTTCATTACACCTACCACGTTTTTACGATATATTTTACCCTTCGGCATAACTTTTTGTATGCTTACGTCAGAATAATAATATGTTTTTGTGAGTTAGCTAAAAGATTTTTGTTTTTTGTAAATCGCTGTGTAAGGGCGAATTTTGCTGCAGATCTTAACCGCGTTCAAGAGCTCTAAGTAGACATATTGTATGGAAAACTAGCTTTTGCTCATGCTTTCGCCCGCGTGGAGTTCGCAAATTATTCCACGGGAATGTACTATCGGGATAAAAATTATCCCACGGGAATGTACTATCGGGATAAAAAGTATACCAAGGCCTAACTTAGGTCACGATCTGTGTTGACGATTTTGCGAAAATACCTTATGTGAAATAAGTTATTTTCGAATTTATAATATAAGTACGGTACGAAGTATTCTAAAAATAAATACAAATCTATAGAAAGCCCGACCCGTGTGCCCTCGGCTCTTCCTGCCATCTTTTAACATTAGTATTTTGATGGTTCGTGTGAATTATTCACAAATTCATAATTTACACCCCCTCCCGCCCCCCACTCCTCCCCTTGTTCCCCTATAACATCCACGTGCCTAGCCCCCTACCACCCGAGTGGCAGTGATTCTCAAACCTGTGACTTATTAACCGCTGCTGCTTTACGCCTTGGTGCTGCCTACTGTTCTCCTCATCGCTGTCACTGTGGTGAAGCTGTCAACAACCTCGGTCACCACGGCCTGTCATGCAGCCGAAGTGCGGGCCGTTTTGCGCGGCACGCGAACATAAACGACATCATCCGACGAGCTCTTGTCACCGTCGGCGTTCCAGCTGTTTTAGAACCCCATGGTTTGGCACGCGACGATGGCAAGAGACCGGACGGCATGTCGTTGTTTCCTTGGAAGATGGGTAGGCCTTTAGTGTGGGACGCGACATGCGTCGATACTCTTGCGCCATCACATCTTCCAAGCTCGTCGTGCTGTGCTGGCGCTGCCGCTACGGCTGCAGAGAACCTCAAGCGGCGTAAATATAGAAACCTTTGTGGTAACTATATTTTCGAGCCGTTTGGGGTTGAAACTCTGGGGTCGTGGGGTCCGAGTGCTCATAGCCTGTTTAAGGAAATTTCGAAACGCCTAGTTGACGCTTCCCGTGACCCAAGGGCTGGCTTTTACTTTGGCCAGAGGCTAAGTGTTGCCATACAACGTGGCAACGCCGCCAGTCTCTTGGGCACATTACCAGCTGACAGCGTTGAGGAGGAGTTTTTTGATGCCCTTTTATAGTTTGTTGTTAGTTTTCATATTTTAGGTTATTTAATAGTTTTTAATTAATTATGTATTTAGTTAGTTTAATGCTTAATAAATTGTTACTTGACCGGTAATAGAGTTAAATATCCTTATTTAATTACCCAAAGGTAAATTATAATTCTGATGAGAAATATACATAGATAGTATTATATTACAAACAAAAGACGATCTCATTAAAGTGGTCGGAAGAAACTGGATAGCCACCAGTGGCGAAGGTTCCATACAACCCGATTCCTACCGGCTTCCCTTTGAAAAATGGCACAGTCAGTATTCTATAGCCAATAATATTCTATACAGTAAAGATATGTACTCCGGGTTACCTCTTAAAAAAATTGACCCTTCGCTACTGATAGCCAGGACACAAAACCGCCAAAAGTGGAGACATTTAGTGTCAGCATAATGACGGGGTCCCCCTCTAGAGGGCCAAAGCCTGCCGGGGAAGCGGGACTCATAGAATTACCGTGACCCTGGAACATAAAGGGCTACTGAAGGACACCGTGGATTTTAGTCAGTACAAGTCTGACAGTCCCTCCCGCTCTGCCCTGGGTGGGAGGACTCATTTGATGACTTTACCACGATAAAAAAAAAAAGTGGAGACATTTGGAACAGACCTTCACTCGGCATTTGGTGGCAGAAGGTTGGAGTAGAGGGAGACAACAACCAAGTTTCATTCGGTCATGTTTTACCGCCTATCTAGCACTTCTAGCAGCGACTTCCTGTAAATACAAATTTTTAGCTGCATCGGGTCGACTTGACCGGATGATGTTATAGGGGCTGAGTCAATGTTAATCCTGCTGAGAGTCGTCATCGACATTTATGAATAAACTAGCTTTTGCCCGCGGCATCGCCTGCGTGGATGTCGAAAAATATCCGATTACTTACCTTCATACCCCTTTTTAACCCTTCGGGGGTAGAATTATCAAAAACGCTGAGACATGTATAAATTAATTTTCAATCGTCAGCCTAAACACAAAATTTGAAGATCCTAACTTCAAAACTGATGGACTTTCAAATAAACTTCCATCCCCTATTTAACCCCTTTAGGGGTGGAATTCCCAAAAATCCTTTCTTAGTGGATACTTATTCTTCACAAAGAACACACCCTCCAAGTTTCATGTCTCTAGGACCTGCGGTGTGGGCTGTGTGTTGATGTATCACCCAGTTAGTCAGTCAGTTTACCATTTTATATATATACATTACTTTTCCTTCGTCGTTATTGCTGATGTCTTAAGGTTTTTGAGATGTTTAACACAGTAAAACAGACAAACAACACAGTTGATCATCATTGTCTTGCCCTTATCCCAATTCATTTGTGGTCGCCGCAGCATGTCTTCTTCTTCCATACTTCACTATTACTCGTCATCTCATCAGACACCTCCTTTCTTGCCATATCATTATTTACAAAGTCCATCCATCGGTTCTTTGGTCTTCCTCTACTCATACAGGGTGTAAGCAGACCCTTCACATAGCCGTCAACCAAGCATTCTGTACATCAAACTAAGTAACTTTACGCTAAAATTATTGCTGGGAATCGTTTTTTTTTTTGGGGTGAAAAATCACGTTTTACGGTAGGACTCGATGGAAAGCACTCAAAGCAGCTGATGGATGGATTGAATAGTACGAGAGTCGTGGAGGTGTGTAAAGTTAAAATCTTACATTAAAAACTTGTGAAATGTTGGAACTTTGACCCCCAATATCTCCGTAACTAGAAGGTTCCCAGGTATGGTCTAGAACAAAAAAATGATCGCAAAGACGGGGAGAACAAGTGCCTTTCGGCTATGTTAAGGGTCTATTACACCCTTTATACCCAACACAGTTAAATACCAAAATTCACTGGCATCACTAATGGCGCCTCATCATACCTAAGAGTTTCATAAAGCCCACACTGTCATTACTCTTGTACTAAATAATTTGCAAAGCCCCAAATGTTGAGAGCCGCTGCACCAAATCATTTCCAAGGTAATTTTATTTGTCAGAGACAGTGAGTTCAGGCCGGCCAGACTAAATCTATTTCTTTTGTGTATTTCTTCATGAAAAACGACTGTTTCATGATTTTCAGTACTACTCATTAACAATTCAGAGAATGTCACTCCTTGGGTCTAATATGGACCTTGGGGCATTAATATTTAGGACTAGTTTTTGCACGTAGTTTCGCTCAGTTTATGGACGGAAATTAGCCCACGGGAACGTTTTAAATATAGCCTTGGACACTCGGGGTTAATATGGCTTCCTATCAGTGTAAGAATTTTTGAAATCGGACGTTAGATAGTTTTGAAGATGACCTCCTATATCCAAACGTACCTCTTTATAATATTAGTACTAACAGTGGCGAAGGTTCCGTATAACTCGATTCCTACCGGCTTCACTTTGAAAACGGGCGCAATCAGTATTTCATAGACAAATAATAAAATCACATTAAAGACATGTACACCAGGTTACCTCTTACAAAAATTAACCCTTCGCTACTGGTACTTAGCAATGATATTATAAAGAAGCTGAGAGGCCTTCAAATATCGTTGCGTTGTTACGACTGCGATAAATCATACGGAACGTATGATACAGAAAGAGATAGCTATTGCTCTTGAAGTACTTAAATGGCGACAATTGTCTGAATTTGTCTGCAACAATTTGCGCGCGCTAGTGCGATATCTACCTCTTTTTATTTATAATCTCATTAACGTATACAAGGTGTAACCTAATAAACGCAAGACTGCTCGTGTGGTGTCATGGACCATGAAACTGAACAACATTTGTTCTACGAGATCTTGAAATTCACCAAAAAGAGAAATTTCTATAGGAATTGACGCGATCAGCCTATCAACATGTATCATCTGCCTAGCCTTTTCCCAACTGTGTTGGGGGCGGCTTCCAGTCTAACCAGATGCAGCTGAATAACAGTATTTTACGTGGAGCGACTGCCTATCTGACCTCCACAACCCAGTTAGCACTGGGTTATACGATACCCCTTGATAAGACTGGTTGTCAGACTTTCTAGAAACTGACTACCTGTAACGACTGCCAAAGATCTACACTTGACAGCCGGGACCAACGGCTTAACGTGCTTTCCGAGGCACGGAGAAAACTTGGTATGTAATGGGCGGTCACCAATCCACAGACCAACCTAGGCAAGGAAAAAAAAAGTACATTACGAATGGTTCGCGGTGTCTCGGCTATCGCAAGCATATTTAAGTGTCATAGTGTGTAGTTGTGTACTTATACCACCTCAAACTCTGCCTTTCACGTGGAGGAATATTATTTTAAGAGGCTAATTAACGATGCCATTTCTCCCACATAGAAATCTTTGTCGCAAATATTTAATAATAAAAAACTCATCATTATTACCAGGTACGTAAGCCGATTATTTTCGAGTGTGTAGGAGGCGCCGGTAAATACTGAGGTACTCGCTCAAAGATGCTTACCTGCGGAAGAAGAAATTAATCATTAGTTGAGTTGAGGGTAGCTGTATATTTTTTAGGTGTAAACTTTGTTGAACTACCCACATTTTGTAGAGTAGGTTTGCGGTACGATAAAAATGTTTAGTAAGAAGGTTTTGGTATTTGAATCTAAGTTCTACTTTGTCAGACCTTAGTCTGAAAGCACACTCTTGACTGAAAATAAGCGAGATTCTGCATCAACACAATACCTACTTATATGACGCCGACGATTGCCATTGAATTGTTTTTTTTTATTTTGTTTTTTTAGGGATTTTTATAATCGCAATGCGTATTACAGTCTATCTATATCTGTGTATTACAGTCAAATCGTACCCTAAATAGTGGTGGTACTTTCATTTACAAGCCTACAAGCTTGGCTTGCCTTTATAACCTACTGCTCTTCATGATGTTAGGGTTTCTGAACAGTCTGCCCGCCTCATGGGCCAGCCGTATTGTTGGCCCTTAGGCACTGACCCTAAATACTTATTGCTCTGGTCTATGAACCTGAACAGACTCTTCGCATCTTCACCAATTGGCGATAAGACGAGGTGAACCTAATACAAGCCTACGCGTGGCGGCTACTCAAGCTTTACAAAACCAGTTGATGCGGATCTCTCATTGTATCGGAAATCTATACAAAGCGAGGCCATGTTATACTGGAAATGTACAGCTTCATGTGCTGCCGTGTGTGCAGTGAGCCAGGTGAGTATAACATAAACAAATACCTATGGTGTTTCCTATCGCCACAGCAACGCATCCATGTGCTATTGTATAATGAAGGAAGTTGGCCGGCTTGGCCGTGGGGACGCAACTTTTGATTGTTTCATGTGTATGCTGAGTTGTTCTGTTCAGGAACCTACATACACACGGCGACACATCAAGCTGTACATGTCCAGTATAACCTGACCTCGCTTTGAATGAGCTTCCCGCACAATGAGAGATCAGCTTTATTTGGATTGAATAGATTGATTGGTCGTCGTGCGTACAATCAGCGTCTCAAAGATTTAACTACACTCAGTACATGGGAGTAAGCATAAGTTACCAGCGCTATCGTCAACGACATTGAGTTTATGCCAGTCCAACACATTTTTGACATTTTCACCAGCGTTACTGCTGATAGAATACCACGTTGACTAAGTCCCAATGTTCAAAGGATTCTGATAGCCTATACTTTGTTTTCAGCCTTGAGCACGGCCCAGGGCTGAAAAACATTAGGCGCCAAGCTGGGACAAGACACGTACACGATTGGTCAGGAGTCTCAGAACTGAGGAACGGATTTAACGAAGTTTGTCTAACGTAAATCTATACTAATATTATAAAGCTGAAGAGTTTGTTTGTTTGGTTGAACGCGCTAATCTCAGGAACTTCTTGCCCGAATTAAAAAAATCTTTTAGTGTTGGTTAGCCCATTTATTGAGGAAGGCTATAGGCTATATAACATCACGCTACGACCAATAGAAGCGGAGCATTAATGACAAATGTCTCTCTCTTATGTGACGCAGACGAAGTTGCGCGGGGCAGCTAATCTATGTATAAACGATTTGGCTTAAGCCAAATGGTTTGATTTTGGCTAAGCTTTTTTCTGTTGCTGTCACACAACTGCCAAACTACCGCATGTTATTGACTATGACATATAAGAGATTAGTAACGTTTATAGATCTCGGGCTAAAAGCATATTGCGAAAAACTAATATCCATCAGAGCAAGTATGCATTCACGAACAGCAAATACAAAAGTAAATCTCCAACAAAACTTTCTAAGCTAAAAACGATAGCACCGCAATTGAGGTAACAATTAACTCTACGAATAACTAACTAACTTACAAGCTAAAGCTAATAGTTAACAGTGTAATAACTGATTCCCCACAATCTGCGAACAGTCGCGTGATCAATTAAATTGTAATTAGCGCGAACGTTGGAAATTAATTTAGAAAAATGTTTTTTAGTTCAGTTAACAAAGGAAGTCGATTAGACGAAGTTTTGTTCTGTGGTTTGGGGAAAGTCGGGCTTTAGGAAGCCTGAAAGTTGTTGCAACAACCGTTTGGGCGATAAAAATGACATTAGCTTTTAACTATAACTATGTCGCAGTGGTGAAGGTTCCTTAGAACTCGATTCCTACCGGCTTCCCTTTGAAAAATGCCACAGTCAGTATTCTATAGATAAATAATATACATAAATAATATATATAAATACTACTATATTATTTGTCTTTGTCCCTTCCGCTCCGCCCAGAGTGGGGAGGGGGTCATTTGATGATTTCCCATCCGAAAAAAAAAGAAAGCTTCTAATTGCACAAGAGTGCAAAAAAATACTCCAAAAATTAATAACTGTAAAAATATGACAACGCGCGACAAAAACGCGAACGAACAAACATACATATATCAGTTAGTTCGTGCATGTATGTAGATGAACGTAAAAAGCTTGTTCCAATACAAAGTTGGGTTAGGGCGGGCGCGCCAATTTCAAACTCGATTTAACTACCGCACAGAGCAGTGTGGCGCAGAGGCTGCGTTTCCATTAAAATGTTGTTGTTTGAGGTTTTATGTGATGGGTTGGCAACCAGACAGATTGTCAATAGTTCTGCTCTATGGCAGCTGTCACCTGCCACCACACAGCCTTAGATATTAAAGAATGAACTACCATTTGGGCAGCGTTTAGTTATTGTAAAATTGCAAGATATTCTTGAGGGTGGCGTAAAAAGTTTCGTTAGGGGGATGACTAGCTAGATTATAAAACATCTTTGCAACCGTATGGGCGAGGCCACAACACAGCGTTGCGGCGCCGCATCTTAACTCGAGCAGAAGTAGGACCCATGTAGTGCGGTCCATGTCTTACTAGAAACTGAACTGACGGTTAGCGTCTTGTCGTACGATGTCGTATCCGATGAAATTTTTGCGTTGCGACATCGCATCGCATAGCTGTGCAATGTTGTTTTTGCGATGCGACGCCGCAACGCACTGTTGTGGCCTGGCCCTATGTTATTTTGCGACTTGAACGTTTTGAGACTAAGGCGATTCTCCCTCTGTACCGCGCTCCGTCGCGTAGCGTGGGGCCGCAGATTAACACTGTAGGCCGACGCGTTGTCAGTGTGTTGTCCTAGGCGTGTGTTCTATACAAATTCAGATACTTTCTTACCATGTTAAAATCTGCGGCCCCGCGCTACGCGACGGAGCGCGGTGCAGTGGGAGAATCGCCTAAATCCGCCATTGTCTTCAACAGTGTGAGCCAGTGTCTGTTTTTGTTGTCATCTCATCATCTGCCTAGCCTTTTCCTAACTTTGTTGAGGTTGGCTTCCAGTCTAACCAGATCCAGCAGAATACCAACATTTTACATGGAGCGACTGCCTATCTGACCTCCACAACCCAGTCACTAGGTAATACGATACCCCTTGGTAAGACTGGTTATCAGACTTTCGGGCCACTGAATGTCTGTAACAACTAAAGATCTACAAATGATAGCCGGGACCAATGGCTTAACATGCTTTCCGGGGCACGGAGGAAACTCAATATATAATGATGGTCCCATCCATAAACCGACTTTGGCAAGCGCGGTTTAACTTTGAACATGGACCCGTACAGCTGTTATTATTTAGCCACGTGCTCCTCAAGAGTGATCAGATCAAAGCTCGTTAATACTTCTCCTTATCAGAGAAAGCCTCCTTTTTCAGCAGAAATTCTTTCACCAGCTACAAAAAAGGCCAAGCCACTTCAACAAAAAAAAAACATTAAAAAAAGAAAACAAACTCTACCCCTTCACTGCTCTATGACTCGACCCACAGAATAAAAGAGTGGTTTTAATTTTACAAAAAAAAAAGAAAAAAAAAACAACATGGCGGGCGCGGTTAATGACCCCATTGTTTCGGTGTGCATTGTTCAGACCAGCAGACGGTCAGTGGACATACCTTGCAAGTACGAGCAAAATGTGCAACAGCTGTTTAGCTTCATACATGGGTATTCAAAATAGCAGCTGCTTTCTTTACGGTACAGATTATGGGCCGGTTTTTATGGCTTCAAGAGTACTGACATCAGTGGCAAAGCAGAGAGAGGTAGTACAAACACTATTTTTTTTCGCGTGGGTAATCGTCAAATGACCCCCCTCCCACTCTGGGCGGAGCAGAAGGGAGTGTCAGACTTGTACTGACTAAAACCCATCCATGTTCCTTCTTTGCCCTTTGTGTTCCAGGGACACGGTATCTCTTTCGAACAGTCCCGCTGCCCTGGCAGGCATAGAGAGGACCCCCTAGTAGTACATACACAGACCTCGTAGGTGATGTTCTTGAGAAAGTTCAGGTTTGGAGTCCTCGCTACCAGCGTTCGTGTATTACCAGATGTAACGGGTGTAAATAGACCCTTACCATATACGAAAGGCACTTGTTCTTCCCGTCTTTGCGATCATTTTTTTGTTCTAGACCATACCTGGGAACCTTATAGTTACAGATATATGGGGGTCAAAGTTCCAACATTTTCACAAGTTTTTTTTTTAAATACATGTTTTTAATGTAAGATTTTTATTTAACACACCTCCACGACCCCCGTACTTTTCAATCCATCCATCAGCACAATGCTTTGAGTGCTTTCTATCGAGTCCTACCGTTAAACGTGATTTTTCACCCCAAAAAAACAAGTCGATTCCCAGCAATAATTTTTGCGTACAGACTAAGTAATAGTTTGATGTACAGAATGCTTGGTTGACGGCTATATGAAGGGTCAGTTTACACCCTGTATGTGGGTCAGGCGAAAAGAGTATGTGGAGGTGGCGCTCTGTAGTTTCTGTCTACCCTCATGAGAAAAAGGGCGTGAGTTTGTTTGTGTTTGTGTTTAAAAATTCGAACGGTGTCTCGTTGTGAATCCGCGATGATTTACTTCAAAAACAAATGAGTTCGCTTTCGAATTGTGTGCGCTCACTTGAGTGAGGTGAACTAGTGAAGATTACAGAATAGAACTACTTCACTTTAGTCCGAACTGCAACGAGTGACAGGCTTCTGAAAGACAGCTCAACTGAAACCAAAACTGAATTTCAGCATCGATACGAAAACGAAATTTCGGCGAAACCTCTTTGAAAAAGCTTCGGTTTTCCATTTTAGGCGGTGAAACTTTTTATCCTCGAATAAATGACTTAATCTCTTTATGATTCAATTAAGTAATAGGTTTTTGTCAGCTCGAGTTTTGAGTGAAACCACTGCTATCCACGTGGTGAATGACGGCCCACTCTTTCTCAAAGAGAGAAGGCCTGAGTCCCAGCTGTGGGAAATATAAGCTATTCTGGTTATGTGTGTAGGAACTGGCGAAATGTGGGTGTACTATTAGGTACACCTCTGCCTAACCCTTCGGGGATTACAGGCGTGATGTTATGTTATGATGTAGTGTTACGTATTGTATGTATATAAGGTCTAACTATTCATACACGAAATATTTTCAGGGAATTCACGGGATTTTTTTTTATCTGAGTATATTTTTATAAAAATTAATAATTTGAAATTACTTGACCCACAAAATAAATAATAGCTCCTTATTTTTGAACATCCATTACGCTAGTTTACTACGTCGTATTTACCTACTGTAATTTTTAGAATATGGGAGTAAAGGAATTATGCAAAATGTCTTAAAAAAAATTAGAATTATAATAATTTCGTAAAAAAAAACACTCAGATATTTTTTTTTTCGTTGCTATGGCGACTTTACGACTTATAGAAGTTACCCTTAAAATATTTCGTGCATGAAAAGATAGACCTTATATAAGTATGCATGCTTTGGTGGTGCAACCGGCCTTAGTCACAGGACTAAGGCCCGGTTGCACCACCAATCACTAATGATTAAAACCTCGTCCAGTTTCTGACAATACTAAAGACGAAAATGAAAGACTTCTAAACATGTTTGCGGGGCGGGGCTAACACGGCCAGAGATTGCACAGGATAGAGAGGAGTATGGATGGAGAAATGGGCGGCGTTTGCCCAGCAGTGGGACACGACATGATACAGGCAAGTAAAAAAAAAAACGCATTTTATGTATTTGTGGTGTAAACGGGTCTTATTGGTCATAAGTTAAAATGTGGAGGGCCACATTATAGCAATATGTCGCTACAAAACATCGTGGCACACTAAAAAACACAACTTACTACAGGGAATAAGTGACGGAAACGCAATTTTGTGTTATCGATTTCTTCTGTCAACACCTTCACGACGTAACCCATTTATCTACCCCGCAAACTACATTCCAACAACAACTTTAACACTCTTGTAATACAGTTCCTTTTACATTGATACACAGTGTCACTTATTCCCATTTGCATTAAACATCACTCCAAGTTTATTCCTTGCTGTTACAAAGGAAAATCAGCTTTGTTTTTATGAGGTTAGGGTAAGTTTTGTGAGAGAGTTGCGGTGTGATTTAAGTCATTGTGTTATTGAGTTGGGGTCCGGATTCCCCTTCAGTTGGCATTGTAAACAAAACGCCTATTATAATGGACAGCGTAGTGTTGTGCTCTTATCGATAAATTGCGATGGTGCGATAGTGCGGTGACTGATTGATATTTGACGTCATGTTGTAATCAGACAGGTTTTAAGGGTTGAATAAATTATGCAAGTAGTAGGACGTTTTTAATTTAATGGTTTTAATTAAATGAAATATCATGAATTTGGTCGAATTGTGGACATTAGCTAAAGCAATTGAAAAAAGACGAAGTAAGATTGGATTTAATTTTTTTTAGGTTTTCTAAAAGATAAATTAGAAACATGGACCGATCGTTATAATAATCAAACAGATAGTTATTAAATTTAAAAAAAAAAAAAATTGGAAGAAAAAACGTGTATCGCTGATTTCAAAACATGAGACGAGAGTATGCGCTTATTTCTGAACGGCCGTTATTTTTTTTCAATTACTTTCTACAAATACACCCCATAAACAATTAAATCCTAAAAGAAAAACATATTTCCTTAACAAAACAAAAATAACCTCAAACATGTACAAAAAGTCAAACATTCCTATATTTAAACTCCCATATTTGCTTCGAGTCAAACAAAATAATACTTCGCTAACTTGGAAAGAGAAAATTTTCGTTATTTTGACACACTTCGGTTAAAACAATAAAAAAGTTTCGCACTTAATTACTTTACAAAACGTATATTTGACTTTCTAGGAAACTCGTTCGGTATTATTTATTTAAGCTTATTTGTTTTGCTGTATGAAGTTAAATTGAATCAAACAGCGTATGTTTGTGTACCTATAAGTCATACAATTGGGAATAACCCGTTTGATGTTACTAGAGATTTAATTGGAGTTAGGAAATACGAGCGCCATCTTTGATTTTAAAATATTGGTCAAATAAATGGCGTGTTACTATGTCTTAGGAGTCTTTACAGAAATAAACATCAAATATTTCATAATTGGCGCCTCCAGCAACAATATTGATTGATATAAAATCTTTAGCATATGCTTTTAGACAGTAAAGTTTTTATTATGTATGATAATTTGTGTTCGAGAATGATAATACCCATTATTTCAGAGTTGCTCCCCATCCTTACTCATATTGTTAATTTTTCTTTATTCTCTGGTATATTTCCGTCAGCCTGGAAACAGGCTCACATAATCCCACTTCCAAAAATTAGCAGTCCTTCTTCCTTATCCCATTTTAGACCCATTTCCATTCTTCCTTTCCTTTCCAAAGTTCTCGAACACATTGTTCATGGTCAAATTTCAAAATATCTATCGGCTAATGCCCTTATTTCACCTTTCCAATCTGGCTTCCGTACTGGGCACAGTACTGTTACTGCACTCCTGAAGGTTACTGACGATATCCGCTGGGCTATGGACAATAAATCTCTAACTGTCTTAGTGTTACTTGATTTTAGCTGCGCGTTCAACTCAGTTGATTTCGACATCCTTCTTGGGATCCTTCAATCTTTTAACTTCTCTGCCTCTACGTTAGCCTGGTTTGACTCGTATCTTCGGGGTCGCTCTCAGTGTGTTCGCCAAGAAGAGATTTACTCTGATTGGTGTGATCTTACCGCTGGTGTTCCTCAGGGTGGCGTTCTCTCTCCTCTTCTTTTCTCTATCTTCGTTAATACTGCTACCAAAATTATCATTTCCAGCTTCCATCTCTACGCGGACGATTTGCAACTGTATCGACATTTCTTGCTGGCTGATGCGGAATCAGCAATCGGTGCCATGAATCATGACCTGGAAAGTATCTATCAATGGGCTAAGTCGTATGGCTTACAGATTAACCCTACTAAGTCGCAGGCCATGATCATAGGCAGCAGATACTATCGCACTGCACTTGACTTGTCATCTTTGACTCCATTATCTCTGGGCTGTTCAACCATTGCCTATGCTGAATCAGCTAAGGACCTTGGTGTCTTATTAGACAGCAATCTTTCTTGGCGAGCTCAGGTGAATGAGGTTAGTCGTAAGGTGCACTTTTCTTTCCATTCGCTTAAATCCTTACAGAGCTTCTTGCCCTTTAAAACCAAAATTTACCTAGCTCAAACTCGGATTCAGCCGATCATTGATTACGCTGATGCCTGCTATTTGGATGCCACTGAGGAGCTGTTGAATAAGCTGGAGCGTCTGCAAAATCTTTGCATTCGTTTTGTGTTTGGCCTGAGGAAATATGACCATGTTTCTCACTTCCGCAAGGAACTCAAGTGGCTCCCTATCCGTCTTCGCAGGAACACTCGAATATTATGTCTCCTCTACAACATCTTGTATAACCCTGCATATCCCAGCTACTTGCGAGATCGTTTTTCGTTTACCCGTCCTTCTGATGCTCTGTGTAGATCCCACCTCAGGCATCATCTTAATTTCCCATCCCATAAAACTGAATTCTATTCTAACTCCTTCTCTGTTCACGCAGTACGTTTGTGGAACTCACTTCCGTCTAACATTCGCGATTCTAAAAGTTTATTTCTGTTTAAAAAGCAAGTCAAAGAGCATTACCTCTCCTCTATACTATAATATTCCGGATATATATTGTAGGTATATATTTACAGGACTAGTATTTATTTTATATGTGTATATTTGTATGTATGTTTATTTTATATAGGTATAATTTTGTTTAACTTCCAGTTTCAATTTTCCTGTTATGTCTTTTCTACACACTGTGTCTACATCTCTAATTCTACTTTCCTCTCGCAGGTCTGCTGGAAGAAATTTCTCATGAAATAAGCAGTACCTTTGTGCTCTTCTATTTTAATGTAATCTCTTATTAAGTATTTTGTGTCATCATCATCATCATCATTTCAGCCGAAAGACGTCCACTGCTGGACATAGGCCTCCCCCAAGTGTCGCCACATTGACCGGTCCCGTGTAGTATTTTGTGTGTACATAAATAAATAAATAAATAAATAAAACATAATATTTTATTTATTTATGTAAACTTAATTGATTTGTCAAACTGCTTCAACTTCAAAACATTAGTAAATTGAACTCAACAAAAACTAATCAACAAAAAGTTTTTTCTATCGATAAATCAATCCCATCACTAATAAACGGAATTGTGTAATCCGAACCGCTAGGTTAGGCTATCGCCTATGACGTATGAATGTATAATGTTTGTCACACGCCCTCAGTAATTCTACCGGCCACGTTTATCAACGCAATCAATTTAGGCACAGCACTTATTCAAATTCCAATCGAATTTATCACTTTTTTCATCGTGTAAAAGCAATAAAAAAATATCGATTTCCCATCACTAGACGGCTAATCGATTTGTAATTAAATTTGTCACGTCACTAGCTTAGGGCTGGGATCACTTTGAATTAATATTTTTCGCATCACTAATTCGTTTTGCTAATTGAATATTGTGTAATATAAATTGCAGTTTGATTTATTTTACTTTGAAGTAACTGCATTATTTAAAATGAAAGCTTTGAGTGTTCATATTTTATTATAAAGGGTGTAAATAGACCCTTAACATATCCGAAAGGCACTTGCCCTCCCCGTCTTTGCGATAATTTTTGTTCCAGACCATACCTGGGAACCTTCTAGTTACGGAGATATTGGTGGTCAAAGTTCCAACGTTTTAACAAGTTTTTTTTTAAATACTTGTTTTTAATGTTAGATTTATACTTTACACACCTCCACGACCCCCGTACCCCCGCACAATGGTTTGAGTGCTTTCCATCGAGTCCTACCGTAAAACGTGATTTTTGACCCCAAAATAAAAACCCGATTCCCAGCAATAATTTTTGCGTAAAGTTACTTAGTTTGATGTACAGAATGCTTGGTTGACGGATATGTGAAGGGTCTGTTTACACCCTGTATTATAAGCTTTTATTTAACTTGCCTTGTTAGTTTGTTAGTATGTATTGCCCAAATCTTGCAACTGAATTTCAAACCAGTTCCCCTCAACCGATCGAACTGAAATTTTGCACTCATCTTTGGTTCTGGTGACAATACATTTTTATGACAGACATTACTTAATCCTGCAGCTAGGATCGTCTCCTCCCGAGAGAATATAGTTGAGTCTATTATTGGCTTACTTCTAAAAGCTGGTTGTAGGACATATCGTGTTAGAAAAGGTATTATACAATTTTGACAATGACATTTGACAGGTCTTATGACGTTCGTCAATACAGTCAGATTTTTGATGTTTAAAATTTCTAAAAACGAAAAGGCTTCAAGTGATCCGTTAAGCTCAGCGGTTTAAGTTTAGCTATCGACCAGATCAGTTCAACCACAATTACCAGCGAGCAGATGAATACAGAATGCTACCTGCCCCCGTAGCATGACCACCGTAGACAAGGATTTCTTTGACGGAAGAATCGACAAAATGACAGATTGTGTCGACACAATGACAGATTTCTTTGCACTATCTAAGAAATCCTTGTCTACGGTGGTCATGCTACGGGGGCTGAAGCGACTATTTGACTTCAGGACTACAGAAACACTTTATCATATGAATAGACTCATTAAAAAGCTTTCAAGAGTGGCGATACTTAAATCTACGTCAAGCGCGCTCTGGACAGTCAGCCGCGCGCGCTACTACCATGCTGACTAGGTAACTACAAACTGCGCGGCAAAGCTGCGCAAACACAATGACAGATCTCAGTGACACGACTATTCTCTACACATGACAATGGCAACAAGCGTCAATGTCACTATCTCATTTTCCTGCCAGATCCCAATCTGGTTCCAAAATGAAAATATATTTGGGGTCGGCGCAGCATGTCGCGTCTTCCATATCAGCAGTGACCTCCTTATTAGCTATATCATCCGTCACGTCCATGCATCGTGTCTTTGGTCTTCCTCTACTCTTCTCACGACATTCTCTTCTTTTCTCCGCATCACATAATTACCACGACAATCGATTACCATTTAACTTTGTCGCTATCTTCGGAAGTTATGTTTTAAGAAAGAAAGATAGAAGACTATTCCCATAAATTAGAAGCTTGATAGTAAGACTAAGTGGTAACTCAATCTCATACCACTTGCGCAACACACTCCATAATTGAAAAAAAAAAAGCGAGAACGTAAATAAATAAGTAGCGGTTTCAACTTTCAATGTTGTCACATGGTCCCCTAATTTTTTAGTCTGGTAACCCTATCCTCGCATTGTGAACCATTACAAGATTGGAATGGGGTTGCCAGCAATATATCATGCGCAATTATGTTTACAATAAACATTATTTTTAATTCGTTTTGTCGGTTTTTGTAAGGGGTTCAATTTGAATTGTGAAAAGTAATTGGTAATGATGTATTCAGGGTATCTTTTGTCAAAAGTCATTTGAATGTGTACTTCGTGGTGAAGAACTGTAAATGGATGTCATAAAATGACAGTGGTCATTTTAGAAAAAAAAAACTTTGTGTTATCATTGTTCTCCAAAAATCACTTCGAAATTCGAACGGTGTCTCGTTGTGAATCCGCGATGATTTACTTTAAAAACAAATGAGTTCACTTTCGAATTGTGTGCGCTCACTTGAGTGAGGTGAACTAGTGAACTTTACAGAATAGGACTACTGCACTTAGCGCAAACTATAACGAGTGACTGACGAGTGTCTGAAAGACTACTCAACCGAAAACTGACAACCAGTAGCAAGGGGTGTCGTATTACCCAGTACGAACTGGGTTGTGGAGGTCAGATAGGCAGTCGCTCCATGTAAAATACTGGTATTCAGCTGCATCCGGTTAGACTAGAAGCCGACCCCAGCATTGTTGGGAAAAGGCTAGTCAGATGATGACTACAGCAGTGTAGTCACTTTAGTAGTAATATTTTATTATTAAAGATTATCTTAGTGTTTTGTGACTAAACCATTAATACCTTAGAAACTAGCACAAAGTTATATTGTGTCCGATGAGTCAACGTAACAGTCACAACAGTGAAGATACAGTCTCACGAGATGAGTCATTTCTTCTCAAAAAATGTTGTAAAACTGGTTGGGAGAAGATTTGTATGTCATTTGGAAGAGGTGGTTTTTAAGTTAAATTTACCGACGTTATGGCACGAGATTTATAAGGATAAAGTTCGATATAAAGGGTGTAAATAGACCTTTAACATGTACGAAAGGCACTTGTTCTCCCCGTCTTTGCGATCATTTTTTTGTTCTAGACCATACCTGGGAACCTTATAGTATGGAGATATTGGGGGTCAAAGTTCCAACTTTTACACGATTTTTTTTTTTAAATACATATTTTTAATGTAAGGTTTTTAGTTTACACACCTCCACGACCCTCGTACTATTCAATCCATCCATCTGCACAATGCTTTGAGTGCTTTCCATCGAGTCCTACCGTAAAACGTGATTTTTCACCCCAAAAGAAAAAAAGTCGATTCCCAGTAATAATTTTTACGTAAAGTTACTTAGTTTGATGTACAGAATGCTCGGTTGACGGCTATGTGAAGGGTCCGTTTACACCCTGTATTCAGGTGACTAGCATTGGCAATGCTGCAAAGTCTGACGGCACGGTTGGCGCCCGGAACAAACATTTGTATAGCCTACAGGTAGTTGTTCCGGGTCTGGCTGTTTATGTATGTGAATTTACATGTTTGTAAACGAACCAACGATACAGGAGAAATTCACAGCGCGGGGCAAAATTTCTTTTTGAAAAAAAAAAAAAAAAAAAATGTAACGGGAAGATGTTAATAAACTATCCAATCCATTAAATTCTATGATTGTTCACTAATTCGTGCCTAAGAGTGTCGATCTACAAGGTGTAATATTTGAAAACCCGAAAAGAATTTTCATTGGGTCATTATGAACAACTTTTACTGGGACCATAATCAGCTGTTCTCAACATTTTATCGAGATGTGCGAACAGTAATACTATGTACAAACAACATGTTTTTTTTTTTAAACCGTTGTCCCACACTAGGAATTTATCCTGTATCGTGGCCGCGTGGGTGCGATTACAAACATTTAAACTCACATACACAAACAGACCCGGAACAAGCACCTGTAGATCATACAAATATTTGTTCCGTGCGGGGATCGAACCTGCAACACGCAGCCAATCGCTCAGCCACTGCACCAACCGTGTCGTCAAATCGCCGATAAGTGTCTTTGCAACAGTAATTTTTGATTTCTGCGTTGGTCGTCCAGCATTGACGACTTATTGTCGGGTCTACGCTGTCCCCCCATACTTAAGTACAAATGCTGTATCCATAATAATACTGTAACACCAAATGATTTGAAAAGAGTAACCATGGAGTTTCTTGCCGGTTCTTCTCCATAGGAAACGACCAACCCGAACCGTGCACCTTTTTGTCGACGTTTTATAAGTGCCCATCGAGGCCTATGTGAAATAAAATATTTTGATTTTGATTGAAATGAGGCAGACAGTAGTTCAGTTCAGGAAACTAAGCAATGGTCGGACAAGATTTAAGTTTTAGATTCGAGAAGAACAAGAGCTGTTCCAAGACCTATTAACTTTGATTAAGTTCAATTTACGCATTCTTTCGCTATTTAATACCCAACATTCCACCGCCATAACATCACATTTCAACTAAACCATAATATTCTTCACATAAACCATAGGAATAAACGCCATTGTTTATTTTTATCCCCTACACATCGCATACTTCGTTGAACAGCCATGACTGACCATAAAGGTTGTCATTCTTTTATGCGATCACCCGTACTTTAATATTTTCTTGTGCTTTACTTTTATGCATCGTTCGCGAATACAAAGACTTTTATTACGAGTCTTAACGTCTTTTTTCTCATAAAATTTTGTCTTAAGGTTAGTGCAGACAGCAGGAACACATATCCATTGCTGTGAAATAACTTTTTTTTTTTAATGACCCCTCCATACAACCGATTCTGACAATCAGTCTTACCAAGGGGTATTGTATTACCTAGTACTAACTGGGTTTTGGAGGTCACATAGGCAGTCGCTCCATGTTAAAAACGGGTATTCAGCTGCATCCGGTTAGACTGGAAGCCGACCCTAACATAGTTGGGAAAAGGCTAGGCAGATGATAATGATGATGACCCCTCCCTCTCTGGATGGAGCAGAAGGGAGTGTCAGACTTCTACTGACTAAAACCCATCCATGTTCGTTCTTAGTCCTTTGTATTCCAGCCCCCGTAGCATGACCACCGTAGACAAGGATTTCTTTGACGGAAGAATCGACAAAATAACAGATAGTGTCGACACAATGACAGATTTCTTTGCACTATCTGTCATTTTGTCGATTCTTCCGTCAAAGAAATCCTTGTCTACGGTGGTCATGCTACGGGGGCAGGGGCGCGGTATCTCTTTCGAACAGTCCCGCAGCCCGCTGTCATACACCTCAATTGGCATTTTCCGTCACAATCCCAGGAATTTTGAAAGAAATTCCGTATCCCTTGTTTCATCTGTTTAAAATTTTCGTCTGCTTGACAACGCGAAACGTAAATGACGCAACTAATGTTGTTGAATTTTAAGGTTTGAAATTTCAACAACATTTACGGCGTAACACTTATTTATTTATTTATGTACACATAAAATACTTAACAGGACACACACACGCACACTACAACACACACACACACACACAAACAACACACACTCTCACACACAACACACTTCTTCACAACATACACACAACACTTCTTGGTTTGCGGCTAAAAAATTATAGACATTGACTTTGTTAGTGTGTTACTCACCCAATTACCCCGAAGGTATGAGTGGATATAAGCGCGAAAATGCCTCATGTCCTGCAAGCTATGTTGAACTATACAGGGTGTAAGGGACAGTCCTCCACAAACTGACAGAGTGCATTCAGCTCCTTATTTTGAATCATACTCCACCGGAACTTTTCTCCGGAATTTTAATATTCATCAATTTTCGAAAAAATAAATTACAAATCAGTTACTATTCCTTTATTTCAATGTAAAATTGCATTCCCTGTACGCAGCACTCCATTTATGTAAATCAAAAATCCAACAATGGATGTTGAAAATAATAATCTAACGAACGATGAGTGAACTTAGCTGTTCACTTCCTGTCTAACTACAGAGTTAATCGAACTCGTCGTCGCGCTTGCCGTTCGCTACGTGCATTTTGCCACGGTAACGATAAATTGCGTAAGAGGAAATAAAATAAATCAAATTTATTGGATTCCCATAACATTCCTGAAATAATTTCGTGTACACCATCGTAGTATGATATACTGAATTCACCTCATCAGTTTGTGGAGGGCTGTCCCTTACACCCTATATTTAAGTTGAGAATAAGTTCATTATGCAATTTATCAATGAAAATCTGACCTAGCATTTCGCAGTTCTATCTGCACTGACCCTAAGAAGATGTATACATGTCCTCGGTGTACCGGGCTGTCACAACACTATAGGGAATTTGAAAATTAGTTTCTTGAATGCTCGTTTTAGTGAGTTTATGACCAAATAATTCTTGAATGGACAGTGGAAGCGTGGCACAATTGCTTTGGTACTGGCTTTTGCGTTGAGGATCGCGGGTTCGTTTCAGTAGGTACAGGCAAATAATCTATTACAGTACAGTAAAGCCAACTGGTTTTATTATTTTAAAATGATACCTTTCTGGCTGTCTTTTTGAAATGAAGTATTTTACTAACTTAATTTTGTTCCACTTAACTGAACTTAGTGACTGAATGCTCTTCAAAAATTGTTTAACAAAAGTCTCTTAAAAATACACAATAAAACGTATCATCTCCCTAGCCTTTTCCCAACTATTTTAGGGTCGGCTTCCAGTCTAACCGGATGCAGCTGAATACCAGTATTTTACATGGAGCGACTGCCTATCTGACCTCCACAACCCAGTTAGTACTAGGTGATACGATACCCCTTGGTAAGACTTTTTGGGCCACTGACTACCTGTAACGACTGTCAAAGATGTACAAATGACAGCCGGGACCAACGGCTTAACGTATACTAACACAATAAAACGAATACTGGATGTAAAAAGATCCATTACCAAGTCGAAATCTACACATTTTCTACATCAAAGTAAGAATGCACCTTTCGCAATACTCTTGTACCGTTACGAACTTCAAGACAAAAGCTCATTTGCGCTTACCTACTTAATTAGAGGCATGTTTTTTTTAAATATTTGTTTATTATATTACAATCTATCCTAATAAGGCTAATAAGCGTTATAGTCTAATAATTAGAGACGTGTAAAAGTCCGATACTCGATAATCCTTGAACAGTAAGGATACGCGCGTGTAATGTAAGGTTTTACGCACACGTGTAATCTAAGTATTGGTAAGGTTTTGATACACGTGTAAACTTTGTAAGGCTTTTAAGTGGTGACCGTTAATTGTTTAAATTATTAACAAATACATAATTGATTGTTCGGGTTTCGCAATTTAGTTTTTGATCATGTTAACAAACGTGTGTTTTTGGAATAGCTACTTTAAAACTAGTACATTAAGTTGAGTTTGCTCTACAACTTTAATTTAAAACTTTTTTAATAGTAATCGACATTCTGAAACAAACTTAATTTACTCTAGTATGGTTTTTATATTTGTTTAAGAGGAAATTACATCAACTGGAAGCAAGGATTGGTTTAGACTTTAGTCTAAAAGCTGTTCAAGAAATTTTTTTTTTTTTTTTACAAAACTCGAGTCGATTTGTTAACTTAGTTTTTTTTTATTATTATTATTTATTCTGTATTAAACATACATTTTATTCAAATAAGTTGGCGCCAATATAAATTAATTGAATTTTCCCCGTGCACCAAAATCATCGACTACATAATTTAGAGAATTAGACCCACTTTAACAGGTACTTACTTAAAAAGAAACTACAACTAAAATTACAGCGGGTATTAGGCGAAATAATATCTAATATTCGTACCTACTAACGAGCGAACCTCGGTGACCAGTCTGTCCATTCAAAAACAGAAGTGGTGAAGGAAGCTAGCGAGGAGTTAGCTTAAATAGGCTTGTGCTTGTACCCAACGTCGGTCGATACTATAGTTAGCGGGACTAGACCGTTGACGAAACTGAAATTGTTCCGTGTTTCTTCAAAGATCATAGTCATTTATTCATTAACAATTAATTTGTATCTGAATTTAAACACAAAAAATACACAATTACAGTACATACACTAAAATAAATTACATATGAATGTCATGAACTACATCAACAATTTCAAAATAATAACTTCACATTTCAACAATATAATTTGAAATACAATATGGCCACCTTAAAATTTAAAATAATAACAATAAAATAATTAACCAAAGATAAATTTGCATAAATTGAGATAAGTAATTAAAAATAACAATGTTAAATTTATAGTTATGTTAATAAATCAGGATGAAAAAATAAAAAAATCTAAATTACAATACAATTACAGTTCTTCTACCGCATACAGACACTTATTTAATAGGAATTCCTTTAGTTTAATTTTGAAATTGTTACTATGGACAGCACTTTTTGATACAAGACTTGGTAGAAAGACACTTTGTGTATGCCCCCAGAATCTAAAGCTCATAAATGACTAACAAACGTTTCCTTACTAATGCATGACACGAATGTAACAACAAACATTACTCAAGCTGCGCGTAAAACAAACCGAGCCCTAACAGTGAATTAAAAGCACTAATAACAGTTTATAAGGCAACGGATAACACTCATTAACACTCACATTCTGTATTATTTGTACTCTCTGCTTGTGTACTTGTGGAGACCACTACAGAGATGAGACGAGAAGGTTCACACGTCGATACAAGTTTCTATCAAGTCAAAGTAATAACTTGAGTTTAAATAATTACTTATGCAACCATTTTTATAAAATGGACAAGAATTTGAACGAAGTAAGAACCGCCAACGAAAGCTAAGCTAAGCTTTTGACAGTTCTTACTTCAAGCAATTACTAAACTACAGAATAAAAATCGTAACTTAAGTCATTACGTTTAGTCAAGTAATCACTTTGACTTGTTTATAGATACGGGTGTTAGTCGTATTCTGTAAAGTTCGCTAGTTCACCTCACTCAAGTGAGCGCACACAATTCGAAAGCGAACTCATTTGTTTTTAAAGTAAATCATCGCGGATTCACAACGAGACATCATCTGCCTAGCCTTTTTCCAACTATGTTGGATCGGGTTTCAGTCTAACCGGATGCAGCTGAATACCAGTATTTTAGATGGAGTCTATCTGACCTCCACAACCCAGTTAATATGATACCCCTTGGAAAGACTGGTTGACTGTTTCGGGCCACTGACTACCTGAAACAACTGTCAAAGATCTACAAACCACAGCCGGGACCAACGGCTCAACGTGCTTTCCGAGGCATGGAGGAAACTGGCTACCAAGCTCCTGCTCCCGTAGCATGACCAACGTAGGAACGGGTTTTGACGACGAAAGAATCGACAAAATGACGGATTTCTTTTGTTGATCTGTCATTTTGTCGATTCTTCCGAAGACAAAACTCATTTCTACAGAGGTCATGCTACGCGTGCTGGCTTCTAACTTATCTCTCTCCCTTTTCTACAGAAAGAAAGCAGAGTGAGCCTTCTGCATGTCCTCCAAAGTCAATGCTTTGTATAGCTACGTGAAGCTTTATAAAAGACTTGCTAAAAACGTACTTAAACACATCCGTCTTACTCATCTGTTAGATCAACGGTATTGTGTGTTTTATATTCAACTAATGGAAGCTATATTTGTGTTTGTTGAGGCTAAAAATAGCCATCTTTACTCACGTGGGCGGTACATGGGACTTCATTGATTACTGGAGACTCGTTCCTGCTTCGTACGGTTTTGAAGACTTGACAAAACGTGGAGATATCTTTACTATATTTATTTATTTTAACTTCATGTACAATAGTGGTACATAGGCGGACTTAATGCCACAAAGCATTCTCTACCAGTCAACCTTTGGGTTAAATAAGAAAACATTGTGATAGGGTACAAAATAAATATATAAAAAAACATATACATGCACGCTATACCCACGTTTAATTACAATGAATCATAAACACTAACTTTCCGGAATCATTTTCTCAGCGTATCAGCGTGAGCTGAAGGTTTGATGCATACTTGTGCCAATATTCTGATCAAATCTGTTTCCACAGCTGACTCACATTTACAAGTAAACATGAAACCACTACGGAATCAATGACCAGTGGGTTAGTTACTTAATATCCTTGGCTGACGCAAGACTTAGGGCCTACTTTCATGTCCGATTACTAATCCTTCCTGCCACGCTGTTAATGCCTGCAGCCGATTTACAAATAGACGTAGAATGGCAGGAATAATGTTGTACTGGACTATGGCTATATGGCTACCGCCCTGTGGGGTAACTAAGTACATAGTATTCTGGAACACATATTTTTATGAAAAAGATCCTATCTCCAAGCTACAATCGTTACTTCTCCCGAATATTGCTTTTAAATTAAGGGAATTGTATACATATTGGTTCTCGTGACTGTACCCACATTTTATTTAAGCCTATAAGCCCCTTCTAAAGGCTATTTGAATGCATCCCGCATAGGGATGTTTCCTGAAAAAATCTAATTAGTCCGTCAGATGGATTTCCAAAAAATATTGAACACGTATTTTTTCTTTTTTCACAAAAACTAAAAATGAAGACATTCATCATACTTCAGTGCACTTTTTACCGAAAAGTGACGTCCCCACTAATGATTCGTTTTATCTTCGTCAATTTTTATTGATTTGATAAAACAAAAAATACGTATCCAATATTTTTCGATAATCTAACTGACGGACTAAATAGAATCATATTTTTTTACACAGGAAACATCCCCAAAAAAATAATTTTCTAAACTCCAAAACACTTCTAACTTGAACCTCATCTTCGAAGGTACTCCCTCCGAACTACCTCTAATCACAGGTCCCTCAGGGAGGGGGGAAGGGAGGTCTTAAGTCCACAATCACTTAGCGCAACTCAATGGTATATCGCTTACCATGATCATCAAAATGTTATTTGCATGTCTAATTTGATACCAGGGTTTAGTCTTCGGATAACTTTGGGATACAAGGGACGATATTCTGGTAGGGACCGAGTTTCTTACACATGTTTTTTGGCCTGATATTGTTTTTAAAAGCACCACCTACACTTTTATAAAGGCCAATTCAAACCTAAGGGGCCGCCTCCACGAGCGAGAGAATCGCGGCGATATTATCGTCGTGTCACGTATAATTCTATACACTCTCTTAAGGGCCGTCTCCATGAGCGAGAGAATCGCGGCAATATTCTCGTATAGATACGTGACACGACGATAATATCGCCGCGATTGTCTCGCTCGTGGAGGCGGCCCTTAAGAGAGTGTATAGAATTATACGTGACACGACGATAATATCGCCGCGATTCTCTCGCTCGTGGAGACGGCCCCTAAGCGGTATTCGCTGCCGCTGTGTGTAGAGGGACATACCGTGCGGGTTTCGCTCAGGTATTTAGTATCAAGTTCCACGGCTAGAGCGACCTGAGCGGTATTCGCTGCCGCTGCGGGTAGAAGTGCATACAGACGGTAGCGAAATGCGCTTTGGTGTGAACAGTAATATTACCACATACCTACTCGGTTTTCTCTACCGCAGAGGGTAGCGAATACCGCTTAGGTTTGAATAGGCCTTAATGGTTTCTTTACGTAAAGCCTTTGCCCAGCAGTGGGACAATGTGGGCTAGCTATAATAATAATAATTACGTAAAGCTATTAGTTGGAATAATTTTGTCGCGTTATTAATATTACCATCGGTCGCAAAAATATAGCATTTTAGTGAAACCGCTTGGAAAGGACTCAAGCATTTAACAATTATTTCGTCGATGATTTTGTGATTAAATGACGACTACAACAATACAGACTGCCTCGTTGGTCTAGTAGTCGAAATCGCGACTGCTGAGCATGAGGGCCTAGGTTCGATTCCCGAGTCGGGAAAATTGTTATTAAGATTTTCCGTTAGGAATTTCTCAGTAGCAGCTACGGAGTCTGGATTCATGCTTGGTTGATGGCAATAGGGTCGCCCCCTATAACTTTGGGACGTACAGCAAAACTGACGAATCCATGTGATTTCGTCTAATCATCAATAAAAAATTCTCAATCGCTTATAAATGCCCCAAATATGATATGCCAAGTGATCTTTCCGTGCCTGTCATCTACATTCATCCCTATGTTTCCAACCCAAAGAGCAAACTTAGGACTCAGAGCCGCTAAACTTGGCCTCAAGTTAATTCCCCACTCTATGATATGACTGACTTCCAGGAATACAAGGAAATTGCTCGAATTACTAATTGATGTTATTTTGCCTTAAACATAATTGTTTGACGTCATAGAATTGAGGATTCTAAGTGATCTTCACAGAAAAGCACACAGCCAGAGATAATTAAATCTAAGTTTCAAATGGTATATTACATCATCATCATCATCATTTCAGCCGAAAGACGCCCACTGCTGGACATAGGCCTCCCCCAAGTGTCGCCACATTGACCGGTCCCGTGCGTCTCGCATCCAGCGGATCCCTGCAACCTTTACAAGGTCATCGGTCCACCTAGTGGGAGGCCTTCCAACGCAGCGTCTTCCGGTTCGCGGTCGCCACTCCAGAACTTTTCGGCCCCATCGGCCATCCGTTCTGCGAGCAATGTGCCCTGGTATATTACAAATCAAATCAAAATATTTTATTTCACATAGGCCTGGATGGGCACTTATAAAACGTCGACAAAAAGGTGCAAGGTTCGGGTTGGTCGTTTCCTATGGAGAAGAACCGGCAAGAAACTCCATGGTTACTCTTTTCAAATCATTTGGTATTACAATATTATTATGGATACAGCATTTGTACTTAAGTATGGGGGGACAGCGTAGGCCCGACAATAAGTCGTTGCTTACTACACAAAAAATGTAGAACAAAATAAAAAGTTAACAAGCAGCTGGGAATCTACAAAGCCTACAACAAGCTGTGCCCCGTGGTTGCTGTTCCTCATTTTGCTCGGCTCCTGGGGTAAGGGGTACTAGGTAGGGTCCTAACGCTGGGAGCGTTGCGATGTTTATTTATTACATTTAGTACCTACAGCATAAACCATTAATGCTAAATAAAATTAAGTAATCCTTTTACTTGGTCTTCTCACAGAACCACAAAAATTCTAACTATCGTCTTCCATTCATCAGCAAACAAGTCCAATCCAGGGTTGGTTTCCATCGTGGTGAGCATCGTCATCGTCGCCTATGACTTTGCTCAAGAATTGGGCTATAAAATTCCAAATCAATATTCAAATCCGACTAGCAGTTCCGGAGATTAGCGAGTTTAAACAAACAAACTCTTCAGTTGTTCGTCCTCGAATTAGGTTTAACGGAATGAATATCAAAAGTCCGATTTTTACCTTCGTCTTCAATTGTTATTTAGTGGAGAGTCAGGAACTTACCTGGAAAAACAAAAAACATATAATTAGTGGATTTTCATAATTTCTTACCCCTGTTACTATAGCTATATCATTTTCATATACATCTTTAGTTTCTTTGTTCTTCCCCATTCAAACTCAAAAAACACAGAACTTTATAAAAAAATCATAATTAAGATGATGATAGTGACGTTGATGATTTAATTTAATTAAGATTTTCCCAGAGACGATGGGACGAGCCGCACTGCAGAGTAGTTCAGAACAATCTACTGAACACGTCTGCTACTACTGCTGAGCGTCCGCGCTGGCTGTGGGTGAGTGGGAGTTGGGTCTTTGGCTTCACGCACTACCGTCGTCGAGCATAGGCAAGTTGTTCGACGACCCCTTTCCGCCACGCTGCCTCTCTACGCCTAAGTGCCCCATGTTGTTGTCCTCAACGCAGTCACTGTGGTGAAGTTTATTGTTAATTTAGTTACTTTAGGTTATTTTTATTTATTAATGTATATTATTATTATTTAGCTAATAAATATGATTAATTTATTAACATAGACCTACACTACATCGACATCTGTGAAACGCTAGAAGCTGGATGCCCGGTTCGAATTCATTCCTATTCTTCCTCGTCAGTCATCGTGTAGCTCGACTCATAACACAAGGAGCTCAACGAACAATACCAAAGAAATAACATTTGGGCAGGTCGCTTATAGTACTCAAACTGCCAGACAATCGTAAAAACGAAAGGAAAAAATGAAACGAAAAAATGACCCACATTCACAATAGAATGAAGAACTGCCTATCGTAGTGCACAGCATGCGTATCGCTTCATCGATTCTTCGGTCGACAAAACCCGTTTCTACGGCGGTCATGCTTCTCGTGCAGCTGGACATATGCCTCTCCCAAACTACGCTTCAACACCCGACAAGTCAGCCTATTTGCAAAAAAAAAACACTTTAAATTGTTTTTCGTCTAACCGCAAAAAACCCATCAACTATTCAACGTATTTAGCTCGTAAAGTGACAAGTGTTTTTCGTCGAACAACCACGACCGTCGCGTGTCCACTCCATTTAAGTGTCGTATCTCCCTGTTTTAAAATTTCAGTCAACTTAGGGCTTCCCCAGTGGTTGAAGTTAACGCCTCGTACACGACCTCAGGCGATGCGAATTCTGGCAAGCGACACATGCGTTTTGTCGCTTGTTTCCTTCGTGAGAGCACCGTTGTTCCGCAATTCGCGTCGCGTCTCGTCGTGGTGACTCGTGGCATGCTCCAAACAACTTATTCCGTGTTTTCTCCGCAGTCGTTATCGCAAGACGTGTGTCGCTTGGTTAGTTTACCCAGCAGTTGAGGTTAACTTCCCGTTCACGCCCTCTCAGCCGATGACCCGAGGACACTTACAACTCGAGTTGCGTCAAGCGACACCGGCGGGCGTTACTTGTTGCCTTCGCGAGAGCACCGTTCTCGTCGTTCAGCAAGTCTTGTGGCAGTCGAGCTCTAAGCGACTTTCATTTTGGAAGAGAGTCGCTTGAGCGTGTGTCTCGTGGCCAGGCGGTTAGGGATTACCCGGCGGTTGAGGTTAATTCCATTACCCCGGGTCATTGCGTCGCCGCGGAAATATGTATTAGCATGCACTGATTACTGGTGGCGCTACTTTTGATATTGCTTTTCGTGGCCTAGAAGCCTGGATTATATGTTGTGGAGTTAGTCCTTCTGCTCTTGTATCGGCTTAAAACTGTAATAGTAGAGGTAGCTCATGATCATATGTCTAGCCTTTTCCCAATACGGGATACAGCTGAATACCAGTATTTTACATGGAGCAACTGCCGATCTGACCTCCACAACGCAATTTATACTGTGTAATACTGGTACCCTATGATAAGACTGGTTGTCAGACTTTCGGGCTACTGATTATTTATCTGTAACGACCATAGATTTACAAATGACAGCCAGACTAACGACTTTACATACTTTTCAAGGCACGGATGAATCTGTGTATGACCTAGGCAAGCGCGGCTCAACCTGAAGGCCGCGTGGCTGTTATTATTTAGCCAGGAGCTCCTCAGTACAGTATAGGTAGCAGTGGCGAAGGTTCCATACAACTCGATTCCTACCAGCTTCCCTTTGAAAACTGGCACAGTCAGTATTTCATATACAAACAATAAAATCACATTAAAGATATCTAGATTACTATACTCCGGCTTACCTCTTATAAAAATTGACCCTTCGCTACTGATAGGTAGCTCATGCCGTGGATAAAATATAAGCCAATCAACATGTTGCCGCAGTGGTGGTGGTAGTCAAAAGGCAAATACTTAGTCAACAGTCCTACATTAAACTTATACTGTCACTTACGGGATATCAGCGGTTTTCGGGTTGTCAGCTCTTAACAATTTATTTTCCATCCACCCCCATTCTCCAGTCAACCCGCGATCATGGCGCTTGCAAAAGCGCTGAAATATCGGGAGCTCAAAATAATGAACAATCACGGAAGATATCCCGTAAGTAACAGCATAAATTTAGTTGTAAACCGTGAAAGCTTAAGACAGTCCTACTTGAAATTATCCTCGCTCATGGCCTAGATAAACTGACATAAGTTACCGAAAAGCTAAGGTTTTCATGTCATGTCAGGCCTATTGAAAACCGCTGCAGAAATACGAACCACTTTAAAAACGATTGCTATTTGTCTAAACCTTCTATTTGAAGGCTTCCCAAAAATGCAACAAAGGGATTTTTCGTAACGTTGCCAATCTTAGGGAAAGAGCAACAGAATTCTTTACTACTGTAATCTTACAAGCACCCAAATTACCAGTAAGTACCAGAATCGTTTTCACGCACTTCTTACCCACGCACCCTCCACAAAACCAGGCTATATTCCCCACCAACCCTTTAAGAATACAACACAACAAAACTACATTATTATTGCGAACTTCGCGACCGTTAGAAGTTCGTAGCACAAGTTTTTTGCGCGACAGAGATGTATGTGCGAACTTCGGATAGGCCTCCGTGTATGTTTATGTGTCGGAGTATGTTACGTGGGTAGGGACGGCCGACGTTTTGACTTTGGCACTGCAGGGGTGCTAAAGAAAATCAGTGTGTGTTTCGAAGAGCAAAAAATAAACGATTAATGGGGTGAAACAGCCATAGACCGAACCCTACTGACTACTATAGAAAAAACTGAGCAGATTGGGAGTACAACGAATTGGGGTAATCACAGCCACGTTTTAAGGATATAAGGAGTGATGCTTTAACAATTTAAGCACTCAATGGTATTGATTAATACGTTTTGTAGGTTCTGATGTTAAGTTTGAAGAACAAACCCGCAGAAGACCAGTCATCAGCCCAGTCTTTTCCCAATTTTGCTGAAGTTGGCTGACAGTCTAACCGGGTGCAGTTTAATAACCGTGATTTGCATAAAGCATCTCTTCAGCTCAATTACTGGGTAAGATGGTAACCCTTGGAAGACTACTAAGACCAGTTACCAGACTTTCAGCCTTCAGACTGCCCGTAACCACTGTAAAAAATCTTTGACAATGTTTTAAGCTTTCACGGTTTACAACTAAACTTATACTGTCACTTAGATATCTTCCGTGATTGTTCATTATCAACCAACCTATCGTTAACCCGCGATCATGGCGCTTGCAACAGCGCCGAAATATCGGGAGCTCAAAATAATGAACAATCACGGAAGATATCCCGTAAGTGACAGTATAAGTTTAAAAATCTACGAATCTCAACAGCCTTTAGTAAAATAAAATAAATACTATCCCTACCCGTTATCCCCGAAGTAAAGTCTGATTCAGCTGCTATATGTCAGATAGATTAGGCACTAAGTCTACCGAGGGATCCTACGCAGATCATAAAACAGTCGTAGACCGTAACCCAGGACATCTATATGCCTTCAAAGATGTTTAGTGAAACATCAATATTGTACAGCGAACACGTTCGGATAATGAAATAACTTATGTACTGTACCGATCTCTTGTGCTAGGGCTGCTAGCTACCGGACTAGAAAAAGAAAAAAAACACGTTTTACGGTAGGACTCGATGGGAAGCACTCAAAGCATTGTGCTGATGGATGGATTGAATAATACGGGGTCGTGGAGGTGTGTAAAGTAAAAATCTTACATTAAAAACATGTATTTAAAAAAAAAACTTGTGAAAAAGTTGGAACTCTGACCCCCAATATCTCCGTAACTAGAAGGTTCCCAGGTATGGTCTAGAACAAAAAAAATGATCGCAAAGACGGGGAGACCAAGTGCCTTTCTTTTATGTTAAGGGTCTATTTACACCCTTTATAAAATGGTAAACTGACTGACTGACTGGGTGATATATCAACACACAGCCCAAACCGCTGGTCCTACAGACATGAAACTTGGAGGGTGTGTTCTTTGTGAAGAGAAGGTCTCCACTAAGAAAGGATTTTTGGGAATTCAACCCCTTAAGGGGTAAAATAGGGGATGGAAGTTTCTATGAAAGTCTGTCAGTTTTGAAGTTAGGATCTTCAAATTTCGTGTTTAGGCTGACGATTGAAAATTAATTTATACGTGTCTCGGCGTTTTTGATAATTCTACCCCCGAAGGGTTAAAAAGGGGGGTGAAGGTAAGTAATCGGATATTTACGACATCCACGCGGGCGAAGCCGCGAGCAAAAGCTAGTCACTAATAGAATTTCACTTCGTCCTATCTGTTAATGAAATATCAAGATGTTTTAGTTTGCAAAAAGTCTCCACAAGTGTCAATACTTCCCTGATCGAACCAACCCTGAGATATCAGCACAACCTAGCTTGCTAACTGGCTTATGTCTTGGACAAAACCATGTTTGTAAATCTGGTAATTCACTCACATCGTTCTTTAAGAGGTATGAGAGGGAGGGGGGTGAGGGTTTGGGAGATAGATTGTTTGGGAGCACTTGCCCTTGCGAAGAGTTCGAGAAGCACAGAATCAGTCGATGAGGTGACGCTTGTGCTAAGCAATGGACGCCTTTCGGCTGTATGATGATGATGACCGGATTTTTGGAAAAGCAGAAAGCTTTATTTTTTTTTCAACGTGGTAAAATCATCAAATGAGTCCTCCCACCCAGGGCAGAGCGGGAGGGACTGTCAGACTAAACTGACTAAAATCCACGGTGTCCTTCTGTAGCCCTTTATGTTCCAGGGTCACGGTAATTCTTTGAGTCCCGCGACCCCGGCAAAAGCAGAAAGCTTTTCGTAATAATATGAACTAATATCAGGAATAGGATCGCAAAAATCGAATTTTGCAATTATACGTATTAATATTCTTGTTTCCTAAAACGTCCATTTCAGTTCATTATCAACCCTACGATGGTGCGGTGTTTCAGACACAAGTTTATTTATTTTGACATGCCGTTATAAACGTGATGCGTGCCGGCTGAATATATTACCTGGGACCGAGACGACTGGGTAGCACAGAGAAGGTAGCTAGCGTGGCACTACCTACGTTTATGCCTGTGTAGATACCAGTAGCGAAGGGTCAATTTTTGTAAGAGGTAAGCCGGAGTACATATCTACACCTACCACTGCTTGTCTCTGCATCACCCAAAGGTTGACTGGTAGAAAATGCCTATGGCATTAAGTCCGCCTATGTGCTTTTGTGCTTGAAGTGTTAAATAAATTAATATCTTTAATATGATTATATTATTTGTCTATAGAATACTGACTGTGCCGTTTTTCAAAGGGATGCCAGTAGGAATCGAGTTGTATGGAACCTTCGCCACTGGTAGATTCATAGGTAGATCTTAGATCTAACTAATGTTTAAGACCCTGGGTTGTTTAGACCTGGATAAGAAATAATACTTTGCATGAAGCAAAACTAGGAGTGAAATTCGTGCTGAAACGCGGCTAGAAGCTTGATATTGTTTCTTTGAAGACGTATTGTTGTGTACCAGTCGTGGTTATTTTAACACAGATGGTACAGGGTTCGGTCCTAGATAACAGTATCATCATCTGCCTAGCCTTTTCCCAACTATGTTAAGGTCGGCTTCCAGTCTAACCGGATGCAGCTGAATACCAGTATTTTACATGGAGTGACTGCCTATCTGACCTCCGCAACCCAGTTAGTACTGGGTAATACGATTCCACTTGGTAAGACTGGTTGTCAGACTTTTTGGGCCACTGACTACCTAACGACTGTCAAAGATCTTCAAATGACAGCCGGGACCAACGGCTTAACGTGCTTTCCGAGGCACGGAGGAAACTCGGTATGTAATGGGTGGTCACCCATCCACGGACCAACCTAGGCAAGCATGGCTTAACCTGAAGATCGACCCGAGCGGCTGTTATTATTTAGCCACGAGCTGCTCTAGATAACAGTATCACAATTTAATAAATGCAGAGTAGTGAATACACTCCAAAAAACAAGAATCCTCAGTGTCGGCCGCCGTATCTACAAACCTGACCGTGACAACTTCTGCTTAACGTTGCCGATAATTCCCTTGGCCTGGAGTTGCCATGGAACACTAAGGCCAAATCAAATCAAATCAAATCAAATTTACTCGTAAATGTAGGTTTCATTACAATAGGGTGTTATAATAAAATGGTTAGTTCGCTACATTTTACTCGAGAGTATACAAATAATAATAATGAAGTTAGTTGTGTCGAAACCACTGACACACATTTAAAATAAAATGGGGATAAATATAATGACCACCATAAAATGCTTTGATACCCTTAGTTTTGTAACCAAAAATATCTACTTAACACCAGAAAAATAAAGTCTAAAAATACAATAGTACCAGCTATTTTAGTCACGACTCCACTTTAAATTGTATTCGACCACCAAATTTAGTAAATGATCACCAAATCTTGACGACCAAATTAATGTGTTATTTTTGCCTAAATAAATCACTGTGATTGCCATAAAATGTAGGCTTATTATGAAATAAAGTATTATGATGCCATATTAAGTTATGTCTCCGGCTTGCAATCCCCTCCCACCGCAACGCAAGCGCAACTTTATATATGTATATTAAATAGGCACAACGGTAATTTTAATTAACGGAACAACAAATACTTAGGAATCAATAGCAAGCGAAGCAAACTCGGGACTTGGGGCACCCCGACTTTAGGTTAGGTTAGGTTACTTTAAACCAAAAGAATCAAAATATATTTTTGGGTTAACAATGATTATTTTGGAGTTAGTTTCCTTAAGTGATCATTTACTATATTACTATTTCTGGTGGTAAGTTAAACATAAGCCAAATAAAATAACTCAATTTTACATAATAATACACAATTCCTCCCATCCCATTCTATTCCAAGATTTATAAACGTCTCATAATACAAACTACGGCGAAGTTAGAAGAGTTTTGCGAAAAATACCAAATATTTAACGACTGCCAGAATGGATTCCGCAAAAATCGATCGACAACCTTAGCTGTATATAAATATATTCAAAAAGCTCTTGACATTATCAACAATAAACAATACGCTATAGGATTACTTTTAGACATGACAAAGGCATATGACAAAGTACAATTTCAAATATTATTAAATAAATTATACAATATAGGACTACGCGGCAAATGTTATGACTGGTTCGTATCATATTTAAAAAATAGAGAACAAATAGTAGAAATAGAACATTACAACCATCACAATAATGAAATTGAATTAGTTAGATCAGACAGTAAATTAATCACCGCTTCAATCCCGCAAGGCAGCGTAATAGGTTGTTTCTTGTTCCTTGTTTATATAAACGATCTCCCTTATAACATAAATGAGCCCTGTGTACTATTCGCGGACGACATATCGATTTTAACCTCATGTGAAGATAACACCAATATTAATGAAAAATTAAATTCCATACTTAACTCCACAATAAATTGGATGTCTGAACACAATTTAGAAATCAATTTTAACAAGACTAAATTAATAACCTTCCACCCCCGACAAAAAATACCAATTAATATCAACTTTAGTTTTAACAACATTAAATTAGAAGTAGTTAATAAATTCTCCCTATTAGGCCTAGACATTGACACAAATATAAATTGGAAGTCACATACTCAAAAAATAAAAGCTAAGCTATCAAAGTTTTCGTACGCCCTCCGCGAGATCAAAAAAACTACGGACCTTAAAACTGCTCTGGTAACATACTACGCATATGCCTACGCATGGCTTAAATATGGTGTCGTTTTATGGGGCAACAGTACCGACGCGCCCACACTATTCACTTTACAGAAAAAACTACTCAGAATCATAGTTAATATTGAAGAAACCGACAGTTGTAAACCCCACTTTCAAGAAATGAAAATTCTTTCCCTACCCTCCCTCTATATTTTCGAAATTTGCAAATTCGTACGAACACACCCAGACTTCTACACCAAAAGGGAAGATATACAAACAAAAATAACACTTAGGCACAGAAATAGGCTCAATCTACCAAAGTCACGACTAAAAATGCACTCAGACAGTGCCTACGTTATGTCTATTAAATTGTACAATAAGCTGCCAGAATCCATTAAAAATATAGATAAATATACCATGTTCATAAATAAATTAAAAACATTTCTAATAAATAAAACCTATTATAGTGTAAATGAATACTTAAATGATAAATTATAAATACAAAAAATAATTTTAATATAAAACAAAAATATAATAATTATAATATTGACCTAATTAATAAAATATTGACATTATATTACAATTCTTACAATTAAACCCCGCATTATCTAATTAGAAATATTAACGTAATGTGCAATATATATATTTTTTTAATATTAGAGGTAAACACTCAGTGCTCTTCCTCCTCTCTCCCATAATTATTCTATGCTGTGCCCGACAGGGTCCAAAATTGTGTCGTTATTACAACCCATCAGCTAATGTAAACTTATAAATGTACATTTTGGAACGCAATAAAGATATTGAGTATTGAGTAAGTATTATTTCTGTCACTGTCGCTCAGGTGTCTAACCACAAGTGCAAGACAGAGACGGTATCATATCATAACAAAAGCACGCGCTAAGTAAAATTAGACTTCGGTCTTAGGTTCTTAAGTAAACCTATATTTAGTACTAAACATTTACTGAGAAAAACACCATACAATACTATTAATACTAACGGGATATTTACCATGTTTACTGTTTTTTATGAGTTAGGTACTGTTGTGTTGTGTGTGTTGTTGTATACTGTTTCTGTTTGTTGTTGCTGTGTTTTTTTGTTTTTGTTGTTGGTATTAATAGTAATGTTAGTGACCATGATAGTTTAAAATCTTACACCATACAATGTTTGGATCACTCTCCTGAGAAACTGTAACCACGAAGTAATCGTCTAAACTAGTCGAGTACAGGGTTCGATTCCCGAGCACTTAGTAATGTAAACACTGACCGTTTACTTTCTGTTATTATAAACAGATTTATTTAAACACATCCGTTTTAGATTGTTTAGGAATGCTTCAAGGGGACTCGGTTCAAAGAAATTTTATAGAAAAAGATATGGTTTCTTTCGGCCCATCTAACGGTGAGTGATCATCAGTGATAGGAATAGGCTGACTGCTGCGAAAATTCCTAAGATTTGTTAATTGCAAGTTTAGTTAAAAATAGCCTTTACACATCTTAAATAAAGCTTATTTTCAACTTACTGAAGATTTTTCCCGAATCCCGGGAAAAAAAATATAGTCAGAAGGAAGTCTCCACTTTCTGTCTCTGTTCTCCGAAGTTTAGGCGAATATAGTCAGCCTGTTCCGATCACTGGTGATCATACACACGTGTCAAGCGTCCTCTTCTTAGTCTGTCGATGACAATTGAGTCAGACTAAAACTTGGCGACGAGTGTGTGGCACTTTCAGCTCCTGTGATGAGCAAGCAACAGGACAAGCAGTACACGATATCAAGTGTACCATCGTTTGTGGGGCATCACATTAACACTCCTGCATGTGTAGCATGAACACCGTAGAAACGGGTTTTGTCGACAGAAGAATCGACAAAATGACAGATCAACAAAAGAAATCTGTCATTTTGTCCATACTTCCATCGACAAAGTCTGTTTCTACGGTGGTCATACTACGCGGGCAGGGCAGTCATCTATGAATCTCCACCTGAGCAGGTTTTCCTTGCTTCGGCTAACCTGTATCCAGAGTCTATTCAAAGGCTTCCAGGTTTGCCATGGCAGCTCGTGTCCAGGTGGGAGATTTTCAAAAAGTGGCACAACTGGGTTGGGTACAGAAACACTTTCTCGCCACAGCTTGGGTCTTTCTTCAGAGCGTTCGCCAGTGCGCGGAGACACACACTTTATAAAACTGTTACCGCTCTTCAGGATGACTAGATACACAATTGGACATGTCTCATGTGCCATCAGTTTCCCTGTAAAGTTCCCACGGCAAGGACATAGCCCTTCTTTTTGTAAAAGAGCTGGATTGTAAACCTCCGCGGGGCTAGTGTTGATTGGTGGATTCTACAAGCCTAGCACCCATCAGATTACGAACAAGCAAGGTTGCTGGGTGTCTCAACATATTCTCTATGCCGTCGATACTTAAATGTATGTCCAGCACTCTCTAGGCGGTCAGCCGGCCACCTTATAGACAGGCCATTGGGCTGACTGTACTTTTTCGAATGAGACTAAACAAATGACAAACGATACCGATACTTTACCGTTAGTATATATCAAGATAATAATCAATGAGTATCGTATTGCATTACAAATGGCGACTATGCAACTGATTATTATGCGATACAGTGTAATAGGCTATGACGTCATTTCCTTTCTAGCGAATATTGAGAACGTTTGTCAAAATTAAACAAAGTAAAATGTATCTTCGTAAAGTCGCAAGTTACAGCAGATTTTTTTTACAAAATCTCGACCAGAAGAAACTGCTCCTATGACATGGAATGGCTCATGCAGGTTAGATCCTCACATCAGACGATGTTCATTTATGTACTTATGTAATATGAATATATACAAGTAAAATATCAGAAGAACTTCGTAGTCAGAAATTCAGCCCAGCTCAGACAATAGGCTCGCAATTAATTACATGAAGCTTGAGTTTACTACTATTTTTAAAATCAAAATCAAAATCAAAGCATTTATTTCAAATAGGCCAGTTACAGGCACTTTTGAATTGTCGAAACAAAGACAACAATAGCTACAGTCCCAGTCACAAGGCATAAAAACTGTGAAAGTACTGTAGTTGCCCATTCCCTAACGTAGATCACTATGGAGAAGAACGGGCAAGAAACTCCATGGACACTCTTTTAAATCAGTATACTTTTACAAACTCTTGGTTACATCATTCATGTTGAGATGGTACATTATGTGAGAACGATGTAGCAAGATGTGTACGTTAAAAGTGTCCATAGTAAACAATTCAAAAAAGAAAAAAAAAAACAATTCAAATAAGCCGTGGCAACCAAGAGATGACCAGTCACAACTGACAGCGCCCGTTCACGAACATGACGCATGTATCAGCACCATTCAACTCAACCATTTTGAAGGGAACTAAATGATCCGACACACGCGCCACCATCAGCGAGACATTTGAGCGAGCATGACACACTCCTAACCGCCAGGGCACATTCAAGTCAAGAAAAGACGTAGGTTTCCCGCGAATGACAGCTTTCTATTACATAGTACTCACACAATATGGGCTATGCGGCTATATAATTAATTAAGTAACATAGAAGCTTTTTCAATAAACTTTACGGGATATCTTCCGTGATTGTTCATTATTTTGAGCTCCCGATATTTCGGCGCTGTTGCAAGCGCCAAGATATCCCGAAAGCGACAGTATAAGTTTAGTTGTAAACCGTGAAAGCCTAAAACAGTGTTTTTCAATGAATACTAGCTTCAAAATCACCAAATTTTAAGTTCAGTATTAACTGATCTTGCACTCCCGGGAGTCCTGGGCCATCCCTTCGTCATTTAACCGCATTGACTGCTCACCCCTCAGAGAACAAGACAACCCCGGGTAGTGAAATAAAAAGGTACAGAAGGTTTGTTTCGATCAAACATACCTAATCAGTGTTTTATATTCCCACAGCTGAGATACATGCCTCATACAGAGTAAGTGGGCCGTAATCTACCACCCTGGCATGAGCCAGCGGTTTGGTAGGTGTTATGCCGGGTACACATTGGTGAAACGTAACATGTAATGTAACACACGCTGAAACAAAGTCGCCTGTTGTTGGGCTACATTTCATGTTGCATTGCATGTCTGGACGGCTCATTCATGTTACATTTCACGTTACGTTACACCAATGTGTACCCGACATTACATGGCTTATGACTATTAAAATCAGACACATACGTTTTTACGGCAATCTCACACAAATGACAGTCGCGTGTGCTAGTTGCTGTACTGGAAGCGAGGATATTATCAGGAACAAAAGACAGTTGCGAGTGCGTTTGCACTCATAAGTAACATAACTCTGCCTAGCCTTTTCCCAGACTATGTTGGGGTCGGCTTCCAGTCAAATCGGAAGCAGGCGATGCAGCTGGATGCCAGTATTTTACATGGAGCGACTGCCTATCTGACCTCCACAACCCAATTCGTACTGGGTAAGACTGGGCCTTCTGTACCTACCTATCTATTTCGTGCCCGCGTGCTCATCATACGCCTTCATTTAGTATTCTATGCGCAAATTTGATGAAAAAAATACAATCCTCTCTCACTGCTGTTTTGGTCGACTGTTCCTCGTGTTAGGATGTAGCGTGAATGAGAGGAAGTAGCGGGGAATCTTGTCTTAGTTGAGCTTAGACCTGGAATTAGGTAGACCTGAGTAACTGATGCATATATCAGGCACAGGATTGCAGGCTTTCAATAAATGCAAGACAGGACTGGTCTTTGAGGCGATTCTGGAGGGACACAGAGAAAGTCCACCTTCAGTTCCCTGCTGGACATATACCTGACTGGAATATAGATAAAGCAATATCCAGCGGGTTGCACACAAGTGGTCATTGCTTTCAAAGCGGTTCATAAGTCTACAACGACTATATCAACCGGCTTTTCGGCAGCTGAGGGCATCCAATACATTTGGGACTTGCCTAATATCAGTGTCGCAAGGAAAAAGGAGTAAATGATAGCGGGACAGTTGACAAAGGAGAATGGGCGCCGACCAGTGGCGAAGGTTCCATAGAACTCGATTCTTACCGGATTCCCTTTGAAAAATGGCACAGTCAGTATTCTATAGACAAATAATATAATCAAATTAAAGATATGTACTCCGGCTTACCTCTTACAAAAATTGACCCCTCGCTACTGGCGCCGACCCCAAGTAACATGAGACAAGGGCAGGAAGATGAGATGATTGTCGCTGATAAAAGACCCACATGGAAGTTTCTTTTAATTGGGTCACTTCTAATAGTCAAAGCGAGTCGTCCAGAGGATACAGCTAGTTACACTATAAAATTAAACAGTTGTTCAGGGTTTTCTTTTAATTTCTTGCAGCTAGACAGCCCGCCATTTTCTCAGCACTCGCGCCATATTTGCCGTTACCTCGGGAACGTTGTTCCTTGATAAAGTATGCTTACCATTTCATATTCATCTCTGCGACATCTTTCCAAACGTCTGACTAAAATCAACATCGTTGTCTTCGTCATATTTTACATTTATTCAACCTACGCCATTTTGTTTCTCGTTTAATTAGCGTTTTATTCTAAGAAAAGGGTATGGGAAATGTATGTGTAATATTTATGCTGTCTTGGCTTCCGTACCACTGAAAGCCAGCGCTGTGCTGTGGGCCCAGCACAGCATCATGCTGAGTGGTAGCCTGCTTGTCGCAGTCACGACGTGCAAGCTGTTAACTTTTTTCTATTTTTGTTCCGTCCTGTTGAATTTATAGTTTATTGTTTATTTTTTTGTAATTTTGTATGATGCACGTCATGTCTCTGCGACGAGAGAGTTTCTCCTACTCAAATAGTGTAGGAGAGATATCACTACGGTTGTTCACTGCGTGTTGGTGATTTCAGTCTACTTTAGGGTTGCCATGTGTGGTGTTCACTAGAAACACTAGTTAGGGTTTAGAATAAAACCACTCAATTATCAGTAAGTAGATGAACAACTTTAAGGGTACGTGCACTCGCTGTCCGGGATAAGGGAGGACTAATCGACACGGAACCGTAAAGCGTCACGCTACGTTTATTAGTATATCACATCTCTTCCTTTTTATATGAAAATATTTATTTCAATTAGACCATTAGAGGTCACTTAAGGAAATGAGTTCATTTCATTTTCCTCATTTTCCCATTCGCTACGGTAGTTTGTATGGAGAAGAATGGGGAAGAAACTCCATACTTACTCTTTTAAAATGTTTTACAAAAATGTGTAGGTTATATTAATTGGTGTAATAGTTATAATATTAAGTTTACATATCTGGAATACAATTCCTTTTATGTTACCATATAATATAAATTATGTTAACGTAGGCACACAATATTAAAATTTTAACAATTTCAGATAAATTTATAATGGTAAGACATAATCAAGGTGCAAATATTGTAGGCATATACAATGTTAGGCGTATACATTGTTTCTTTAATTTTTTAATAAAATTAGTTTTAAGTACAATAGTTACAATATTTAGCATCATTTAGAATTCAGTCATTCATTCTTTTAAAGTACAATGACAATATTTCCATTTAGAATTTAATTACATTTTAGGTACATACTAGTACCTGCACTATTTAGCATTAAACTTACTTTATTTATTGCATTATGCTTAATTTTAAAATACGGTACGTAACTTTATCTTCCGTTTTGTGATCGATAAATTTCAATTGATCAGTTTTCGTTACTCTTATTTATGTAACTTTATCTTACGTTTTGTGATCGATAAGTTTCAATAGATTAGTTTTCGTTGCTCTTATTTATACCTTCTTTAGGTGTTCCATGATATTCGTCATGTGTCGGTAGTCTTGACCAGTTTCAGCATACCTTATGTTTCAGTACGCTGCGGTGTGGATTAAATTACGGAGGTGTATTATTTTCGTTCATCATGTTCTCTACATGTACTTTTTCTCCAATCCCAATTCTCAATTTGTAACTTTTCTGCTATCTCTGTTTAATAAATCTGTTCAACTTTTGAATGGTTGTATCAACTTCGAGATCTGTTTATGGTTATTTATCTCCACTTCACCTCTGAACGGTGTTGCATAAAACAGCTCTGATGGTGTTTTTCTTTTCTTTTTGTTTAGTTGAGGTGTATTAATATGCATCATTAAGTACTATAACAAATCACCCTTTCAGGCTGATTTTCGCATTGATGAATTCTCAATTGTTTAAGGATATCCCTGATGCTCTTTGGTGAGTAAGAATTATTTGTCTAGTAGACGACCTTGTATCTTAGCTCTTTGTTAAATAAGTACTCTTTGTCTAGTAGACGACCTTGTATCTTAGCTCTTTGATGAGTAAGTACTCTTTGTCTAGTAGACGATTTTGTATCTTAGCTCTTTGATGAGTAAGTACTCTTTGTCTAGTAGACCTTGTATCTTAGCTCTTTGTTGAGTAAGTACTCTTTGGCTAGTAAAGGACCTTGTTTATTCCTTTTTCTATATAGAATGTCTCGAACTCTTGAGACACAAAATTGTCTGTCAAACTTAGGTTTTATACTTGCAGGATTCGGTTTAAGAAAATATTACTTTACCGTGTCCTGTATATGTAGAGAGAAAGATTAATTTAGATTTCAAACTCTTTGTATCGACTGTAATAGTCGATCATCACGAAAAGATAATCTCCACTTAGCAGTGGATTCAAAAATCAAACTTTATTCCTACAAGCTTCTGAAGGAAATTCACGCCTTTTAACTATACTAGAGGGTTTGGTCTTGAGACTAAACCTATTTACGGCGTCTTTGTTTACCTATATCGGCCAACAGACCTTTGTATGTAGTCTAGCCTTCAATGTCCTAGTTGACAATGCTTCCACTCAGGCATTATTTTGTTTTCAAATTGAGTTTGGTTGCTCTTTTAAACTGTTTCATGAGTTTCATGTTACTAAACTTCATGTTTAATTATTTATATTACAGCGTCTTTTTTTAAATTACTATTCTATGCTGCAATATACATTTTAAGGATAATATGGACCAGGTTCTTTTTTATGCTTGCCTTTGAAAGTCCCTTAGGTCACTCTCAAAGTTTACATTTTGTGCAAGATATAACTTAGGCTCAGGGTAAGGCTTATGATCCGTGAAAAGTTCATAATATATTCATCCCAAGCAAATGGTTGTTTTTGTTCTGACAGCAATGTTTTTTCAACGTCTATCAGACTCTTGTTTCCGAAGGACAGGACGATATTTGTTGTTATACTGAATTAGTACAGTTCTTTAACTAACAGAACATGTTTAATTGGCTTTGATATTTTGGGTAGCCAAAAGTATGAATTTAATTCGGGAGGTATAAATCGTTGCCTGAGCAACAATGTTCAGTACAACTACTGTTTTCTCATAGTACGTTTACTTCTGATTGGGCATCACTTTTAAAATGACAATGATCTTTATTCCCATTTGAGTAAGGTTGCTGTTCTATTGCAGCCACTGACAAATTTGTCTAATGAAATAACAATGATCTTTATTCTGATTGTGTTATGGTTGTTTTTGGGTTGCTGTCAAACGTAAACCGACATTGTGTGCTTGAACTTTTTTTTTTTCACTACTGCGAATATGACACTTTGTATGTATACAAAAAAGTTAGTTTACGGTTAACTTAACAATAACAAAACATTATTAATCAGAACTATGTTCTGGCCTTGTTCTTCAAAGCGGACTTAACCATATTTATTCTGGGAATTATTTTATCAGTTATAGGGTTAGATAAATTTGAGATCCAATAAATATTACTGGCCATTTGTTTATCTGTGGTCAATTTTACTTTTCATTCTATCTGTTTACTTTTATTGCACTTTGAATAAACAGTGTGCTCGTGTAGCTAACTTAATCAGTTAGTTTTATAATATTTACAACAGAACTTTTCATTCCCACATATTGTCAAGTAAATCTTATAGACATTTGTTTTTGTTTTTTTTTTTTTTTTTTTTTTTTTGCTTTTTGATCTTTTTGCCTAAATGCAAAACTGGCTGTAAATGTCAGCTTGAACTTCTCGAGTGGTCTAAATGTTTGATAACAAAATCTCAGAAATTAAACGGTTTTAGGATTTATTTAACAAAATCTGTTTTTGTGTAGTAATTCTACACTCTTAATACTTTAATGTCGTCTATACAGATGACAAATTGTTCGCATAAACCGGTAAAGCTCTTGCTTAGATTTTTATATTATTTTCAACGTGATAAAATGCGTTGCACATTAACCAATTTTGAAATATTGCTCCATAGTGGGCAAGTGATGTTTTTTTATAATAATAGCTCCGTTCGCAGCACGCATATACAAGCAAATATGTTTATCATTAGTTGGTTTTAAATTCGGTACGATCAGATAAACCCAAGACTATGGTTTACTTCCAGGTTTATTGATGTCCATTTTACCAGTTCGTGTCCGTCTTGTTTAATATTTTCTTTGCTCCATATGAATTGGAACTCGTGTATAAAGCTGACAACTGGAGAAATTGTTTCATTAACAGTGATTTTTAATTTAAAAACTTTGAACTTTGTTATTGACTTAACACCTTTTACTCGAGAATTAAATAAAATGAACCATTTAGCGACCCATGAATGTTCTGTCTGGAGTCGTTTGTTGGTTGTAGCTGGTTGTAGCCTATAAGTTTTGCTTCGTGATCAAAATTCATGACTTGATTTTTTGTCTTTTATCATTTAAATCTACAGTTAGATTCAATGATCATTTTCATGTTAACCTCATCTTTTGGCATTATTGATTCTACTCTAGTCATTTGACGAGAGGTAAACCATTTTCTTTTATTTGCCCTGGTTTTGCTATGGCTCTGGCCTGGTTAAGAAATATTATGTTTTGGCCGACCAGAGGTAAACACTTTTTCTTTTATTGGACCTTGTTTTGCAATGGTTTTGGTTATGACCTTTTTGCCATCTTTTATGCGAATTGTATGATTTGCAGGGCTTCAGCCACTGACTATTATTTGTGATCTTTACTGCCACATCGGCACCAAAGATTAACCTCTCTAGTGAGATATTTGGTTCCATTTGTTGTCAATTTTATTAAGGCTAGGTACTTGTTGCATTTTGTACTCTGACACTATTGTGTATTTATTTAACGGCCTTTTTACAGTTTTAAGAGAGAAAACTATTGTAATTATTTTCGATTCTTGCTGTATCACCGAGAATCAAAATAACCTTTCTTAATTTAGTCGAGATAAACACTATATTTGTGCACTATATTCGTAAAAATAATTTCATGGTTGTCTCGACAAATTCTTTTTATTTTTACCAAAACATAAGTAGGACAATAAAGTTTTTGAAGTTAAAATAAGCAAACTGCTTAACTTATTATTTTGGCTTTAACAAAAGAAACAAATTTATTGGTCGTATCCGGCCAATAACAAAGAGTTCTGTGAGTTCTGATAACATAGCACTTAAAACAAACTGTAGCTTGTAAGTCTCACCAAGGGTTTCTTTATAAGTCCCCTTTAAGTGTCAACTAAGCAAAGCGGCCACTTATAATTTTAATACAATCCAGAGCTAGGGATGTACGATACTTGCATCGATACTTTGGATTATCCGAATCGTGACCACGCGATACGATTCTAGGATCGTATTGAATGGCTTCGATCCGATTCACAATAAAAGTAATCGAATTACATCGTATTTATTTCTTATTTTGTTTTTGATGACAGCACAAAACACATTTTAAGATTTAGTCAAAATTAAAAAGCCTTAACAGATTTCATGACAATTATTACCTTCATTACTTCGAAATTATCGAATTGCAATTTACGAGAAAATGTTCTCGTAAGTACATTCGTTTTTTATTGAATTTTCAATGGGAACATTTACGAGAAACGTTTTCGTAAGCACATTAGGTTTTTGATCGAAATTTATTTCTATAGGCACGTGTTATTTATTTATTTATTTATTTAACACGTCAAACACAAAGTACAGAGGCGGACTATTAAGTCCGCATTAGCCACAGGCATTTTCTACCATTATTATATTTTATTTGCAGTTTTAACGATATAGGTATGAAGTAATATTTATTTCTATTACTTCGAGGTTGTCGAAGGGGCACTTGGTTAACTTGGTAACTGGAATTTACGAGAAAATGTTCTCGTAGGCTCATTGATTTTATCGAAGATTTCTTTCGATACATCAGGTTTTGATCGAAAATAAATTCTGATTAAAACTGGTATTTACGAAACATTGATCTCGTTGGTACATTTTGAAATTAATTTTTTATCGAATTTGTCTTTCGATAATGTTGTTTGCAAACGAATTTGGTCAACAATATGTAGGTACCAGGTATTTCATCTATTTTTTTTTTTTTTTTTTTGTACCTCCATTTTTGATGATTTTAAGCCATTTAATTAATGTCGAAATACAGAGACTTATCAAAATATCATAACTTCATTCCAACATTCGGTTCTGTTTACGAGTGACATTTATAGGGATATAATTACTCAGTTCATCGATCCCTGCCGCACATCCCTCAGCTTATTGCAGACGCAGATCGCGCATAGGATATTAAATAAGTAACAATTATATACCTAATAACAATTGTTGATGGAAATTGAGACAATTGAGGAAATAAACAGTATTCATCAAATACTGTATTATTTTGTATTACACATATTATTTTGTATTGTAAGTACATAATAATATATTTTAGAATAGTTTCATGTATCCTAGAATAGAATATTCTTAATTAGGTACACCATACAAGTAACATTCTTACAAGAAAAAATTTCACTTAGAGTGACAAAATGGGCGGTCTTATCGCAAAAGCGATATTTTCAAGACCTAGGTAATTTTTAGTTAAATATTTACAAAGTAAACATAATTACGGAAACAAATCATCATTAATACTGAATTTCGCTGTAGTATTTGGTTCGCCCTTATTAAGTACTTGGGACTTAAACATAACGAGCGAAATGTTGGAGTACCTGATAGGTACACTTCTGCCTAATCCTATGGTGATTACTGGCGTGATTTTATGATGACGTTTGTCACTCAATTTCACTTAGATCACCGTCGGGATTACAGGCGCGATGTTATGATGAGGCTTGTTACAAATTTTCACTGAGATCACAGTCACTATTTTTCAGAACTTTTTTTTTTTTAAATAATTTGTTCATAATTTTGTTGCTGACCAATTTCCGTAAGCAAGTACATAATTTCACTTACTGCGCTTTTACTCGTCGCCAATGTGGTGTTCACTAGAAACACTAGTTAGGGTTTAGAATAAAACCACTCAATTATCAGTAAGTAGATGAACAACTTTAAGGGTACGTGCACTCGCTGTCCGGGATAAGGGAGGACTAATCGACACGGAACCGTAAAGCGTCACGCTACGTTTATTAGTATATCACACCATGCGTTCGGGATTTTAGCTGTGTTCGGAATTCTTAAATGCCCGGTATTTTTCAAAAATGCCAAAATAACAAACAGTTGATACTAAAATAAAACCATTTTTGATAAAACAGAAAATTCAAAACAGAAAGTAAAGATAAGAGAAAAAAAGGAAATATACAGGGTGATTGGAAGCTGGGTGCAAAGCTTTAAGGCGAAGATATTACAGACAATTTGGAACCATTAAAGCCATGGTTGTCTTAGACGAAGTCTTACCATTTTTTTTAACTTAATAAAAATTGATTTTTATTCGAAAATTCCCAAAATTTTAACTAAACTGCTTATTTATGGCCAAATTGAATGTAAATGAATTTATTTTTATTTAATTTAATTAAAGTAATGTGTAAGACTTCGTCTAAGACAACCATGGCTTAAATGGTTCTAAATTGTCTGTACTATCTTCGCCTTAAAGCTTTTCACCCAGCTTCCAATCACCCTGTATATCTTCAAATGTCCGGAATTTTCTCCGGAACCGACAGATCTGGAAACCCTAGTTTATTAGACTCCTAGACTAACTGAAAAAGTCCCTATCACAAAATGAAAAGAAATAAATTATTTTTCAAGGTTACTTTTAGCAAGTTTTTAATGGCAAATTATCATAAACATTGGTAACGAGGGTGTTAGTAGTAATTTCACAGTTCACATCCCATTATGCTTCCAGCTCACATAGTCGGATAAAAACAAAGTTCACCCCGAACCACCCAAATTAAAATATCCGCTTCGAACCAGCAAAGCATCCAGCTCGAACCGGTTCAAACTAGTTTCAGAAGCGCCATATTCGAAAAATTACCATTTCGCAGGCATCATGCAAGTTTAAAATCAATTATAGTCGACTACCGGCGCTCAACTTCGGGGGGAGATGAACATTACACTTTATAATCCTTTGGGGCTCGGTAGATCGATAGCCTGACCTTCCCGACCTGAGGTAGCTCGGAATAGTGATAGCTTGAGTTAGGAGCAATATTATTTTGAACTTTGTAGCCAGTTCAATCGGTCTCGAGCCCGTGGCCCGTATAACCCGTATTAATAAATTGTGGTGTTATTCTATAAAACTCAATTGGAACCTCACTCAAGTGAGCGCACACAATTCGAAAGCGAACTCATTTGTTTTTAAAATAAATCATCGCGGATTCACAACGAGACACCGTTCGAATTTCGAACGTGATGTTCAGAGAAAAGCACTGTCCATTCACAGACATTTTACTTTTTGACTTAGCATCACTGTCAAACCACAGTGTTCTTTATTCCAATAACAATAAGGTTGCTGGTGGGTTGCTGTGGTACAGTAACTGTTCTAATTTTAACCGTAAGTCCAAAGAAATGTGATGACATAATGCCTGAAACATTAACGACATTAATATGAGCAACTATGTCACCAGGTGCTTGTTCCAAGAAATGAAGTCAAGAATGAATAATAACTGATAAGGGCACAGTAACAGTTTAGTTCACTCATAAAGTAAATATAGATTACCTGAACGTGACGCTTGTTTGTATAAAGATAATAATTTAGGCTCATGATGACATGTACCGTTCATGAATTGAGGCATTTCTTAGTACGGTAGTTTTCCACGAAAAACTATAGTTAAATTGGATGACTGCCTCGTTGGTGTAGTGGTCGCAATCGCGACTGCTGAGCAGTTCGATTCCCGAGTCGGGCAAATTTTTATCAGGTTTTTTCCATCAGAAATACTTCCACGACCCGTTTACTATTCAATGCATCAATCAGTACAATGTTTTGAGTACGTTACATTGAGTTTTACCATAAAACGGGATTTTTAATCCCACGAAAAAAAAGTCGTTTCCCAATAATAATTTTTGTATAGTGTTACTTAGTTTGATGTACAGAATGCTGGCTGACGTCGATGACGTGGCGTGAAGGGTCTGTTTACACCTTGTATAAAGCTTCCTGTAGCTATAAAATTAGAAAAAATCGGCTAAGTGCGAGTCGGGTTCTGTACCATCGTAGTAGGGGAGCCCCCTTTCATCATCATCATCATCATTTCAGCCGAAAGACGTCCACTGCTGGACATAGGCCTCCCCCAAGTGTCGCCACATTGACCGGTCCCTTTAATTTATTTTTATTATTTGTTGTTATAGCGGCAAAAGAAATACACATTTTCTACAGTCTACCTATTACAGATCATGAGATACAGCCCGCTGACACACAGACAGACGGACGCACAGCGAAGGCTTAGTAATAGTATCCCGCTGGTTACCCTTCGAGGGCGGAACCCTAAAAAGTAAGTGTTTAACGATCTATTTGAACAAAAACGTAGAATAATGTTACATTCTTGAATAAGAATAAGGGTGTAAATATACCCTTAACATAAAAGAAAGGCACTTGTTCTCCCCGTCTTTGCGATCATTTTTTTGTTCTAGACCATACCTGGGAACCTTCTAGTAACGGAGATATTGGGGGTCAAAGTTCCAACTTTTTCACAAGATTTTTTTTAAATACATTTTTTATAATAATGTAAGATTTTTACTTCACAGTCCTCCACGACCCCCGTACTATTCAATCCATCCATCAGCACAATGCTTTGAGTGCTTTCCATCGAGTCCTACCGTAAAACGTGATATTTCACCCAAAAAAAAAGTCGATTCCCAGCAATAATTTTTACGTAAAGTTACTTAGTTTGATGTACAGAATGCTTGGTTGACGGCTATGTGAAGTGTCTGTTTACACCCAGTATAGTCTAAACTAAATTAAGAACATTTAACTATGTTAATCCCACTGAATTCTTCAAAGAGAATCCTAGACAATACCGTAATGAAATAATTATAATATAATAATCTAACTTAATAATAATGCCTTGAGTATACACGTGCCTACGAAATTTTACGTAATTTTACTGAAAATTTATAGAAACTAAATGCCCGCGGTGGGCATTAAGTAAGATGGACGTCGAAGACTTTTCGTTAGTTGAAACTGAGTCAGTTGTTAGCATAAGTATATATATCATCTCCTGCCTCGTCTTTTCGCTACGATCGGCTTCCAGTCTAACCGGATGCAGCTGAATACCAGTATTTTACATGGAGCGACTGCCTATCTGAACTCCACAACCCAGTTAGTACTGGGTAATACGATACCCATTGGTTAGACTGGTTGTCAGACTTTCTTGTACGACTGTCAAAGATCTACAAATGCCAGTCGGGACCAACGGATTCACTCGAACTTTGAATAGATCCAGATTATAGTGATCAGGGAACAGAGAAGCCGGCAGTCAATTCCACAGACTGGCGGTTTCTTTAGGGAATGTTTTCTGGTTTGATGGTTTAAATAGCCAACTAAGATGTATTATTGATATTGATTAAATATTGATAGGAAAAGCCTACTATAATGTCAATGAATTTTTAAATGACAAATCGCTCTTAAAGTATACGAATTGAATCTATTTTATTTATTTAATCGCATGACTATTTAACTTTTTTTTTAAATTTAATATTAATTGTTTTTCTGATTATTATTCTTTGTATTTTAATTTTTTTTTTTTTGAAGTGTGTGGTTTTTTCGACCTAATTTGTACACCAGCCATGGTCAAACATGTTGAGCCAAAGAGTATATTGTAACACCTATAATAAGCATTATACCATGTATATTATCTGCAAATAAATGAATTGAATAATTGAATTATGAATTATACCCTGTATAATTCAGGTTCAAAGCATCACCATCAGCAGCCCTAAGCTAACCCCCTTTAAGGCCAAATTTATTTCTCTAATCTTTCCAACAATTATCCCAAACTGACAGTCAAGAAGGGAAGATTTCGTTTGTAGTTTAGTTTGTGTACCAAAAATCATAGAATTTATCACCCCTAAGGTATGATTAACCCCTTCTATTTCACTAGACAACCCTCTCGTAATAAGTTGAAAGCACAAAGAGCTGTCAGCTTCCCGACTGACGGAGAAAAGTGATGTGTGCTTTAGATGTGTGTAAGTCTTGGCGCGTTGATCTAGTGAACTGACGTTTTAAATAAGAGATGGCTTTTAGAGCCTTTTTGGTACACACACTCTAAAGGTTGAGAGCGTTAATGTTGAGCATGAGGGCCTGGGTTCGATTCTTAGGTTGCCCGACCTAAGAATGCTACGTATTATGAACAAATGGAAAAAATCCAATAACACTTTTTTTTTCAGTAGAAGCCCGGAGTCTGTGTGTGTGCCCGGTTGATGGCAATAGGCTCGCTCCCTATTACATAAGACACACAAGACGAGACACACGAGACTTAAACATAACTGGCGAAATGTGGGTGTACACCTCTGCCTAACCCTTCTGTGAAATACAGACAGTTTGTTATGTAGTGTAGACCAGCTGAAACTACACACCCTGTATATCCGGAAACTTGTACACAAACAGACAAACTTGTCTTGTACTGTTAACTTGTAACTATCAGTTAAGATCGTGTTGTTATGATATTAATAACAACATAATCTGTTCGTTAACTTCTCTGTTTGCGTTCACACATCGCGGCGCAGGATAACATACGGGTTAGTTGAACTATGTTTAACAGACGGTTAGAGGAACGGTGGCATTGGTCCCAACTGGTTAGGTCTGTCTAACAGTAGCGAAGGGTCAATTTTTGTCAGAGGTAAGCCGGAGTATATTTCTTTAATGTGATTATATTATTTGTCTATACAATACTGAGTGTGCCATTTTTCAAAGGAAAGCCGGTAGGAATCGAGTTCTATGGAACCTTCGCCACTGCTGTCTAATTAAAAATAAAATTCTGAGTCTGTGTGGATGGTTGGTTATAGAGGAACTTAGCTTAGTGGAGACCACGGACGTGACGGAGGAATGTGCGAAGACAACCAACTACGTAGACAGACCATCTTAGTTAAATGGCCGGGAGAAACTGGATATCCATGACACAAAACCGCCAAAAGAGGAGAGATTTGGAACAGACCTACACTCAGCATTGGGTGGCCAGCCCCCGTAGCATGACCACCGTAGACAAGGATTTCGATTCGATAGTGCAAAGAAATCTGTTGTGTCGAGACAATCTGTCATTTTTGTCGATTCTTCCGTCAAAGAAATCCTTGTCTACGGTGGTCATGCTACGGGGGCAGGGGTTGAAGAAGATTAAACAAAGAAACGATAGATTGATTGTGTAACGGATAATAAGGCCAGATAAGAGGATCATGAAGATGACGGCTAACAGAGATGTGTGTAAGAAGATTTGGTGCACAATCGCCGAAAAATGATGATGATGGATAGTCCTAAATTTATCCCAATTTTGTTTTTTTTTTTTTTTTTTTAAAATGGTCACAATTCATATAATAAAGATTGTCCAAGTAAGACGGGAACACTGGGCTTCGGGACTGTTCGAAAGAGATACCCTGGCCCTGGAACACAAAGGGCAAAGAAGGAACATGGATGGGTTTTAGTCAGTACAAGTCTGACAATCCCTTCCGCTCCGCCCAGAGTGGGAGGGGGGGTCATCTGATGATTTCCCAATCGGAAAAAAAAAGACGGGAACACTAAACCGTCAGAAACTGAGAATAGCCGAATTTCAGCGAAAAAACCGAACATCGGCGCATATCCACCATCAAAACTCAACCAAAACACAATTATATATACGAGTATACTTGTACTTATATTAGTTAGGCGTTAAACCTATTTTAAATAGTAAACAAGCAGGAACGAGGAGAGGGATCGTGACTCCAGCACCGCCTGCAGGCTTAAGAGCTCAGCAGTAAGGGATGCGCGCAAATACACAAGGATCTTGAAATAGTCAAGTGTACCCCCGTTTTGGCACGGAGTTTCGCAGCTACGGTATTGGAGGCGTTATTGATCAATAAGATTTTGACTTGCAGCTTCGTTCAGGAAAAAAGGAACGAAAACTTTGGTTAAAGTTTTCGTTCCTGACATACGGTTGTATGTCACACGCGACAATCAGGAACCTCGCTCAAGTATGCGCACAAGATTCGAAACCGAATTTCAATACAAACGGTGAAGAAAACATCGTGAAGAAACTGGCATGTCCTAGATCGGAAGGTCCGAACACATGTGACATGCGCCAAACCCACTCTGCCCCATAGCATGACCACTGTAGACAAGGATTTCTTTGACGGAAGAATCGACAAAATGACAGATTGTGTCGAAACAAAGACAGATTTCTTTGCACTATCTGTGATTTTGTCGATTCTTCTGTCAAAGAAATACTTGTCTACGGTGGTCATGCTACGGGGGCTGAGCTCGCGTGGTGGATTACAGCCCGTTCCCTCCCATCAAGAGGCCTGAGTCCCAATAGTTAGAACATTAGAAATTGACTATGGTATGCATATGATCATAACGTCGCGCGTCGGGGATAGTGCAAATCCGCGAATCTACCACACGTAAAGTGCGCGTATCTGCACCACGTATAGGTTTACAGGGGAAGGTTATTAGTTTTTTCTTTTTATTTTAACGATTTTTGACCTTATTTTACATGAATAGTAACAAAACAAATGTGTTCTATGTATTGTTAACAGTAGAAATCTATTAAATTCATTAATTTAGTCGCTACGACAATGCGTAATTGAAATTGGCCACATTTGTCAGATACGCGGAATTATCCAAAGCTAGTTCCGTGGATTTGCACTATCCCCGACGATAAGTGGCCTAATATTTTACCTAGAACAAGTTTACATGGATGGTGTTGTTGCTAGTGAGCCTCAAACTAGACAGTTATAGTCTGTATCTTGACTTCCAGAGTAAAGACTGGAGAGGTAATAAATTGTAAAATGAATACATTGCTTTATTTTCTTGTCAAAAGTCACTTTAACAGTATCCGCGCTGTGCTATGATGTAACGTTTACGTCTCGATAAAATATTTATCAAAACATGACCTATTATGAATACAGTAAATGCTATTTCCCGATGTAATCAGAAATGAATTGAATGCATTTATTCATCGGCGCACTCGCTCTAAATGGTCTACAACCAATTTACGACGCGTCAATGAATATGACATACTGGACGATTGGATTGTGGCCCAAGTTGTATACTTACGAGTTTCTAAATACAACTAAGTTACAGTAGCGAAGGGACAATTTTTGTAACAGGTAAACCGGAGTATCTGTAGTAGTTGTATCTTTAATCTGATTATATTATTTGTCTATAAAGGGTGTAAATAGACCCTTAACATAGCCGAAAGGCACTTGTTCTCTCCGTCTTTTCGATATTTTTTTTGTTCTAGACCATACCAGAGAACCTTCTAGTTACGGAGATATTGGGGGTCAAACTTCCAAATTTTTAACAAGTTTTCCTTTTAAATACATTTTTTATAATAATATAAGATTTTTACTTTACACACCTCCACGACCCCCGTACTATTCAATCCATCCATCAGCACAATGCTTTGAGTGCTTTCCATCGAGTCCTACCGTAAAACGTGATTTTTCACCCCAAAAAGTCGTTTCCCAGCAATAATTTTTGCGTAAAGTTACTTAGTTTGATGTACAGAATGCTTGGTTGACGGCTATGTGAAGGGTCTGTTTACACCTTGTAGAATATTGACTGTGCCATCTTTCAAAGGGAATCCGGTACGAATCGAGTTTTATGAAACCTTCGCCACTGCTAAGTAAATAGTCTACCGAGAAGTAGCAAAAGACTACCAGGTTTTTCTACTGGCTGAATTTACGTAATTAATTTCTAATCCCCTTTAAAATAAATTTGACTCAAACTTCGACTTGATGGGCCGACGACATAGTTGCCATCGCGGGGAATATCCTGGATGAGGCTGGCACAAGAGCGTGGAGCTTGGCACAAGCAAAGAGAGGCTTATACCCAGCAGTAGGTGAAGTCGGACTGTGGATTATGATGATGATGGGACTTTTAGTAAGGTTTTACAATTGGGCTGGTTTTCAGTTCGAACTAAATTAGAATCGCTCTTTTATTTTCGTAAAATAAAAGCAGTTGCGGGGACAGGCCAGAGTGCCACAGACACATTTAACTATCGTCACTAATGGAAGCCATTTAAATGCACATTGCAGTTTATTTTTATGATATTATTAGCTGTAGCCCGCATTCTTCGTCCGCGTGAAATTTTATAGCCTATAACCTTCCTCAATAAATGGGCTATCCAACACCAAAAGAATTTTTCAAATGGAACTAGTACTTCCTGAGATTAGCACGTTCAACCAAACAAACAAACTCTTCAGCTTTATAATATTATATAAAATAAATAAATAAGTATAGATTATGCGGGGTGGAAGTGACACTGACGCGAAAACGTTTACCACGTATTCAATACATCACTTGGAGGCCCCCACATAGAAAATTTTCAACGGTGTATTAAAAAAAACAGCTGTTCCATACATTTTGGCAGTGTAGGTATAGAAATTTTGTAGGAAACAGCTGTTTTTTTTTAATAAATACTTTCTGGCCTTCACAACCTCTGGTAAGACTAACTACGAAATAGTGCCAATGAATTAAAACGCTATAAGTTCACAATTTACCCCACAGCCCATGTTAATAGTGAATGTAACCAGTAACGTAATTACCACTACGTTAGCAACGCGGACACAATGGTAATCTACTTACTGGCTTGTTTACCTAACAATCTCGTGGAGATTAATACGCTAATGCCTGCCCAGAGGTCTTCAGAACTTGCTAAAACTTTAAAGGAAGCTGGCAAGACAGTAAAGTAGATAGTGGTATGCTATACGATGTTAGGATTCGATTCCAGTCTAACCAGATGTAGATGATTAGCGGTATTTTACAAGAAAGAAAGATCATCATCTGCCTAGCCTTTTCCCAACTATGTTGGGGTCGGCTTCCAGTCTAACCGGATGCAGCTGAATACCAGTATTTTACATGGAGCGACTGCCTATCTGACCTCCACAACCCAGTTAGTACTGGGTAATACGATACCACTTGGTAAGACTGGTTGTCAAACTTTTTGGGCCACTGACTACCTAACGACTGTCAAAGATCTACAAATGACACCCGGGACCAACGGCTTAACGTGCTTTCCGAGGCACGGAGAAAACTCGGTATGTAATGGGTGGTCACCCATCCACAGACCAACCTAGACAAGCACGGCTTAACCTAAAGATCTGCCCGAGCGGCTGTTATTATTCAGCCACGAGTTCCTCTTCTCACAAGAAAGAAAGAAAACATGTTTACATGTCACAAAAACACCATATATTATGAAATAATAGAAATTAAATAAAAAAAACAAAACACAAAAAAAAAATTGTGTCTCACGGCTGCGCCAAATAGGCCCAGTTCAGCAAACTGCCGAGCAGCTAGTGCCCGACGCGACGCTGGTTTTCAATTGGACCTGAGATAGTGACGTAACGGAAGTAAAACAGCTTTGTACCTTGTGTATGAATAGATACTTTTATACATATGATTTTGTGTACAATAACAACGTACGACTCCCTATCTGACCTACTTGCTCAGGGATAAGTGAGAAAGTTCTTTTGGAAAAAACCCAATGATCCTAGAATCCCGCGATGGACAGTCACGCAACTACAAGAGAGTTTACTAAACAGTAGCTTGACCAAAGAGGCTTCATCATCATCATTTCAGCCAAAAGACGTCCACTGCTGGACATAGGCCTCCCCCAAGTGTCGCCACATTGACCGGTTCCGTGCGACGCATCCAGCGGATCCCTGCATCTTTCATCAGGTCATCAAAGAGGTTGCAACGAACTACAAGAACAGCAATTGTCGGAGTCATGCCGGGGTTAGTAGACTTGGCAGTGGGTCTGACTGCTAGGAGAGTTACCTTAGTAGTCATCCCTGGAGGCTTGGTCCAGTCACCCAAAGACAAGTGTCACTGCCACGCATTAGGACATCCCTATTCGGCCTGACACGTAAACCCATGAAGATACAGCACTATCGTATAACGCATCGGATGGTGGGTTTTTTATCACCGCCCATAAAAAATGTCTTAACTATTGATTTACTGTGCTGAATTTACGCGACTAATAAAATGGAGTAGCGAACGTGTAGACACGGTAATCGATATTGTTGGAAGACTGGAGCTGGTGAAAGGTGACAGTCGTTGGAGTCGTCTCCTCGTATGGTGTCATCGCTTTGATCAGCCTATTCTGGACAGTAAGCTCCGCTGCTATTTTTCCTACTCCTACGCTATTCTTTTCTGATGAATTTCGTTGCGGGTATCCAAGACAGTTAAATAGTTTCTCTGGGATTTCGTCGAGCTTCATTATCTCGGCGCTTTTCTGGTGGTCGCCCCTGTTGATTTTGGCTTTCAGTAGATGCCGTGGTTTGGGAATAGTGTGGCAGGTTTGTCCCAAAAAAAAGCTCCGCTCCTACTAAGTTGCTAATATATTTTTATTAACCACAGAATGAGCATTAGCCATTAGCTTATAAAGAGTGATTGATTACCCGTGGTCATTACTTTAAGGGAGTGAATTAACTATAGGACTTAATATCTGAAATTACGAGAGAATTTTCCATAGATATTTCTGAGTTTTGCGCCCATAAATGTATGGAGTAGCTGATATTTTATCGCGATTTCATAGTTACTCCCATAGTGGGAGCTATTCATTTTCATGAGTCAAGTATTGTCCAAGTTTTACAGACATGATGACCAGGATTTTTCGTGCCGATTCGGGAGAAGACCTTTTTAACCGACTTTCTTAAAAAAGGAGGTCCTCAATTCGTTTGTATTTTTTTATGTTTGTTACTTCATAATCGTCATTTGTAAACCGATTTGAAAAATTCTGCTTTTATTTGTGTAGTTGACGATGATATGCTATGGTATATTGTGATAATAGGAAAGCACAGGCTTAGGTTATTAGACATGGATATACTCAGCGGAAACCAAAAGACACCGAATTCGGAACAACAAAGCCAAAGTTCACGCGTCGGTGGAACTGCTACCAATCACCGGCCGAGCATTCACTCAGAAGCGGAAAAGGTGTCAAGATAAATCTTTTTACTCGAATAACAATTGATACTTAAGTCCAATTTTATTTACTCAACCAACAACTGGTGCTGCCACCCTCCGGAAATACCACACAAGCGCTAACTGCTTACGGAAACGATAAAAATTCTTACTAATCTTTATAATTTGTTACTTATTCGAGCGATTTGTGAAGAAAAATGTCTAATTCCGTGGAAATGTATCCGAACGATTTGTAAAAAGAACTTGATTTGACAGTTGAAGAGATATGGCGGCTATTTTAGTAATGGCGGCGAGACAAAATGGCGGGAGTTGTTCTCAAGATATATTGTTTAGTTGTTTGGTGTTAAAAACTTTTAATGAGCGGTTTAAAATGAATCATTTGGATTGAGATGTGGGATTCGTGAGAATCTTTTAGTTTTGGATTGATGTTTATTACTTAATGACGCCATTTCGACTGGTCGGACTGGGGTTTTCTGTAGACGTGGAATGTATGTGAATTACAGCGAAGTTTTTGTGCCTACATAAACCAAGTCTGGAAGATTTTGAGAGCTGCACATCGTAACGTTTTATGTTATGAATGAACAGATTTTCAGTTTAATTACCTTAAGGCTGTTCTTCTGAATTTCTGATCGTAGTTTTCATATTCACTAGTCTCTATTCAGAGCTCACCATAATGATCTACTCAGCTTTTTCCATATGTCGGAGTTAGCTTTCAGTACAATTGGATGAAGCTGAATACCAGTATTTTATCATGGAGCGAGCGGTCGTCAGTGCTTATCTGACCACCTCAACCCAGTTACTATATACCCCTTGGTTGGTAAGACTGGTTGTCAAGACTTTTGGGCTTCTGTTTATTCGTAACGACTGTCAAAGATCTACAAATGACAGCAGAGGGCAACAACAACACGTGCTTTATTTACACTTTCGCGTCTTTATTCTGAATTATAATTTCGCTGTTTTTCTACACACATTAGATCATAGAATGTCCATTATACAGGGTGTAAACAGACCCTTCACATATCCGTCAACCAAGCATTCTGTACACCAAACTAAGTAACTTTACGCAAAAATTATTGCAGGAAATCGACTTTTTTTTGGGGTAAAAAATCACGTTTTACGGTAGGACTCGATGGAAAGCACTCAAAGCATTGTGCTGATGGATGGATTGAATAGTACGGGGGTCGTGGAGGTGTGTAAAGTAAAAATCTTCATTAAAAACATGTAATTTAGAAAAAACTTGTGAAAAAGTTGGAACTTTGACCCCAATATCTCCGTAACTAGAAGGCATGGTCTAGAACAAAAAAATGATCGCAAAGACGGGTGTGCCTTTCGGCTATGTTAAGGGTGTATTTACAAACTTTATAGAAGCGAATTCATGTTGATAGGCTTCGATATAATATTTCAGTTCACCGCTCTAGAAATATCTAGTTACAGCATAGTTCTTGTCTATGAAAGCCTACAAGGACTGACGTTAGTTTTACCTTTTTTTTTCTTCCTTATAAACTATTTAAGAAGCCTGGGGGGTTCTATATAAATACTTACTTAATATGATGCCAAATCAAGGCTTTAAAAAAAACTGCCATGCCAAATTTGAACAGGTGCCTTTCGGCTTCGTTAAGGGTCTCTTTACACCCTTTATATTTTAGAGATTGACAGCTGAGAAAATGGAGTGATGGCCTGTGTGTGAAGTTCTAGCGGCAAAAGCTCACATCTAAAAAATAAGAGAAAGTAGACTCTTTTCAAATATGTACAGACTATTCTTGCAAGGCATTTGATAGAAATATCTTCAACCTTTTACTTGAAGGTAAAACCACACGCATAAGAAGTTAGAATATTTCAGAGCTGTCAAAGTTAGACTGAACTTATAACTGTCAGTTCCCACACAACTTCAGAGAGTATCTCAGGAGATGCTTATTGAATAGTAAGTTTCCCACGCAAAGGTTTCATAACGTCAACTTAGATGACAGGGTGATGTTTATTTTGTTACTTTTGTAGTTTCTACCTAATTCTAACGCAGCTTGGTTTAAATAAAGTATTATTTTCACAATCCTTTCAGTTATTTTACTACATAACTAGCTGTACCCGGCATGCGCTGCAATGTATCTACTACCTACCTACTACCTACCTACTACCTACATACCCTTTGTTGCCCTAGTTACTACAAATCTTACTACCAGTTGTAATACCGTTAATTTTGATTACCCTTCCTACTACTCCAGTATTAGGTTGTTAGGAGGGAAAAAATAAATGGCCCGTGTGACTACCGTAACGCTCATTTTCAAAAACTCAATGAAGAATAAATGAAGGAATAAAATAAGAGATAACAATTTTATTTTTTTCCTCATGTTCATGTCATCGACTAAGAAGAATGTATGTAAATACCCGCTAACGTTATACAGAATCAAAGAAGATTTGTCAAAGAAGTGTCATGTTTACTTTACATATTATTTTAAAACGATAATTACAAATATTCCTAGAAATAAAATTTGTTTTTTTTTGTTTAAGTACTAACGGTAGTCACACGGGCTATTTATTTTTACCCTACTAACAACCTAATACTGGAGTAGTAGGAAGGGTCAAAATTAACGGTATTACAGCTGGTAGTAAGATTGGTAGTAACTAGGGCAACAAAGGCTACTTACTACCCACCTACTACCTACCTACCTAAGAACCTTCTCCTGACAGTAACAATCAGAACAAAAAAAGAATTAGCGAAATCGGTCCAGCCGTTCATGCGTGATGCCGTGACCAAGGTAAATAGAGATTCATTTTTATATATATAGATTTGCACCACTATGAAAATATCAGTGTACTTTATATTTAACCGACTTAAGAGGGAAGCGCCAGGGTAGCTTGCGAAAGCTCGCAGGCTGTATATTTAACAAAAAAAGACTAACAAATTCTAAAATAACTTTACTTTGGGAAGTCGGTGACTTAGTTTGTTTTATTGACTTTGATAGCCCAGTTGATAAATAACTTCTCACATAGTTTTTAAACGTCATTTCAAGACGAAAGTCTATGACCAGTGTGTGTTGCCAGTGATTACATACGGGATCGAAACGTGGTCGCTCACAATGGGCCTCATCAGAAGGCTTAAAGTCACCCAAAGGGCAATGGAGAGGGCTATGCTCAGAGTTTCCTTGTCGTAGTGGTAAAAATAAATTAAAAGCTTTTAATTTTAAATTAAGAAAATAATTACCTTATAAAGATGTTTTTATGTACTTTCGTTAGAGACTTAGTAGCCAAGGACTTACCTGAAAAGAAAGATAATACAAATTAGCTACACGTGTATCAAGAACAAAGATGGCAGGAAAATTAAGAAAGACGAAGGAAAATGCTTTTATTTTACATCAGACAAAACGCCAAACAATTATTCCGGATTTTAATCAAAGCGACCGGTCACGTGAATATGCCATCGGTCGATCGACGGCCTCGTTGGTATTGCTTGGAAGCATGACTGCAGAGCATGATGTCTTGGGTTCGATTCCTGGGTCGGGCAGTGTTATTGGGTTTTTCCATCGGGAATTTCCCAGTAGCAGCCACGGAGTCTGGATTCGCGCCCGGTTGATGGCAATACGCTCGCCCCCTATTACATGGGACTTGAATATAACAGGCGAAATGTGGTTGTATTATTAGATATACCTCTACCGAACCCTTCGGGGATTACAGGCGTGATGTTGTTGTTTAATCAAAGCGACTGGTCGCGTGAATATGTGATCATGTTATCCTATTTACTGATACTGGGTAATAGACCAGTTACTGGGTTATCTGTTCCCTGGGTTGTGTTGATTGTGGAAGTCAGATAGGTAGTCGCTCCATGTTAAAAACTACGTATTCAGTACATCATTCTGCGGCAATTAAAAAAAAATCTGCTGCTCCATACATTTTGGCCGTAGTAGGTATTGCAATTTGGCTGCGGGACTGTTCGAAAGAGATAGCGCGGCCCTGGAACACAAAGGGTAAAGAAGGAACATGGATAGGTTTTAGTCAGTACAAGTCTGACACTCCCTTCCGCTCCGCCCAGAGTGGGGGGAGGGTCATTTGATGACTTAAAATGCGAAAAAAAAAAAAAAAAAGTATTGCAATTTCGTAGGAAACAGTTTTTTTCAAGGTTCCGTACTGTCAGCGGGCTGTATCTCATGATACGTAATAGGTAGACAGCAGTGGCTAAGGGTCTGTACAACTCGATTCCTACCGGCTTCCCTTTGAAAAATGGCACAGTCTGTATTCTATAGACAAATAATATAATCACATTTAAGATTATGTACTCCGGCTTACCTCTTATAAAAATTGACCCTTCGCTACTGGTACACAGTTGAAATTTTCACAAGAATGTGTATTTCTGTTGCCGGTATAACAACAAATAATAATAATAAATTGTTAGGAGGTTCCTCTCTCTGGAGCCCTGACCGCCGGTAGCTTGGACCCTATTCCCTGTACCGGTGGGCTACAATTTTTTATATTTTTAAATGTGTTTTTATATTGTTTTTTCTAAGGAATATTTAAAAATGTAAATAATTTGTAAAAATATAAATAAAGGATATTATATAAGATTTTAAACTAACATTACTATTTATACTAATAACGGGATATTTACCATGTTTACTGTTTTCTGAGTTTTTGAGTTCCCGATATTTCGGCGCTGTTGCAAGCACCATGATCACGGATAAACTGAAGACGGACACGGACACTGATAGACTTGCAACAGCGCCGAAATATCGGGAACTCATTGAAAGCAGTAAACATAGTAAATATCCCGTTATTAGTATTAATAGCAAAAGAAATAATAATTAAAAATTAAAGAGGGTTACCCTACTACAATGGTACGGACTATGGAACCCCTCATGCGCGACTCCGACTCGCATTTGGCCGGTTTCAATTTTTTGAAATTGCCGATTAAAATTATCTAGGTATGTAGATATGGGTGAATACGTAGTATTGGTTTGTGCATCGGTGTCCCTTCCACCCAGTGCGAACTATGAAGTATCCGCAATTTGCTCGTACCTTGAGTAGGTAAACTAATCGACACTGCTCTATTTAACTTAATAATAATAATCATCATCATCTGCCTAGCCTCTTCCCAACTATGTTGGGGTCGGCTTCCAGTCTAACCGGATGCAGCTGAATACCAGTATTTTACATGGAGCGGCTGCCTATCTGTCCTCCACAACCCAGTTGGTACTGGGTAATACGATACCCCTTGGTAAGACTGGTTGTCAGACTTTTTGGGCCACTGACTACCTAACGACTGTCAAAGATATACAAATGACACCCGGGACCAACGGCTTAACGTGCTTTCCGAGGCACGGAGGAAACTCGGTATGTAATGGGTGGTCACCCATCCACAGACCAACCGAGGCAAGCACGGCTTAACCTAAAGATCGACCCGAGTGGCTGTTATTATTTAGCCACGAGCTCCTCTTGATAATATTAATACGTCCGATTTTTAAATAGTACGCGCGTATGATTGAATACGCTCGGGGTTAAACATGGCAATACCGTTTATTTGCCATGGCACGCCGTGAGTACGCCGTTAGGGCGTGTGCAGAACAAAGGGCGTAAGGCGGCGTGCACAACGCCACGTAATACCGCCTTGGGGCTATACTAGGGATGGGAAGATGGTATATCGATGATTTAGTCTACATGGTAGTTGTGTTTCACAGTCGATAATTTAACATCGAAGTATTATCCAAAGCGCGAAAATTTAATAAGGCCAATTAAAATAGGTATACGGGGACATACTTCAAATCCAGAATTAAACTTAATTCGGGGCTAACTCCAGCAACACTCTCTTTTTTTTTTTTCTTTCGTATGGGAAGTCACCAAATTACCCTCCCACTCTGGTCGGAGCGGAAGGGAGTGTCAGACTTGTACTGACTAAAACCCATCCATGTTCCTTCTTTGCCCTTTGTGTTCCAGGACCACGGTATCTCTTTCGAACAGTCCCGCAGCCCTGGCAACTCCAGCAACTCTTAAGTCAATATGTTTGTTATCTTAAATGGCTACTAGACACAAGGGTATTTGTGTTAATCAAATTTATTACTAATTGCAGAAATAAACAGTTCCGTCATATCATCAAAACAAACAAACATAAGCTTCTTCACATAAAACCATTACACTAAGGATGACAACTCCAACAGGCCGTTACTACCAAGGTCAGTGGGCCGGAGACATGACCGCAGAGACCAAGTCTGTTTGCTGTACATACTAGAGCTATGAAGCATGATTCAGTCACCATACTCCCAACGATACAACGCAAGATATTATTCTTATAAGTAGACCATTCATTAGGTAAAGTTTAGATAAGTAAACATGATGGCATAAGGAACAAAGCGCTATCCTTCTACATTTATAGTGCTACCGCCAGCCTGTGGCATTCACTGCCAGCTTCTCTGTTTCCCGATCATTTTATTCTAGACTAGCTTTTGCCAGCGGCTTCGCCCGAGTGGATTTCGAAAAATATCCCCCCCGAACAAACATAGTTACCTACCTTCATCCTCCTTTTTAACCCTTCGAAGGTAGAATTATCAAAACCGCTGAGACACGTACAAAATTTGAATATCCTAACTTCAAAACTGACGGACTTTCATATAAACTTCCATTCCCTATTTTACCCCTTTAGGGGTGGAATTCCCAAAAATCCTTTCTTAGTGGATACTTACTCTTCACAAAGACCACACCCTCCAAGTTTCATGTCTCTAGGACCAGCTGTGTGGGCTGTGTATATATCAGTCAGTCAGTCAGTTTACCATTTTATATACATAATTATATAGATAGATATCTTCAAAATTCGAGTAAATCGGTTTCTGCTACACAAGCGTGCTTCACTCTAGGCCGCGCCATCGCTACACATTAGGCAAGTTGCGGCCTAAAGGAAGACTATTTAGTATTAAAAAAAAATAAGAAACTTTCGAGGAAAATTGAAAGCCGGTGACTGAGAAGTTGTGTGGTTATCGGTTATCGTGGTATGAACATGTGATGAGGAGCAATAAGGAAAGTGTCGTGAGAAAAGTTTTGAGTAAGAATGTGGATGGCTATAAGAGTAGCGGAAGGCCAAAGAAACGATGGATTGACTGTGTGAAGGATGATATGGCTAGAAAGGAGGTGACTGCTGAGATGACGAGTAATAGAGAAGTATGGAAGAAGAAGACATGCATGCTGACCCAAATAAATTGGTAAGGACAGGAGAATTGGAGAGTGATGTGGCCTTTGATGCTACTACTTGCTGGGGCACAGGCCTCTCTGTGAAAAGAAACGGGCCATAATCCACTACGAGCGCAAAGTGCGGGTTGGAAGATGTCACTTGGTCGAATCGGTTCTAGGACATGCCGGTCTCCACACGATGTTTTCCTTCAACGTTTTGAGAGCAGTGGTGATGAATTAAATTAAAATAAGTAGCTCGCCTGGCTGGGTTCAAAACCACAAACCCGCAACTCGTTAGTCAGGGCCGTTACCAATAGGCCAACACAGCTCTCAAACTTATTCTTATAACCAAAGCATAAATAAACCTAAGTAAACACACAGTTTAACTATATTGCTGAAACACCCGTAGTGTTTAATTTACTAAATATCTAACGTACTGTACCAATATTAGCTTACAATATCATAGGGGCGAACCAACATATAATATCGATACATTAATCTATCGACATCACCCCCGCACTGCTCACAATCGGTTAACGCTCTGTTTCGCCAAATAATCCTGGGAAACACGGAGTGCGGTGTCCACACGATCTATAATATATTATACGGACTTGCTTGTTGATGCTCAAGTGACCACGGTTTTTAATAATGTTTGCACTTTTGTTCGGGGGAAAGTAGAGGGAATTGTGGGTAAACAATCGATTTGGGGAAATGGAATTGATTATATAGCTCTGCGGTAGTCTATTTTGTTTGTATGAACGACAACCCTCCTTGTGGTGCTGTAGCTAAGAGGGCTCAAGTGGCTACATATTCAACAGTAGCAAAGAATTTTCAACCGGTGTGGCCGACATTTCAAAGTTCAAGTTGTCTCATTCTCATGTCAAATGTGCAGATTTTTAGCCCTTGAATGTCATTGACATGAGGGCACTGTAGGTAAACATCTGTAAAATTGTATTAAAATATAAGATGGCGGCGTTAGTACCGACTATGGCCACGTGCCAAAACACTCATGACGCACTATAGCGAGATTTTCCACTGTTTTTTCGATTTTACAAAGTTCAAACTAATGTCTCAGTTATGCCAACCTTGCAAAAATGAGAAACAGAAAAAACGTTTCCTCTTTTTGTAATACCAAATTCAAATAAAATATGAATTCTTCTACCAATGAAAAACAATAAGAAAATTCAACATAAAAAATATCACGCCTTGCCAACGAAGACGGGGAGGAAGAAAAACCAAATATTTGTGAACTAATTACAATTTCTGAACGTAAAGTTACATTTCATTAAAGGTACAGTGTCAACAGGGCTGATGGTTCAGAACGAAAAAAGTAAAATAATTCAAAATGGCTGCCCTTTGGAGATAGAAAAGAAATGTTTAGAAGGTTCGTACTATCCTTTGACAGTTTATTTTTAAAAAGGTTTTAGTAGTAGTAAGTGTAATGATGTAACCAAGATTTTGTAACATTATTTTGATTTAAAAGAGTGTCCATGGAGTTTCTTGCCCATTCTTCTCCATAGAGATCTACGCTTTGGAATGTGCAACTACAGTACTTTCTCAAGTTATTATGCCTTGTGACTGTGACTGTAGCTTCGCTTCTTTTTTGTTTTATTTTTTGACATTCAAAAGTGCCTGTGATGGTCTAATTGAAATAAATGCTTTGAGTTTGAGTAGAATACTGAACTACTGCAATAGTACTTTTTCTAATCAATGGGACCCATGGTTTTCGGTCGTAGAATGTCCCTTTGTCTTTGTTTGTTCGCCCCCTGGACGAGCTCCCAAAGAGTTCTACGGACCTTGTACAGTAATTTTTTCTTTTACGGCAACCATAATGAACCAAGCAGCAACACATATCAACCTTATGGCAACGAGAAGATCTCTTGCTTCTCCTTCATCGTGTGGTTAGTGCCTAACCTGCCCCCGTAGCAGGACCAGACCACCAAAGAAATTCTTGTCTACACAAGGATTTCTTTGACGGAAGAATCGACAAAATAACAGATTGTGTCGACACAATGACAGATTTCTTTGCACTTTCTGTCATTTTGTCGATTCTTCCGTCAAAGAAATCCTTGTCTACGGTGGTCTTCTACGGGGGCTGGTGTCAGACTTATCTTTACATACCGTCAAGAAATAATTTCAGGAATGCTGGTTTCCTCACGATGTTTTCTTTCCCGAAGCAAGTGATAATGATACAATACGCACGTGAATCCGACGAATCAGAGGTCTTGGGTTCGAACTGGAGACCGACGGTTACACCAGCAGGCTATCAGTTAAGATCTCTGTGATATTGACAGTCAAGCCAATTCAGAAGTAATATCTGTGAAAGGACCTCAACCAAGTACTTTTTTTCCAATGCAACCAAAACAGAAATGTGGGGGTATTGCTCAAAGCGCAACTATTTTTAAGCGCAACTAAATTACTCCTCGAAGCGCAACCATTAGTTGCGCTCACAAATTATTATATGTTTATTCCTCAAAGCACAACCGTAACTGAAAATCCATCATACCCCTCTATTTTCCCCGAAATGTGACCCTTCTGATATGAACACTTGGCATCGCGGTGTTGCAGTCTTTGACAATTTCAGGAAGAGTGTTTGTCTGTTTGTCAGGCGAAAACCTCGGGAAATTGACGTTGCTTTGTTACGTTGAGTAAATAATGAATATTATGATTCATGTTTTGTGACCGCTAACGGCGCATGGAGAATGACCTGTTTAATGAACTTAGTTTGTTAGCTCTTCTGTTTAGTTACATTGCAAATGTAAAGGAGTGTTTAGAAGTAAGCCGTGAGGCACACAGCACATGTATTTTTTTTTATTTTTTTTTTATCTTTTTTATTATGTGTGCTCGATGAACTGACGTCAAATAAACTTTATTCTTTCTTTCTTTCTAAGTATGAGGTACGGGGTGGAAAGTTCTTCATTTTCCGTAGAAAAGGGAGGAACCCCGACCAGACGGGTGTCGTAATTGGTGGGCTATTGGTACAGTTGACAGATTGACAGTTGTTGTCGAGTTTCTGTATTGTTAATCATCCGGATTTGATATCCTTTATTAACAGGAGGATTATCTTTACATTCTTATTCATTAGAAAACATGTTTTACTATATTCACTGTCGTTCAGTAGCGAAGGGCCAATTTTTGTAAGAGGTAAGCCGGAGTTCATTTTTTAATGTGATTTTATTATTTGTCTATGGAATACTGATTGTTCCAGTTTCCCAAGGCGAAGCCGTTAGGAATCGAGTTGTATGGAACCTTCGCCACTGCTGTCGTTTTTATTCCTATAATTGCCATCACGATGTAGGATACGGCAATGTACGAAAAGCGTTTTGACAAATAATTCTGCCTTTCAAAAATGAAATAAAACCAATTCTCTTTAATTGCTTTGTTAGCCTTTAATTAAGTATTACTTACATAAGGTAATTTTAGCAAAATTTTCAACAAGTTAGTATGTTGTGACTCCAAAACCGCTAAGCTGATTCAGATGCGGTTGTCAATGACGCCTCATATATTTAGTAATTTGTTTGCCTATTTTGTAAAGTAAACATGTTGCATAATTCTAGGCTGTTGTTACTAATTCGAAAACCGACACTGATCATTGGATATTGGATGAAACAGTTATAGGAAAATAATACAGGGTGTAAACAGACCCTTCACAAAGCAGTCAACCAAGCATTCTGTACATCAAACTAAGTAACTTTACGCAAAAATGATTGCTGGGAAACGACTTTTTTTTTGGAGTGAAAAATCACGTTTTACGGTAGGACTCAATGGAAAGCACTCAAAGCATTGCGCTGATGGATGGATTGAATAGTACGGGGGTCGTGGAGGTGTTTAAAGTAAAAATCTTACATTAAAAACAGGTATTTAAAAAAAAAAACTTGTGAAAAAGTTGGAATTTTGACTCCCAATATCTCCGTAACTAAAAGGTTCCCAGGTATGGTCTAGAACAAAAAAAAAATCACAAAGACGGGGAGAACAAGTGCCATTCGGCTATGTTAAGGGTCTATTTACACCCTGTATTTCGTTGTTCTTGAATGCCATTTTGTACTGACAAAAACTTTTAACGGAGGAAATGAAAGAGAGGCGAATGGAGGTCTACCAAAACCAACAGCTACTTGATTTATTTGCTTGTAGGTATTAGTTTAAAAAAATCATTAAGCTCACCTTATAAATTACTAGAATTGAAAACTGCTCTTCGTAACATAAACCACGATATAGTTGGACTGTGTGAAGTCCGACGGCAAGGAGAAAATATAATAGAAGACGAAGACTATATTATGTACCACATAGGACAAACTAAAGGTCAATATGGCGTCGGTTTTCTGATTAAAAAAAAATACAAAGAAAATATAATAAACTTTACTGGAATATCGGAGAGAGTGTGTTTGATGGAAATAAAACTAGAAAACTTACATTTCGCAATTATTCAAGCATACGCGCCAACCGAGTGCTCCCCACAAGTCGACATAGAGCTTTTCTACGAAAACCTAGAAATGGCCCATGAAATTATCTCTACACAGTACGTTATAACTATGGGCGACTTCAATGCACAAATTGGGAAACCTAAAAATTACGAGCACAAAGTGATGGGTAAATACGGTTACGGTAATAGAAGCCAGAGAGGAGAAAAATTTATCCAATATGTACATCAACATAATCTAAAAATAATAAATACTATGTTTAAATCAAAAGAAAATAACAGATGGACATGGATTTCTCCAGATAAGAAGACAAGAAACGAAATCGATTATATAACAACTACCAAGCCGCATTTATTTTCTAAATTCGAGGTGATAAACTCCTTATCCTTTGGCACAGATCACAGACTCCTCAGAGCAACTCTTATCCTGACATCAATAAAAAAGAGTAGACGCAACTTCACCGGTAGCACAAACACACTTAAAAGCTCGGATGATCGTGAATTATACCTAAAAAGTCTAAGCAAACACATACCAGTATTGATAGAGACACATGAAAATCATAAAGCCAAAGATTACTACCAGATGATAGAATCTACATTAAAAACCAGCCTGAAAGACAAATCAAGATCTAAGAAATCAACTATTTTAACAAATAAGGCAATAGAATTAATGAAGAAAAGAGCCGCCTTACAAAACAAATCCTACCTAAACAAAAAAGACAGAGAAGACCTGAAAAACCTATATAAGCAAACAAACAAAGAAATAAAACAATGTTATGAAAAACACAGAATGGACACTATTAAAAAACACATAGAAAACACAAGATCGGCTAAGAAAGCATTCAAAGAACTAGACAGAACAAAAACATGGATTCCATCTCTTCAACATGGTTCAACAAATAGTAAATCACGTAGTGAAATTATAAAAATAGCTACAGATTTCTACGCAAGCTTATATAGTGAGCCAAACTCAACACAAAACATAGAGACGTCAAACCAACCAAAGATTACGTCGACTGTAGAAATGTTTTACGAACCTGAAATCTTTAAACATATCCTAAAATTAAAATCAGAAAAAAGCCCGGGACCAGACGGTATTGCGAACGAATGCATTAAACACGCCAGAGCTCTTCTAGTAACACCTCTTACACTATTATTCAACAAGATCCTAGACGAAGAAGTAGTGCCTGAGCAGTGGACTGAATCTGAAATAATCTTACTGTACAAAAAAGGCGACCCAGCAGACATAGGTAATTACCGTCCGATAAGTCTAATGTCCAGCTTTTACAAGTTATTCTCTTCATGCCTACTCGATAGAATATCTTCGGAATTAGACACATTCCAACCTATGGAACAGGCAGGTTTCAGAAAAGGGTTCAGCACTTCAGACCATATACATGTACTAGACCAAGTAATCGAGAAATACCTGGAATATCGCAAGCCGCTCTACATATCTTTTATTGATTATAAAAAAGCCTTTGACTCTATCTCGCATCGCAGTATATGGGAAGCACTAAATAACCAATCGGTCAATTCTAAATATATAAATATTATAAAAAATATTTACTCTCAAAGTTCAAGTCGAGTTAAGCTGGATAGAGTCGGGCCTGTAATCAAGATCAACAGAGGAGCCAGGCAAGGTGATCCGATCTCACCGAAATTATTCATAGCTGTCTTACAGAATATAATGGCAGACCTGCCATGGTCGAAGAGGGGCATCAATATAAATGGAAAACATCTGAGCCATTTGCGTTTTGCTGATGACATTGTTCTTCTGTCGGAAAATCCTTTGGAACTCAACATTATGGTCAAGGAATTACAAGCAGCGAGTGAATATGTGGGTTTAGAGATGAACCTTAGCAAAACAAAAGTCATGACCAACAGCAAAATGACTCCTATCTTTGTCAACGATATGCCGCTCGAATACGTCCAGGAGTACATATACCTGGGTAAGCAAATCTCCTTCAGAAAAAATAGAAATATTGAAGAAATAGATCGAAGGATAACTATTACTTGGAAAAAATATTGGGCTCACAAAGAGATATTCAAATCAACCCTTCCGATCAGAGTAAAAAAGACCATATTAGACTCTACAATTTTACCTTGCCTCACTTATGGCTGCCAGACTTGGATATATGACAACAAGGCGAGAACCAAGATCCAAACTACACAGAGATCTATGGAGAGAAGCTGCTTAAGTATCAAACTAAGCGATAAAATACGAAACACAGAGATTCGCAACAAAACTAAAGTGGCAGACGCTCTCAAATTTTCGCAAAGCCAAAAATGGAGGTGGGCCGGGCACGTTGCAAGGTATTCCGATGATCGCTGGACAATCAGGGCAACTAAATGGATAGGTCCACAGGGCACCAGAAATAGAGGCCGGCCTTGCGCCCGTTGGCAGGACGAGATCATAAAGAATGCCGGACGAGACTGGATAGCCACCGCCTCGAATAGAGAACAGTGGAATTCTATGGAGGAGGCTTTTACCCGAAGGGGGTCCACACACTAATGTTATTTTATATATTAATCATGATTACATATTATCGTAATTACAAATATTTCAATTTACAATTTGCAATATTACAATGATCTATGTAGTTCTAAATCGAAATAAAAATGAATTTCCTAATTAATGTAATTGTATATTTTGGTTTTATAGGCTATTTTTAATTTTTGTTTGATTATTGTAAGTATTTGTTGTTGTTGCTTGATTGTTAATCGTGATCACATAAATTACCATAATTACATGTATTTGAATTTACGATTTTATTATATAAAATTCAATAAATTTTTAATTGAATTTATAATGAATGTTTTTAATCTAATGTAATTTATTTGTTGATTTTATAATTAAGGTTATTTTTTAAAAATTTTATCTGATTATTATTAATGTTTATTGTTATTATTTCATTATGATTTGATTATTGTTTGATTGTGTGGAATGAATAAAGCTTTATTATTATTATTATTAGTTTAAAAAACATGGTGGGTTTAATTTTGCACCTGAATTTGATATGGCTTATCATTCCAGCGGGGATGTTCACTTAGCTCAACCGGGTTGTACACACGGCGCCCAGTCAAGTTTTACAAAACCAATTTATGCGGATCTCTCATTGTACGGGAAATCTATACAAAGCGAGGCCATTTTATACTGGAACTAGCTTGATATGTCACCGTGTATATCTTAAGGTATTTGGTTAGTTTTCAGGTTTTCATTCCTTTTTATAATGATCATTAAAATAATAAAAGTTAACACATTAAATGAGAAAAGCCCGCAAACACTGCCACAATAATTTAATACAAAAACATTTTTCGCCATCGACATTTTTTGACTTGTGAATTCTTATTTTCAATCAAGCAAACGCGATTTGAATGTTAAGTGGGTGTCCCGCCATTTTGTTTTCACTTATAATTCCCGCCAATTTCAAAAAAGGAATGTTAATTCAAATGGATTCCATCTGTTTTCGTTGAATTATTTTAGTGCGACGAGCGTTCATTTTGAATAATGTTGCCAGGTAAGGTATTATTTTTTTGGAATTGGAATTTATTAGCATTATTTTTGATTGCGTAATTAAGTTTGCAGATTTTACATAAGCTGGGAAAGAGAAGCTTAAAAATGTGCTTTTGTTTTGTAGACACAACCAACTGTCTTCACTTCAAACAACTAAAATATACACAACTAAAGACTTGAATAAATTAATCCCCACACACATAATCACAGACTATATACCATTTCATACATTATTACTACCGTAGCTAATACTCCAGTGAATTTTCAATGTTGTTCAAATACCCTTGTACACACCGCCTTATGATATTAGTACGACGGCTCTCCCTTGTATACTCGGCCTTATGATTATGACGGCTCCTTGAGTGTGCTCCAGGTTTAAGTTGGATATGTTTTTAATTATTAAGTAGATGTGTACCAAGAAGCTGTGTTTACGGTAATTTGGTTGCTATGTATGTCAGTTTTAAGTTGAGTTTAAGAACGTTATTTAAAGAACTGCCTTTGAGGTCTGACGGTACCTGCCTACATTGATGTTGAGCTTCAACCGTCAAATGCTAAAAAGGAAAATTACCACAGACCCGATACTGAAAAGTTCGTCATACTCGCGAGTATGATGTTAAGTAAAATATTATTAAAGACGTATGGGAAAGTTAGTTATCTTCAGGTTAAGCCGCGCTTGCCTAGGTTGGTTCGTAAATGGGTGACCACCCATAAAATACCGAGTTCGCTCCATCCCTCGGAAAGCACGTTAAGCCGTTGGTCCCGGCTGTCACTTGTAGATCTTTGACAGTCGTTACAGGTAGTCAGTGGCCTGAAAGTCTGACAACTAGTCTTACCAAAGGGTATCGTATTACGAGTATTACCCAGTACTAACTGGTTTGTGGAGGTCAGATAGGCAGTCGCTCCATGTTAATATACTGGTATTCAGCCGCTTCAAGCTGCTAGCTGCTAGCTGGTATCAAGCCGACCCCAACATAGTTGGAAAAGGCTAGGCAGCAGTGGCGAAGGTTCCATACAACTCGATTCCTACCGGCTTCCCTTTGAAAAATGGCACAGTCACTATTCTATTGACAAATAATATAATCACATTAAAGATATGTACTCCGGGTTACCTCTTATAAAACTTGACCCTTCGCTACTGGTGGGCAGATGATGATGATGGCAAGGATAGAAACCCCTTTACGCGCATACCCATCCCCCTTTCAGAAATCAAACCTCGACTCCAACTTCTTTGGATTTTTCTCGAATTAATATTCTAGTGCCATCGCGGGATACAGGCTGAATTTAAAGCGATCGCTGTTCCTATAATGGAAGGGGATTACCCTGATGACGTCACATGACCCCTGCGACTTATCAGAGGGATCTGTTAGCGTTTTAAGAAAGAGACACTGAGATGTTAAGATAGATGGATAGAATACTCTTTAATATGGTTCTCCCCGTCTTTGCGATCATTTTTTTTTCTTGACCATACCTGGGAACCTTCTAGTTACGGAGATATTGGGGGTCAAAGTTCCAACTTTTTCACAAGTTTTTTTTTTAATACATGTTTTTAATGTAATATTTTTACTTTACACACCTCCACGACCCCCGTACTATTCAATCCATCCATCAGCACAATGCTTTGAGTGCTTTCCATCTAGTCCTACCCTAAAACGTGATTTTTCACCCCAAAAAAATAGTCAAATATCTGTGATTCCCAGCAATAATTTTTGCGTAAAGTTACTTAGTTTGATGTACAGAATGCTTGGTTGACGGCTATGTGAAGGGTCTGTTTACACCTTGTATACAAATATATGATCTGAATACAAACATTGAAAGATAGATTTGAGTGCAAATATTATACAGGGTGGCTATTTACTTATTTAGTTACTAGCTGCTCTCCGCGACCTTCGTCTGCCTGGAATTATTAAACAAACCCTATTTGATTCGGTTTTGATTTTTTTTGCACGGAACCCTAATCATTTTTTTTTAAATAAAAGTACTTCTTATAACATCAGCTATAAGACAGTGAAAGTCCCGTTAAAATCGGTCCAGCCGGTTTCGAAGATTAGCCAGAACAAACAGACAGACAAAGATGAAAAAAAAAATGTTTTTTTTTTGTTAAAAGTACCAAGAAAAAAGCTGTTAATTTGAAATAAAATGTACACTTCAATTCTATTTATTTCTATAGATAGAATTACTCAATCATAAGTCAGTACAGCAAGCTGAACTTTATTTTCCTTACAACTATAGGAGTGGAGGGAGGCCTTTGCCCAGCAGTGGGACAATGTGGGCTAGCTATAATATAATAATATAGTATAGTACACAACAGACAAAAATGAAAATTTGAAACAGATTGAAAAGAGTTCATAAAGAACAATAAATAAACAAATCTTCTGAAGAGAGTTTAAACAAAATCCTACTATTTTGTAATGTATTTTATAACGGGCTGGTGTCCGCAACTACACGTCAAAGCGAGTATTTTGCGTGCTCAATTATAAAATCCTACTATCAAACAATCAGTTATACCTCTAACCTCATTCTACCCTGGTAAGATAACACAAACGCTAACAAAACCGTGACGTCATAACTTTGAACTCGCCGACACAGTTACCGGGATGATCCAGTTAAAACTAACCTATGTCAGTAACTAACTGTTTTGGGGGGTCGTTAGGACGTGTTTGCCTAGCTTATTATAAGTAGTTAACTTTATGTTAAGCGTATGCATACTTATGTTAGGTTATAACTTTAATAAACTGTTTTCATTTGTGTGTCCGAGATTAACTTATCTTATCAAGCTTAAACTTGACTAATGAGGCAGCACAATTATTGCTGGGAGACCCCCAAGGGGAACACATCAATAAATAAACAAAAGAACACGCAAATACCCTTTATACACCGTGACTTTTTTTTAGTCGTCTTACAACGGCAGCCCACTTCATGTATCCAATGAATACTAAACATTCATAAAAAAAAATATAGGTATTTATGAGATTTTAATCATTTAAAAATAAAAATATTATTCAGTATTATGACGCATGACCTAGTTAAAACACCCTGTTGCGAGCGATGATCTACTGAACTCGAGCGCTGTGTAGGTATGTTCTCCCGTCTGACACTTAAACATCATTAATAGGATATTTCATAATTTAATTCTTTTTTTTTGTGCCTATTATGGCAGATTAAAAAAAAATCGTGCCTAGAGCTATTTTATATCGGGTACGTTGAGTGGACGACCTTTGTAAGACGACTAAAAAGTCACGGTGTATATCACACCTGTGGCTGTGATTCCCGAAGGGTTAGGCAGAGGTGTACCCAATAGTACAACCACATTTCGCCAGTTATGTTTAAGTGACATGTAATTGGGAGCGAGCATATTGCCATCAAACGGGCACAAATTCAGACTCCGAGGCTGCTACTGAGAAATTCCTAATGGAGAAACCCAATTACACTTTGCCCAGCCTGGGAATCGACCCCAGGACCACAAACTCAGCAGTCGCGCTTGCGACCAACGAGACAGTCATGAAGCGTATATTACAAATTTCCTTCACCTTCGGATTATAAAATAAATAATAAATTCCATTTATTTCAGGTCCAAGACCCATATAAAAAATAAAAATAAAAAATAAAAAAGAAATAGAAAAGAAAGTGTCTTACAATTGTATAACAATTCGTAATCAGGAAATTTGCTGTCAGATCTGAACCTAGCTGTTATGATTGACTGACTGTATTCACAACAGCCAATCTTATCTTGAACGGTACGCGATTTGACAGACAGGCATTTCATACTGTAAACGGTTCCGACGTTTGTTGGCCTATTAAATCTACAGTCGTCATCATTTGCTAAGCCTTTTCCTAATTATGTTTGGATCAGCTTTTAGTCTACCCGGAGCTCATCATTATCATCAGCATCTTCCAGCCCTTGTCCTGTGTTACTTGTGGTCGGCGCAACACGTTATTTTCTTCCATTCTCCTCTGTCAACCGTCACGCTATCATTTACTCCCTTTTTCCTTTATATCATTCAATCGGAGGCAGCTGAATACCAGTAATTTACATGGAGCGACTATCTGACTTCCAAACTCCATTGCAGTTAGTACTGGGTATTGGGTAACACGATACCCCTTGGATGTCAGACTTTCGGACTTCTGATTACCCGTAATGATTGCCAAAAATCTTTTGAACTTCAGCTGGGAACTGCTTTCCGAGGCATGGTCCCTCCATTTCTCGCTATGTAAAATGCGCACCCATTGACCTGGCAAGCTTTGCTTAACCTTGAATATAGACCCGTACGGCTGTTATTGTTTAGCATTTATGCGTGTGGACGGAGCTAAAGGATAGGCGTAAAGGCCGTAGTAGGTGACGTTTTGTAGTTTCTGCGGTTCTGCTTACCCCTGTTTGTATGTACACAGAATTATCCCCTGTAAAGGTTCAAATCTTAACTACCGTATGTCGGTTTAAAGCTAAACCAACCCTTCCCCGCTATCACACACCACTAGCAGATTCCTGACGCAATTAGCAAAAGATTTACAAAATAAGATAGGGCGCACAGCGGCGACATGTTGACAGGGGGATACGTTACGTGGTTTAATCTAGCTTTCTGTAATTAAACAATTGTGGAGGACTGAAAGTTTTGTTATAGAAACAAAATAATAATTTATTGTATGACTAGCTGTACCCGGCATGCGTTGCAATGCACCTTTTCCTACTGCCTAACACCAATCTACTACCTACCTAAGAACCTTCTCCTAAAAGTAACAAATAGAACAAAAAAAAAATTGGCGAAATCTGTCCAGCCGTTCATGCGTGATACCGTGACCAAGGGAAATAGAGATTAATTTTTATATATATAGATAGCCACAATGCTTAGAATTTTCCAGTGAGACAATGGGATAGCCATTCCACAAAAAATGACTTACAAACAATCCAGGTCCACCAGTTTGGGTTGTGTTTGAGCGTTATGAGTGAGTGTATTTAGATTTTTGACTCTGACGTAAACTTAGACGTTCATATGCAGGTTATCACTATTGGGAACCTTAAACCTAACATATATCCCATGTCGACAGATTGAGTATCACCGCCAACAAAGCATAGTCGCAAGACAGATAATGTCAACAAAACGACATTGTCCCCCGCACTCGGGCCGCGGGCAGGCGCCGCGGTCTTAAAATAAATTCGCAATCACGCCGTTCCGGATTACCGGCGTGTGCTGAGTTGCTGACCAAACACTAACTAATGAAACAATGTGTTGTCCCCTCCATAATCAAGGGTGGATGTCCACATTAAACGGTTAAGGGTGGGTGAGCAGTTACGACGAACGACTGCGCCATTAGTGAAAGGTAGATGTTTTGTCGGAATGACTTCGGCCGTGATTGTGGGTCGATTTTAGTCTAATCTTGTCTATCTAGCCTAGATTCTGGCCTGAATTTTAGCGTCGTACGATTTGATTTGTAGACTACAGATTTGATTTTGTTTTTGAGATTGGATCTACAAGCACTTTTTGAATAGAGCATCTACAATTCCACTAAGCTCTTGTCGGGTCTAGTTCAGCACTGAAAAACTAGCTTCAGCTATTTTATTCTTCTTCTTTACGAGTCGACTTAACTCAAATTGTATCAGACCAGTCTGATGCCATCTGCTCAGCTCTAACATTTGCTTCGCATAAATCCTACAAGGTGGTTGTGCAGCAGTAGCGAAGGGTCAATTTTTGTAAGAGGTAAGCCGGAGTACATATCTTTAATGTGATTATATTATTTGTCTATAGAATACTGACTGTGCCATTTTTCAAAGGGAAGCTGGTAGGAATCGAGTTGTGTGGAACCTTCGCCACTGTTGTGCAGGATAGGATGTAGTGTAGGGTATATCTTGCAAACACCTCCACATTTTCTTTCTGTTTGGGATGGATCGAGGATACCCCATTTTGCCAGATAGTGCCTACAGCGGCCAACCAGGGCCCTGACTCATTTAAGAGATTTCCAGATTAGCCACTGGAGTTAGTATCCAGCTTCAGCTCTGGACCGTTTACAATAAAAAAGGTTAAATCTGTCAACGTTTACTTGGAGAGTTGGAACTGTTGCTGAAAAAGAAAACCAAATTAAAGATCGCATCATTAAACAAATCGCAAGTGCGCACCCAAACTAACATTTTCCCCTGTAAATGATAGCGTTAGGAATTGGATTCGGTGGGATTTATGTGTGCGCGATTAAAGTCTGTCCCCGAGTGTGCGCCTGTGCGGACTGTCGCGTGTGTGTGCGTGGCGCTAGGGCTGCAGCTTACAAGTGGAGTTGTAAGCAATGATGGCAATCAAAATTTGACTTGATTTCAACAAATATATTGGTATGTAATCTATTCATAGGCTAACGGCAGTAATGATTATGAAATTCTCGAGTTCTTTGTTAATTTGCAACTTTAAGATTTGAAAGCTCGCTTCCTTCATCTTCTATCTTAACCATCAAGCACAACCACCAGCCCCCGTAGCATGACCACCGTAGACAAGGATTTCTTTGACGGAAGAATCGACAAAATGACAGATAGTGCAAAGAAATCTGTCATTGTGTCGACATAATCTGTCATTTTGTCGATTCTTCCGTCAAAGAAATCCTTGTCTACGGTGGTCATGCTACGGGGACTGTAGATACATTACAGTCGCTCGGGGTCGATCTTTAGGTTAAGCCGCGCTTGCCTAGGTTGCTCCGTGGATGGGTGACCATCCATTACATACCGAGCTTCCTCCGGGCCTCGGAAAGCACGTTAAGCCGTGGGTCCCGGTTGTCTATGACAGTCTTTAAAGGTAGTAGATAACCAGTCTTACCAAGGGATATTATTCGTGCTATCTGGGTTGTGGAGGTCAGATAAGCAGTCGCTCCATGTAAAATACTGGTATGCAGCTGCATCCGGTCAGACGGGAAGCCGACCACAACATAGTTGGGAAAAGGCGAGGCAGATGATGAGTACGCAGAATGCAGTCATTTAATGAAGAAGATTGAATTTACCCACACTACTCACTTTCACTTCACCACACACACACACTTCACTCTTTCTTCACTTCTTCTTCTTCACTTTTACTCACTTTCAGTTTGTAGTGCATCAATCTATGGTTATGCCAAATTGTATTAGTCGTAGTCGACAGCCCTGCGCGTGATTAAAGTCGGGACACAAGTGGGACGAGCAAGTAAATGTGTTTCAGCTCGATTTGTCCTTATTAGTGCATTGATTGCTTCGCCCTGACATACACTTATTTGGGGTTGACCTGTTCCGAAAAACAACACTAGCGTTAAACTTAATGTTACCATATATTAGAAAGAAAAAAAAAACTAAATAAATCTTAATTCAGGGCCCTAATAAACCAGCTATGCCTTTATTTATTTATTAAACACTTCTAGCACAAAGTACAGAGGCGGACTTAATACCAGTGGCGAAGGTTCCATAGAACTCGATTCCAACCGGCTTCCCTTTGAAAAATGGCACAGTCAGTATTCTATAGACAAATAATATTATCACATTAAAGATATGGAGGCCTATGTCCAGCAGTGGACGTCTTTCGGCTGAAATGATGATGAAGATGATTAAAGATACGTACTCCAGCTTACGTCTTACAAAAATTGACCCTTCGCTACTGCTTAATACCATAGGCATTTTCTACCAATCAACCTTTGGGCGATGCAGAGACAAACAGTGGTAGGTGTATATAATTATCTGAAATATGCCTTTCTCCTATGTTAAACTCACTTGGCAAAACGTATAAGGAGTTAAAACAAAATGCACGTAAATCTGATAAAAGCACCGCTCTAGCCAATATAACGACAGAGAAACATGTTGCGTTTAGTAATTCGTAAAGAAATGAAGTTTGTTTGGGTGCTTGTTAGCACTGACACATGAGCGGATGAACAGATTTCAACTTTCGCTACTTCCTAGTGTTTTAGCTGGTAGAAGTGGTGGAACAAGCTGCTTAGTAATACATCTGTCTATAGTCAGATGGAGAAGACGAAGAGGATGAGTTAAAGACGACTAACCAAAGGTATTTACAAGGCAAACGTGACTGGTAATGGCTCAAACACATAGCTATCAAATAGGCAGTGGCGAAGCTCGAAGGTACCATCAAAATCAAAATCAAAGCATAGTACTGTAGTTGCCCATTCCCTAACGTAGATCTCTATGGAGAAGAACGGGCAAGAAACTCCATGGACACTCTTTTAAATCAGAATACTTTTACAAACTCTTGGTTACATCATACATGTTGAGATGGTACATTATGTGAGAACGATGTAGCAAGATGTGTACGTTAAAAGTATCCATAGTAAACAATTCAAAAAAAAAAAAAGAAAATTCAAATAAGCCGTGGCAACCAAGAGATGACCAGTCACAACTGACAGCGCCCGTTCACGAACATGACGCATGTATCAGCACCATTCAACTCAACCATACAACTCGATTCCTACCGGCTTCTCTTTGAAAAATGGCACAGTCAGTATTCTAAAGGGTGTAACATATCCGAAAGGCACTTGTTCTCCCCGTCTTTGCGAACATTTTTTTGCTTTAGACCATACCTGGGAACCTTCTAGTTACGGAGATGTTGTGGGTCAAAGTTCCAGCTTTTTCACAAGTTTTTTTTTAAATACATGTTTTTAATGTGAGATTTTTACTTTACACACCTCCACGACCCCCGTACTATTAATCCATCCATCAGCACAATGCTTTGAGTGCTTTCCATCGAGTCCTACCGTAAAACGTGATTTTTCACCCCAAAAAAAAAAGTCGATTCCCAGAAATAATTTTTGCGTAAAGTTACTTAGTTTGATCTACAGAATGCTTGGTTGACGGCTATGTGAAGGGTCTGTTTACACCCTGTATAGACAAATATTATAATCACATTAAAGATTATGTACTCCGGCTTGCCTCGTACAAAAATTGACCCTTCGCTACTGCAATGAGGTTACTGTATTTGCATCGTTTGAGGGTTCAGCACCGGCAGCCGCCTCCCCAGCAAAGCTCGCCGTATTAGGAAGATGGGATGGCACATGCTGTTCTGCTAGTTGATTGATTTCTTTAGCTTCAGTTTAAGATAGCGAGTCTAGACTGTATTCTTAGCCATATACACACAATCCATCCATTTCGTGCGTCCATTCAATTCAATCCTTCTTCTTCGTCGTGTTGATGATTGCTTTAAATTTTAATGGGCTTCGACCAGAATTTTGCCACTTCAATAGCATTAGTAGTGGCCCCGGAGAGATCCCTCAAGGTGCAAGTGGTGTTGTACAAGAGAGCAGGACAGGAGGTGGGGCATCGTCTCAAACTCAAACTCAAAGCAATTATTTCAATTAGACCTTCACAGGCACTTTTGAATGACAAAAAAACAAAAAAACACGAAGCTACAGTCACAGTCACAAGGCGTAATAACTTGAGAAAGTACTGTAGTTGCACATTCCAAAGCGTAGATCTCTATGGAGAAGAATGGGCAAGAAACTCCATGGACACTCTTTGGAGTCGTGGACATCTGCGATTCAAGTCCTTATTCCGCAAGTTGAATGAGCTCTTTTTCTTATCACACCTATTCGTGCAATGCTACATTCTCCGCCGCTCGCAACAAATTGAAGGCATAGACAACTGAATTACAGCTCGGACTGTAGATATCCACGCCTTCGTCTGAGTTATGGTCCGAGGCGGTTCCCCACTCGATCACTGGGCCACGCCCACCGCTGGGCGACAAGCCAACATGCACCCGCAACGTGGTACCGATTTAGTTAAAGACTTCAGGAGTTTTGTGATGAAAAAAGGCAAGATTGCTTTTTGAGAAAAGGTGTGGAAGAAGGTGAGCTAGATTATCCTGATGGAATTAAGGGGTTTCATGGCATGGGCTATATTCCATAGCATACCAAATTAAGGAATGCGCTAACACGGTCTAAATTAAGCAGTGCACTGTTGCAGCAGCTGGAAGTAAAGATGTAGATACCGTCAAAATAGCAGACATGACATTGCATTTCCGTGAGCTCAAAAATGAGCACGATCGTTTGCGAAGATCCAATGTCGAGTCCTCGGTTCATATTGAACAAAAACATATATGTCTGTCTGTTTGCATCATAAAGCAACAAAACAATATTGTTATTTCCTTCTGTTGCTCGCATAGTAACTAGAGGATACCAGCTCCCGTAGCATGACCACCGTAGACAAGGAGTTCTTTGCCGGAAGAATCGACAAAATGACAGATAGTGCAAAGAAATCTGTCATTGTGTCGACACAATCTGTCATTTTTTCGATACTTCCGTCAAAGAAATCCTTGGTGGTCATGCTGCGGGGGCTGGAATTGGGTCTGCCGGCAACAAAACGTAACAAACACTGTTTTAAGCTTTCACGGTTTACAACTAAACTTATACTGTCACTTACGGGATATCTTCCGTGATTGTTCATTATTTTGAGCTCCCGATATTTCGGCGCTGTTGCAAGTGCCATGATCGCGGGGGCAATCACGGAAGATATCCCGTAAGTGACAGTATAAGTTTAAAACGTAACAACCTAAGAACTCTCAACAGGAACAACTTAATTAAAACATCACTCTCAAGAAAGAAAATTAAAAACAAACATTGTAATAAAACCTCAAAAGAGAATAATATCCGGAATCTTCTCATAACTATATTTGTCACCAATAATACACTTCCTAAAGGAATCCAAAGGAACGAGCGTCCCTTTGATGCGACATGAAAAAACCTAAATCTATGGGAAAAGTCCGCCTTTGATAAAGAATCATACGATTTTGAGTCTTACTGTACCAAGTTACCGTCCAAATTCGTAGAGGGATACGCTAATTTTAGTTTACAAAAAGAAATCTGTCACTTTTTCTTTGAAAGTCGACGACTTTTGATCGAATGAACGTAACTAAGATTGTTGTATTTGGATAAGAATAATATTTCAATGGTGTCAAAATGTGTTTCATGTAACTAGTTTTTTCAGTCCTTTTTATAATTGGATATAATGGAGCAAATATGCTCTAAAAGGTTGTTCCGTACAAAATTTTTAAAATAAAAGGAGGAGACACCATCTTTCAAGATTATTCGGTAATCTTAGATGGAACCGCCAATACTGTACAGCAGTAGCGAAGGGTCAAATTTAGTCAGAGGTAAGCCGGAGTACATATATTTAATGTGACTATATTATTTGCCCATAGAAAACTGACTGTGCCATTTTTCAAAGGGAATCCGGTAGGAATCGAGTTGTATGGAACCTTCGCCACTGCTGTACAGAACAGAACGGATGTAGACAGTGGAGTCAGAATTCAGAAATCGGCTGTCATTAATCATTAATTACAAATGAACATCTACTTTTAGTTAAATACTAATAGTAGTATTCATTCATTAGTCATATCCACATTTATAAATTCCAAGTACATATCCCCAACACATACGTTATTCGGCTCTTTAAAAACGTCATCGAATTTTGTTTCAGAAAGTAATGGAGTCGCCTTAATATTAATAATTAAGTATTAATTTAAATAAAAGTTTCTCCATTTTATTCTATGCTCATTAAAATGTGTTATTAAGAATGCTAATGCCTAGAATTAATCAGAAAGTCAGTACCTCAAAATCCATACTTAGATCATGAATTCGTAACTGTCAGTAATGTCAGTCTATACATGGTAGAAGGGACACCGCCGCTAACACGGTTACCACGTATTCAGTACATCATTCTGAACAGAACCAAAAAACAAAAAATCGGTTGTCTGTAAAGTCGGTTTACTGACGATAGTTGAACGTGACAACGTCATAAGAAAATACTGATGGAATGGTTGCATTTTTCAAAAAATGAATGAGCGTTGAGCAATTGTTTTATGGAACGCCTCAGAGCGAGGTAACGCCTCATTTTTTCGTGCGTGCAGCCGGCTCCATCGAATTATAAGACGTTGTCACGAAAAAAAAAAATTCTGTTATTAAAAAAAAAAACAGCTATTTTCTACAAAACCGCAATTTCTACAGGTTCAAAATGTATGGAACAGCAAATTTTTTCCAGAAATATGTACTGAATACGTGGTAACAGCGTCGGTGTGCTTTCAACCCTGTGTGTCTCACAACCTTTTCGCGACTAAAGCATTGCACAAGCACTGAGCATTTCACAGACTAAAGATCTTTAAATGATCGGAGCATACTTAAACGTTTGAGTACCAAACGCACGCGTCTGACATAACCTTTAATACATAATTAGCTTATCTTCTCAAGAGCAAACATTTCTCTGAGCACTGCTCATTGCTGGCTAATTCTCACATCATCTTCGCCTTATTGTAGTTATCCGCGGTAAGAATATAGGTCTTGTTCAGGGAAGCAGCGCAGGCGACGGGGCGGTAGCGGGAGCGATTAGAGCAAAAATGATCAAGTTACTTTTGGCATTTGGGACTGCATTACGTTTTGTTGAGTTTCTGCGTTGATTTTTCATCGTCGAAGTAACCAAGTAAGTAAGGTAAGTAGCCTTTTCCCAACTCTGTTGGGGTCGGCTTCTAGGCTAATTGGATGTCGAATCGGATTTGGAGCTGAATACCAGTACTTTACATGGAGCAACTGCTTATCGGACTTTCTGGGTTTGGTTGCTGTACCTAAATCACGCCAGAGTAGCATTCGTTGCATTGACCTTGCAAAAGGCGACTCGCTCGTCGCATGTATGTGTGCAGATAGGAGTGTTCAGATGCGTTATCTGCAATAAATGCCAAATGCTTCCTAGGGCATATGTTTCACCAATGTTAAACGACTGCTTTGATACTGTCTGATGTATTCGATATTTAGGACGTAGTTTTCCATGTCACTTCACTATGAACACAAACGCTGGTTTCATAAACAAGCTTATTACACCCGCTCCCGCTTCGCAACCCGCTTAAGCTCCTCACCCTGGACGAAGCCATACGCTTAGCAATTTCACTTGATACCACGTCCGCGGGAAGAAAATTACCGGCTAATGCGTACTTACATTTGTGTGTAGTTCGGGAAATTAATAACGGAGAACCTATGTGGGTTTGGTGCTTTGTGGATTAGGATTTGGTAAAGATATGCAAAGAGAATTAACTAACAGTGATTGCTATTTGGGAGTGGTTGTTTTGTAAAAAATCCGATTAGGTTTTCTCAAGACTGCTATAACTGTCTCCAACGACTTTTTTGCATTATCGCCATTCGCCGGTCAGCTAGATTAGTTCGTTGGATTGACGATATCGTCAAAGTCGCGGGAAACACCGGAATGCAGGACCCATTGGAACGGGAAGTGCTGCAGAGGAGGAGGAGGAGGAGGCCTATACCCAGAGCAGTGAGTGATTCAGAGAAGGCGAGTTTTTAATACCCAGAGTGCCAGTGGCGGTACTTCCATAGAACCCCAAAAGCCTGGCTTGCGTTAAATAAATTAAATATACGAGACGTACCTACACGTCTAACATCATAATAACATCAGCTGATTCTACAACGCGGCAAACGCAGCGTAATGCGATGCGAGGTTGTCAGCTTTACACACAACTGTATTAATCCACAGAAATTATTTTAAATTCGCGCGACGTTGCCAAATAGTCGGTAGTGACCCAGTGCTACTAGCGCTTTCTCTGTCACACTCACTGGCTTTAATGTGGCTTCTGACCTCTCACTTACACTCCTTGCAAATCGTTCCTTTTGTCCGTAGGTACAATTCGAAATATGTATCGAATTTAAAGCAAGGCTTTTTTTTGAATGTGTGCGTGTAAGTCAGTGTAACTTTGAGAGTGAATGTGTGATGCGCATATTGTTCGCGCAGATTTTGCTAGAAGTAAACACAATGATTTAAAATCAGTTCAGATTTGTATTGAGAGATTACTACTGGTGCATTTCTTTTTTGTGATTTTATTTTTTCAATTTCTTGTGATTTAAAGTGTTGTGATTAGTTTTTGCTGTAATTAACGTTGTTTAGTAGTGATTATAGTTTTTTTTTACACTAAAATGAATTCGGAAATGCATGCAATTGTTCCTTGTGATGGATTAAAGTGTTTGAAATCGGTACTGGGCAAGGTAAATACTTTAAGTAATACAATCTGGTAACTTCACCAAAACCTACTCCTGATTTGAATATTTCTCATAAAGCTAAAAACTATAATAGGCATTTTAGTCGATCAGCGTACAGTTTTCAATGTCTGGTCGGCTGCTCTCATTTAAACAATTTTTTCTGTTGGCCTTGCATATTTTTCTCTAATGATAAGAATGCTTGGAGTGCATGCAAGGCAAGAGCGGCTTTCCGAATTATCGACAATTGCCATAGAAAAACAGCTGTTGGTAGAATTAAAACGTTCACCAACATTTTATGCTGATGTAATAAAACAATTTTTACAGAAAGATAGAGCTTTTGATTTAGAATACAGAAAGTAATTAAAGTATGTTTTATTATACATTGAAGTGTTACAATAAAAGCATGAACCAAAATCATTTACTCAAACGAATTGACAACAAACGGCTTTTATCAAAGCCACTGGAGGTATGTTATTGCTGATATGTATCTTTAAATCTATCTAGTAATACCATGCCTACTGTGTGCTTTGTTGTTTGTCATCTGTCCGTGGTAAAGAAGTGAAGAATGAAGAGTTATGGCTGTTTACATTGTGAGTAATTCCAAACATTTTCATTAATAATTTGTAGTTAGAAACCAATTGATTATTTGTGCGCCATCTGTAGCAAAAGCGAGGGAAATCTTACGAATTGACTCGAAGAGTTCAGTTGTTACATTTAAGTCAATAGATGGCTCTTATATCATTTACCTATTTTGTTAAGGGATATAAAATACGAAAAGTTAATGATCACTATTTGTATTTTTATATTTAGGCATATTTAAATTAAATAATAGGAAAATAAAACCGGCGTTATTAAAAACCAATGTCAGAACTCAGAACAGAGAGCGGAACTTAGAGCCCCAAGTATCGTCAGTTCTTTTGGGCTTTGCCTCAATTTCATTATGGGCACGCCACTGCAGAGTGCACCTTGCAGACGATTTCCGGAGTTTAATTACTAGACAACCTTTCAGACTCATCGTCATCATTTCAACCAAAAGACGTCCACTGCTGGACATAGGCCTCCCCCAAGTTTCGTCACATTGACCGGTCCCGTGCGACTCGCATCCAGCGGATCCCTGCAACCTTCACCAGGTCATCGGTCCACCTAGTGGGAGGCCTTCCAACGCAACGTCTTCCTTTCAGACTACAAGTGACAAATTACAAATCAACAACAACATCAGTACAAATCAACTATCAACGTACTGTACGTTGATAGTTGATTGAAAAATGTGCAAACCATGACAAATTAAAGACACCTTTTTATCCTTATACTGCAGATACAAATTGGCACGAACAAAGACAAAAAACTTACAGACAAAAAAATCTTTAGACGCAACACGACTCCACAGTTTCTCTCTGTCGCCACATGGCGCGCACATGTCTTCAAAAACCGAGCTACGTTTCAGGAAACATGAATGAAACATTAATAGTTTCCTACTTAATACTAGCATTATAATTTTAAATCGCATCGTGATTCATTGGGACTTTCTGGGAAATTCTTTTCATAGTTTTTCCTTTTGAGAATTGGATGAAAATGTGTTACGCTGTTTCTGATGAAGATGGTCATCAATCTTTTTATATTATTTTTTATGCCCGTTTTCATTAACACAAGGCGTTACTTATTTTAAGAATCCTATCCTAACTCATATTACATGGTTGGTCGGTGGATGGGTGACCGCCCATTACATACCGAGTTTCATCCGTGCCTCGGAAAGCACGTTAAGCCGTTGGTCCCGGCTGTCATTTGTAGGTCTTTGACAGTCGTTATGTAGTCAGTGGTCCAAAAAGTCTGACAACCAGTCTTACCAAGGGGGGTTCGTACCCAGTACTAACTGGGTTGTGGAGGTTAAACAGGCAGTCGCTCCATGTAAAATACTGGTATTCAGCTGCATCCAGTTAGACTGGAAGCCGACCCCAATATAGTTGGGAAAAGGCTAGGCAGATGATGATAGCTCCTAGTTGTTAAACCAGTACAATAAAAAACGCATTCAAATTCTCAAGCTACCGTCACAAAAAAAAAAAGCACAAGAGATAACGTTTTTAATTAAATTAATAGTGTTTTCTTAAGAGATATCCGGCGTTATCTTTATCTCGAGATTAGACGCACTTACGTATACACGGCACTGGCATTACGACTGATAAGCTGATAATATATTACCGATATCTAGAAGTACTGGGAATACTGATTCTCTGTGGTGCAAAAGAAGTTGGGAGTGTAAGTTTTTAAAGAAATGTTCGGGGAATACCGCACTTACCGACAAGGAATCGATTGAGCCAAAAAGAGCTTTATATATCTTACTTATACTTTCGTTTATTCATTTACAGTACTTACTTCTTACATTTTTAAATATTCCTTAAAATATCAATTTGAAAAAAAAAAAACATTTAAAAATATAAAATTGTAGCCCACCGGTATCGGGAGCAGCGTCAAAGCTACCGGCGGTCAAGGCTCCAGAGAGAGAAACCTCCTAACAACACGAGATCGGCACAATGATCGCTGAGTCCACATCCCACATGTCGACAACCTCGTAAGCCAAGTCAAGATACTTGATTTTTATTACTTTATTTACTTATACTTACTATTAAGCTAGATCAAAAGTAAAAGCAACTTAAAAAAAGTTTTGTACAAGGCAGATGCGAGTCGAAATGATTGGACGCCCTAGGGCTTACACCTTAATGGTGATGATCTTCAGAAAGTTCAGATGCGCAGTACTCGCAAGCACCGTGTATGATCAGGTGTATGAGCGTTGACGAGTTCTGTTTCTGCCCATACCCATGGGAAAATCGCTAAGTTTATGTTTACTTATATATCTATACATATTAAAATTAATCCCTATTTCCCTTGGTCACGGCATCACGCGTGAAGTGCTGGACCGATTTCACTAATTTCTTTTTTGTTGTGTTTGTTATTGTCAGGAGAAGGTTCTTAGGTAGGTAGTGGGTAGGCAGTGGGTAGGCAGTGGGTAGGTAGTGGGTAGGTAGTACGAAAAGGTGCATTGCAACGCATGCCGGGAACAGCAGTCAGCAGCAGCAGCCAGCAGCAGTCTTATATAAAAAATGAATAAATTGTTTTGACATTAAAAAACTTACATCTTTTACGATATTAATCGGAACTACATTAATTAATAAAGTATTGACGTAAACTTACGAAATGTCACTTGTAAGCCTGGTAATACTGCGCTCTATAATTTATGGCCGCTGTCATAATTAATCTGTGGTTACCTCACGCGACATTTTAATAATTTTCACTTTCGTGACCTATACTGAAAGAGTATTTAATTTTCGATACCTGTGGATTTTGGGCATTAAATGCTATGCATTATTTATTTATTACTGCTTAATGATTCACAAGGCAGAAACTCAGATTATTTATAAAGATGGATGCATACATTTATTTATTTTTATTATGTTTACAGTTTTTGCAAAGTTGAAGTGGGGACTGGACATGGTTGCCGCGAGCCCAAAAAGCTGTGAACCAAAATAGCCACTATGTCCGGCCTGACACAGAGGCAGACCTTGTCGAAGATGGCGGGAGGAGCTGGACAAAACAAACAATGGTCCACATCAGTCCATGCCCGTCTGGGTTAATATGGATCATTATTCTTTATTTCAGACAGATTTAAAAAATCAGGCAAGTTTCTAAGAGTTTTATATTTTTTCCGAAAGGTTGACACAAGTTTTTCGGAAGCTTACGTCACTTACAATCTTTCAATTCCATTTCCAACTACATAGTTAAGATAAGATTTTAGTGACCATAGAGTTAGATAAACTGACATTCTATCACCGGCGACGATGAATGAAAAGTCCAATGTGTATGGGACTGACATAAACGTTGCCCCACACTAGGAATTTCTCCTGTATCGTGGGTGCGTTTACAAACATTTAAACTCACATACACAAAAAGCCAGACCCGGGACAACTACCTGTAGGTCATACAAATATTTGTTCCGTGCGGGGATCGAACCCGCGACACGCAGCGCAGCAGTCAATCGCTCAGCCACTGCGCCAACCGTGCCGTCAAATAAACTATCTAATTGCTTATTTAAATTGATCGATTGATAACAAAATAAAGGATTGATTGATTGAAATCCCGTTGAAAGTTTGTGTACAAAGACGAAAGTCTATATCACACTAGATTGATTATATTTTATTTTTGAATTGTTTACTATGGACACTTTTAACGTACACATCTTGCTACATCGTTCTCACATAATGTACCATCTCAACATGAATGATGTAACCAAGAGTTTGTAAAAGTATTCTGATTTAAAAGAGTTTCCATGGAGTTTCTTGCCCGTTCTTCTCCATAGAGATCTACGTTAGGGAATGGGCAACTACAGTACTTTCACAGTTTTTATGCCTTGTGACTGGGACTGTAGCTATTATTGTCTTTGTTTCGACAATTCAAAAGTGCCTGTAACTGGCCTATTTGAAATAAATGCTCTGATTTTGACTATTTCACAACATAGTCATATCGATGTATAGGATGGGATGCTATCATAACTTTCGTGGGACACGACTCCATTTTTCAAGAGGACCAAGACGTAACTTTATTCCCCGAACTTAAATTCAAAATGGGTCAATCGGTCAAACCACCTGAGTTCACCAAAAGTAAATGACAGCGCAAGTACCACTTAACCTAAAACCATTTTGAAAAATTAACTTCCCGAACCGATAATCAGTCATCGTTTCGCGCCGTCACGTCCTATCCACCGCTAATTCGCGCCAAAACCTTCCCGTCATTTATTGACGTCAAAACAAACGGGAGAGAAATAAAAATTAAAAGTCCCCCACAGGCCCACAGCTAAGAATGTCTCCGCCAATGAGAGTGGCATAAATAATCAGCGGGAGAACGTCTCGGCAAATTACCCAGAACGGGCGGGTTGGAAATTGATGGCAACACTGAAATAAGTGCGCCATGTCAACTATGTTGGCTGTCGGCGCGCTTGCCTTTGCCTTATTTTTTTTTCGTCTGTAATGATTCGAGTGGCGCGTTCTAAATTGGTTCTATTGTAATTATGGCGGCCATTTTATTTATGGTCGCTTGTTTATGTTTTATCCTTTTTTTTGAGGTCATGTCTCCTTTGCTGGACTAGAGCACAGTACGAAGATAACCAGTAATCCAACTACATTTCTTTCTAAGTTTATTTCGCTTTTATTAAGTTGGCTAACTTGAGCTTATACTGTCACTTACGGGATATCTTCCGTGATTGTTCATTATTTTGAGCCTTTGTTAACCGTGAAAGCTTAAACCAGTGGCTAACTTGAGGTTGGAAAGATCCCTCTGTACAACATTTTTTTTTAAAACAAACCTAATGTTATATAATTTCAATAGGGATGTTTCCTGAAAAAATCTGATTAGTCCGTCAGATGGATTTCCAAAAAATATTGGACACGCATTTTTTCTTTTTTCACGACAACTAAAAATGAAAACGATACAGTGCGTCGAAAACTCGTGTGACGTCATACTTGTAAGTAAAGTGTACTGACTTTTTACCGAAAAGAAACGTCACACGCCCCCACTCATGATCTTTGTTGCGTTTTATCTTCGTCAATTTTTATTGATTTGATAAAACAAAAAATACGTTTCCAATATTTTTCGATAATCTAGCTGACGGACTAAATAGAATCATGTTTTTTTTACACAGGATACATCCCTATTGTTGTGGTCTAATTTTCGCCGCGTTAATATCACGAGAACGTCCCAATGTGACAAATAGGACATTCTTATTCAGATCCAACCGGATTGTAGGATAGTAAGCAAGACCATACTACTAAAAGTCCTTTCATTGCATTTCCGTAAGCTCAAAAATGAGCACGATCGTTTGCGAAGATCCAATGTCGAGTCCTCGGTTCATATTGAACAAAAACATATATGTCTGTCTGTTTGCATCATAAAGCAACAAAACAATATTGTGATATCCTTCTGTTGCTCGCATAGTAACTAGAGGATACCTGGAATCACTACATAGTATAAAACAAAGTCGCTTCCTGCTGTCTGTCTGTCCCTATGTATGCTCAGATCTTTAAAACTATGCAACAGATTTTGATGCGGTTTTCAGCAATAGATAGAGTGATTCAAGAGGAAGGTTTATATGTATATTAAGGGTGTAAATAGACACTTAACATAACCGAAAGGCACTTGTTCTCCCCGTCTATGCGATCATTTTTTTGTTCTAGACCATACCTGGGAACCTTCTAGTTATGGAGATATTGGGGGTCAAAGTTGCAACTTTTTCACAAGTTTTTTTTTAAATACATGTTTTTAATGTACATTTGTACTTTACAAACCTCCACGACCCCCGTACTATTCAATCCATCCATCAGCACAATGCTTTGAGTGCTTCCCATCGAGTCCTACCGTAAAACATGATTTTTCACCCCAAAAAAATAGTCGATTCCCAGCAATAATTTTTGCGTAAAGTTTCTTAGTTTGATGTACAGAATGCTTGGTTGACGGCTATGTGAAGGGTCTGTTTACACCCAATATATACCAATATATACATATATTGCACCCGTGCGAAGCCGGGTAAGGTCGCTAGTTTCCTATAATATGAATTCACACGCCACTGGACATTTCCGCCCCGCAGACTTTCCAATGTTTCACCGAATACAGTCCTTTCTTCTGTCTGATTGGACAGCTTCATTATATTATTTAAATAGCCCTATTCATTACACTGGAAAATTGTACTCTGTGTATAGAAGTGTCTAAGGCCGACATCTGTATTCGTTACTTGGCTTGGACTACTGGCTAATCGTTATTTTTGTAAGAGAGAGACGAAGAAGAGCCTATTTGACGATGTCCGAATAGCCACTACTTAGTGAATAAATTAAAAAATGGAACGGAATTTGTATGACAAGTTAACGGGAACTTAATCGCAGGTGGTGAAACTGGCCCTAAGTCAAAGCATTCGACAAGTTACGTTTATAGCTCTCAGCCTAAGATGGGTTGCATTGCAGGCCGAACGGAGAAAAGACAGCATTGACCATCGGGCTCGCTCCCATAGATAATTTCGAACCATAGTGTCATTCTCCAAACATCACGTTCGAAATTCGAACGGTGTCTCGTTGTGAATCCGCGATGATTTACTTTAAAACAAATGAGTTTGCTTTCGAATTGTGTGCGCTCACTTGAGTGAGGTGAACTAGTGAACGCAAGAGAATAGCACCTTACATTGTTAGACTGACTGATTTAGCAGTAGCAACATTGTAACCTTCATAAATACGTTCTCCGAGTTACTTGAAGCTCGATAACCCCTAAGGAGTAAATATCAAGTTACAAATTAATCCCGTACTATGTTTTACAAATTAGATAAAAACCCATTTTGGGCGAATCCCCAGGGTTGTGTCGTGTCTGAAAAATTCAGTTGAGTTCTAGAGAAACGGGTGAAAAACTCTGTCAAGAATGAAGATCTCATGTCCCTGAAGGCTGTATGGATCTTCAGAATTAATAAAATATTATTTTTAGCTTCGATACAGTTTTAAAATATTTTATTCGTATAGAAGCACAAAGTGACTGACAAAATCTATATTTTACAAGGCAGAGTGGACGCTCTACAAGGACATACACTGACTTTATTGGTGAGGTGCTTCAAAAAGATCAGACCATGGTCGTGGACAAAGCAAAAGGAGTATGTGCACAGCAGGTGGGTCTTGTATGTCCTGCCTACCCCCATGGAGCATGGAGTTTATGTATGCAAGTGCAACGTATGACGTGCAGTCGTGAACGAAGACGTCACTTCAAAACAGCAATGCATTACACAGAATATTTATTAAACACTAGCTGTACCCGGCATGCGTTGCAATACACCTTTTCCTACTACCTACCCACTACCTACCTACTACCCACCTACTACCTAAGAACCTTCTCCTGACAGTAAAAAAAACAACAAAAAAAAATAATTGCGCAATCGGTCCAGCCGTTCATGCGTGATGCCGTGACCAAGGGAAATAGAGATTCATTTTTATATATGCATATAGATTATTATATGAAAGAAACTGTAACTAAATATCGCAAAATATAACAATAGCTGTACGAATAAAACGCTTAAATACTTTCAAAGGCTTTTCTTCTTAAAAATGAAGTAGCTATAACAGTGTTTTATGGTAAGCTTTAATACTGCAAATCGAAACACCCCGTAAACCATGATTCACTTCCTAATTAGAAACGACTTACAAACTTCTAATTTAAGACACTCTTAAAACCCAAACACACGGAACCATTCATAAATTCAAATTCACAATGACATCCCTAAACCGGATAGATCCAGTTTGCACTCGAAAAAACCGCCCCTCGCCAGTTTTGACATAAATAAGGGCATGTAAGCCGGTTATTAAGTTAAAGTAAATAACTTGAAACTGTCCCTAGGAAGTCTTAAGGCGAAGATGATAATAAATTCTGGTCCCAGCAGTGGTAATGAATCAATTGGACAAAGACGGTGGAGCGGCTTTAGTAGTAGTAAAATTTGTAATAGGCAATTTGTGATAGAGATGTTACAGAAAAGAGTTCGGGTTCATATTTATTGGAGAAGGTTTTTTTGGGGAAGAAGTGGCCAGGAAATATTTATTAGCTGTGTTCGATCTAGTCGGTGAAACACGTTTGATTACGTGTAGGAGAGTGGTAGATTTTGCCGTGTGGCTTTTTAACAAAAAAAAATAGATGGTTGCAAATAATTTAAGCATGTCGATTGTCAGCTCTTGCCAAAAATCATCATCATTCTCCTGCCCCTATCGCAATTCATTTGTGGTCGGCGCAGCATGTCTTCTTCTTCCACACTTCTCTATTACTCGTCATCTCATCAGTCACCTTCTTTCTTGCCATATTATCCTTCACACAGTCCATCCATCGTTTCTTTGGTCTTCCTCTACTCTTATACCCATCCACATTTTTACTCAAAACTTTCCTCACGACATTTTCCTCATTCCTCCAATACTAACAAAACGATGTTTTGTTATCGATGGTAGGTCGCAAAAAAAACATCGCATTCTCCGACAGTAAAACTGAAACCTTCAATCGAATATTTCCCAACTGATTGATTATTCCCCAAAGTTTAAGTAAAAATAAACAAAAATAAACATGCAACACTCCACTCCATTCGTTCCTGTCCTTTTAAACTGCATTTTAAACTCAACGGATTTATTTTAAAGTTATTTCCATAAACGTTCCACTCGACAACTCTATTAAGACCCCTGTAACCTTCAATTTTGTACCTTAACCCCTTGTAATAAGGACTGAAAATAATATTTTGGTGACATGCAATAAGTTTGTGTAAATTCACGAAGTACGTAAACTATATTTTCATGTATCATTAATATTAAAAGTTTCTGTGTACGTGTGTATTTCAATTTTAAGTTGGCAACACCGTGTGTGCGGAGAGGTTTTGGTCATTAGGTACTATTACACTTTCCTTGCAAAATTAACTTTATTCTTATGGGAATACGACACTATGAGATTTATATATTTATTTACAGTTTTAGTAAAATCATTTACTTATTTGTTATCGAAGTTTGCTCTTGGTATGTGAAATTTTGAATCTGTTGGATGCGGAGGAATGCGGAAAATGTCGTGAGGAAAGTTTTGAGTAAAAATGTGGATGGGTATAAGAGTAGAGGAAGACCAAAGAAACGATGGATGGACTGTGTGAAGGATAATATGGCAAGAAAAAGGGTGTCTGATGAGATGACGAGTAATAGAGAAGTATGGAAGAAGACATGCTGCGCCGACCCTTAAATAAATTGAGATAAGGGCAGGAGAATGATGAAGTGTCATTTTGAAAACTTTCACTTTTACTAAGAAAATAGGCGTAAATTAACCCCTCCCCCTTAACTCCGACGACAGTACCGAAAATTTTGGATAAAATACAAAAAATGGTTCTTTGCGTACAGGTAAACCTATAAGAAAGCTATAACAACAAATAATAAAAATTAAGGAGACTCGTCTACTACGATGGTACAAGAACCCTTCATGCGCGAGTCGGATCCGCACATGGCCGGTTTTTTCGATAACATCTTTTTGCAGCTAACTGTATTTATGATACCCATATAAGCACTAGTTTATTTAATTTGTTTTACTAATACACGTTGCTTTTAAAACCCTTGTTTGATCTGCCTAGCCTTTTCCCAACTATATTGGGGTCGGCTTCCAGTCTAACCGGATGCAGCTGGATTCCAGTATTTTACATGGAGCGACTGCCTATCTGACCTCCACAACCCAGTTAGTACTAGGTAATACGATACCCCTTGGTAAGACTGGTTGTCAGACTTTTTGGGCCACTGACTACCTATAACGACTGACAAAGATCTACAAATGACACCCGGGACCAACGGCTTATCGTGCTTTCCGAGGCACGGAGGAAACTCGGTATGTAATGGGTGGTCACCCATCTACAGACCAACCTAGGCAAGCACGGCTTAACCTAAAGATCGACCCGAGCGGCTGTTATTATTTAGCCACGAGCTCCTTTTAAAACGCTTGTTATTTCATATAAATAAAAAATGCGTGCGTGCGTGAGTCAAGTTTAAGAACACAATTGCATAGCTGTTTCAGTTTTAATCAGTCTAAATGACTGGGCCGTTTTCGAGCAGGTTTAACCGGAAGGCGAATCATTATTCTGAACTGATAGTTACGGGTATTATTGCCATGAATTCATTTCCTAGAAATCGAACTGATGCTAAGCTTAGCTATAAAATAAGCTTGATTCTAGCAAAAATAAATCTATTTTTTATACCATGAGTGATATGAGGAGCTCGTAGCTAAATTATAACAGCCGCTCGGGCCGATCTTTAGGTTAAGCCGTGCTTGCCTAGGTTGGTCTGTGGATGGGTGACCGCCCATTACATACAGAGTTTCCTCCGTGCCTCGGAAAGCACGTTAAGCCGTTGGTCCCGGCTGTCATTTATAGATCTTTGACGGTCGTTAGGTAGTCAGTGGCCCAAAAAGTCTGACAACCAGTCTTACCAAGGGGTATCGTATTACCCAGTACTAACAGGGTTGTGGAGGTCAGATAGGCAGTCGCTCCATGTAAAACACTGGTAATCAGCTGCGTCCGGTTAGACTGGAAGCCCACCCCAATATAGTTGGGAAAAGGCTAGGCAGATGATGAGTGATATGATAACTTTACAACTTCTTAGAATGTGCATTGTACAGGACACCAGGAAATTCTCATTAAATGACAATTTTTTTTTTTAGTCCATCTATTTTACAAAACTCCAATCTTCATAGTGCCATGATATCGCAATAAACATCCGAATCAATAACACAGACAGAAAAAAAGTAAAAATCTCATTTGGATGAGCGTTCTATTTTTAAATCGTTTAACTGTCAACTGTCAAACTCGATGACAGATGGCGCCAGGCACGAGTGGAGTAAGGGGGTGTTCACAACGAAGACATTACAGATGGTAATTTATGCTTGTCGGATGTGACTTAGTTCAATGGAGAAACACTTTTAAGTCCTAATTGTGACGTGTAAGTACTGACACACATAACGTTATCTTATGGTGCCAGAACTAATGGGAGCCGCTACAGAATAAAGCCTGGCTGAATTCTATTTCTACTTATCTTTCTAGAAGATGTGTTTACTTCGGTGCGTCCAAGACAATTCTGCCTCAAGCGATTGGCGCTTTCTATAATTTAAAAACTTAACATGTGCTTAATTTGCATGACTTATATCGATTCCTACCAAAATCATTTGTTCTACCAGGCTCGAGGAACTTCGAAACCAAGAGTACAAACCTAACGCTCAGCAGTCTTCACAACTCTATAAAAAAAAAACAGAATAAACGAGCAAAATAAAAACATGTTTCCAGGGATTACATTTCACCGACGCGTCGCAAAATACCACAGCAAGTCACTAGCCGTGTCGCATTGCCACCATCTCGTGACCCTGAGCCAAGCCAGTTTTCTGTAAGTACATTTCTAAGTCCAGGGATTTGCGGCCGCCATACCACCCGAGATTAACCGAACATTGCCGAACAGGCACGTTTCGCCTATTACGAACGCCGAACGGTAACCGTTTTAAATATGGCGGCCGGCAGTTCGACGTTTCATTTTTTTTAGGGTTCCGTAACCAAAACGTGCGAAGAGAACATTATTACTACGGCTCCGCTGTCTGTCCGTCTGTCATAGGACTGAATCTTATATATTTTTTACTATAATAAGTAGACACTTGAAATTTTCACAAAATTACTATGGCTGCTGTAAAAACAAACAATAAAAATAAGATGAAAGGGGGTTCCCATACAATAAATGTGTTTAATATTGTACAGTGGTACGGAACCGTTAGTGACCAAGTCCGACTCGCACTTGGCGGGTTTTTTATTTTTTTATTTGTACGCAATGGAGTATTGCTGTAGACAGATAGTTTTATTTTTATCTAAAGGTTAATGGGAATTTATTATGACAAGTCGAAGCGGTTGAAGAAATATGAAATAGTTATAATTTTAACTTAGCTTAGTAGAATATGAAAGTGGCTTTACTGGCTTAACATCAAATGAGACCAGACTTCGACTACTCTTGTTGATCATACCTCCCTTCCAATCAAATCTTCTAGCTGATAGTTGTTTTGTTGGTCAACAAATAATTGCAAAATATTTTAACTTCTGTAACACCAGTATTAGTCTTATCAATATGATCTGCGAAATCTCATTTATAGTGATTTGATTAGCTGGTGGGTATTTTGATCAACTGATCACTGACTAGCATTCCAAAAAGACTTAAGCTGGATATACAACGGAGTGGGAAGCGGTCGCCTCCTTCTGCGAAGCAGTCATGTTCGCGAAGGAGGAGGCGGGCCGCGTGAGGGACAGGACAGCGTTTATGGAAACAAGCATGTCATAGAAACATAAATTCGACATCCACCAACCCGAGGCTCGGAGGGCTGGGGAGGAAGACTACGACTCGGACTCCCTCACAGAGACGAGGCCTGTTATTCTAGCCTGCTGACGACACAAGCACAGAGACTGAAGCTCCCGTCTTATTCTAAGCCCCGGTGCCACAGTGACCCGACACTCGGAATACAAGACACAACAAAACATGTGGTTCCCAAATTATCCTAGGCTGATAAAACTTTCGATTTTCCTAAATCATGTAATTGTATTTAGGTCGGTTCACCCTACAGCAGTGACGAAGGTTCCATAGAACTCGATTCCTACCGGCTTCCCTTTGAAAAATGGCATAGCCAGTATTCTATAGACAAATAATAATTATATTTTTTAATGTTTTTTATATTGTTTTTTCTAAGGAATATTTAAAAATGTAAATAATTTGTAAATATATAAATAAAGGAAATTATAATCACATTAAAGATAATGTACTCCGGCTTACCTCTTACAAAAATTGACCCTTCGCCACTGCCCTACAGGACATATTTTTGATGTTGCCAGCTTAAAAAACTTAACCATGACCTTCCCCAACACGTCTTTCTAAACACTTCTAACCTTCAGCTCTTTATAACCATTCGTTAATGAACGTTCAAAGACAATAGCGCTTGGATGAGTATCGAATGTCAATGATATCTTCATCCTAATTAATGAGAGGGTCGCGGACGTCATGTGTCATCACGGGCGACAGATATACGGACGTTTTGAAATGGAACGGGTTGTGAGTAGGGTGGCCAGGCGTTGGGAGTCACATGAAATTCTTCAACAAAAAAAATCTAACCTTAGTTTTTGCACTTTTTACTGATTTTTTTTGGAAGTGGGTTATATTTTATGCAAAATATTTTGTTTTAACTTTTCAAGGATTTTCTATAGTCAATGAAGAAGAATATTGTATTGCTGCGCCGAACTTTAATAAATTGGAATAAGGGCAGATAAGTCGCAACTACACGACAGCACAGAATCGGGATGGCATGTTATTATAAAAGAGGCTTATGTGCAGCAGTGAGTAGAAAATCTGAAAATTTTGCAAGAGCATTCTACAGACTTTACTTCACCTCTTATATTATCCGAAGGAATTGCAAATAAGTAAGGAGCAAATCATCATCAGCCTGTGAACTGCTATCAGTTCACATGCTGGACATAGGCCTCTCCAATCGGAAGTCATTCATCTCTAATATTAGCCACTCCAATCCCACGTAGTAAGTGGATACTGTCATATTTTTCCTGCCCTTCAAATCCTCCACCACATGGTCACCCTATCCCTGCTGTAGACACGAACCCGCTAAACGTTTGAGAGCTTAATTTATTGACTGCCGCCCGTCACACCGTCACACCACGGATTTATATTTAAAACTCCAAATACGAAGCCCTGTGGACTACGCTGTTGTATTTTTAGGTTTATGGGGTGAGCAGAACTGTTGGTAACGAAGTTGCTAAACTTCAGAGTACACAATAGCAATTAGAAGTTAGTTATTATTAGTTATTAGTTGTTGAACTAGCTGTTGTAATCCTATGAACATGCTTTGATCGGTGATGATATCACGACTGTAAGCAGTATAGTAGTTTTTTGAGGAGCTCGTGGCTAAATAATAACAGCCGCTCGAGTCGATCTTTAGGTTAAGCCGTGCTTGCCTAGGTTGGTCTGTGGATGGGTGACCGCCCATTACATACCAAGTTTTCTCCGTGCCTCGGAAAGCACGTTAAGCCGTTGGTCCCGGCTGTCATTTGTAGATCTTTGACAGTCGTTACGGGTAGTCAGTGGCCCAAAAAGTCTGACAACCAGTCTTACCAAGGGGTATCGTATTACCTAGCACTAACTGGGTTGTGGAGGTCAGATAGGCAGTCGCTCCATGTAAAATACTGGTATTCAGCTGCATCCGGTTAGACTGGAAGCCGACCCCAATATAGTTGGGAAAAGGCTAGGCAGATGATGAAGCAGTATAGTAGTTTTATAGATCAACGACATTAATTCCCGGGCATGACAAATGGCAAAGTTCTAGATCATCATAATTGGCTCTTTACTACACCGCTGATTACCACTTCGGGGAATACAAAGACTGATGTTATGAATATACCTGGTAATCCATCACTGACAGGTACCAGCTAGCAGTAGGACTGATAGAGCATGAACCCGGTACTTCGCAGTACGTTGATTACTAATGCCAGATGACTATTACTAACATATTGGGTGTGCTACTGTGGGTTATTTATTGAGTCCCTCTCGTATAGCACGAACCAATTACTTTTATATGAGAAAATCAAGACGAAAAAAATCATTAAACACACAAATGTACCGAGGCAGACTTAATGCCTTAGGCATTTTCATTGCCAGTCAAACTCTGGGTGATGCAGAAACTAACTATACAGGGTGTAAACAGACCCTTCACGTAGCCGTCAACCAAGCATTCTGTACATCAAACTAAGTAACTTTACGCAAAAATTATTGCTGGTAGTCGACTATTTTTTTTGGGGGTGAAAAATCACGTTTTACGGTAGGACTCGACGGAAAGCACTCAAAACATTGTGCTGATGGATGGATTGAATAGTACGGGGGTCGTGGAGGTGTGTACAGTAAAAATCTTACATTAAAAACATGTATTTAATAAAAAAGTTGTGAAAAAGTTGGAACTTTGACCCCCAATATCTCCGTAACTAGAAGGTTTCCAGTTATGGTCTAGAACCAAAAAATGATCGCTAAGACGGGGAGAACAAGTGCCTTTCAGATATGTTATGGGTCTATTTACACCCTTTATTCGATGTAGCGGTGTTGGAAAACAAGCAGACCTCATGATAAGTTGTCACCGTTACCTTTAAATCTTTACAGAGGAGCGCAGGCATCACATGAGCGTTGCCATTCTGCTGAAATGTAATCACACCAGCACTTATCCCTCAAATCAGAACACAGCAAAGATGTTTGGTGCCCGAAAGAGGATGTTTTTTGGTTATGGCCTAATGGGCCGCTCTTGGCCCCGATCTGCAAAGCGATGGGTAAGGTCTACGAAGGAACGAGGGAGCTGAAAAGGTATCAATTCACTCTTGCTTTGAAGACTTGTTGGTGGAAGGGGAACGGTGGCAGTACCTCCCCGAACGTTCCGTCGCAAAGAGCTCTAAATTCCAATTCCTCATGCGTGAAGTCAGATTGTATATCCCAGACACATTGAGGCCTTGTAAGCATGTGTTTAAAACCCCATAACACTGCTAACATATCGCGGGCGACTTGCTAATGGTAACGCAGGAGTGCGAACGTAATCCGACTGCGCTGCTCAAAGTTTTGTTACCCCTACTGAATCAGGTATTTAGGCGATTTTTTAGCTTTCGACTGAGAAGGGTATTATGTGATGTGTTTATTAACCGTTCTTTTGCACAACCAAATTGCATTTAACTTACTAGATAAGTTCCATACATATCCTGTTATTAAAACTACTTATTGCATGTATGTGTGTTCAATTAGAATGTTAAATCCAATCCAAATACGAATTCAAGATCTGACGTCCATCTGAATTGGAAGTTTTTTAAATTCAGACACGAGACAAAGTCCAAATCTAACGCAAAGCACACCTACAAATTAATATTACTCGACTACTTCAGATTTTTTGGTTTGGGATCGGAAACTGCAGCAGCGCAAACGCTTACTGAACTCACCCTAGCGTAATCAGTAAACTACCGTGACAAGACATATTGTGTCAGTTTTGGCACATACATAAAAACAATAAACGAAGAGAAACATTCTTACAAACACACATAACCAACAATGCTCTATAACCCAGCCTCGATCTCAAACACAAGATTACCGCTAAAATACATAAGTTCAAAGTCCCAATCATAACAATCCTCAGGGACCGCACTAAACCGCATTTCAAAAGATTCAGTCATCACAACTGGATCTTAAATCTGCGCATTTAACCTTAATCACTGACGCCCCCAAACGTTACGCCCCCGGGGATATCAACTTTGAAGTTTGAGCATCTCTGCCAACGCATATCGTTTCTTATAAATATGTAGGGTTTAAACACAGAGGAGCGAAGTAATGGAGTGATTATTCGGGTCAGTGGTGCGCTAGAAGGCTAGAAGCCTGAAATCTTCGAACGAAAAGTATAGAAAATCAGCCATTAATACTAAAATTATGTTAATTTTAACACTGTCCCCACGAGCGTGTTGAGCATCGTCAGTATACTCGTATCGTCGTATTGGGGTGGTTGAACCAACTATGATGTTCTCATTCCTCGGTCATAGATCTACTGCAGAGCCCAGTGTGGGTTGGTGGGAGTCATAATACCAATCTTTGATTTCATTGCGTACACACGCTGGTTTCCACACAATGTTTAGTTTCTCCGTTTTCAGCAGGGATGGCTCGTTGGTCTTGTGCTGAGCTCGCTACTTCTGAGCATAAGGTGTTGGGTTTGATTCTAAGCCCGGTAAACTTGTAAAGTGTTACTAGGAGCAGCCCAGAGTCTGATTTTGTGTCCAGTTGAGGTGTGGAATGGAAAGAGAAGTGTTGGAAAATCGGGCGGCGAGATGGGCAGACGACATTGTTGCCATTGCGGGAATACCCTGGATGAGGCTGGCACAAGAGCGTGGAGCTTGGCACAAGCAAAGAGAGGCCTATACCTAGCAGTGGATGAAGTCGGGCTGTGGGTGATGATGATGTGGGACCACGAGTTCACCCTCTTTTGACCAAGACTAGCGAAATGTATGTACTATAAGTACATGTGTGGCGGTGAAGTAATGTTACGTGAAAAAACAAAACGGAAAACCAGTAAAACAGTAATATTAGACTAATTTTACATGATTGCCGTTAAAATAACAAGAACTTTGTAAACGAAGAAAGTCGTAACCGCCAACGAGTACTCCATTTAGTAATTACTTAGTGGATCTAAACATCCCTAACGTTCGACGGTAGAATTCAGCTGCGGGTTAATTATCTAGATAATTGTGGCGGCTTGAGGGTTAAGGCAGTATATTCTAATTATAGTCAACGTTTACGCCATTACGCATTCTTGGTGCTAGTAGAGGAGTGTTTGCGGTGGAGCTGATTTTGTCGGTAGCTTGTGTGTATTATGTTAATGGTGCTGTAAAAATTTATTAGGTTAGTTTCTTGAGGAGCTCGTGGCTAAATAATAACAGCCGCACTGGTGGCCTAGCATGACGTCTTAAAGCAGCGGAAAAGAGATGGCGCTAGACGACGTCTATAGCTCTGTCTCTTTCCCACACTGGAATTGCTCCTGCTTGAAGACGTCATGGTAACCCCCCAGGTCGATCTTTTAAGGTTAAGCAGTGTTTCCGGACTTTCCTCCGTGCCTCGGAAAGCACGTTAAGAAGTTGGTCCCGTCTGTCATTTATGGATCTTTGACAGTCGTTAGGAGTGGTCACAAGCCCCAAAGTCTGACAACCAGTCTTACAGAGTATCATATTACCCAGTAACCGGTTTGTGGAGGTCTGATAGGCAGTCGCTCCATGTAAAATATTGGTACTCAGCTGCAGTTAGACTGAAAGCCGACCTCAACCCAACAAAGTTTGAGAAAAGGCTACGCAGATGATGTTATCGCTGATAGAATGTCTCTCTGTCTAGGCCCTGATTGGCTTATCTTTGTACCATGGCAAGAGATTCCACATTCTTTTGAAGTCAAAGAAGAATAATTATGACGTCATAAATGTAAGTATAGACTAGAGCATTTTCTCGAGCATTTCTGTGTAATGTAACGTTCTTACGAATGGTACAATACAGGTAAAAGCTCAGTTTCCAAAGGGTGAAGGGAAGTTAAGGGTGATACATTAGAACATATCATAGAGCGGCTCGTTGTTCTGTTACAAGTAAATGCTCTAGTCTATACTCACCTTAAGAGAGAGAAAAAGGATATTTCACGAGAGAAAATCAAAAAACAAACAAGCGTCTATGGTCGAAGAAAAAAAAAACTTTTTGAAACTAGCGCAACATAATTCAGGTTTATTCACTTAAATTACCATACTGGACGGTAATCGGGTCAGCGCAGTTAACTGGTTAACTGCTTTTACTTCTTGGACCGACTTCTAACCTTTCATTATTGGGGTAGGCTTGAAATTCACAGCCATATAGTAAAAACAATGTGTATGGTGTTATGACTGTAGTAGCGAAACACCCCTAAGCTAGATTAAAAAAACTGATCAAACAGTAGGTTGCAAATTATAAAATCACTGGCTTTTGCCCGCGGCTTCGCCCGCGTGGATCTCAAAAAATATCCGATTACTTACCTTTATCCCCCTTTTTAACCCTTCGGGGGTAGAATTATCAAAAACGCTGAGACACATATAAATAAATTTTCAATTGTCAGCCTAAACACAAAATTTGAAGATCCTAACTTCAAAACTGACGGACTTTCATATAAACTTCCATCCCCTATTTTACCCCTTTAGGGGTGGTATTCCCAAAAATCCTTTCTTAGTGGATACTTAATCTTCACAAAGAACACACCCTCCAAGTTTCATGTCTCTAGGACCAGCGGTTTGGGCTGTGTGTTGATATATCACCCAGTCAGTCAGTCAGTCAGTTTAACATTTTATATAGATAATTCTCCTGTCATTATCCCAATATATTTGTGGACGGCGCAGCATGTCTTCTTCTTCCATACTTCTCTATTAGTCGTCATCTCAGCAGTCACCTCCTTTCTAGCCATATCATCCTTCACACAGTCCATCCATCGCTACTTTGGTCTTCCTCTACTCTTATACCCATCCAGATTCATACTCAAAACTTTCCTCACGACATTTTCCTCAATCCTGCGCTTCTCATGTACATACCACGATCACCGAATACCTTCTTCTTTGTAAATAAATGTTCAGCAGTAGCGAAGGGTCAATTTTTGTAAGAGGTAAGCCGCAGTACATATCTTTAACGTGATTTATTATTTATCTATGGAATACTGACTGTGCTATTTTTCAAAGGGAATCCGGTGGGATTCGAGTTGTATGGAGCCTTCGCCACTGCTGTTCAGTCGATTAAAGATATGTATGGTGAAATTATGTTCAATTCTTTCATTTTAATATGTCTGTTGTCTGTGTTGGTAGTTTTCTTTAAATTGAGACGGAATATTATTGTGTTAACTAAATTTACACATGAAGCCAAAAACAGCGACCAAGCAAGAAACTCAAGGAATGTCATTCTTCATCATGACAAAACGTCTATAAACTACAGTGCACCATTAAGGCAACATCTTATAATTCTAAAGCCGCAAGTTAAAAAGAAAGTGTAGAAAAACATAAATTAGAATTTCTTTTTTTTTACTATGCACTTCACGTAGGGTCATTTAAAACGCATTACATGGAAGGGAGGGCAGGCGAAGCTTTTGTTATGATAACTATACATTAATGGTACAGGTTTCAAATTACGATACAAAATATTCAAGATTTTCAAAGCTGAGAATAGTAAAAGAGTCGGGAGATTATGTAAGATGTTCTTCATAGAAACCTGTACTTCGCAGCTACTAAGAAAATATTTTACTTGCAATTCGCGATGTCGAAGGCGTCATGAGTTGCAAAGAGTTTAGGTCTCCTTTATCGAAGAAACTTGCTGTTATCGACACGCTTTGTATACGGATTAGTGATTGCTGTCATTTGTTATCATCGGAGAAGATACGACTGTTCTATCGCATTCACAATCAGATCGATGTTTTAAATACGCGTAGCAATTAATGATGCGGGTGCAAGGTTACCTTAATTTTCTTTTTTTCTAGCATTCTCTATTGAAAACCGTGGTTATTATGATACCTTAATTATTATAAAGGTCTACGAAAAGACCGCTCACAGCAGCCCAGGTTAGTAACAGTATAATTAGTACAAAGTTCTCAGAAAACCTGACCCAACTTCAAAAAACCTGTCTTATTACACCCAATTTTACGTTCCAAAAAGAAACAAATCTGAACTTAAACGATATGAAATAATATGTAATTGTCCACAAACTGGCTTTCGTGTCGAGATGTCCAATTTATTTTATTACACTACACCGCTTACAAGCGCCTATAGAATTTATTATGTGATGGGTGGCCCGCTTTTTTTGGCCTGCATTGTAATGAGAAGTGTTTATCGGGTATTAGAGGTTTTTTCTTTGTTGTTCTTAAAAGGTTCCATTGGTTTATTGGCCGAAAACTATAAAAAAGAGTATCCGTTAGCTCTATTGTGTTGTTAGGGCCAGAAAGTGGACACTTTCTTGGCTATTGTTTTTTAAATGAGCAGTATAAATAGTTAGAGCCATGCTTTGGTCGTGCCAATTGGACCTTTATGTAAAAAATCGACACAATAAATGCTTATTATATCTGATCTACTATCCAAAAAGAGTTGGCTTTCAATGAAATCTTAACTTTACATTGATGTTTTAGCTGTTGCTTTACCACTGAAGTTTATTTTTTTTAATTTTGACATCTAAAATAAAACACATCGATGCGGAATTCAATTCAGAACTCCAACCACATGAAAGACACAATATCATCGCTGCATATACCGAAATAAAAATACACGATGGGTACCGGTATCATCGTTGAAAACCATACGTATTATAGTACCACATGGATCTTTTGGCACTTGAATGACATTGTCAGAAAGCCGCAGTTAGTTAACAAAAAAACAAAATGGCGGCTATAGTTCCGATTATGGCCACACGCCAAAAGATCTATGTACAACTATACAAAGTAGTATTAAAAAAAACTCACCATAAGAAGAATAAACGGCCAGCATCAGCAGGAGGCAGACCCTGGCGATGACCACGCCCATTTTCACGCGGAACATATTCAAAATGGCACCCATAGCAACACAAGATGGCCGACTAGCTAAACTAAACACTCGATATTACATAATACTGATATTAATTTTATTATTCTATTCGGTTTTCGAGTTCTTGATGTGAATTTCGACGATGATGTTTTTGAAATCATTCGCGGGACGATTCGGCTTCTGGAAAGAGAGAAAAGATGTAAATTAGTTAAGTGCAACAAAACATGGTGAACAGTCAGGGAACTTCATTGTCAAGCAGATTATGTTTACTCGATAATTTTTACAAAAAGCTTTAATATTCTAGAAATAATCACAAATAAAAAATGCTTTAAGACGTAGTTCTGACTGATTTTTGCAGTCAAAAGCGGTTATTGGTGGCAGCCTTAGGCTCCGTTCACGATCTCAGGCGAAGCAACTTGCGTCATTTTTTATTTCCTTCGAGTGAGTACCGTCGCGGTGACTTGTGGCATGCTCCCAAACAATTTATTTCATTTGTTTTCTTCGCCGACAGAAGACGCGTGATGTTTGAGCGTGGCCAAGAGGTTACGATACTCCTGACCTCCGGCAGTGATTATAATGGAAGTTATAACATTATCAGCGAGGGGAGTATTACGGCTATTATCCCTAAAAGTGGACAGTGCATTAGCAGCGGTATCGGGTGACTCGCCCCCGGTGACGAACTAATGACTGGTCCACTAGGAGATGGCAGGGGGCTGGCGGAGTTGTGTGAAGATTTCTAATATGACCGGCTTAATTAGGCGAGCGAAATTATTTCATCCGACTACTCATAAGTCACACATTTAAATTCTCAAGAACATAATAGTGAACCGAACTATAAAGTGTCAAAGTTATCATTGCTTCTCCGTCGTTTTCGCTGGTGGAAAAGGGATTTTTAAACAAAAAAGCAAAGCGCCTATGTACCACTATTGTACATGAAGTTTAAATAAATAAAAGAAAAAAAAATATTGACACCCCTGTCAAAAGTCTTAATGCAAGTCAGCTCCTACTACTATTTTGCAATGCTGTTTCGGACTAGAACAAATACCTAAGTCCGTATGATGGAAATTTCCCCGCAAAGGAGAAATTCTCACAAAACAAACAAACACATAACATCAAAAACGCCATATTTCCTCCCATAACACGGGCATGGCCCTAACAAAGCCCTAAGGATGGGCTAATGCAGTAATTATTGCACTTTGTATTTTTGTTCCATCAGTCGCTCTGTACCCGCAGGCCACGAGACGGAACCAAGAACAAATTCTCTCTCTTCACAAAATTAAATGTTAAACAAAGCGAATAATGTAAAATGCACGTCTCAAATTGTTATTTTAAATATATTTCTCCGCTTTATAAAAGTTTTCTTAGTTGGTCTTTCATTTGGAATAGTTGTGTAACGTCGCGAAATTGTAGAGTAATCATAGTTATTTTTCTATGAAAACTGTTTTAAAGAAATTGTCGTGGATAGAACATAGATGAGAATAAAGTAGGTAAACTAAATACTTTGTATTATTATAAGGTAAACTTACTAAATACATTATTAATTAAAAACGATTAAATAACCTAAAATAAATAAACTAACAACAAACTATAAAAGGGCATCAAAAAACTCCTCCTCAACGCTGTCAGCTGGTAATGTGCCCAAGAGACTGGCGGCGTTGCCACGTTGTATGGCAACACTTAGCCTCTGGCCAAAGTAAAAGCCAGCCCTTGGGTCACGGGAAGTGTCAACTAGGCGTTTCAAATAGTAAATAAATAATAGTAGGTAAATACTTAATTTCCTACCTACCTTCTTAATTTACACGAGCAACAAAATTCTAACAATTTAAGATAGTTTACTCGACTAAAAATAAAATACCTACAGCAAAACATGCTTCACGAAAGTAATTTGTAACATGAAAGAAAAATCTTTAACAAATTAGCGAAGAAATTAAATGCCCCGAAGGTGGATGTGGGATGCGTAAGCCGAAAAATTAAAAATAAAACAAAAAAAAGTTAGATAATTAAACCGGGTTCACTAACGCTGAACTAACTTCATTAATTTTTGGCTGGATTCGACTAAAATAAACTTTTTCTGTGATCATTCGAGCGTTTATTTCGACGTAAAAACAAAAAAAATAATTACTTTTTTTTTCAAGTTGAAAAGTGAGGAGTGTTTTATCCAGAAATGAGTTCATAATAGATAATCAAAGTTGGCTTGAACTTATAACCTTTTATCATAACATCCTCCACAAACACTAATCAAATTATATTTTCATTAATGTAAGTACTTAATAACGCAATTATGTTTATAGTTTACTAAATTATGGTGCTTCGAAATCTCATTTTAATGAACCCGTTTCCATTATGTAGTATTTAAGGAAAGGCATAACTAAACTTGTGAGATTGGTCAAGGGTCAAGGCAAATAAAGGGTGTAAATAGACCCTTAACATATCCGAAAGGCACTTGTTCTCCCCGTCTTTGCGATCATTTTTTTCTTCTAGACCATACCTCTAGTTACGGAGATATTTGGGGTCAAAGTTCCAACTTTTTCACAAGTTTTTTTTAAATACATGTTTGTAATGCCGGTTTTTACTTTTCACACCTCCACGACCCCCATACTATTCAATCAGTCACAATGCTTTGTAGATTACTTATTTTATATTTCAGGGCCCAAGTTCTACTAATCATAGAAAATTTCTAAAATAAGGCTGTAAGGAATATATAAATTAGATTTTCTTTATACAAAACTTCTTGGTATTATTTAGCTTACGGCAGACAGCGGTCCAAAATGTTAATAAAGCCCGTCACAGACGTAGCTATAATATATCGAGATATATATTATAGTATAGCAAGCTACCACACACGGGCTACAATATATATTTTGCCCTCACTCGGTCTGCGGGACGACCGCAAAATATACCGAGATATATTAGTCGACATATTTTGGTGACGTCATAGAAATACATATATTATTTATTTATTTAATACTTCAAGCACATAAGTACAGAGGCGGACTTAATGCCATAGGCATTTTCTACCAGTCAACCTTTGCACCTTAGTATATAAATTATAACTGCGTGTGCGGTCACTCGAAAATTTATATAGAAAATATGTTGTAATATGCCTTGCTATGATTGTATAATATAACAACGTCTGTGACGGGCTTTAAGTTTAAAAAAATACCTTCAGGCGAACAAACATGCTCCTAAAAAAACCCACTATCAACGCACACAGACGTAACGTTGTTCGGACTACGAAAAAAAAAGAAACAATTACACAGGCTTGAAATCCTACGACTCAAGACAAAGGCATGTTAGAAAATGGCTTGAGGACAAAATCTAACTTTAATGAAGAAAAATAAATGTCAATACTGTTAGTGGTTCGCTATGACATGAACATGTCCGCCATGTTGGATTACGCCGCGGGGTCGGTTTGGACGTACCTTTAATGTTGAACTACGAGGGTAGGAAACAAAACTGACTATGACGTGTAAAAAGAGCGTAGTTCTGCCAAAATGTACCAAACGACATCAAAAATTCTCCCATTATCCGAAGTGATTGTTATGATTTTGTATAGTAAACGCTGACTTATTTTAAATCTGTTTGTTCTGAGCATATGTTTTGGATATTTATGAGATTGGTAGCCTACCATGACCTCTCTACATAGCAGCATTGTTTTACGCTTACTTCAGTGTTAAAAAGAGATGGAGGTAGACGTCTTGAATAGCTCCATCTCTTTCCCACACTTAAGTGGTGATGATAGATCAGCTTAATTTGGTTTTGCATAGTTTGATTGGTCGTGCGTCCGGGCGCTGATTTTTACTCAATGTATAATTGATGATTGTAATACATAATAATGCTCCATTTAGAATGTTGGATTTAGTTTTACGTATTGATCTGATTTATGGTGCTCCCACACTGCCGTTAAAAATGTTTACAAACATTAGTAAACATTTTCTTAACAAACATTAGATCACAATGTTAAGAATGTAAACATTTTCCATCAATGTAGGAGCACTCAAACATCTTACAATTCCCAACAGAATATAAAAAATCTAAACATTTGTTAGTAAATGTATTACATATTAGTGTTAGAAAATGTTTGTAAACATTTTTTAACAGCAGTGTGGGAGCACCTTTAATTAGCGATTGTGGCTTGGTTCACTATAGCAGAACTACGACCAAATTATAATCCGAAGATGAGAGATTTTTATTCCAAAACATTGTATTTAACGAGGGATCAAAATTCAATGTTATTTACTAAAGTATTATGTCCGGTGATTGAGCACAACTTAGTACAGATAATAGGGTGTTTGTTCCCGGATTTGGACAGAGGTAAGTCTTGTTTTTATCCGGACAATATTCCAACAAACCGTTTCTAAGGAGAAGGGAAGCCGTTTTGGGGGTCTCTTGTAAATTTTGACGTAAAAAGTGCTGATTATTAGCCCAATTTGAATAAATTACCGTTAATTTTTACCGGTCAATGTGGCGACACTTGGGGGAGGCCTATGCAGCAGCAGTGGACGTCTTTCGGCTGAAATGATGATGATGAATTTTTCTTTGTGTCGCGGATAATATTTTAAATAATAAATAACCTACCGTTAAAATATTGTAAACCACAGAACAGCTTGGAAGGAGAATTGGGAGAACGTTGCCTGGCAGTGGGGAATATGAGAAACTATAGGCTCTAATAAACACACCACAACAACAGGCACTAGCACAATCAACGGTAGATGGACTAAGTCTGACTAAAATATTTAATTATCTGAGTTAGCGCGGGTAACTGGAGATCAAAGGTCTTATACCATCTTATCTTAGTTATTCCTTCAAGCAAAACTATTCAGGGGGCGTCCATTAATTACGTGAGGCGTTTAGAGGGGGGGAAGGTGGCTCGGCAAATATCAAGTAATTTTTTCGCACGAAACTGTAAAATTGCAAAAAAAGAATTGGTTTTCATTAAGTAAACATATATGTTTCTCCACTAAAATATGGCCTAATACTACACATTAATATTAAATAATAAATATTCAATAAAAATAATTAAGCAAATAATGTTTTATGAAAAATCCTAAGCAATCAAGCACAGATTAACGTATTTACATTAAACTAAGTATCTTGGTAAATCTCACGTGAGATTACGGAGGGGGGGAGGGGGTCAAGTCAAATCTCACGGCATCTCACCTAGGCTTCGAATAATCGGCAAATTGGCCTCACGTAACTAATGGACGCCCCCTAAACGGATTTTTAATAAACTTTACAGTAATATAGTTGAAACATCAGAATAACACGCTAACATTTATTTTTGGAAAAAAATCTTATGCGAAGACGAGTGCCAAGCTAGTCTGATAATAATTTAGTTAATGGCAGTAGAGTCCCATTAATTACACGAAACTTGAAACAACTGGTGAAATGTGGGTATACTGAAGGTATGTACAACTACCTAAATAAAAGGACCAAATACTATTTTAAATCCAAGAGAGGACTGTAAAGTTGACCCGAAATTACCTTTTATACTAAAGATGAAAAGTAGCAGCCAGACCGATGCTTACACCAACAAAACACACGAGACATCGTCGCGTCTGCGTTTGTCAAGCGAATGATTAATGCGTTCAGCCATTTTGTTTTCTTTTCCCGCCCTTTGCAGTCGGCGGCGACTTTCATCACGTCAAGATGTTCAGTTAGTGTCTAATTGTGTGAATTAGCTCGATGTACAGTCGAACGAGAAGGTTAGGCAATTTTGCACATCATTCCTTTTCATTTGGTGGTCCACGTTAGCCCTGGATCGAAACAAGTTCTGGAAATCATGGGGAGAGGCTTTTGCCAAGCAGTGCATGCGTCATCCACGCAGGCTAACAGTATCAGGGGGGTTACTATGATGTCTTAAATCAGGAGTAATTCCAGTGTGGGAAAGAGATAGAGCTATACAAGTAGTCTAGCACCATCTCTTTCCCACACTGGAATTACAGGAGTAATTCCAGTGTGGGAAAGAGATAGAGCTATACAAGTCGTCTAGCACCATCTCTTTCCCACAGTGGAATTACTCCTGTTTTAAGACGTCATGGTAGGCCCCCTGTATTCCTTTATTATAATGTTGGTTGTGTCCCATGGGAGCAAACAAAACCCTGTAGAACTTTTAACTTTTGCTACTGTACTTGCAGAGGAGTTTGCAGGAGCTCGTGGCTAAATTATAACAGCCGCTCGGGTCGGTCTTTAGGATAAGCCGCGCGTGCCTAGGTTGGTCCGTGGATGGGTGACCACCCTTTGCATACCGAGTTTCTTCCGTGCCTCGGAAATAACGTTAAGCCGTTGGTCCCGGCTGTCAATTGTAATCTTTGACAGTCGTTACAGGTAGTCAGTGGCCTGAAAATCTGACAACCAGTCTTACAAAGGGATATCGTATTACCCAGTAGTAACTGGGTTGTGGAGGTCAGATAGGCAGTCGCTCCATGTAAAATACTGGTATTCAGCTGCATCCTGTTAGACTGGAAGCCGACCCCAACATAGTTGGGATTTCTTGGGAAAAGGTTAGGCAAATGTTGACTGCACTTGCAAAAGGAAATAATTCTGAAATCATCCTTCTTGAAATAATCGATAGTATTATATCGAAAGTAACTCAGTCTGAATTTACCTTTCGCGCCTTAATTGAGCGCCATCTTGAAATCAGTACGGCTGTACTGATTTCAGCGCCATCTTGAAGTCAGTACAGCCGTACTGATTTCAAGATGACGCTCGTATAGAACATGACCTAGGTTAGGAGAAAGGATTTTTTTCATTCCGGTAGATCCGTTCTAATGGGATATCTTTCGACATAAATGCGAACGAAGCTGGGGCCAAAAGCTAGTAAACAGTAATAAACACCAGGGTAACTTCAAATACGTTCAAAAGAAAGTTTTCAAATCCAAACATTGTCTTTCCAATGTTTATTTGTCGGCAGTTAGTGTTTGAAGTTAGTGAGGCAATATGAATTAATGTCGTTTCTTCTTGGAACCGTCTTGGAATCATCAGTTGCTGTCATAACCTCATAAATGTTTCTTTTAAACAAACTTCTAAAAAGGACAATGATTTTCTATTCGATGGTCGAGGTTTTTGTGAGTTTTTTTTTTTAATGGCATCTCGCAGGGATACCTATGAGGCTGGCTTCTGCTTAACCGGACTATCCTATGTGTGCCTTGAGTGTAAGGATCCACCTGTTTATCACAATCCGAAGACTTTTGAAGAAAAACATGTAATCCACTTTTTCATATTATGTTCGAAAAATTTGTCGGTTCGACTAGGGAAATAACTCAACGAATACTGCTGAATTGTCATAATGAGAAGCTATTGTAAGTGCGTTAAGATGCAACTACCCCGGATAGGTGGTCAACTTATAGTTTCTTTATTTCTCTCACCCCTTGTGATAACACGTCTGTTAATTTGTTTGTGTTCTTTCAACTCGAAAACAAGTTTTTTTAATTTACTTTTTTAAGAAAATGCCCACCTAATTAAGGTTGAAAACAAGTCAGTAGTTTCATTTGGGAGAATACTTTAGGTCTTCAATTTCCTCGGTGTAAAAACATAATTGACGTACAAAAAGCCACCATTTTTTTGCGACAGCTCCCTTCCATGAATCGCCAATCTAATTTACTTGGAAACAAAAACCTAAGTTTAATCTGCTAACTAAGCTTAACCGTAAATTAGTCACTGACTACTGGTTTAGTAACGCTTTTTATCAGTCAATGTTATTCCCATGAAGAATTGAGAACGTTGGAAAAAGCGTGGCGTATCAAATGCGTTTTATACCGCACAAGTTGGAAATTGAAGTGTGACGAATCGGTTATCTTATTTGAACAAATATTTTGATATCTTTGTTGAATAGAGCATTTTTTTTCTTCATTGGCCAGTATCTTTTTTTGTCACGGTTAAGAGCTATTGACATATAACGAGAGGCGAGGAAAATGTAGTGAGAAAAGCTGTAAGTATACAGTATGTATGTGGATGGCTTTAAGAGTAGTGGAAGACCATAGAAACGATGGATGGACTGTGTGAAGAATGATATGGCTGGAAAGGGGTGACTTATGAGATCACGACTAATAGAGAGGTATGGAAGAAGAAGACATGCTGCTCCGGATCCAAATAATTTGGTTAGTACAGGAGAATGAAGAGAAGATTTTTTATGGTTATATATTCTTTACCGGACTTGCTTGAAAATAATGTAGTAAATACCTTTGGATATTATTTGATTTCTGACTTAAATACATACGTAAACCCACTCTTTTTTATGGGAAAAAATAAACTATATACGCGATATGCACCCTGACCCTTAATATGTATTCTTTGATTGCAACATATAAAAAAAAATACAACCAGCAAAATAATATTCACAAAGATATAACACCAGTCCAGAAGCGTTAAAATAAATATTTAAGACAAACGGATTACTTAAACAAAAACAGCGAGACGCTTCTTTTGACACTTTTTTGTGCCGTGTTTTGACATTTCGGCACCAAAAAGTTACTGAGCGCAGCTGTTGACGTGACATAAATAGAACAGTTTAGATTTTTCTCTTTTGGGTACCACAAATATTGTCGTGGACTGATGGTAAGCGATGCTACTTTTAGATGGGGGTTAAAGGATTATGATTTCCGAGGCTTTTCTGTTTCTCTTTGGTGTTTTAAGATAGGATTTTGACGGGTTGTAATAAGCTTAATTAGTTTAAAAAAATAATTTTCTTATCGTTTGAATCGCCGTAAAGTTAAGTCTACATTTATAGTTTTGTATAAGATAAGTAGCTAGGCCCATTTACACTAAGTAGTCTAAATAAGTCTAAGGTTTAGCTAAATGTATTTTAAACATCATTCAATCTTCGTCAACTTCATAAAATTGTCAAAAAATGGACTTTATTTTAAAATAGGTTTAGCAAGTGGGCCAAAGTATATCAGCTTACTCTAACAAATTACTTCATAATCAACCTTAAATGTACCCACTGCTGGGAGACAGACGTCCTCTCTAGGAGACAGAGTGGGCTGTAATCCACCACGCGGGCCCAGTGCGGGTTGGTAGATGTCACGCATCACGGATTCTCGTCTGGCAGTAATAATCGTGGCTTTTTTTTTTTTCTTCGGTTGGGAAATCATCAAATGATCCCCCAACTCTGGGCGGAGCGGAAGGGAGTGTCAGACTTGTACTGACTAAAACCCATCCATGTTCCTTCTTTGCCCTTTGTGTTCCAGAGCCGCGGTAGCTCTTTCAAACAGTCCCGCAGCCCTTCAATAAGCAAGATATTATTTAATAAAGCAATTCTTTCCCCCTTAAAGCAAGATACTCCAGTTATTAGGCAACCATCAATCAATCATACGTATTAAAATAACGCATTGATGTCAATTGCGTCCACAATCATGGCCCACTGGCTTGATTGGACAACAATCAAATGATTGGGGCCTTGGGGCGAATGCAGCGCCAGAGAGCCAAGCGGCAGGTTAGGGAACTAGATCTACTGTGAAAGATTTGACTTTATGTGACAATGACCTTTGTGTACAGGCATTTCGAGTTACGAGCTTCCGGGATATGATCGCTGCTATTCTAGTTTGAAATATGCAATGAATAACAGAATGAAAACTTCTTCTAAAATTGTAATACAAACGAAATACAGTAAAAGAAAAATCTGTAAGATTTCGACGAAAAATGTCACGAATCTAGCAGTATTACTTACGATTTTTAACAAATTAAGCTTATCTGCTCTACTGTTACGTTCAAAAACTTGCAATCGACTGCTTAGCGTGGGGTTCCATTCCAAAGTCCTGCATCAGATATAATTCTCCTGAGATTTTATTTTTTTATCTATTTAGAATAGAATTAAACATTTACTGTCTTAATTCCAGAATACTCAGTCTTATTAAATAAGGTAAAGACTTCAAAATAACTGGCGTTTAGGTGCAATACATGCCTGTCCATTCTGTGAAAACCAGCATCTTATAAAACCATGTAAATTATCATCATCATTCTCCTGCCCTTATCACAATATATTTGTGGTCGGCGCAGCATGTCTTCTTCTTCCATACCTCTCTATTACTCGTCATCTCATCAGTCACCTCCTCTCTAGCCATATGCTTGGGTCGTTCCCGCTGGTTAATACCAAGTGATTAACACTATTAACTACTGGGAATGATGCGTTCTACTGGTTAAGTGTTGACGAACGCGACATTTTTTTCCCAATAGTTAATAGCAGTTCCTGAGATTAGCTCGTTCAATCAAACAAACTCTTCAGCTTTATAATATTAAGTATGGATATAGATTTCTTTTTACTTTTCTTTAACCTGACTCCTGAACTATTCGCGAGACGAGGGTATTAACTACTGGGAAAAATATGTCGCGTTCGTCAACACTGTTAACCAGTAGAACGCACCATCCCCAGTAGTTAATGGTGTTAACTACGGGGTATTAACCAGCGGGAACGACCCATATGCTTCACACAGTCCATCCACCGTTTCTTTGGTCTTCCTCTACTTTTATAGCCATCCGCATTCATTTTTTTAAATTAAAAACCATGCAAATATGTCACAGAATTGTCTGTACTGATACCTACAAACTTCCCAGAAAGCACGGTCCCCAACCAAACAGTTCTTCGCGACATTAATTACAAAGCTTTTAATGACGAGACTGACCGCGACGCCAAATCGATTGTTTTAAACCGGGCCAGGGGTGGCAAGCAAAAATTATAAATTCCCACCCCCTGGGGTGGAACCGAAACATCGCGACCCCGTGACCTTTTCCTTTTTTTTAAGCGATGTAAGCAGAAAAATCTTGCTACCGCTCAACGAGAGTCAAGAGGCGTAGGGATGGGAGATGGTAGTTATCGATAAAAAAAAATTGACGATCTAATTTACGATGTCCTGCCCCCGTAGTATGACCACCGTAGACAAGGATTTCTTTGACGGAAGAATCGACAAATGACAGTGTGTCGACACAATGACAGATTTCTTTGCACTGTCTGTCATTTTGTCGATTCTTCCGTCAAAGAAATCCTTGTCTATGGTGGTCATGCTACGGGGGCTGAAGTCTAATTAGTGGTCCGAAATCATCTCATGCTCGGATCTCTTTACAAACAGAGAAGAATATCAACATTGTCATCAAGCTTGCTCACTGAAAATTGGTGATTTCATTCTATTACCAACTCCAGTTCTTCAGGAGAAGTGTAGCTAGATGATGAAAACTCCGGGTCTCCTTAACAAGAATGAAAATGTTTTCTTTAACTATTAATGTCTGACGTACGACGGGTTAAGATTGACTTACGTATTTATTATTATTTTTTGTATGATTTAAGAAATAAGGCACATTGATAGTTTCTGGGTTAGAATCTACAATCTACGAGATACGTCTGAAGATAATCTTTTTGCCTTCTTTATGAGAGTTGCTTAATTTATATTTCTTTTAAAACAGTAGTGAGGTAGTCAGTGGCCCAAAAGTCGTGACAACCAGCCTTACCAAGGGGTATCGTATTACCCAGTACTAACGGGTTGTAGAGTTCTGAAAGGCAGTTGCTCCATGTAAAATACTGGTATTCAGCTGCATCCGGTTAGACTGGAAGCCGACCCTAACATAGTTAGGAAAAGGCTAGGCAGATGATGATTTCTTTTGAAACGGTACTCATAAAACTATCGACATCGATACCGCTCTCAGCCCACCTCTAAACGCTCACCTGTATAATTTGAAGGGTCCTAGAGTGCAGCGCTCTCCAGCCGACCCCTTTACATCGTGTCGCCTCTCCATTCTTTGCGCACCTCCAGTGAAACGCCGTTTACTTCATACAAGGCTTAACTTTGCGTGTTTTTGTCGTTTTATCCTTTGGCTCACGGATACGGATGAGAGTAACTGACGTACTTGTAGTACGCTAGGAGTTTTTAGAATCTAGACTTGTCTAAATTTTTGTACATACTTGTAGTTGCTTTCTTGTGAGCAATTCCACGATGTGTGTGCCTATTTTTTGGAAAGGATTAACTAACTTAGAATAATTGAAGATTCAGATGTACGGTAAAATATTTTTCTAAGGTCTAGCTTTTTTCAAATTCCGAGTGATCATCTATCTGACTTCCACATCCCAGCGATGAGGATGTAGAGGACACGCGGTACCCTTTGGGTAGAGTATTTGCTATAAAGGGTGTAAATAGACCCTTAACATATCCGAAAGGCACTCCCCGTCTTTGCGATCATTTTTTTGTTCTAGACCATACCTGGGAACCTTCTAGTTACGGAGATATTGGGGGTCAAAGTTCCAACTTTTTCACAAGTTTTTTTTTAAATACATGTTTTTAATGCAAGATTTTTACTTTACACACCTCCACGACCGTACTATTCAATCCATCCATCAGCACAATGCTGATGCTTTCCATCGAGTGGTATCGTAAAACGTGATTTTTCACCCCAAAAAAAAAGTCGATTCCCAGCAATAATTTTTGCGTAAAGTTACTTAGTTTGATGTACAGAATGCTTTGTTGACGGTTATGTGAAGGGTCTGTTTTCACCCTGTATTTCTAAGCTCCTGATTATACCATTATCGTCTGTCAATCAGAGACAATCGCAATCGCTTTATAAGCTTTTTGGGAGCTTTTTGTCAGTTCAAAACATTTATGATGTTTCTATCATAGTTAGCTCTGATAGTGTCGCATTATCTATCTTGCTAGGCATTACGGACTGGGAATAAGAATGAAAGAACTTTGATGCTGAATATTTTAAGCGTATCGATAACAATTTAAATTGATTCAGCCCAAAACTGTGCGACGCGTTTGGCTCTTTCAGCAGCGCCCATCAGCTCCTGTGATGTGCAAACAACAGGACAGGCAGTCCCATCGTTAAAACAGCACATTTACACTTCAGGCCAGATGATACTCAATGTAACAGAAACTGGTCATATTCTTAGCCAGACCGATTTAATGTCACACATAACGTTTTGTCAGGCATTACATAAATCCAAAAACGAAATCGTTCCAAGTGAAAAGATTAACCTTTTATTGATTTTTATATAAAAATAACATTAATGTCAGCGAAGTGGAACTTTCAAGTTTAAATGTCACTGGATAAGAAATTGGTTTACTTTTAAAGAGCGATCATTCTTTAAGTTCACTTCAGGTTTTTATCAAGTTAAGAAACACGTGTTTAATTACAGGTGGACTTGTGGACGAAGAAAGTGTGGACATTATCACTGAGTTGATTTTAAGCAGGACATCAGTGGCGAAGGTTCCATACAACTCGATTCCTACCGGCTTCCCTTTGAAAACTGGCAGTTAGTATTTTATAGACATATAATAAAATCACATTAAAGATATCTGCTCCGGCTTACCTCTTACAAAAAATGACCCTTCGCTACTGCAGGACATTAAAGGTTGTACTGTCTCTTACGGGATATCAACTACCTGCACGTGTAGCATGACCACCGTAGAAACGGGTTTTGTCGACGGAAGAATCGACAAAATTACAGATCAACAAAAGAAATCTATCATTTTGTCTACGGTGCTCATGCTACGCGTGCTGATATCAATGGTTCAAAAATAATCTTTAGTCACTGTTTTAAGCTATCACGGTTTATAACTAAACTTACATTGTCACAAGACTTACGAGATATCTTCCGTGATTATCAATTGACTCATCCCGCGCGATCATGGCGCCTGCAACAGCGTCGAAATATCGAGAGCTCAGAAAAACTGATAATCACGGAAGATATCCCGTAAGTGACAGTTTAAGTTTAGTCATTCACCGTGAAAGCATAAAACAGTGACTAAAGGTTATTTTTGAACAATTGATATCAGGTAGTTGATTTTATACACAGCAAGACACTTGTACCAATACACAATTCGCGAAATGAAAGGAAATTTCCTCATAGTATACAGTCTAATGTTCGAGCTTGTTAAGCAGCTTATCTATGAAAAGCATTGATAGTGTTAACAGATATAAACTCCCAATTGTGTTACTATACACATATAATCAAAATATTTGTTTGAAAAATTCGTCTCTAAAGTCATCAAAACCACAATGAAAGTTTGTGAATTGTAAAAATGAATGGTATTATGATTGAAGTGTGTTGCGGTATTACTACTAACTTTTACAATTATTTGCTACTAGCCAATTTGAATCGGATTTTGTTAAAAATTTCAAGACTTTTCATAATGATTTTTTTCTCGTAAGTACCGCATATACTTTCATAATTATTATGCAATCTGTTAAAAGCTGTTATTTTGAAATTACAAACAGACACTTTTTTATTTATTTGGCTTTATCGCATGAAAAAAATATTGTCAAAACAAAAGTGATTCTGGTTATTCCGCACGTTTCCCGTATCCGCATAGACAGGCAACTAAACCAGTAAGAAAGATGCGGCAAAAAGGCAATTTAGGTCATCCAAAAAACTTCTTCGTTCCACATAAAATCTGTGAGCGGAAAATCTGCGCCTCCTATAAGCATTTATTAGCTCCTCCAAGTTTGATATCGGGCCATAAAGGAGTATTAAGATCATAAAACTCTCGTTAAATTCGTACCAATAATGTACCAGCGCATATACCAATATGGCGACATCTTTAGATATACGGGGTGGAAGGGATACCGACGACATAGAAAGTTTTCATCAGTTATTAAAAAAAAACAGCTGTTAGTTACAAAAGTGCAATAACTACACTGTCCATGGAGTTTCTTGCCCATTCTTCTCCATAGAGATCTACGCTTTGGAATGTGCAACTACAGTACTTTCTCAAGTTATTATGCCTTGTGACTGTAGCTTCGTGTTTTTTTGACATTCAAAAGTGCCTGTGAAGGTCTAATTGAAGTATGCTTTCAGTTTGAGGTCAAAATGTTTGGAACAGCAGATTTTTTTTTAAATAACCGTTGAAAAATTTCTATGTGGTCTCAGAATGATGTAATGAGTACGTGATAACCGTCTTCGGCTCGGTGTCCATTCCACCCTGTATACCACCACATACGAACTCATCATCTGCCTAGCTTTTTCCCAACTATGTTGGGGTCGGCTTCCAGTCTAACCGGATGCAGCTGAATACCAGTATTTTACATGGAGCGACTGCCTATCTGACCTCCACAACCCAGTTAGTACTAGGTAATATACTTTTTGGGCCACTGACTACCTAACGACTGTCAAAGAACTACAAATGTGCTTTCCGAGGCACGGAGGAATCTTGGTATGTAATGGGTGGTCACCCATCCACAGACCAACCTAGGCAAGTACGGCTTAACCTTAAGATCGACCCGAGCGGCTATTATTATTTAGCCACGAGCACCACATAGGTACGAACTATACTGACAAATCCAACATCCCGATTCTAAACTAATCCGTGTGATTACCAACAGATAGAATAGTCTTTACACCATACAAATAACAGATCATAAAAAAAGTTGAAATCATAAATTGTATATAATAATATGGTGATTCAATGGACGGTCTTTTCGCTAAGCGATGTCTTCAGGATAAGGGGGTCGGCTTCTAGTCGAATTGTATGCAGCTGGCCAGCTGAATACCAGCGCTAAACTTGTGTTTCTCTTTCGAGGAGAAGGAAGAGGTGGTGGTCAGACTTTCAACCCTCTGACTACCCGTAAAGACTCGAATGTAACAGAGGGCAAGCCTAAATTGCTATCAATCGGGTACTAATCCAGATTCCGGCCGCTCTGCTGAGAAATTCCACTGATAGAAAAATTCTAATAATCGGGAATCGGACCGAGGACTAACATGCACAGCAGTGGCGAAGCTTCCATATAACTCGATACCTACCGGCTTCCCTTTGAAAAATGGCACAGTCAGCAGTAGCGAAGGGTCAATTTTTGTAAGAGTATGTATCTTTAATGTGATTTTATTAGTTGTCTATAAAATTCTGACTGTGCCGGTTTTCAAAGGGAAGCCGGTAGGAATCGAGTTGTATGGAACCTTCGCCACTGACAGTCAGTATTCTATAGACAATATAAACACATTCAAGATATGTACTCCGGCTTACCTCTTACAAAAATTGACCCTTCGCTACTGATGCACAGCATTATAGTTTGCGATTACTAGACCAACGGGGGAGTCCAATCATATGAAGCACTTCATACGGTATGCTGTTTGAAAAGCCCACACAAGAAACCAATATCCATTCTGATATGTGAACATAATTGCCAGATATTGTTTTCAAAGTAATCTCATACAATTAAACATTGTAAGTGCATAGTTAATCACTTAAATACAACCTCGATTGCGGGTAGTTAGCGAGTACAGTGAACGGCAATGGTACACCGGTAATTAGTGGGCGATTGGAGCAAATTGCTGCAATTATGTGCTCGACTGTACACGGCGAAGAACGCGCCCATTGAAAAGGGTGGGTTCAGATGACAGTTTTTTGACGGGCGTCCGAAATGAATAAATCGCATATTTGATCGTGGATTATTTTTTTTTTGTCGCCAGATTTTAGATTTGGTATAATTTTTCATAAGTGTGATTATAATGGTCGAGTTCTTTTATGATTTTTAGGAGTAAATCATGTTGTTTCTCATGACCTGAAAGCTCTGTTCGTACTTAAACGCATAAATGAAGCGAAGCGTGGTACAAAAGGAAGCTACTACTCAGCAGTACCTAGTATATGGCTACGGGGCTTTTGGCTCCTACCTATTGTAACATAACATCACGTCTGTAATCCCCGAAGAGTAAGGCAGAGGTGTACCTAATAGTACACCCACATTTCCCCAGGAATGTATAAGTCCCATCTAATAAGGGGCGATCCTATTGCCATATCTATGGTAACTCTATGTTTTTTATAATGTGCGTGTGTTGCAGTAGCGAAGGGTCAATTTTGTAAGAGGTAAGCCGGAGTAGGTATCTTTAATGTGACTATTTTATTTGTCTATAGAATACTGACTGTGCCATTTTTCAAAGGGAAGCCGGTAGGAATCGAGTTGTATGGAACCATCGCCACTGGTCTGTTATAGTGCAGTTTATTTTTACACTAAATAATATGCTTGCGTTTGGCCGCAGCTGGCCTGATGTGAAGCGATGATGCGGCGCCAGGGCTGCGGGACTGTTCGAAAGAGATACCGTGGCCCTGGAACACGAAGGGCAAAGAAGGAACATGGATGGGTTTTAGTCAGTACAAGTCTGACACTCCCTTCCGCTCCGCCCAGAGTGGGGGTGGGGGTCATTTGATGATTTCCCATCCGAAAAAAAAGCGATGATGCGGCCTAGGGTGAAGAAACCCATTCACTCGAACTTTGAAGAGAATAAACAGTTTTTCTTTCAGCCAGTAGGTGGAACAATGCTCCAATGATGTTGATCATGAAGAAAAAAAAAATATTAAAAAAAAGAAATTCTTTAACTGAGCACGAATCTTCTGATTTTATCATTTTCTGCTAACTCCATTTCTGATCATAAACCCATGAAACTGACTACACGAATCCGTCTCCAAAAGTAGGTTACATTAACTGGAACCATAACTTTATAGCATAGACAATGCACCATAAATAGAACAGTAAAGAAACGCCATAAACATTTTATAAGCCGTTTCATACACGCAAACGTATTCCCATTTATTATCGAAATAAGTACCTTAAGAATTAGATATACTATACATAGTAGTTACATATATGTAACTACGTAAAGTATGAAATAATGTATTTATTATATGTATATATGGATCTGATTTGTCATAAAAGGGGCTTTTGGTTAACTCTTAATAGCCATACGGGTCGATCATCCAGGTAAAGCAATGCTTACCGAGGTTAATCCGTGGATGGGTAAAGATCAATTACTTTGATTCCGACCGTTCCGCACCTTGGTCGGAAAACACGGTATACCGTTGGTCGCGCGTGTCATGTCAAGATTTTTGACAGTCAATAAGGGTAGCACAGCCTTCAACAGAATTGACATTATGTTTTCGGTAGCATAATATGTTAATCCGTACTTACAGTACTTACATTTTTTTACTTTTTCATTATTGTTAGCACTTTGTCTTAGCTGATGGCTGCTACTAATAAATTCCTGACGAAAACGCCAAATTGCACACTTTCACGACTTTAGTGACTTCTGGCATAACGATTAATAGAGAAGTATGGAAGAAGAAGAGACATGCTGCGCCGACAGCAAGTAAATTGGGGTAAGGGCAGGGTAATGATGATGAGGTCCGTCCTAGGAATGGAAAACTGTGATCAGCAGTCGCGCTCGCGATCACAAGGAGACAGTTAAGGTCCCCGCACACGGGCCACCGGCCACAACCACAAAACGACGCCACCGGGATATTTCCTGCAGTTTTCATACATTTTATATGGACTCGCCGCACACGGTTGACGCCGGTGGCCGCCACACGCTACAAATCGTCGCTGCTTGCGTCTTGTGGGCCGCACCAGCCACTAAACGCCGCCACACGCCACTCTCCCTTACTTCAGTCAACCTTCTTCGTCCGAGTCCATTATGATACTGCATGCATGGGTTAAAAAAAGTAGCAGCCACCGACCGCAAGTGTCGACCACCGGCCACAAGTGGCTGTCGCGCGCTTCAGCTAACTTTGTAGCCGCTTCTAGCTTCTCGTGTCGGCGTTTGTGGCTGTGGCCGGGTGGCCCGTGTACGGGGACCCTTAATGTCATACTGATTGCACAATGTGTAACTATTGACTCAAATCGTGGGAACCCCATTATCTCATTAAAAAGGAGGTCAGCAGGTTAATTAGATAAAGAATGCTTGTCCATTGATAACGTTACACAATGTAAAGTATAAACAAGAATGCTAGGTTTTATAGACAGTATGGCACTTGAGATCCTTGGCCAACCTAGAGGTTTTTAAAACATAATCCGATCCCAGGATGGCAGAAGCAAGGAAAACCAGCTCAGTTAATTTTAGGTAGGTATATGATTCGTCCTGGAGTGCTAATGTGGTGTAATTTATTTTATTCTAGCTAAGAAATTAAACATCGTCCGCGTAGCTTTTCCCCAACTATGTTCTGGTCGGCTTCCAGTCCAACAGGATGCAGCACATTTTCAGTATTTTTATAGGTTACCATTTAACAAACTAAACACCACCAACTTTTTTTTAAACGCGTGTTCCACGTAATTTTTTCAAATTCTGTTCGATAGAAAAATTCAAATTTCGACTTCCCGTTCGGATGCACATAGGGGAAATCTGGTAACCAGAGACAAGCGCTAATGCGTTCCGAGTACTACGGATTTAGGCGAAACGAAACACAACCCGCGGTTAATGGAAAGCCAGTTTTGTTTTTCGTACCTACATCATGCACTTTCTTTACTTTGTAGTTATTAACATCAAGTAGGTACCTATGTAACCTCGAAGGGATAAAGTACATCTAATAGAGAACTAAACTATTGCTACATTTTCTACTAAAAGGTCATAATATCCAAACTCCAGGCTGTGAATTACTCTTTAAGATAAAAAAATCGGTTGTCTGTAAAGTCGGTTTACTGACGACAACGTCATAAGAAAATACTGATGGAATGGTTGAATTTTTCAAAAAATGAATGTGCGTTGAGCAATTGTTTTATGGAACGCCTCAGAGCGATGTAACGCCTCATACGTCATGTTTTTTCGTGCGTGCAGCCGGCTCCATCGAATTATAAGACGTTGTCACGTCAAAAATAATAGATTTTGGTAGCATAATTATTTAGGCACGAATGGCACTGAAACTTGGCAGTGAAAAAATACAGCGAATTGAGTTACGAATTTGAGTCAGGTAAAAAAACGGTCAAACTGCAAAACAATTTTTCGACAGTCTCAGCAACAGATTAAAATATGATTTTACTTTTGCGCAGACCGCGTAAAAAACAGGATGTGCTGCCAGGTTACCTTTGCCTAATGTAATACTACACTGTTATAAAAACCTGTTTCGGAGAACAGGTCTATGGCCCTACGACTTTCGCGGTAGCCTCGCCAATGCTCTAACATAAAAAAAAAAACTATTCTATATTTTATGATGAACGCTTCTTGGTTTTTACTTATGTGGATGATATTTATATTTATAATTGTCACCCATCCACAGATCGAGCGTTGCTTAACCTTGATCGATTGACTCGTGCTGGTTTTACATAGCCCATTCTATATCTAATACCTATACAATCTAATCAGCTATTATGTTGGCTTACCTGAAAGTTGTGTAAAAAAAAGTTTCCTTGGTTTCAGGGTTTCAGGGTAATCATCTTGGTAATCATTCAAAGCTCAGGTTAGCCAACTTAATTTGGCTAGCAAGCGAGTTGTTTAAATTTTATGTTCAGGCAATACAAATATAAAGGCTGTTTCTATTATTAATGAATCTATGCTTTGGAATAGACAAATAATTTTCACTTTTTTTTTGTCGCAACTTTCTGACCATTCCAAAGAGGTTGATTGTTGATTGGTTGAAACTTGATTAAAAAACAAATCATTTACCTATTTTAATAGGTAAATGATTTGTTTTTTAATCAAGTTTCATAAAAGGGACAGTGGAAAAAGTGTTGCTATGTGAACAAAGTTGCAGGCAATAGCTAGTGTAGCATTATGCTAAACGAAAGCTGACCGAACTTCAGTCTCCTAGATGCTACTGAGAAAAATCTTAACGAAACGGCTAGTAACATTGTCAGACCTGGCAATTGTACTCATGACTCCATGCTCAGCTAGAGCTCAGACCAACGAATTAGTCGATTTGATAGTAGTAATAATAGATTTTGTAACAATATTTTCATTTAAGAGTGTCAATGGAGTTTCTTGCCCATTCTTCCCCATAGAGATCTACGCTTTGGAATGTGCCACTACAGTACTTTCTCAAGTTATTATGCCTTGTGACTGTGACTGTAGCTTCGCTTCTTTTTTGTTTTTTTTTGACATTCAAGTGCCTGTGATGGTCTAATTGAAATAAATGCTTTGAGTTGAGTCCTGCTAATATTCTACTCTATCATCATTATCACCCACAGCCTGAATACACTCATTACTGGGTATAAGTCACTCTTTGTTTGTGCAAATCCTCACATTCAAGTGCCAACTTCATCCTGGTGTTTCCAGGTTCTACTCAACTAGCTTATATAACATAAGTAATTAGGGTTCACTTGCAACACTCAAAACTCGATGGGTCTAGCGCTATACAGATTATAATGATAAATATCGCTATTAAGATTTTAAACTATCATGGTCACTAACATTACTATTAACATTATTATTTTTTTATCCCTTTATTAGTATTAATAGTAATATCTCTATTATCTTCAAAAAATTAACAGACAAGGTTTTTTTGTTAATTTGTTTAGCTCTATGTATATACGTGATTTGTGTTGCAAGCCCAGCCTAACTGTATTAGTATTAAATTTGTTTTGTTGCTAAACAAATTGTGCACTCATAGCTATTAGCAACAAAACAAAAATGGTAAATGATGAGAAACTGATATTATAACACTGTTGTACTCTTCCTCGTCATCTGCCAAGCCTTTTCCGTATTATGTTAGGGTTGGCTTAACAGAAAATTTGAAAGGGAATCGAATGTTGTGGCATGTGACTAAAAGAGTGGTGAATATACATGTTGATGGATGAAGAGTTAAGACCAATGAAAAGAATGATATGAAGGAAAAAGGAGTAAATGATAGTGTAATGATTGACAGGGGAAATGGAAGAAAAAAAGTGTTGTGCTGACCCCAAATAACATGGGACAACGGTCAGAAGACGATGTTGGGTTGGCTTAAGTGTCACCAGATGCAGCACAAGTACTATACATGGTGCTGATGGAGCTAATTGCCTACTAACCTCCACAACCCAGTTACTGTGTAACATGATAATATAATTATGTGAAGATAGAACCAATAGTCTTACTTTTTTGCTTCTGACTACAACCTTTAATTGTTCTCATATTTCTAAAATAATACAAATTAATTTAGTAATTTCTGTACTACAATAAATACCATTCCTGTGTCAAGATCACTTCATATAACAAAGGAGTAAATCATAGCTAAGTGAATAGTACATATCAAAACAAATAGATGAATAACATAATAAGGACATGATGGCACATCATAAAGTTTAAAAAAATTAGGATAGACATCTATTAAAATGTTAAATAGCTTGACTTGACCCCAATTTTTTTTTCCAATAAACTAACTATAAAAGTCCCATAACAATTATGTAGAAGAAAAAAAAATTGATTCCTTTAAAATAACAGGTTGAATGAACATGAAGGTTTTATTCAGTCTACTGCAGCTAGTAACAACATCTGGCAGGTAAGAACTTCATAATACAAAAAAAAAATGAAACAGAACACAATCAATAAAATTTGATTGTCATTTATTTTCTGTCTTGGTTTTTACTTGGATGGCAAAATTTTATTAGTGCTAACTTTTTAGTGGAATTAAATGAATACATGTTGTGTTTATGTGAGTATATTTAGTCATATTATTGTAATTTTTGTATAATTGATTTGGGCATCAACTATCATTAGAGCTAATATTCAGTAGGTTTAAGTGTTCCTAGGACAACCTGAAATAAGATGGCTTCTACTTTTACATTTAAATTTTGATATGTTATCCTAGCTTCCAAGGAATTTAAAAGTAAATAGATAGGTACTAAGAGAACACCTATTATTCAGGTGGAAATTTAATGTATTGCATTCCCTAATCTCTTGCTTAATCCTAATCGTTTTATTGATGAATTTATATTTTTGAGAAGCACATAACGTAAAATAACTTAGTACATCAATAACATTGTGTGGTAATTAATGAAATTAAAAATTTATGTCAAATGTCGCGTAACATTAGATTTTAAATGCTGATAGAATAAATCACGCGATCATAGTGTTATCTGTTTTTTTATCGTGTTTTGAATGCAGCCTATTTAAAATTCATAGTCGGTGACATGTCATGACCTTTTTTTTTGTAATTATAGCAATGCAGATACCTTAAACAATAAAAATAAAATACTGGCCATATAGAAGAGGTCGAATGGCCGAGGTTTGACCTAAAAATTAACTATGTTCCCGCCATTAGGTCACGGTTTTTTCACGGGCACGATGACCACTCTCCGACCATAATTTACATAATATTTATTTTCTTTACAGATACAAATATGTTTACTAGAAATAAAGTGATTTGTTTACTAACCTCTCAAAGTGGAAAACTCCGTGGCACAACAAAACAGTAAGTATGTTGTCATAATCACCATCACTTTAGGACTAAATAAATCGGTCGCACTGCAGTCATCAACAAAACCACATTTTGAACGCGAATCAACAACATTCGTAACGCCGTTCAAGCCGGCACTGTATTGACCCGATCCTTTATGAAACCATGGGGAAAATATGCATTTTTTATTAACTTATATCGATTATAAGCGCTCCACAGCTCGAACAAGACGGAACATCAGCGTAACGGGAGTGTTTTAAAACGGGTTCTTTATGTAACAATATCACTCGCGAGCACCTCCGTAATTTCATTAATAACACCTAAAAATCGATCCCACAACAAGGCTCACGACAATTCAAACAGAAGACTGCGGCGGCGTGTTAAATTCATTATTTTACTATGTAGCGGACCAATAAAATACGGCACGGCACGATTTATTATAAATAAACTTTTTTCGGTTACAACACGACAGATAGGTATGAATTATGACTACGCCGAGCAATTTTTCGTGTCATATTTCTTTATACAATGGATGCAAACAATATAGTGCTGATAAAAACACGCACGACCCAAGCTACGCACGCTCGCGATGACACTAAACTCTGCATAGATGTCGCGTTTCTGACGGCCATTGTGGAAAATGGCGGCCGACATCAGCCGTCAAATGACCGCAAACTAAACTACACTTTATTCTTGGAGGAGTAAGTAAAATAATTGATTGACATTTTTCATAATTTCAACACTATTCGATCGTATAAGACGACTGAATCGGAAAGTCTCAAGTGGTCAAAACTTTATGTAGAATGCGGTGTGCTCTTTCTATATTCGAATTATTAAAAATAATATTTTTGTCTCTCTTTTGCTTCAATGCGATTTCGTACAAATATTTTAATGTGGACCGTACGCTTGCGCGAGTGTTATTGTATCATGATTGTGTTGTTACAATGTTATCACATCACACCATACATAACATCATACATAATGTGCTGCAGTCATAAAAAATGATGATTTATTGTTAGGTAGGTATGTACATAAGTAAATAACACTCAGGGCGAAGTAAGTCTGAAATAGTGATAGTATTGAAAGAAAGCGAATGACACGTCATGAAATTCTCTGATAGGTTAGGTACGGTCAGCAGCGAAAGTCTATTGTCTAAATAATTACACCAGAAAAAATCTACTGTTGAATTGACACACACGATGACACGAGCTTCTATAATACATTTATGCTTAGGCAAAGCCAGGCACGCATACCATCATACCACAGCCCGACAGCCGACTTCACCTACTGCAGGGTATAGCCTCTAGTAACGTCATCTACTCTTAGGGCTAGGACTTCGTTTGTTTGTGCCAATCTTCACCTTCCTGTGCTGGTTGCTTGTGCCAATCTCCACGTAACTGTGCTGACCACAGGCACAATAGGACAACCCTCGTCCATGTTTTTTTTAACTGATGCATTCGACAGATATGAACTTAACTCTGCCGCACCTACTTATTGAGCCAGTTATGCAAGTAGCGAATTAGATAGATAGGTAACTATGTAAACTTTGATCTTCAACCGACTTCGTTGCTGACCATACACATAAAATAAAAAGCAAAAATGCTGTGTCTGGTCAGATTTTAGTGATGTCTTAATAAAAATATCCTCTTTATATGTTTTACACCCTCCCGGCTACCACCTTGCTGACTGGCTCATATTTTAACCACGACTTTCTTATTTAGCGCATTATAATAGTTTGGCAAACAGAAATGAAGAAGACCTACCTAATTAAGCTATAGTAAACTTTCAGATTTTTTGGAAGCCTATCCCGATGCTTTGTCGGCTGTGGCGAGTCGACTTCCTGTCCACGGAGACCTGAAGAAGTTCAGCATAGACGCGGCGACGTCATTGAAAACAAGTAAGTTCATACAGTCGCCCGCAGGTTAGTGGTAACTGGTAACGCTGACCAGCGTACTACGGAGCTTCAATGGAATATGAGACCTGCTTATACAGGGTGCAAACAGACCTTTCACATAGCCGTCAACCAAGCATTCTGTACATCAAACTAAGTAACTTTACGCAAAAATTATTGCTGGGAAACGACTTTTTTTTTTTGGGGTGTATAATCACGTTTTACGGTAGGACTCAAAATATATATCCCGCACGCAAAATACGCGCTTTGACGTGGAGTTGCGGACACCAGCCCGTTATACAATACAAATACGGTAGGACTCGATGGAAAGCACTCAAAGCATTGTGCTGATGGATGGATTGAATAGTACGGGGGTCGTAGAGGTGTGTAAAGTAAAAATCTCACATTAAAAACCTGTGTTTAAAAAAAAACTTGTGAAAAAGTTGGAACTTTGACCCGACCCGCAATGTATCTCCGTAACTAGAAGGTTCCCAGGTATGGTCTAGAACAAAATAATGATCAAAGACGGGGAGAACACGTGCCTTTCGGATAATATATGATAAGGGTCTATTTACACTCTTTATACCTCCTGGTTTTGTTCCCACCGACATGCGTGCGGTCGACTGTATAGTCACACGAGCAGCGAGCACCCATATAATTATGAAATAGCTTTTATCTCGAAGTTGCAATCATTATTCCACGACAAAATCGCATTTATAAGTGTTCAAAACATATTAATTACCCACTGCTTGTGCTTCGTCGTCAAATAACTTTGTTTTTATTTTAGGTTTTTTAGGATAAGGTTTTAGGTAGGTGTTTAAGGTTTTTCAGGTTCTTACGGAAAAAAAAAACGTCTTTATTTAGTTAATCTCCACCTTTTAGCTTGTGACTTGCTTAATTTGATATCATCATAATATATTATCAATACTCAACTAACTCAACTGTTGATCGCGACTTCACTCGCAAAAGCACCACCTGTATAAACTTCATCCTTGGTTGGGCCTCACAGGGAGTCAAGGTGTCCGTAAAATCTTTTGCACCCTTAACCGCCCTCTGTTTATGTAACCTCGTATCTCCCAACAGACGTTCTGTCAGTCAGGTAACTATGAAACTATTCGTACTTTCGGTTTTATACCTACCTAAGACATCTTGTAGTAAAACTCAAACTAGGTCAGTGACAAGTTGTTTCGTAGTTTTTTAACCCTGGTAACTATCTATAGTAAATACTTGAATTTAAGTAGTTACTTATGCAACCATTTTAATGCAATCGACAAGAATTTGAACGAAGTAAGAACCGTAAAAGAAAGCAAACCTGAGAATTCTAACTTTTGACAGTTGATGATAGTTCTAACTTCAAGCAATTACTAAACTACACAATAAAAATCGGTATTACTTAATCGTTATAATTAAGTCATTACTTTTACTCAAGTAATCGCTATGACTTGTTTACAGATACGGGTGTTAGTATGGTCAATCGAATTCCTATTTATTTAAAATGTCAAGTGGCGACATCTTTCCATGATCTTCCTGCCGTTAACTCAAGCGCCACCTATCCAGATTAAGGAAACATTTTATTAAGAGACAACGTTGCTAACGTAGTCCGCACGATGTCGCTGTCCTACAGTATGCATGCTGTGTAATATGGCATAATATTATTATTTTTTTTGATTTTTATTAGGTAGTTGCAAACTAATATAATGCGGCGATATAGCCGCAAATGCTGCATAATGAGGGCTATCGTTTTTGAGCTCTCTAGATGGCGCCACTGTCGAGTGACGACCTGGCAATAATTCTATTTTATACTTTCTATTACCAATAAATTCATAAAAAGTTTATTTAATTACGTATAAAACTTAGTGTTAACTTCAGATGCATATTTACAATATTCTCCTTTTATTAGCAAGCATGAAACATTTAAAAATTATTCTACCTCCAAGTACTAACAAATAAGATCCTCCTTTATAATTAATCAGGAATGGCTCAATATAGACCACAATCGTGAATATTATTAAAAATACGTGATAAAAAAACACACAACGCGCGAACAGTCCATGAAATCTGACATTTCGGAAGACCGAACTCTACATGAACGCCTCCAGCGGCGAATTCATGTGCGAAAGCCCCATTGGGGTCGTGCTGAGGACGTGTCTATATTGTGTGACTCACTGTTCACTTTGATTGCATAAAAAAATGACACACACTGTGTGTGTCATTTTATTGGCGATGGCTGTGTCAAACGCCTGCAACTTTTGTACGTAGTACAAGTAAGAACAGATAGATGGCACTTATTTTTTTATTAAACATTTATTAAATTAATCCTTACGGTATGAGTGAGTGAAACCCAATCACTTTACACGCGTGTAATTTTGACACATTACGGATCTTCGTGTGAGAAATTTGGTGTTTATAGTCTAGGTGTTTTCTGAGTACCTACTAATACTGTTAGAATTAGAATGAAGGTGTCACTAGCTGTACTATCCTGTGGTACAGCTAGTGACACCTTCATTCAATTTTACATAAGTATTCTATTGCACTCTGTGCTTGTAATTTCATTAAATTGTCTTGATGGCAGCCACAGAACAGAAAAAATGGCAGCACACTGTCTGTGTACACTTTTCAAGCTATAGTGCTGCATGGTTCTTTTGGTGCTGCGTGACTTTTACCTTTTGACCGCCAAAGCATAAACGCACGCGCGTGTCCTCCACGCCAAACCACAACTTCACCTACCATTTTGTCACATATTTGTGTCGTTTGGCGTACAGTCACGTTTTTCACGTATAATTATGTAACTATGGCGGTCAAAAAGGTTAATCTGAACTAACGCCGTCATAATGACTTTTCTGAATGAATGAGCGTCCTCCTGACAATGTCACTCAAGCGTCAAAAGAACGTCATGCTGGACTGTACCTTCAGTACAGTATGACTGCTTTAAGTTTGCAGCTCAAGGTGGCGCTGCATGTCAAGAACAAATGCATCGATATGTCAGACTTGGTACATTTATTTTAGTTCTGTTTTTTCCCGCCTGCTCAGATAAGTCGGTTGAAGTGGATGTAGTTAAGCGAAAGGATCCAATCCACAACATGGCCAAAATTTACTTTAATGCATCAAACTGATGCTTAAATATCGAAACTATCAGCCAGTAAAAAGATCCAACCAAAATACAAAAGGTTATCATTTTTATCAACATTAGAACCAACCCACACGTATATACGGCTTATAGTATTAACATTTAGCATCAGTTTGTGAACTAAAGTAATTTTTGGCTATATTGTGGATTGGATCCTTTTCGCCTAACTACGTCCGTGTAGCTCTGATTTGGCATCAGTGTCAAATCACAGTGGTCTTTATTTATTCTTCTTGCTTAGTTTCCATTCGTTTACTACCACTGAAAAATCTGTCACAATCACAGTGGAGTGGTCTTTAGTCTCGTTACTACAATAAGTTTGGTCTTGGGTTACTGCTGTCAGACCTCAAATGACTGAAGAAAAGACTGATTAAAACTTGATTAAAATGAAAGCTTTCAGGAATTTTTGGCACTTCTTTATCTTATAAATCGGTACCTATCATTGGTACCGGATTTGTGTGATGGTTGATCCGCTGCTTGTAAGAGTCCCATAATCCGCCAAACAACAATCATGAGAAATCAGGAAATTTTGTAACGTAAGAAGGACGCTCAGGCCGAGGTATGTCTGCGTAACATAATAAAAAGAATGAGTGAAAGAGTTCTAAACTCTCAATTTATTAATCGCTGTACTCCTATCAACTCGATATTAAAACATTTTCCTAGATAACTAGGTAGTTAATATTTAGGTTTCATGTTCAAACACGATCTTCGTTCTTTCTGGTTAGTCTCGAAGCCGTGACTTTTTAGTCGTCTTACAAAGGTGGTCCATTCAATGTACCTACCCGACATAAAATAGCTTTAGGCGCGATTTTTTTTTACCTACCGTAACAAACAAAAATAAATAATACATTAGAATAAAATTATGAAACATCTTGTTAATGATTTTTACTTGGCAAACGGGAGAACATACCTACCCAGCCCTCGAGCCGAGTAGACAACAGGGTGTTTTAACTACGTCATGCGTAATAAAATTGAATAATATTTTAATTTTTAAATTATTAAAATCTCATAAATATCTATTTTTTATAAATATTTAGTAGTCATTGGATAGGTACATGAAGTGGGCTGCTGTTGTAAGACGACTAAAAAGTCACGGTGTATAGTGCAGTAACCTTGTCGCCTGAAAGTACGGGGTACTTTGCGTCAAATCCGGTAGTTCTGATTTTTTGCAGACTTGTTTATGATGTTGGCCCAATGAATAATCCAAGTTTGTGAACTCGAGCACCGAACGCAACTTTGTCAAAAATCGAAAAAACCGCGAAAATTTCGGATTGTTTTCATATTTTGGTTCGACAAAATGATAAACTTTGAAAGGCTTTATCTCGGAAACTGTTAAGACTACAGAGACAATTTACGAAATAGGTTGCAGATCCTACGTAACTCCAAACTGTGTTCTGCTCATCCCGTTTCTTGTGAAGATAAATATGAATCTTGTGAATTAATCAATTTCCTCGTATACTGGTTCTTCTTGTTCCTGAATTTCCCCTTCGTACTGTCGACGAAAGATTTCGAGATTCAGGTAGAATACACTGTCAGGCTGTAAATAATAAAAAGTTTCTTAAATTATAAGAAAAAAAAAAAAAAAAAAATATATATATATATGGATATGGGGGTGGCCTTTGCCCAGCAGTGGGACATACAAGGCTAATAAAAAATAAAATAACATTATCACTAGATGCACACGGCGACACATCAACCTATAACTTTCCAGTATAACATGGCCTCGCTTTGTTTAGATTTCCCGTACAATGATATATCCGCATAAACTGGTTTTGTATAGCTTTAGCTTGATTGAAACACCACTAGTAGGTAGGTGGCTCACAAGAATCGTGTACGGATTTGTAAGCCCCCGCAATAAATACCTACGCGATTGCCGACGAAGATCCGGGGGCGGGGAGCCGCCCGACAGTGCTCGAGACACTGAATACACACACAAAGTAGCGGAACTGAGTTTCTGCCGCGTAAGTTCGGCACTTGTGGTGTGTCATAATTATCAGCCGAATACGTCGGAACGTAAAATCAGCCGCCGAACTTCGGTTGCGTAACTTAGCAGCTTAGTGTGTTAACTAGCATAGTGTGTTTAGACACCCCATAACTCAATTTATTTGGGGTCGGCGCAGCATGTCTTCTTCTTTCATACTTCTCTACCTACCCCTACCTATCGCCATCTGTCAATCTCTATTAAACGGGGTGGAAGCCGTGGAAGGGACACCGACGCGGTGACCGTTTTCGCGTCGGTGTCCTTTCCACCCTGTATACAAGAATATTCTGTAAGATAAATATACTTACGTCAATAGTTATCTTTAGTGGTGTATAAGTGCAACAACATTTTCTTATTAAAATTGTTATAATCAGTACTAATAAACCAGCCAGTGCTATCGTAGATATTGTGTAAATTAATATCGACACAACAGTTTTTTGTTCATCTGAAACAATAAAAAAAAATTAGGTAGGCACCTACTTATTTTTCGATATCATCAGTTCAGCCTTTACTTAATGTAAATACCAGTAGCGAAGGGTCAATTTTTGCAAGAGGTAAGCCGGAGTAGATATCGTTAATGTGATTTTATTATTTGTCTATAAAATACTGACTGTGCCAGTTTTCAAAGGGAAGCCGGTAGGAATCGAGTTGTATGGAACCCCCGCCACTGGTAAATACTAGCCAATTCATGCAGAGTGCAGACATTTAGGAGTGGTCTACTCATGCCGAACAGCTGAAGAATTAATAGACAGTAGGGTGCTTAGAGCGAGTGAAACAAACTCGGAACATTTTAGCATCTCATGCCCTATAACCTGCACACTTGATGATCTGCTTACTGCATCAGTGAATGGGGTTCGCATGGCTGAGTTTTGGGCTAAACATAACATTTGAACTTTTGCCATCGACAAAGAAGAAGCATCGCTTCTTGGAGAAGTTGGTTTTCTTTTGATTGTTCACATAAAATAAATTTTGGCCAATGGTTAACCTGTGGCCCCACCGATGGAGTAGGTACTATTGTGGTCTATCAACTTACATCAAGGCCGTGCCCGCGTCGTGAGTGGCCAGCAGCTCCGCCAGCACTGAAGCTCTGGCGCCGCCCATCGACGAAAGTGTGTATAATGCATGCATCGATATTTTTTGAGCCCCTGACGGAGCAAGGCCCGCCGACGTCAAAGGCCCTGATATAATTTTGAATAGATTTATTCCCAAAGCGTGAGGCCTGTAGCATTGATACGTGTGGCGTTCATACGAAAAACTAGGTCATCATCTGCCTAGCCTTTTCTCAACTATGTTGGGGTCGGCTTCCAGTCTAACAGAATGCAGCTGAATACCAGTATTTTACATGGAGCGACTGCCTGTCTGACCTCCACAACCTAGTTAGTACTGGGTAATAGTATCGTATTAACCCTTGGTAAGACTGGTTGTCAGACTTTTTGGGCCACTGACTACCTAACGACTGTCAAAGATCTACAAATGACAACCTGGATCAACGTGCTTTCCGAGGCAATACTCGGTATGTAATGGGTGGTCACCCATCCACAGACCAACCTAGGCAAGCACGGATTAACCTTAAGATTGACCCGAGCGGCTGTTATTATTTAGCCACGAGCTCCTCGAAAAACTAGGTATACACAAAAAAAAAATACAAAATTGAAATAGTATTTACTTAATTAATAAAACCAACCTTTATCGCGCAGATCGAAAACAATGTTCTGCGCTGTGTAGTTGCGACCATGGTGACTGTAGGGCCTACCAACTTTATATTCTTGTAGAATGACGCACCACCACTTCGTTATCATATTGTCCGTAACTTTGGGGACCTGAACACATGAAGATTGCTTTATTAGTCAAAAAATCGTTTCCAATAATTCCCAATTAAATTAACATAACATCGCGCCGCAAACTTCGGAGAAATTACTGATAGGAAAACCTAATACCTTTCGAGAAACCCTGACCTCATGCTCAACAGCAGCGATAGCGAGCGGTAGAACAACGAGCCAGTCCATAATGTTGGTTCACAATATTCTATTTGGGCTACATGTCTAAAATTACATCGGTCATATTATTATGAAATAACTAGCCTATACCCGTGACTTCGTGCCCCATCGTGGATGTCGGAAATTAACCCACGGGAACGTATTACGGAGATAACAATTCTATGTTACTTCCCAGATCATGGTCTACCTGTGTGCCAAGGTAATTAGTATATACACTATACAGGGTAGCTCAAGAATGGACTTTCAAAAACATCTATAGGTTAGTAGCTAACTATTATTACATAGACGCATGGGAATATTTCGGGAAGGCTTCGGAATTCGGAAGATTCGCATCTTTTCAACGACACTACAATTATTTCTGTTGGAATGGGGTACCAAAACGCCCATCATCCTTTCTTTTGAGACCTCCATTCTTTGGCTATACTGTATTTTGTACTTACACCTATGACAGAGTCACTACTGCCATCAAATGAGATATGTTTTACAAAAACGTCATCTGGACCGGTGTAGTAAAAATTCAGGCACCTGAAAACAACAAATGCTCATCATTATGCGAAGGGCGGGCGTTTTGTAGATCAAAAAGTGCCCAATTTGATAAATGACTTGATCTCAATTATTTTTGATCCTTCTAAGTGGTGTGTGGTGGCACTTAAAGGGAGAATTGATAAATTCGAAAATCGGGAAGGGAAATCAGGAATAAGTCCTGATCTTTAATATATGTGGATTTTCCTATAAATAACATTGAAATAGATGCATAAACCTTACCAAGCATATTTAGCGAAAAAGTTGTCCAAAACTATGTCAAGGGGTTTGTTTTTTTCAACAATGAAGTCAGTCATATTTATCTCTTGAAAACGAAAAAGTATTTCTGAATTATCTGAAACGGAGAAAAAATAAATTAACACTGTGATTACGTTGTCAGCATACATACAAGGTCAGTTTTCTTCAGAAATGATTAGGCATCGATTATATTTTCAACTAGCTGTTGCCCGCGACTTCGTTCGCGTGGAAATTTTGGTGTGCATGTGTGAGACTGCCACGTTGGTCTAGTGGTCGCAAGCGCGACTACTAAGCGTGGGGACCGATTCCCGGGTCGGGCAGTGTTAAAAAAAAAATGTTTATTTCAATTACATAAAGTTATCACACACATGATTTGGAAGATCACCTTTTAAGCAAGGAGATGCTTGTTTTAGGGGGCATTATCACACACATGATTTGGAAGATCACCTTTTAAGCAAGGAGATGCTTGTTTTAGGGGGCATTATCACACACATGATTTGGAAGATCACCTTTTAAGCAAGGAGATGCTTGTTTTAGGGGGCATCCATTAATTACGTGAGGCGATTCTTTGACCCCCCTCTTCCCCTGGTGGGATGTCGTGAGATTTGGCTTGACCCCCTCATCTCCCTCCTAATCTCACGTGAGATTTATCAACATGAGATTACGTGATATTTGGCGCGAATCTGGATTTGTGCCCGGTTGATGGCAATAGGCTCACCCCCTACTACATGGGACTTCAATATAACTGGCGAAATGTGTGTGTACGATTAGGTACACGTCTGCCCAAACCTTCGGGGCTTTAAGGCGTGACGTTATGTTATGTGTGAGAACTGACTGCGAGATGAAAAGGTGATAATGTACTGATGACTACAAAAGGCGTCCTTTTGGGTTCTGTAATTCTAGGCGGTAGAGGTCCGAAACAAAATTAAATGGCGTTGAGGCGACGATATGGCTTCAAAAATCGGTGTATTTTGGCACTATACAACTTTTTTTCAAAGTGAACCTTGTTTAGCGCTTTTTATTCTAATACCGTTCTGTATACAACATTAAATGACTTTCTGCGAGAGCCTTTAGACCTCTTTAATTCGGCCCTGTCGCAAAATCCGTTCTTAGCGAACGACTACTAACTATGAACTACCTCACTGCCAAATAATATCAAGTTTGGAGCACAAAAAGTTAAGGACTTTCATCCAAACTTGCGAGAGCCCTTAGTCCTCCTTAACCCGGCGCTGTCGCAAAATCCGTTCTAAGCGAACGTCTACTAACTATAAACTACCTCCCTGCCAAATTTCAAGTTTATAGCACACAAAATGAAGGACTTTCATACAAACTTGCGAGAGCCCTTAGACCTCCTTAATCCGGCCCTGTCGTAAAATGCATTCTTAGCGGACGTCTACTAACTATAAGCTACCTGCCTGCTAAATTTCATCTTTATACGTCAAGCGGTTTTCGACCTTTCGCTTTCATATATTTAGATAGATTTCTCATAATTAAACCTCTCTTTCAGTACCAAATTTTTAGTGCAAAGAGTAAAGACAAAAGGAAACAAAAACTGAATCAAACAAACAAAGTCACCGACTTCTGAAGCTAAAGTTATTTTTCACTTTTTTGTGTTTTTGAAGGCGGTTTTATTTTTTGCAAAAAAGTTTTTTTATTTTTCCATTTTTAGTTGTAATATCCTATACAATTAATATTTGCTTCTTCTTCTTCTTTCTTCTTTATGGGAAGTATACTGTATCAATCAATGCCCATAAAATTTGAGGGTTGCCCTTAATTTTCCTGGGACCCCATCATCAGATTCTGACTTGATGACAATGGGACCACCTCAGGAGTATAGACTTTCGAATAAAATAAGAATTTTCAAAATCGGTCGACGATTGGCGGAGAAATCGGTGTACATTAAAAATACATACAGTCGAACGTAGAACCTCCTCCTTTTTTGAAGTCGGTTAAAAATTATCAAAGGAGTTTTGGTGAAACATTAGATAACCGTTAACAATACATGTCATGGTAATAGGCTTATCCCCAACAAAATGGAACTGGGCATACCTAATTATCAAAATGTGGGTGCACTGTACACATCTGCGTAGCCCCTCAGAGCATACAGGCGTGATATTATGTTATGGTGTTGTGTAAACAATAAACATCCAAGCGATTGCAGCAATCACGACAGATTTGCTGTCTATTATTGAAGAGTTCCATTGATATCTCCGAAGATCACCATCAGATCTTCACCAAATAAAAAATGGGATTATTGCGGAATAATATTCTTCCAAACAAAAAAAGAATCATCAAAATCGGTTCACAATTGGCGAAACTAAAACCTATTTACGTAAATTATTTTTATCATAGAAATCGCGCATGAGGTTACCAACTAAATTTTAAATATTAATATCTTTTGCGTCTGTTGGTCGAATTTGATGAAATAAACGCTAAATAATACCCAGAACAATGCTTCTTATTTTGTAATATTTAGATTTTGAATACAATGAGGGGTTTTTACGTGATGCGCGCACAAACGAACAGACAAACCGACAAACCGACAAACCGACAAACCGACAAACCGACAAACAGACAAAAATTTAAAAAAATGTTTTAATACTTTCTACTACTTATTTCTAGCACCTTCCAGTGATTTTTTTGTAAAAATATGTAATGTACAGACACGGAAAGTCTACGATTTTATTATATGTATAGATAAAAAAAAACACTGAACTTGTGGAAATCATAGCTAAACAATTCAGTTCAACAAACAAGACTGACAATAAAATTTTATTCATATTAGTGTGAGTTGCACGATTGTAATAAGACAGTATTGTGTACATGTTTCAGAACTTGACGACTACATAATAATAAATTGAAGCTCGTGCACTTTCTTTTGCAATGTACTGTTGGTATTAATTAGAAAGTTTGTCAACGTTTGTACGGTGCATACAAGGTGCACGGACCCTTCGCAAAGCCGTCAACCAAGCATTCTGTACATCAAACTACTTAAACTCTATGTAAAAATTATCGCTGGGAAACGACTTTTTTGTTTGGGATGAAAAATTTCGGTTTACAGTAATACTTAATGTAGCATTCAATACATTCCTCTGATGGATACGTTGAATAGTACAGGCGTCATAGTATACAATGTTAAGTTGTATTTTTTTAAACTTGTGAAATAGTTGCAACTGGGATAGGTATGGCCCGGAACAACAAAAATGATCGCAATGGCGGGGTGAACAAGTGTCTTTTGGCTTCGTTAGGGATCTTTTTACACCCATTATAATTTCTCGTGACTAAACAGTGTACATATGTACGTAAATTAAACTGCGCATCAAAGTCAGTTGCATTGACAGCACCTTCAAGAGTCCCCGAAACAATAATTTGCAATTGGGTGGTTTACGCCATTAACCAATAATTTAAAGATACAATTTCTCAAAACAAACAAAAAAGAATAACGAATAATTTTAAGCCTGCAAACCCGAATAATTAACAAATGAAATTAGATTTTTGTTGTTTTCGCATCAATACCATTTATACCTACATAGTTTAGTCATTGAGTTAGCTTTGTGACGTCACAAGTTACTTGTGCCATACAACATCTATGAAGAAATGGCGTTTTGGCAGCTAATAAAAATAATGTCAATTGATTGGTGGCGTGAAATACTCCATTGCCAGTGTTAGCGTGATTGAAAATATAAAATGATAGACGAATGAAGTTCCAATTGAACTGCACTGAGAAAAATCGCGGCATTCATAAATAATATGACTTCGAATGCAAAAAACGCACGATGTTCATTAAGGAATGAGATACCTACGTGTGATAAAATTAATAAAAATTACTTACTTGTATGCTGCAGTTTTACTTCAGAGCAATTTATTAAAATTATTGATAAACTCACTGTCATAACTAAGAGGACCATGTCGTTTTCCTTCTAGTAAACACTACCTAATAAGTTCAGACTTACAGTTACAGTTAATATTCACTAGTCATCGCTAGTGCTTTGCAATGACCATATTTTTGTTATAGGGATGGATATATACAAGGTTCAAGGACTATGGGCACTTTTGCATAAAGCTTGGGCTAACCTTCGACCAGACATGACACTTCATCATGTGAAGGGGTTTGTTTGTACTTGATTTTATGTTATTGGAGCAAAGTTGGATTCGAGTGCGAAACTGCACTTTCGATGCATTTCCATTAAATATTCATATACAAGATGTGTTTCTCTTAATTTTTCAGGGAGTGTAAGTACTCAAAATTATGAGCAACTTTCACTATGAGACGCACTGAAATAACGAAAAAAAAACAACTTTTTCATACAAAAATGCAATATTCACACTATGAAAAAGTATGAAAAGATGACATATTTTTTTTTTAATTCGTAGTAGATCTCATAGTGAAAATTGTTAGATAGTGAACTTGGCTCCCGTTATGCATAATAACATATAATCTAGTGCATACAAATTAAAACCCTTCACTTGACGAAGTGTCATGTCTCTTCAGCTGCGTGTACGCATTTCTTAGTTCAATAAATGATATAAACGTTTCATGTACTTAATATTTTCTAAATTACAAAAAAATTGCCAACACACCATTTTTGCGTTTGATTTGAACCAATAATATAAAATGGCATACACACTGTACGGATTATTTGGTCTCACTGTCATTTAAAGTGTTGAGGCAAATATAAATTTAACTCAGTGCCAATGGTCCTTTAACCAGTTAGTAAAAACTCCATAGACATAACGTGTCGTGATTTTTTGGGGTCTGTAATTTTGTCTTTATTATATGTTACGGGCACACCGACCAAATGGATTAGGTTAACTAGGTTAGAACTGTGCGAAAGTGAGCGTTGCGAGCGGAGCTATCGATATCTTAACACTATATGGATTCTTTCCTAATATTATCTTACACACTATTAAATAGAATTTGGTTCTTCTAACCTAGAATATGTTGCTGGGGATTTTGTTCCGCCACTTTTTCTTCCCAGCTAAAACACCAGGAAGTTGCGAAGGGCGGGCGTTTTGGGGGACTGTCTCTTGTAAACTTTGACGTTCAAAAAGTGCTGATTATCAGTCTAAATTGAATAAATTACTTTTAATTTTGATATAGACATTGGTACTGCGCCGGATCTCCCACCGATATTGTCGGATACTTGTCCTTTAAGAGCTAGGGAAAACAAAGAGAGTGAGTGAGATGGGTTGCAGTGTTTGTTAGCACTTTTCAGCACTGTTCTCGCTGAGATTGGTCGCCGCCGTGACCGAAATTCGGTCTGGCGAAAAAAAGCCTATGAAGTATTTGATTAATGCTTTTTTAAATTCATTTTAATAGTAGTTACTTACAGGTTCAATTTTACTGGTACGGATAGATTGCGGACTGGCTGCGGACACCGGACTTTGACAGATATTTCAGTACACTGTGTGTCCAAGAGCGATGTCCGCAATCTTTCCGTACCGGTTTGTCCGCACCAGACCTAACCTTTTATTGTTTATTCGATTACCGATTCCCAAGCCATTTATACAGCATGAAACGTAGGGTCGAGGAAGACGGGCATGTGCTGTAATATGTCGATTAGTATACGTACTTGTTCCAATTAGGGTCTTTTAAAAATGGGCAAGACAAGGAAGTTGAAAGTCGAGTCACTTTGGAAGAGCTTCTGGGCCCTAAAAGAACACAAGAAAGGAAGTCTTCCAATTGTAGTCAATTATATAGCTAGCCCACATTCCACCCACTGCTGGGCAAAGGCCTCCCTCCACTCCTTCCAAAGGTCACGCTTCTGTGCTACTTCTTTCCAATCCTCAAGGAAGACATCCAGTTCGTCCCGCCATCTCCTTCGTGGTCTGCTGCCGCGACCTCGTGTCACTGTTTCAGGGCACCAATCCTGAGATTTACGGGCCCACAGTTCGTTCGGCATGCGACAGACCTGTCCTGCCCAGTCCCATTTAAGTTGGGCAGCCTTTTGAGCCACATCAACGATTTGCGTTTTGGAGCGCAGCGTAGTGTTTCGTACATGAATTACCTAAAAATATTTCTAAATAGGTACTTCTTCTTTAATGTTTTGTAATGATCTACGAAACAATAAATTCTGTTATTGTCCTGTTTTAGTGAGTAGGTATTCATGGTGACACTACCAATCATATTTTGAAGGAAAACATTGATTCTTCCTTATATGGTGCTCAGATTCCTAGAACTATGAAACAAGAGCATCGGCTTGTGAGATGATTTCGTTACGGAGGACTATTTTATGATAGTGGAGCTGAGATATGGACATATCTAGTATGTACACAATTTAAGTTAAAGTTCTTTTCGAAGGTACGGTTGTTCCTTTTAGTACGGATGTAAAGTATCTTGGCTAGCATATCGATAGCACTATGAAATAGCATACTCAAGTAGCTCGTAACAGCCAGAAGGTTACTGGCTCATTAAGGGCTCTGAACCGTTTGAGAAACTTGTTACCCTCGAATACGAAAACAATGCTTGTACCAGTGGCGAAGGACTTCCCTTTGAAAAATGGCACAGTCACTATTTTATAGACATAATACAGGGTGTAAACAGACCCTTCACATAGCCGTCAACCAAGCATTCTGTACATCAAATGAAGTAATTTTACGCAAAAATTATACATAGATGGGAAACGACTTTTTTTTTGGGTTGAAAAATCACGTTTTATGGTAGGACTCGATGGAAAGCACTCAAAGCATTGTGCTGATGGGTGGATAGTACGGTGAGTAGTACGGGGGTCGTGGAGGTGTGTAAAGTAAAAATCTTACATTAAAAACATATATTTCAAAAAAAACTTGTGAAAAACTTGGAACTTTGACCCCCAATATCTCCGTAACTATAAGGTTCCCAGATATGGTCTAGAACAAAAAAAAAGATCGCAAAGATGGGGAGAATAAGTGCCTTTCGTATATGTTAGGGGTCTATTTACAACCTTTATAATCAAATTAAAGATATGTACTCCGACTTACCTCTTACAAAATTGACCCTTCGCTACTGGCTTATACAGTCCTTAATTTTTCCTATCATCGATTATGGTGATGTGTGCTACTTTGACCAGAATGCGGATCCCTCGAAAACTTGACCGTCTTCTAAATAACTGCATTCGATTCGTTTTCAATCTGCGTAAATATCGCAGATACCCCAATTCATTTGTGGTCGGCGCAGCATGTCTTTTTCTGCCATACTTTTCTATTACTCGTCATCTCATGAGACACCTTCTTTCTTGCCATATCATTCTTCACACAGTGCATCCATCGTTTCATGGTCTTCCTCTACTCATATACCCATCCACATTTTACATGGAGCGACTGCCTATCTGACCTTCACAACCCAGTGAGTACTAGGTAATACGATACCTTTTGGTAATACTGGTTGTCGAATTGCTGGGCCACTGACTACCTATAACAACTGTCAAAGGTCTACAAATGACACCCGGGACCAAAGGCTTAACATGTTTTCCGAGGCACGAAGGAAACTCGGTATGTAATGGGCGTTCACCCGCCCACTGACCAACCTAGGCAAGCACGGCTTAACCTAAAGATCGACCCGAGCGGCCGTTATTATTTAGCCACGAGATCCTTCACTTTCGCATTTATAATAGTAGTAAAATAAGCAGTAAGTTATAAAGCCATAGGTAATGAACACACTTTTAATAAACAAATCTTACAGTACATATCTTAAAATTTAATATAAAAATATTTAACATATTTTAATCTAAGTAAACAAGCAAACTTTGTATTATGGAAGTAACATCGAAACGAAGAGAGGACGAAGAAGACACTAAACCCGAATCAGACTTGACCCAGACTACATGATCCTCGTCGCCCGCGCCTGTTCCTCTCTTTCACGTCGATAGCAGAAGTAGAAGCCGTTGGAGAACCATTATGTAATTATCAGACATTCGTACAAACAGGTAACAATAATATGCCATATGTTTGGAGAAAGGCCGTTGCATTAAAACAAGTCGTCAGTCAAGTAATGGAAGTCGCACATCTTGGTGACTCAATGTATGCATAGTAACTTTAAATCAAGCCACGTACTTTGTCAAACTATGTGACAGGTGATTTGATTCATTGATGAGGGGATGATAATGTTAAAAATAACCGGCCAAGTGCGCCTCGGAACACGCGCAGTGAAAGGTTCCGTAGTCGGGATGAATTATTAAATGTTTAAACCAAGAACAAACTCGGTTTCCTTTTTAAGGAATTTTCTCGCCGACTGGTTGATAGAGTGACCAGAGAGCTGGCTCTTTCTTTAGACTTCTTATAGGTTTTCCTGTAATTTACGAGTGAAGAAGTAATTTGTGTATTTTTTCAAAAATATTTGGCCCAGCCGTTTCGGAGATAAGGCGGAATAGCTCATCTCTTTTCTTATATTATCTTAAAACTTTTTATTTTGATTTATAAACTAAATACACAATTTCAAGTGAAAAAAAGGTTCTCTTTTAATTTGCTAATATCCCCCTAAAGTGAACCCCATATTCAACATTTATTTATTTACGTTAGACATATGAATTTCTGTGACCCAAACACGGAGGCGTGTTTGGGTCACAGAAATTCATATGTGTACCAATTTTCAACTCAATCGGTCCAGTAGATTCGGAGCAAATCGGCTGCGACAGACGGACTCGCACGAGTGATCCAATAAGGGTTCCCTTGTTTCATTCGAACGTATGGAACCCTAAAAAGCAGAGAATGATAGAGTGACAGCTGACAGGCGAGAATGCAAGACAAAAATTTGTTCCGTCGACACCCAGTGGCATGCGAGAAGGGCAGAAAGAGGATGATGCGACCGTAGTTGCCCGCGGGCTGTACGTGACACGATACAGTGCTTTACTTTGAGTTAGCTGAGTCGTTAAGTTGAGCAGCGACATTACTTGACTATTGAATTTCTTCATAATGGTTTTGCAAGTCTGCGGTTTCGCGTTCGTGTATACACGTGAATTCTGACAGCAAGTTTTCTAGTACGCTGAGGCTGGCTGTAAGTCAAAAATAAACATTCAATCAGCTGTTTCTTGAAAAGTATACAAATAAAACAGGTTCAAAAGGTGAAAACTTACGTCGGGTATCTTGGTAGAGGCAATTCTTGCGACCTTGATCTTCGGCAGCGTCTCTGCGTCGTCAAGTATAGTACCAGTGATACTGTAAAGACAGCGACGTTAAGAGCCAACAAACTGTTCGCGAGAATATTACTGGTCGTAGACGTTTCACCTGAAACAAAACGTGGGTTGATTTGTTTTAGTGCAAAACTACTAAAGTCTGCACTTAATATCCGCCAAGACATTCAGATCAGACCTCTCCTGCGGAGGATCTGATCTCTCCAAAAACTTCATCTGCTTGATTAAAATTGCTGTTTTGCTTTGTTAAGAAACTACCGAACTTCGATTTTTGCAGCTATCAACATAAGTACTATAATGAAAGATGAACTATCAAAAGGCCTTCTTACCGCTGAGCGTGTCTGCCATCGCATATTTCATCGTGAGCCTCGCTGTTCCCAAGAAGTTGACGCAAGTGACGTTGACTACATCGCCGTCTACGTATTGGTTGGTACTCGGTAGTGAAACCGACGTCCTTGTCCGACAGGTCTGTGCGAACTGCTTGCAGAGCCATGTTGTACGCGATGATCGTCGGAGGTAGGCCTGAAAAACACCAAAAGCCAATGAACTGTGGTTAGTAGGGGAAAGAAGCAAAGACACCAACAGTATTGTTGATTTTGGAGAAAAATAGGAATTCGTTTTTTTTTTTGACAACTTACTGAAATCGGACGCAGTCCCTTTAAAAAAAAATACTCTGTATCTTTATATTGAACAATAGTATTGATAAGGATCAAATAGGTACTTCAAACGAATTTTTGAGATAAATCAAAGGAAGCGCCAGAATTCTAAGAAGAAAAAGAGACAGACGATGACGCAGACCGGGGCAGCATAATAAATGTGAGGTTATTTATCCAAAACTTAAATTAATTAAATGAAAGTAATAATTAAAAAAACCAAATGCTAGAGACCCTTTTTTTCGGATGGTGGTAAATCATCAAATGACCCGTTCTGGGCGGAGCGAAAAGGAAGTGTCAGACAGAGCAGAGCAGTCCCGCAGCCCCGGAACGTTAGAGACCCTGACAACTGTGAATTCACGACCGTGACATACCAGCAGGAGAAATCTGCAGCTATTGTTTTTCTTCCTTCTGCATTTGCATCCTATTTTATTGAGCTGTTTGATAATTATTTATGTGTTTGTATTGAAGTTATTTTAGATCTAACACAAGTCGAGTGGACATCAAGATTAGTAGGTACTAACTATTCAAATTATATTACTATAATTGAACTGTATTTAAAGATCATAGAAAGTCTTAAACAGATAGTCAGTGGCCCAAAAAGTCTGACAACCAGTCTTACCAAGGGGTATAGTATTACCCAGTACTAGCTGGGTTGTGGAGGTCAGATAGGCAGTCGCTCCATGTAAAATACTGGTATTCAGCTGCATCCGGTTAGACTGGAAGCCGACCCCAACATGGTTGGGAAAGGGCCAGGCAGATGATGAATTGAACAATTAAAATTTTTAAATTAAAATTGCGTAAAAGTTATTTTTGCTTGCTTTATTATGAAACAAAGCTTATAACGCTCTTTTATTTAAAATATGTATTTTCTGTGCATTGCATGCTATTTTGATGCTTTTGATATTATTTTTCCCTATTCGTTGTACACTCATTTTATTATTTTCCTTCCTCAACCTTATCGCTGCCACCTTTTTGGTACTTATTAGAATTTTTGTGTTAATACTGTACCTACACAATTATTATAAAATAACGGAAGCGATATATTATTATTACTTTAATTACGGTACCAAATTCATATAAAACTTACTTACTAAATTAAACATCATAAGATGGAACCTATATATTTTAACAACTTTTAATATGACTTTAGTACAGAAAAATAACCCTAATTACACTATTCTTACTTATTGAAAACGAAAACAAATGTTATTATAAACTTAGATGGGAGAAATACGACTACACCATTAGTTTCGACATGACTGTTGACTATACAGGGTGTTTGGTAAAACGTGGGCAATACTTTAAGGGAGTGAATTACTCATAAATATGAGCAACTTTTACTATGGGGCTAACTATGAAATACGATTTAAAAATCTGCTGTTGCCTACATTTTTTCGAGTTACGCGACCAATGTGTGGAGCAGCTGATAATTTTTTCGCGATTTCATGGTCGGTCCCATAGTAAAAGTTGCTTATTTTCATGAGTACTACAAACCCCTAAAGTATTGCGCACGTTTAAAAAAACACCCTGTATATTATTACTATAGCTGGCCCATATTGTCCCACTGCTAGGCAAAGGCGTCCCTCCATCATTCCTTCCAACGGATTCTTTGCTTACAATTCTCTAGGAAGACATCCAGTTCGTCCCGCCATCTCCTTATTTCATTTTATTTTTTTCCATCTCTGACTATATAATTTCTTCGTAATCATTTTCCTACTCAGCAGCTTTCCCTTCATTCTGGCTTTGACATATTGAGAGAAGGTTCAAGTAGAACTGAAAGTAAAAAATACTTTAATTCGACTGTTTTCATAAGATTCATTATCTACACATTATATTCCCTGAATGAATTATTATTATTATATGCGTGTTTTATGCGTTGCAATGCACCTTTACTTACTACCTACCCACTACCTACCCACTACCTACCCACTACCTACTCACTACCTACCCACTACCTACCCACTACCTACCCACTACCTACCCACTACCTACCCACTACCTACCCACTACCTACCCACTACCTACCCACTACCTACCCACTACCTACCCACTACCTACCCACTACCTACCCACTACCTACCCACTACCTACCTACTACCCACCTAAAAACCTTATCCTGACAATAACAAACACAACAAAAAAAAAAATTGTGAAATCGGTCCAGCCGTTTTCGCGTGATGGCGTGACCAAGGGAAATAGGGATTCATTTTTATATATATAGATAAGCCTATATTGTCCCACTGCAGGGCAAAGGCCTCCCTTCCCTCCTTCCACATTTCGCGATCTAGTGCGATTGTAGGCCAATCCTTTGCGAAAAGATTGAATGTAAATGTGACTACCTCTATTTCAGTCATTGGTGATCCTTGCGGGTTAGATTTCACACAGCAACGCTTCTTAGTAGTCCATAATCTTCCCATCATTATAATATGCAGCTGGCGTAGATTACGATAATACGTTTGGGTTTTCAGATTCCGTTTCAGCTGCAACATAAGATATTAACATGATTTCTGCAAAATTAGTTAACTAACTCTATAGCCCCGCTTCGAATTTTAATTGGGGTATTCCTCAAAGCTGAACTATTTTTAAGGGCAACCAACTAAGCGCAACTAAATTATTCCTCGAAGCGCAACCATTGGGACAATACTAAGGGGCCGTCTCCACGAGCGAGAGAATTGCGGCGATATTATCGTCATGCCACGTATTTCAAAAATTAAGCCTTCGCTACTGCTAAATACCAGTGTTTTACATGGAGCGACTGCCTGTCTAACCTCCACAATCCAGTTAGTACTGGGTAGTACGATACCCCTTGGTAAGACTGGTTGTCAGAATTTCGGGCCACTGACTACCTGTAACGACTGTCAAAGATTTACAAAACCGTCAAACTCAGTCGTCTCGTAAACTAAAAGCCAACGTATTTAATTATAATAGTCGTAATAACGAGTCCGCTCGATTTTTTTTTGCACATTACATTATTTTTTTATTTATTACATTGCCTTCGCGTAAATGCAAGCAATAAGTTGACTAAGTTTTATGGCAATCGGATAAACGGTATGTTAGCGCATAAAATTCGAAATAACGCTAATTTTTTAAATATTAAATCATTGTTTTTTACTTGTAAATCTTACCATTTTTCAACTAAACGTGTTAAAACCACTATACACTCACAACTTGCTCTGTATTTGGAATTTAAATTGATAACAGACACGGTAAAACATGTAAAGCTGACGTTAACAGGATGACTGGAGCGAAACATGTACGGAGTACAGCGTAGTGTTGGTCTATTATACCGCGCCACCCAATCATAATTATTTTTATTTTAAAGCCGAGGTAAAGCGGCTCG